>CM060946.1:397518536-398718536 GCA_030765085.1 Allium cepa
ATATATTGTACATATGTATATGTACAAACAATGTAATCATACCTTTAGATCTTACATGTTTATATACATAAAAATAGCATCATTTCTTTTGTTTAAAATAATGAAATTAAAAAAAAAAACAAAAATACAAGAAACTTCACATCTTCCCATATGCCATCATATAGTATCTTAGAAAATCTGAAAGAATAGTAGAAAAAGATTTGGCTTCACATCTTTCAAAGCCATAAAGCTGTTCAAAACATAAGATAAGAAGAAAAAAAACAATTCAGTTTGAACTCAAAATAAAAGAAAAGAAGCCTGCATGTTAGAAACAAGTGAAAGCCCTGCATTTCAAATCTGAAACCAAACAACTCCTCTTTTCCTAAATTTCTGCCTGCATGTTTTTTTTTTTTTTTGCATATGAAAACAAATCTGCATCATTATGAATCAAAGACCTGCATTTCAAACCCAAATCAGTAAACACTCCTCTTTCCAAAATTACAACCTGCATCTCAAATCTCATCCACATCCATAATCAAGTTGCAATATTCAAAACTACATTTTCAAATCTGCAACCTTGAAATCAAACATGTAGCTCCTCTTTTCAAATTCAAACCTGCATGCATCAATTATTAAACAAGTTAAAGCTTTGCATATCATTTACAAGCAAAGAAGGCCTGCATGCATCATTTAAAAGCAAGAAAAGAGGTCTGCATTCAAGGAGCCTGCCTGCATTCATTTTCAAGTCTGATAGCCTGCATTTCATATCTCTGGAACAAGAAGCTAGAAGCCTGCATGTTGAATACTGAAGCATTATGAAGCAATATTCAAGTTTTTAAAAGCATGCATCATTTAAAAGCAAGGAGGGAGTCTGCATTTCATAATTTGGAACCTGCAAGTTGACATGTACTCTGCATTTCAAAATCTGGAACCTGAAAATGAAATATGCTCTGCACTTTGAATAAAGGTGAGTAACTTATCCTTTAAAAAAATTAAGTAGGTGAAAGTTGTTGCATGCTTTTATTTATAAATGACTTAACATTTGAATTTGTTGTTTATATGTGTATATAGGATACATTCTGTTATGTTCTGGCTATCTACAATATAGGTTCTAGTTGATAGAAAAATCCTTTCCTTTTGATTGTTTGCTGTTATGTTTAATCTGTGAATGAAACTTGCTTATATCAAATATAGTAAGCATTAAACAAAATTATATAAGTTAAAATCAAATTTTGTTTTACTTGATAATAATATAACAGAGTAAAGATTTATATCAAGTGAAATTTAAATTATAGGAATTCATGTTTTAAGTTAGTATATTAAATCATCAAACAAAATAGAATTTTTAAAAGTAAAATTACAGTTCTTATTGCTTTAACCAGAAAGCAATTCAAACTCTACTGTATTTTATATTTGAACAAGATCAGTTGATTCTTGTATTTGAATTGGATGAATTTGTTTCTGGTGATAGTTTATCTATCACCAATCACAAGAAAACTATTGAATTGATTTGCAATTCAAAATTGAGATTGAAATTTGGAAATTACTGTGATGAACCCTAGTTTATTTGGGTTACAGTTTTGGGTCGATTGTGTACTCCTCATTGAATCGAGTTCAAAGCTATTTTGGGAATTGATGGTTGGTGTAGTGATGAAGCTAGTGCCGGTGTTTGGGTGTTGATGTTGGTCGGAGTTGAGAGAAATTGGAGTTGACAGGTTTTAGGTGATATTGGTGAAGGCTGTTTCAGGTTTCAGGGGTATTGGAATTGCAGTGTTTTGACTCGGGTTGATCTCGGGATTTTTGGGAAATGACTCGAAGCAATGAGGCTACTGACCCGAAGTAAAATAGAGGAGTACAGGGTGTATGTGTTCAGGGTGTAATCAACAGACCTGTTCTGTTTTTTTTTTATAATTTTAAGAATCAAGTTTAAATTAAATTTAGAAATTTGAACTTAGGATTAAACTTGAATCTAAAATGAATTCAAATTTGTTTGAATTCTTATTTTATAATTGTTTAAATGCAGAAATTCAAATTTTGGTTTGGAATTAAAATAAAGAGAAAGGGGGAATAGGAAGCCTGTTTCAGGTTTTATAAAATTTGAAAATAAGGTGCAAAAATACAAATGTGACTTAGAATTTTGAAAATTGAATTTTAGTTGAATTCAAATAGGTTTGAATCCTGTATCTTTGAAATAGTTTAAATTCAGAAATTTCAAAAGTTAGTTTACTTTTTTTTTTTATATAAACAGAAAACAGTTTCTGTTTTAAATGTAAGAGGTAAGTTTAAATTTTTAAATGGAGATTTAAACTGAGTTTAAGTTGAAGTTTGAATATGAATTCAAATGCTGATGGTTTGAAATTTGAAACCATTTAAGTTTTTAAATTCAAATTTGATTTTAACTCTCAAGTATAAAATGCATTGTTGTTTGCATTTGAATTAAAGGTTAAGTATTTAATTTAGGAACTCAAATGAATTCAAATCTGAAGTTTTAAAAATCTGGATTTTAAATTTAAATTTCAGTTTTAAAGTAAAGATTTAAATTTAAATTGTTTTCAAATGACATACATTTGAATTGAAAGTGCAAATTGTAGGAAGAGTTTTAGAGAGTTTAAACTAAATTGAGAATGGAAGTTACATTTCAATTTTGAAATTTTAAAGTAATTTTTAAATTGATTTGAATTTGATTTGAATTGAAATTTAAATCCTTTTCAACTTATTAATAAAGTATATGTTTCTTTTAAACATATAAGATTAAGTTGTGTATTGTTTTAAACTCTTATTTAAGACAAATTTGAGTCTTGAGTTTAAAGAAAATGTTAAATGGAATTTAATGTAAATTTAAAAACATTTTGTTTTTAAATGCATAATTTAAATAAGGAATGTTTATCTAAAGATAAAGAAAAGTATAATGATTTGTAATTCATTTAATTATTAAGATAGTACAAATGGATAATTAATATAATTAATTAATTAATGAAATGGATAATTAATTAAAGTAATTAAGGGTTTTAATTTGATTAATTAAAGTTTAAGATTAATTTTTCTTAGAATAATTAATTTGTAATTAAGAAATCATTAATTGAATGATATTAGATTTTAAATTAATAATTGAAGATTTATTAATTGAATAAATATGGATAGTTAATTAATTAGGAATAATAAATGAAAGTAATCATATAGGTAATAAATTTAAAACCACCCAGTTTATTCATCTTAATTGTAGATGCTGATTGTTATTGAATGTTGTGTGATGGATTGATATATTTGACATGTGATGTGATGCTATGTGATACTTTGTGCTGATCTGCTATATTTGTGATGAATATACCGTTGTATGAATATGAAACCCTTTGACCCGTAAAACGACATTCGAATTTCGATGCGACAGGGGGTCGGATTCCAGCTGGTTATCCGAAACCCACATCGAATCATATTAGTGAATTTTTGTGATTGATAATTTACTTTATCTATGAATCTGTGAATATAGATAAGCGTTATGGGTTATACCGCTTATCTTTATGATTGAATCTGTGATGGTGATGTTGTGCACTATTGTGTTAAACCCCTGGACCACACTTATACACACACAAATATGGATTGCACGTGGAAATGGGTTAAGTCACAGATTTTGAAATTGTTTTAAAATTTGAATTTTTGAATCCAAAATAGTTTTGGAATTAGAATTGAAGCTTTTGAAAAAAATGAATTTCAAAAATAAAAGTTATTTTGAATAACTCGATTGAGTTTGGAAATTTTAAATAATTTGAGTTAAATTTGAATTCAATAATTGAATTGAATTCTATAATTTGGGAACTAGGGTTTTAAAAAGTTATCCAACTTATAAATGGATTTATATGGGGTTTTAAACCATTTTAAAAGGTGATGTTTTGGAATTTAAATTTAAACCAAGATTTCAACTTGTATAAATCGGACTTTTCTGAAACAAAAATTATTGTTTTCAAATAATAGAAGCTTTCATATAAGAAATGGATTTCCAATATATGTGTAAAAGGAATTTAAGTTGAAATGAAAATGGTTTTCCGAGTTATTAATAAATCTTTGGAACGTGTTTTGAAAGCTATAAATTAAATCTTTAATTTAAAGATTTATTGAGTTAATCCAATTGAAATGGAAGTTGTTTTGAATCTATAAATAGATCTTTGTGAAACTAGGTGAAACTTTGTGAAATAAATCTTTTTGTTTAAAGATTTAAAATGGTAATTTGTTTAACCATTGAAAGAAAAGTTTTGGATTTTATAAGTTATGACTTAACTAAAATCCCATATCCATATGTTTTAAAATATGGCGCTCATTATTCGGTTTAGCCGGGGGAGGACCTTGTGTCATATAGCCCATTCCGAATAGTGATACGACGTTATGGATAGCAATTGAAGACCGGTGGTGAAGACCGGATATTTCCAAAAACAAAAGGATAACTCATCGATTGTCTCTGCACTGGCTGATCCCCGGTATAGAGATCTCCATATGTGATGGGAAGTCCGGACGTGATTAGGGATTATCCGAATTTGCAAGGGCTTCTTCGGAAGTGCCTTCGGTTCTGTTCGAACCCGAAACAGACTTGCTTATCTAGGTGAAACGTGATGGGGGGTTCTCGCTTTGCGTTAGGTGGCGAACGGGAGACTCTTACCCCTACACGTCCTCTTTACGGGGTTGGTTAGGCGTAAGCCGTGACAGTCGAGAGGCTGGCTGTAAAAGCAAGGTCTGGGGTACCAGTGTAAGCCACGGTGGGGCTGGGATGGTTGAAAAGCCTACCGGTTACTGCTGACGGAAATGAGGTTCTTTACCTCCAAGTCTGCGTTTGCATTGTGTGTGTGGCGGGAGGCCTTATGGTAGTTTCATTTTCCAAAAGCATTGCGGATTTCAAATCTAAATTCTGTTGTTTGTTTTAAAAGACCAAATGTTTTTGTTTGCTCATACCAGTCCCATGACTGACCTGGAGTTTATTGTTTCTTTCCTAAACTCTGGGTGCCCAATATTTTCCCACACGGGCAGTCTAGAGTTGGGGTTTTCAGATAATCAGTAGTAGGTGTAGATTCGATAGCTTTCAGCCTTAGGATTTGGCAATTACAATTGGATCGAGTTGCTTCTCTTCATCTTGATTTGGGAGTTCTCGCTATTTCTGGATTGATGCCTTGGAGATGGAGTTACAGCTGGAGTTCTTTCTTGAAGCTACATTGGAGATTTTGTTCCGCTGCTAGTGTTATCTTTTATTTCCGCTGCTATTCTTTGTAACTCTGATGTATATTGATGTTCATTGTATCATTCTGTTATATCAGATATTGTATCAAATGTTGTACATTGATATATGTTATTCATTTCTTCCGCTGTGTTATTTACTTAATGTGTTATAAGCTCCGGCGACTCGAATTTGAACGATCGAATCTGCGGCATTCGAGTACAATGTAAAGTATGGATGTCGATTTTCGAACGCGAAAAATTCGAACCGTTACACTTGGTATCAGAGCTGAAGGTTAAAACTTTAGCTCAGGAGTATAACACATTAAGTAACTCATTAGAGATAGGGTGAAGTAAACCCTAGAATGAGTATATCCCTGAGATATCCGTTCGAATGCCTCAGTAAATTCTCTTACTATCCACTGATAGTGAGTATGAGTGCGAGAAGAGAACGAGATAGGGGACAGGGGAGTACCACTACAAATGGTTAATACCCTGCAACAGTGGGAATATCTTTTCTCTATCAATCTCCTTTGATTCGATTTCGAATTCTTTTGATTGCTTCGTGACAGCTCCAGAAAGAAGTTTCGGTGTGATGATGGCCATACGTATTGTTGTAGGAAATTCTTACTTCGTATCTTCATCGGTTTCTTATCAGCTTTTCGATCTAAACTCTAATGAATTTGAAATTGAAAATATTAAATAAATTGGAAATTTTAAATTAGTAAATTGGTTAACTAATATGAAGATTTGATCCATCTATCTATTCTCTGGGATCCGATATATTCTACGAACGATTAGTTATCTCTTCGACCTAGTCAATGCCCTTGCATATTCGTAGACCGATGGACCCAAATATCTTGTGTAATATTATATGAGATTGTTCTCATATCTATTGTTGATATTCTTATTTGGTAAGCCAAATGCAGAATAGTTAATCGGCCTAATTTATGAGTCGATTATCTATCCTTGTGTATCTATCCATCATTGGTTGTCTTCCTACTTTCAAATTTCGAGGACGAAATTTTCTTAAGGGGGGAAGTCTGTAACATTCCTGAAATATTAGCCAAAATAATTCAATAATTAAATTGATTTTGAATTTAAACTGTGAATTTAATTGTGAATTAATTTGAGATTTCCAAAATAAACTTAAAATTTTAGATTATAAATAGAAATTTGGTGGGAATTTAAGGATAATTTTATTTGAGATGAATATGCACTATAATTTGAATAAATATGTATATATTGAAAGTTAAAATTTTAAATAAGATTTTGATTTTGAAAATTCAAAATGTATATATTTATAAAATTGGATTTGAATACCACATAATTTATACTAGTAGAAATTGGTAATATTTCTTTTGAAAATTTTATTTTGAATTAGATATAAATGATATAAAACTAAGCTTAAAAAATAATATTGGTTTAAAAAGTAATATTATAAAATTGATATAAATAAATAAATGAATTACAAAAGCTATTTCAGAATTTTAATTCAACCATATTATGTACTTTCTTATTTGATTTAATAAAAAGATTTAAAATACATCTTCTTCTGGAAAAAAAAGAATATATATATAGTTGTATATTCCTAAAATTTAAATTGTAAAAATATTACAAATGTTAGGAGTATGAAAATATAAATAATACAAATCACTTCCATATTTACAAATCAATAATACAAAAGGGGTAGAACATGAAAATATATATATTGTACATATGTATATGTACAAACAATGTAATCATACCTTTAGATCTTACATGTTTATGTACATACAAATAGCATCATTTCTTTTGTTTAAAATAATGAAATTAAAAAAAAACAAAAATACAAGAAACTTCACATCTTCCCATATGCCATCATATAGTATCTTAGAAAATCTGAAAGAATAGTAGAAAAAGATTTGGCTTCACATCTTTCAAAGCCATAAAGCTGTTCAAAACATAAGATAAGAAGAAAAAAAACAATTCAGTTTGAACTCAAAATAAAAGAAAAGAAGCCTGCATGTTAGAAACAAGTGAAAGCCCTGCATTTCAAATCTGAAACCAAACAACTCCTCTTTTCCTAAATTTCTGCCTGCATGTTTTTTTTTTTTTTGCATATGAAAACAAATCTGCATCATTATGAATCAAAGACCTGCATTTCAAACCCAAATCAGTAAACACTCCTCTTTCCAAAATTACAACCTACATCTCAAATCTCATCCACATCCATAATCAAGTTGCAATATTCAAAACTACATTTTCAAATCTGCAACCTTGAAATCAAACATGTAGCTCCTCTTTTCAAATTCAAACCTGTATGCATCAATTATTAAACAAGTTAAAGCTTTGCATATCATTTACAAACAAAGAAGGCCTGCATGCATCATTTAAAAGCAAGAAAAGAGGTCTGCATTCAAGGAGCCTGCCTGCATTCATTTTCAAGTCTGATAGCCTGCATTTCATATCTCTGGAACAAGAAGCTAGAAGCCTGCATGTTGAATACTGAAGCATTATGAAGCAATATTCAAGTTTTTAAAAGCATGCATCATTTAAAAGCAAGGAGGGAGTCTGCATTTCATAATTTGGAACCTGCAAGTTGACATGTACTCTGCATTTCAAAATCTGGAACCTGAAAATGAAATATGCTCTGCACTTTTGAATAAAGGTGAGTAACTTATCCTTTAAAAAAATTAAGTAGGTGAAAGTTGTTGCATGCTTTTATTTAACAATGACTTAACATTTGAATTTGTTGTTTATATGTGTATATAGGATACATTCTGTTATGTTCTGGCTATCTACAATATAGGTTCTAGTTGATAGAAAAATCCTTTCCTTTTGATTGTTTGCTGTTATGTTTAATCTGTGAATGAAACTTGCTTATATCAAATATAGTAAGCATTAAACAAAATTATATAAGTTAAAATCAAATTTTGTTTTACTTGATAATAATATAACAGAGTAAAGATTTATATCAAGTGAAATTTAAATTATAGGAATTCATGTTTTAAGTTAGTATATTAAATCATCAAACAAAATAGAATTTTTAAAAGTAAAATTACAGTTCTTATTGCTTTAACCAGAAAGCAATTCAAACTCTACTGTATTTTATATTTGAACAAGATCAGTTGATTCTTGTATTTGAATTGGATGAATTTGTTTCTGGTGATAGTTTATCTATCACCAATCACAAGAAAACTATTGAATTGATTTGCAATTCAAAATTGAGATTGAAATCTGGAAATTACTGTGATGAACCCTAGTTTATTTGGGTTACAGTTTTGGGTCGATTGTGTACTCCTCATTGAATCGAGTTCAAAGCTATTTTGGGAATTGATGGTTGGTGTAGTGATGAAGCTAGTGCCGGTGTTTGGGTGTTGATGTTGGTCAGAGTTGAGAGAAATTGGAGTTGACAGGTTTTAGGTGATATTGGTGAAGGCTGTTTCAGGTTTCAGGGGTATTGGAATTGCATTGTTTTGACTCGGGTTGATCTCGGGATTTTTGGGAAATGACTCGAAGCAATGAGGCTACTGACCCGAAGTAAAATAGAGGAGTACAGGGTGTATGTGTTCAGGGTGTAATCAACAGACCTGTTCTGTTTTTTTTTTATAATTTTAAGAATCAAGTTTAAATTAAATTTAGAAATTTGAACTTAGGATTAAACTTGAATCTAAAATGAATTCAAATTTGTTTGAATTCTTATTTTATAATTGTTTAAATGCAGAAATTCAAATTTTGGTTTGGAATTAAAATAAAGAGAAAGGGGGAATAGGAAGCCTGTTTCAGGTTTTATAAAATTTGAAAATAAGGTGCAAAAATACAAATGTGACTTAGAATTTTGAAAATTGAATTTTAGTTGAATTCAAATAGGTTTGAATCCTGTATCTTTGAAATAGTTTAAATTCAGAAATTTCAAAAGTTAGTTTACTTTTTTTTTTATATAAACAGAAAACAGTTTCTGTTTTAAATGTAAGAGGTAAGTTTAAATTTTTAAATGGAGATTTAAACTGAGTTTAAGTTGAAGTTTGAATATGAATTCAAATGCTGATGGTTTGAAATTTGAAACCATTTAAGTTTTTAAATTCAAATTTGATTTTAACTCTCAAGTATAAAATGCATTGTTGTTTGCATTTGAATTAAAGGTTAAGTATTTAATTTAGGAATTCAAATGAATTCAAATCTGAAGTTTTAAAAATCTGGATTTTAAATTTTGAATTTCAGTTTTAAAGTAAAGATTTAAATTTAAATTGTTTTCAAATGACATACATTTGAATTGAAAGTGCAAATTGTAGGAAGAGTTTTAGAGAGTTTAAACTAAATTGAGAATGGAAGTTACATTTCAATTTTGAAATTTTAAAGTAATTTTTAAATTGATTTGAATTTGATTTGAATTGAAATTTAAATCCTTTTCAACTTATTAATAAAGTATATGTTTCTTTTAAACATATAAGATTAAGTTGTGTATTGTTTTAAACTCTTATTTAAGACAAATTTGAGTCTTGAGTTTAAAGAAAATGTTAAATGGAATTTAATGTAAATTTAAAAACATTTTGTTTTTAAATGCATAATTTAAATAAGGAATGTTTATCTAAAGATAAAGAAAAGTATAATGATTTGTAATTCCTTTAATTATTAAGGTAGTACAAATGGATAATTAATATAATTAATTAATTAATGAAATGGATAATTAATTAAAGTAATTAAGGGTTTTAATTTGATTAATTAAAGTTTAAGATTAATTTTTCTTAGAATAATTAATTTGTAACTAAGAAATCATCAGTTGAATGATATTAGATTTTAAATTAATAATTGAAGATTTATTAATTGAATAAATATGGATAGTTAATTAATTAGGAATAATAAATGAAAGTAATCATATAGGTAATAAATTTAAAACCACCCAGTTTATTCATCTTAATTGTAGATGCTGATTGTTATTGAATGTTGTGTGATGGATTGATATATTTGATATGTGATGTGATGCTATGTGATACTTTGTGCTGATCTGCTATATTTGTGATGAATATACTGTTGTATGAATATGAAACCCTTTGACCCGTAAAACGACATTCGAATTTCGATGCGACAGGGGGTCGGATTCCAGCTGGTTATCCGAAACCCACATCGAATCATATTAGTGAATTTTTGTGATTGATAATTTACTTTATCTATGAATCTGTGAATATAGATAAGCGTTATGGGTTATACCGCTTATCTTTATGATTGAATCTGTGATGGTGATGTTGTGCACTATTGTGTTAAACCCCTGGACCACACTTATACACACACAAATATGGATTGCACGTGGAAATGGGTTAAGTCATAGATTTTGAAATTGTTTTAAAATTTGAATTTTTGAATCCAAAATAGTTTTGGAATTAGAATTGAAGCTTTTGAAAAAAATGAATTTCAAAAATAAAAGTTATTTTGAATAACTCGATTGAGTTTGGAAATTTTAAATAATTTGAGTTAAATTTGAATTCAATAATTGAATTGAATTCTATAATTTTGGAACTAGGGTTTTAAAAAGTTATCCAACTTATAAATGGATTTATATGGGGTTTTAAACCATTTTAAAAGGTGATGTTTTGGAATTTAAATTTAAACCAAGATTTCAACTTGTATAAATCGGACTTTTCTGAAACGAAAATTATTGTTTTCAAATAATAGAAGCTTTCATATAAGAAATGGATTTCCAATATATGTGTAAAAGGAATTTAAGTTGAAATGAAAATGGTTTTCCGAGTTATTAATAAATCTTTGGAACGTGTTTTGAAAGCTATAAATTAAATCTTTAATTTAAAGATTTATTGAGTTAATCCAATTGAAATGGAAGTTGTTTTGAATCTATGAATAGATCTTTGTGAAACTAGGTGAAACTTTGTGAAATAAATCTTTTTGTTTAAAGATTTAAAATGGTAATTTGTTTAACCATTGAAAGAAAAGTTTTGGATTTTATAAGTTGTGACTTAACTAAAATCCCATATCCATATGTTTTAAAATATGGCGCTCATTATTCGGTTTAGCCGGGGGAGGACCTTGTGTCATATAGCCCATTCCGAATAGTGATACGACGTTATGGATAGCAATTGAAGACCGGTGGTGAAGACCGGATATTTCCAAAAACCAAAGGATAACTCATCGATTGTCTCTGCACTGGCTGATCCCCGGTATAGAGATCTCCATATGTGATGGGAAGTCCGGACGTGATTAGGGATTATCCGAATTTGCAAGGGCTTCTTCGGAAGTGCCTTCGGTTCTGTTCGAACCCGGAACAGACTTGTATGGTTGTATGTCCGACATTACACTTTGAGATGTTAACTGATTTCTATCAAATACATTTTTGCCTGGTGGCGGAGAATTTATTCTCTCAGCTTAACACCCTTCTCTGAGACGTACGATCTCAGAGGTTATGTAGTTGATATTTATCAGTGATATTCCCAATTTGGTAATGTGGCATGCTGAGTGCTGCTGTGTGATGATCATTGGTTGATCATTTGTGATATGATCATTTGTTTGATCATTTATCTTTGTGATCATTGCTTTGGTCATCTGTTGACCCAAAGCATGGCTTTGTGCCAAAGCGTAGCTTTGTGGACGAGACTGCATCAGGACCTCACTCCCCGGAAATGGTCGAAACAGGAAAGATGCGGCAAGGTTATGAGGGTCGCTCCCTTTAGGGTGTGTCATTCCCTTCTGGTAAAGGGTGGTATCAGGTATGGAGCCCTGGTATTTAACCTATGTGGTTGCTCCAATCTCATTTACTGTGTGGTTGTTGCTTTGAGGCGCCTCGGATAAAGGTCCCAAAGGACCGGGGGATGACATATTCGTGTAGTAGTTACCTAGTTACAGAGGTAACCCGGCCTTGTGTTGGCAGAGATCTAACCGTAACGTTAGTTCTCGGGACGTCCCGCCAGAGGCGATCCCATGTGGCAGTAGGAAGTTCCTTAGCCTGACCATTTGTTGGAAATCCATTCATCCAATACGTGCCTTGTACGGTTTTAGTTGTAGAACCTGCCATTTAACATGGCAGCTATAGTAGGCATAGTATCATGGTACCTATGCTGGCTAGGATTTATATTATATTTTCGAAATGGTTTTCCACACTTTGCACTTATAGTAATAATATCAAAGAAATTTTCTCGTATTAAGCATATTTGACTATCATAAGGAGAAATCTCCTCCAAGTCTGCGTTTGCATTGTGTGTGTGGCGGGAGGCCTTATGGTAGTTTCATTTTCCAAAAGCATTGCGGATTTCAAATCTAAATTCTGTTGTTTGTTTTAAAAGACCAAATGTTTTTGTTTGATCATACCAGTCCCATGACTGACCTGGAGTTTATTGTTTCTTTCCTAAACTCTAGGTGCCCACTATTTTCCCACACGGGCAGTCTAGAGTTGGGGTTTTCAGATAATCAGTAGTAGGTGTAGATTCGATAGCTTTCAGCCTTAGGATTTGGCAATTACAATTGGATCGAGTTGCTTCTCTTCATCTTGATTTGGGAGTTCTCGCTATTTCTGGATTGATGCCTTGGAGATGGAGTTACAGCTGGAGTTCTTTCTTGAAGCTACATTGGAGATTTTGTTCCGCTACTAGTGTTATCTTTTATTTCCGCTGCTATTCTTTGTAACTCTGATGTATATTGATGTTCATTGTATCATTCTGTTGTATCAGATATTGTATCAAATGTTGTACATTGATATATGTTATTCATTTCTTCCGCTGTGTTATTTACTTAATGTGTTATAAGCTCCGGCGACTCGAATTTGAACGATCGAATCTGCGGCATTCGAGTACAATGTAAAGTATGGATGTCGATTTTCGAACGCGAAAAATTCGAACCGTTACATGATGCAACGCAAGCTAACATTGTTTTAGGTCGTTCGGAGGAAACAACGGTTTTAGGTCGCTTGGGAATTTTAGGTCGCTCACGACCTAGTGAATACCGTTCACGACCTAATGTGATGATGAGTCGATCAAGCGACCTAATGAGTGCAATGGTCCAACCCAGCGAGTTAAAAAACAGTTTTTAGGTCGCTTGCGACCTAGCAGAATCTCGCGACATAACGAAGGTCGCTCGCGAGTTAACGAGCTAAGCATGAAGACACTCGAACGACCTAACGAGTTAACTCACTCAATGCTACGCCCTATGGCTCAAGGTCACATAAAGCTTGGGTCACGTGAAGGGAACTAGAAGCGGGTTTGGTTAGGTCGCATACCTCCTTAAGGCCGCTAGATCGCGGACGACCTACTTAAGTCGCTCACGTATAGGTCGCTGGGAAGAAAGGCCGCTAAATCGCTCCAGGAAGATAAGAGTGTTGTACATATAGGTCGTAACTCGTGTGTGTTTTAGGTCGCATGTACTCGTGTTGTAATAAGTAGTTTGTACTATTGTTTCTTAAGTCGTTTTCGACCTATGATAGGTCGTAAGTCGAGTCATGTATGTTGTACTGTTCCGTGTTGTATATAAGTTGAGTCGCCTGATGTAATACGTAGGTCGTTAACGACCTTGTTTAGGTCGTAGGTCGTGAATTTGTGAGATTCGTGTCTAGGTCCTGTATTGGTGTTAGGTCGCGTGCGACCTAGTATGGGAAGTTAGGTCGTGAACGACCTATGTTAGGTCGGTGGTCCTGTGCATAGTGTTGTAATGAGTTGTAGCCTATAAATAGGCATGTGGAGTCATTGTAAAGGTGGTTGATTTTTGAATAAAATTCTCTTTTGTTAGCTTTGTGCTTTCAATTTAAATTGGTAGTTGAGTGTAATCTCCTATCTCCACTTTCGGTTATTCGAGTGCGCTCGAATCAACGATTGTTGAAGCCGATTCGCGGAATCAAGTGCGCTTGATCAACGCTTGAAGAATTGAAGATCTTCTCTCACGGTATCGTGCGCGATCAACGTGTCGAAGATAGCTAGAATTCTGTATCTTTGTGATCAACGAATTTGGGCATTTCAGTATCTTCAATCCACCGATTTGCTACATTTCATCGATTTCATTGTTTTCGTAATATCCGCTGCGTCAGTTTTGGTATCAGAGCTTGACTTAGCCAATCATAGCTAAGACGAGTCTTGGAGCCAAGGAGTTTGAAGTTTGGTGTTCATCGTGTTCATTGCGAGATTGCAACAAGTTTGAAGTTTTCGATCCATTTCCTTTTGGATCAAAAATTCCGAAAAAGTGTTTGAATTTTTGGAGATAAGTATAGGCCGTGTATACTTGTGAGAAGTAGCCGAGCCTTAGTATCATTGTTTGAAGTGTTAAGCCGTGCATGCTTTGTTGAGTCGAAACCGACCTAACTTTGGGTCGTTGCAAAATTGAGGCCGAGCCAAGTTGAATTGAGCCGAGATTTATTTGACTTGTGTTGAAAGTCTTGAAGTATTTGTCGAAGTTTTTGAGAAGTTTTCAATCATGCCGCCGAGAAGAGCTAATCGTCATCAAAATGTTGAAGCGTTGTATAGAAGAGAAGAAGTCGAGCTTATGGAACGACGTATCAATGAAAAATTTGATGAAGGCATTGGAAAGTTAGAGAAATTGATGAATGATTTCAATCAAAGTCAAAGGAGGAGATCACCAATCTCGAACCATGGAGGAAACCGAGTTTCGCCATCGGTTACGGAAGCGAGAAGGGTATCACCGCAATCTTTTAAAGAAAGAAGAGAAAAATCAATTTCATCAAGGAGAGATCACCATGACTATGGACATGAAGAGAGGAGAACTGCACGTGAGTTTGAAGATGAGCCATATAGAGATGAAGAGAGACATAGTAGAAGAGATATGCGTGATCGAAGGGATATCGATGGTCGAGATCGATATAGACGTACATTTGATTTTGATGAAGAGGGTGACAGAGCAAGTACTCATTATCGAGATCGAGACCAAGTTCGAAATTCATATCGGGATGTAGATGATGATCGTCGATGGGAATCAGGTATGAAGATGGAAATTCCCGAATTTAAAAGAGGGATGGTAGCAGAAGAATTTCTTGATTGGTTGTCTAATGTTGAAGAGATCTTTGATTTCAAGGAGGTTCCTGAGTATAGAAGGGTGAGGTTGGTTGCTACTAGGTTGAGGGGAAGAGCATTAGCGTGGTGGCAGCAAACTAAACTTACAAGGGAGAGAATGGGGAAGTCGAAGATTGAATCATGGGAGAAGATGAAGAAGTTGATGAGAGCTACATTCTTACCTTACAATTATCAATCACTCATGTATCAGAGGTTGCAGAATCTGAGGCAAGGGATGAAGACTGTTAATGATTATGCTGATGAATTTTATCAACTGATTGCTCGAAATGACATTATGGAGATAGAGGAACAGCTAACTGCTAGATTTGTTGGAGGGTTGCGAATGCAGATCTAGGATATGGTTAATATATTTGATCTAAGATCTGTTGCAGAAGCACATCAGAAAGTGTTGGCTTGGGAGAAGCAGGGAAGGCGTGGAGGTGGTGTGTTTACTAATTCCAATAATCCAGTAAAGGGTGCCAGTGGAAGTTCTAATGTTCCTAAACCTGTCAGTAAGCCAGTTGTGAAGGAGATTGAGAAGGCAAAGGTTAATAATAGTTTCAAATGTTACAATTGTCAGGAGTTGGGTCACAAAAGCAATGAATGTCCGAAGCCGAAGAGGAGAGCAATGGTTGCAGAGATAGAAGAAGAGGATGTGGAAGCTGAATGTTCTAATTCACCTTATGTTGAGAAGGAGGAAGAGTTGTCTGGAGATGAAGGATGTAATTTGATGATGAGGAGAAGTTATTTGGCACCGAAGCAAGAGGAAGATTCTAGTTGGTTAAGGAGCAATATATTTCAGTCCACATGCACTATTCTAGGAAAGGTTTGCAAGTTCGTCATTGATGCTGCGAGTTGTGACAATATTATCTCTACTGAAGCAGTGAGGAAGTTGAACTTGAAAACTGAGAAGCATCCTAAACCGTACAAGTTAGCATGGTTAAGGAAAGGAGGGGAGGTGAAAGTTGGACGAAGAGCTTGCGTGAATTTTTCAATTGGGAAGAAATACAAAGACGAAATTTGGTGTGATATAGTGGACATGGATGTGTGTCATCTGTTGTTGGGCAGACCGTGGCAGTTTGATCAAGCAGTACAACACGATGGTCGTGCTAATAGCTATAGTTTCATGTTTGAAGGTACTAAAATCACTTTAGTTCCCAAGAAGCAACAACAGAAGGAAAGAAAGCTAGAGGAGATTGAAGAGTTGAAAACTTTGCTATCTTTGAAGGAGGTTGTTAAAGAAGTTGAAGAGGAGCCTGAAGTCTATTTGTTGATTGGACGAGAGAGTCATGAAGAGGTTGAAATTCCAGAAGAAGCAAAGCCAGTTTAGAAAGAATTTGAAGACGTATTTCCAAAAGAGTTGCCTAAGGAGTTACCGCCACTGAGGGACATTCAACATCAAATCTATCTTGTTCCAGGAGCCGTATTACCGCATAGGCCACACTATTGAATGAGTCCGAAGGAACATGAGGAACTGAGAAGGCAGGTGGAAGAGTTGTTAGAGAAGGGACGTGTTCAGGAAAGCTTGAAACCTTGTGCAGTACCAGCTTTGTTGGTGCCGAAAAAGGATGGAACATGGAGAATGTGTACCGATAGTAGAGCTTTGAACAAGATTACTGTTCGCTATAGATTTCCTATGCCAAGATTGGATGACTTGCTAGATCAGTTGAGTGGGGCTATTATATTTTCGAAGATTGATTTGAAGAGTGGTTACCATCAAATTCGAATTAGACCAGGAGACGAGTGGAAGACAGCTTTCAAGACGAGGGAAGGATTATATGAATGGCTGGTTATGCCATTTGGACTATCGAATGCACCAAGTACCTTCATGAGGGTGATGAATCAAATTTTCAGACCATACATTAGAAAGTTTGTGGTAGTCTATTTCGATGATATTCTGATCTATAGTGGAAGTATGGAGGAGCATGTAGAGCATTTGAGAAAAGTGTTAATTATTCTTCGTGAGGAACAATTTTATGCAGCTACGAAGAAATGTGTGTTCATGACTCGAAGTGTGTTATTTTTAGGATATGTTGTCTCTGAGAAGGGAATCCAGGTAGACCAGAGTAAAGTTGAAGCAATTAGAAATTGGCCGCAGCCGAGGACTATCACTGAAGTTAGAAGTTTTCATGGGTTGGCGTCATTCTACCGAAGATTCATTCCACACTTCAGTAGCGTGATGGCTCCAGTTACTGATTGCATGAAGGGTAAACAATTTTTGTGGTCAGAGGAGGCCGGGAATGCTTTTGGAAAGATCAAGGAATTGTTGACGTCTGCACCAATTCTAGTTTTACCATATTTTCAGTTAGTTTTTGAGCTACATACTAATGCATCAAAGGTTGGAATTGGGGGAGTGTTGAGTCAGAAGGGACGTCCAATTGCATACTTTAGTGAGAAGTTATCAGGGGCAAAGATGAGATATAGTACATACGATGTTGAGTTTTATTCTGTGGTGCAAGCAGTAAAACATTGGAGACACTATCTGTTCCATAAGGAGTTTGTTCTTTACACTGATCATGAGGCTTTGAAGCATTTGCAAGGGCAGGATAAGATTTCAGCAAGACATGCATCATGGATTGCCTATTTGCAGCAGTTTACTTTTGTTGTCAAGCACAAATCTGGGGTAACGAATCGGATGGCTGATGCTTTGAGTAGAAGGAGTCATCTATTAACGACAATGAGGGTTGAGGTGACAGGATTCGAATTATTGCCAGAATTATTTGAGGAGGATCCTTACTTCGCAAAGTTTGTTGAGAAAGTTAAGGAAGGAAGTACTAATGAATTTGTGTTGGTTGATGGTTTTCTGTTTAAAGGAAATCAGTTATGTATTCCAGAGAGCAGCTTGAGAATGAAGATTATTGAAGAACTACATGAAGAAGGCCATGTGGGTAGAGACCGTACATTACAGTTAATTTCTCAATCCTATTTTTGGCCGTCAATGAGGAAGGAAGTTGAGAGGTTTGTTCAGAGATGTCATATATGTCAGGTTTCAAAGGGAACGACTACGAATGCGGGGTTATATATGCCGTTACCCGTGCCTATTAAACCATGGGTTGATATCAGCATGGATTTCGTTTTGGGTTTGCCTAGAACTCAAAGGGGGAATGATTCTATATTTGTTGTGGTAGACAGGTTTTCCAAGATGGTACATTTTATTGCCTGCAAGAAGACAGCGGATGCAGTTCGAGTGGCACAATTATTCTTTAAGGAGGTGTATCGATTGCATGGTTTACCAGAATCTATTGTTTATGATCTGGATACTAGATTTTTAAGCCATTTTTGGTTAAGTTTGTGGGAGATGGTGGGAATGAAGCTGAACTTTAGCAGCGCTTATCATCCGCAAACAGATGGTCAAACCGAAGTTGTTAACCGATCGTTGGGAAATTTATTGCGATGTCTTGTGAAGGACAATCTGAAGAGTTGGGACATGAAGTTTTGCCAAGCAGAGTTTGCACATAATCATGCGGTTAATAGAAGCACAGGTTAAAGTCCATTTCAGATCGTATATTCAAGTTTGCCAAGGGGACCGTTGGATTTGGCGGTAGTACCACAACCGAAGGGGACGGTTAAACGGGCCGTTGATTTTGTTGATGAATTAACTGAATGTCACAAAACTGTTCATGAACGGTTGCTTGCATCTAATGAGAAGTATAAACGACTGGCGGATAAGAAACGGAGAAGTGTGAATTTTGAGGAAGGTGATTTGGTTTATGCAGTGTTAACAAAAGATCGCTTTCCAATGGGAACATACAATAAATTGAAGGCGCGGAAAATTGGTCCAGTTGAGATTTTGAAGAAAATCAATGAGAATGCTTATCAATTGAAGTTACCAAATGACGTCTATACTTCTGATGTTTTCAACGTCGAATGCTTAATTCCGTGTTATGGAAATGAACTTGTGGTGGAAGAAGATAGTAAAAATTCGAGGTCAAATTTCTGTCAACCGGGAGAGGATGATGCGGCGCAAGCTAACATTGTTTTAGGTCGTTCGGAGGAAACCTCGGTTTTAGGTCGCTCGGGAATTTTAGGTCGCTCAGGACCTAATGTGATGATGATTCGATCAAGCGACCTAATGAGTGCAATGGTCCAACCCAGCGAGTTAAAAAAACAGTTTTTAGGTCGCTTGCGACCTAGCAGAATCTCGCGACATAACGAAGGTCGCTCACGAGTTAACGAGCTAAGCATGAAGGCACTCGAACGACCTAACGAGTTAACTCACTCAATGCCGCGCCCTATGGCTCAAGGTCGCATAAAGCTTGGGTCGCGTGAAGGGAACCAGAAGCGGGTTTGGTTAGGTCGCATACCTCCTTAAGGCCGCTAGATCACGGACGACCTACTTAAGTCGCTCACGTATAGGTCGCTGGGAAGAAAGGCCGTTAAGTCGCTCTAGGAAGATAAGAGCGTTGTACACATAGGCCGTAACTCGTGTGTATTTTAGGTCGCATGTACTCGTGTTGTAATAAGTTTTTTGTACTATTGTTTCTTAAGTCGTTTTCGACCTATGATAGGTCGTAAGTCGAGTCATGTATGTTGTACTGTTCTGTGTTGTATATAAGTTGAGTCGCCTGATGTAATACGTAGGTCGTTAACGACCTTGTTTAGGTCATAGGTCGTGAATTTGTGAGATTCGTGTCTAGGTCGTGTATTGGTGTTAGGTCGCGTGCGACCTAGTGTGGGAAGTTAGGTCGTGAACGACCTATGTTAGGTCGGTGGTCCTATGCATAGTGTTGTAATGAGTTGTAGCCTATAAATAGGCATGTGGAGTCATTGTAAAGGTAGTTGATTTTTGAATAAAATTCTCTTTTGTTAGCTTTGTGCTTTCAATTTAAATTGGTAGTTGAGTGTAATCTCCTATCTCCACTTTTGGTTATTCGAGTGTGCTTGAATCAACGATTGTTGAAGCCGATTCGCGGAATCAAGTGCGCTTGATCAACGCTTGAAGAATTGAAGATCTTCTCTCACAGTATCGTGCGCGATCAACGTGTCGAAGATTGCTAGAATTCGGTATCTTTGTGATCAACGAATTTGGGCATTTCAGTATCTTCAATCCGCCGATTTGCTACATTTCATCGATTTCATTGTTTTCGTAATATCCGCTGCGTCAGTTGGCATAAGGTGGCTAAAACAAGAGCGATTGATGGGCTAATGAGGTAGCACCTTTGATCGGACACGTCCCTTCGATATTATACTTTCACTTTTGAATTTATTTGGTGGCCACTTCTTATTTCTTTGATTTGGGGGTGTGGCTCGATGTGGGCGGTAGCTGAGGTTATGCGTTACCACCGGTCCGGAAGCGTAATTGGTATATCTAACCTGGCATTGGCTAGTTGTGCCGTGTCACCGACCCTAGCATGCCTTGTACGAGTTTTATTTGTGTCGTACCTATGGAGTATCCTATGGTAGCCTCCCGATCAGGAGGTATTACTGTACTATATAGACTATTGGCACTATTACGTGTTAAGGGGAATATTGGGTCACTCCTTAATGCTATTTAAAAGTAAGTTTATTTTACTAATAGGCATTATTATAATAGCGAAATATTACTACATAGTAAATAGTTTAACGGATCCTTAGGAGATGTGAATCCCGAGCATCTCTTGAGTTATTGCACTCACGTTAGACACTGGATAGGAGAAGTCAAATCTCGTAAACATCTTTGACGCCGTTAAACACATATATTTACCTCTGATTTAACTTACATAAGATCTTTTAGTTCTGACTCGAGTGTTTTGTCTTTTCAATTCGCTCGAGCCAGCCTGAGCATTTCAGGATTTGAAAGAACGTATTGTGGAGGACGAAGACGAAGATTTATTATTATTTATTGTAGTATTCCACTATATTCATACTGTTTCATCGCAGTGTTTATTATTTTCTGGTATGTGCAACTCTGATATGTATTGTATAAGTATAATCCAATATTTTGTAAAACATCTTCATGAACTTTATATTTGATTATTATATTTTATCGTTCCGCTGCAAGATTCTGTTTTTTTTCTTTCTCTGTTTTTCTTAATTACCCATAACAATCCGCCCTTTTGTATAGTTTAAGTTTGACGTGTGTGGTTTATCGTCAAATTTTAACGTACGAATAGGAGGGACGTTGCAATAGTAACTATTGAAATAATATTGAGTAGGTGATATAAATGAGAGTTAGAAACCTGCTTAGTGCAAATGATAAGAACTTGTGGTGTCTTCAAGTTGTAGCTACCGGAACAATTATTAGAAAGATTAAATTTTGAAAATGAAATATAATTCATAAGTGGTATTTAACCAAAGGTTAAAATGAAATATAAATTTAATGTTTAAGAATTTCATGGAAGTATTTTAAAGAAGTAAAATTAATAAAATATTTTTTGGGAAAGAAAGCATCCATGTGAATGGAAAATCTTTCTAACAAGAGATATACTTATGTATATAACTTGATTGTTTGATGAATTGATTATATGGTTGTATAATTAGAAAATGTTTTATGTTTTGAAAATAAACATTGTTATAACCTAATTTAAGATCCCTTAAGCAATCAAAACAGGTTTTATAATCTCTTATGTCAATTGGCTAATAAGTATTTTAAAAATTCTCGTTGATGCGTCTGATCAGCGATATCGATAGGGATTCTTAAACTCTTACAGGGCGATGTGATACATGCTTTTGAAATGGCAATAAATAATATTTACTAATATGGATGCTGAATGAAAAAATATATAGATATTGCAAAGATTTTGAAAATTCTAAATTGATGTTTGAGATAAGTATTTTATGCATACTTAAGGACTTATGAAAATTGTGTGACATAGAGGGCAATGGAGAGGCAACGTTTATCTTGATCAACTTTGCAGTCCTTGATAATGTCATTCACTATAAATGTATTAGTTAGATGCTATCATTTTATAAATTGATATTTGGAAAATTTGAATATGGTTTCATTTAAATAAATTGTTTTCATTATTGGTTATATTACATGTTTGTGAAAATTTAGATACATGGAAAATATAAAATGCTTAAGTAAGCTTTTGGGTAAAGTATTTTGGAAAATATGATCTTATGATAATTCATTTATATTGCAAATAATTTGAATAAGAAAATTACCCTAATTGGATGAAACAATCATGTGATAGTGATTAATAAAACAATATATTCAAATTAAAGAAATATATTGTTTAGAAAACCAAAATATTGATTGGAGTGAGGTTTAGTAAGGATTGTTATAAAGATTAGTTTAAATATTTAATCATTCGATTAATAACAAGTGAAAGAAAAGTATGCCTTTGGGAAAATTTAAGAAAATGCAAATTTGGTGCTTTTGAATTAGCATGAAATTTAATAAGAAGCAAAACCCTTAGAGTAAGTTTGGATATGAATTTAAATATTGTTAAAAACTTGTTAATTATGTATTTGTGAAGTTCAATTGAAAACAAGTTTGAATTAAGTATCAAATTTGTCTAGTTCTAAGTGATAATAAAATAAATGTTTAGCTTTGTGGATTAAGAGAAAATTGAATATAAAAGATTCATTTATTATAAAATAATTTTTTTTGCGAAAAGCTAGCAATAATAGTAAATAGAGCAACAAGATAGGATTTTAATTGCGAAAGCAACTTAAAAAAATTAACATGTAATTCCAAAGTCTAGTTTGGATAGATGATTATTTCTTACTAATATAAGAAAGTAACTATTTTAATAAAATATAAGTCTTCTTTTAAAAGACTTGTTTGTTAATTGGGAAAAAGTTTTCTTTGTAAACAATTTTGAAAGTGTGTTGTGTGTATTATGAAACGACCCTGACTCGACCTTCGAAAATCGGCACTGAATACATCACCCGTATTCGAATGCCGCGGACCAATATGTCGAATCTGGTTCGCCTTAGATTATAACACATTATGTATAACAACACAGCGGAGGGAAAATGAATATATCATATAACTCCAATGATACAATATTCGATGATATAAAATAATGATCACAAATACATAACAGAGATCTATAACAACACAGCGGAAACCCAAATGCACCAGCAGCGGAAAAACTTGAACTCCAAACGGAACTCCAATATCTGCTCCAATCCAAAAACGTCGAAGACTCCAATCCATTAAGCTAAAACCACCATCATGATGTATTAAGAAAGGTCGTTCCAAGTGAAACGAATGCTATCGCCAAATCCAAAGGCTGGATGTTATCGAATCTACACCTACTATTTGATTATTTGAAAAACCCAACTTTAGACTGTCCATGTGGAAAAATGTGGGAACCTAGAGTTAGAAAGGGAACAATAAACTCTGAGTCAGTCATGGGACTGGTATGAGAAAACAAACTCAGTTTTAAACAAAAACAATCAAAAGAAGAATTTAAAACTTAAATCCACAATGCTTTTCGGAATATGAAACTACGATAAGTCCTTCCACCGCACACACCATGCAAACGCAGAATTGGAGGAGATTTCTCCTTCTGATAGTCAAAAATGCTTGATGCACGAATACCATTTGATATTATTATTAGTGCATAGTGCAGAAAACCTTTCGGAAGTACAATATTAATCTTAGCCAGCATACAACCATTATTGTATGCCTACTATAACTGCCATCTAAATAGTGGGGCATCAACATAACTAAATGGCAGGTTAAACAACTAAAACCGTACAAGGCACGTATTGGAGATTGGATTTCCAACAAATGGTCAGGCTAAGGAACTTCCTGTTGCCACATGGGTACGTCTCTGGAGGGACGTCCCAAGAACCTACCTGGCTCTCGGCCAACACAAGGCCGGGTTACCTGTGCAACTAATTAACTACTACTCGAGCATGCCATCCCCCGGTCGTTTGCGACCTTTATCTGAGGTACCTATACACCAACAATCACAAAGCAGTCACAAAGTAATAGATTTGCAGTGACCACATGAGTTAAGTATCTGGGCTACATACCATGATACCACCCTTTTCTAGAAGGGAATGACACACCCTAAAGGGCGCAACCCTCATAACCTTGCCGCATCTTTCCTGTTTCGACCATTTCCAAAGTGTGAGGTCCTGATGTTTTTTCATAAAGCCATGCTTTGATCAACAAATGACCAGCAGAATTTCGTATGCCACATTACCAAATTAGGAGTGTATCACTAGTAAATATCAACTGCAAACCTCTGAGCTCGTACCTCTCAGAGGAGGGTGTCAAGCTAAGGGAATAAATTCTCCGCCACCAAACAGAAATGTATTTGATAGAAACTAGTTTTACATCTCAAAGAGTAATGTCAGACACACATCCATCCAAGTCTGTTCCTAGTCGAATAGAACCGTAGGCACTTGAAAAGAAGCCCTTGCAATCCGGGTATGCACAATCCCGATCACACTCCCCATCACATATGGAGATCTCTATACCGGAGCAACTCAGTGCAAATTCATTCGACAGGTTATCCTATCATTCTCGAAGACACCCGGTCTTCACTACCTTCTTCAATTGTTATCCATTTCGTCGTATCACAATTCAGAATGGCTTATATGACACAAAGCCCTCTCCTGGCTAGACCGAATGGTCAGCGTAATAATTCAAAACTATATGGACAATGGAATCTCAGTTAAGTCACAACCTGTTGGCTCGTTTAGAGTTACAGGAGCCATGACCAGTCAAAACGAAGCTCTTTGTGAGTTCTACGGCTATGAATGCTTTAAGACGTCACTGGTTAGTTTCATAGCCAAAAAATCATATCCGAACCACGATCGAATATTGGATGTTTTTTACCCTTCGTTTTTTCGTCACGTGGATTTTTTTTGTAAAACAGGATCCCTATGGCTGGTCTATGATTTACCATCGCTGGAGAGTGGTGCCCCATGGTAATGCTCCATTTCAAATCCATGCACTCATTTCTAAAAGTCATACGACACTTTGTAGGCATTTTGGACGGATGTCGCACCATGCACCAAAGATGTTGCAACCTATGGATATCGATTCTTCGGAGGTCCATAACCGTTGGCTCGTTTAGAGTTACGGGAGCCGTAACTAGTCAAATCGAAGCTCTCTGTTAGTTTTATGGCTATGACCGCTTTAAGCCATCGTTGGTTAGTTTCATACCCAAAAAAGCTTATCCGAATCTCAATCGGGTCTTGGACGTTTTTTACCCTTCGTTTTTTCGTCGCGTAGATTTTTTTAGTAAAACGGGATCCCTATGGCTGGTCTATGATTTACCATCGCCAAAGAGTGGTGCCCTATGGCCATTTCAAATCCATGCACCCATTTATAAAAGTTGTACGGCACTTTTTCGGCATTTAGGACTGATGTTGCACCTTGCACCGTAGATGTTGCACCCTGTGGATATCGATTCTTCGGAGAGCCATAACTGTTGGCTCATTTAGAGTTACAAGAGCCAAAACTAGTCAAAACAAAGCTCTCTCTGAGTTCTGTCGTTATGACAACTTTAAGCCGTCACAGGATAGTTTCATACCCAAAAAAGCTTATCCAAATCTCAATCGGGTGTTGGACATTTTTACCCTTTCGTTTTTTCATCACGTGGATTTTTCTGCAAAACGGGATCCCCGTGTCTCGTTTATGATTTACCATCACCGGAGAGTGGTGCCCTATGGTACTTCTCAATTTCAAATCCATGAACCCATTTCTAAAAGTCATACGGCATTTTTGGGAAATTTGGACGGATGTTGCACCTTGCACCGTAGATGTTGCACCCTGTGGATGCAATAAACATGTCGGAATTGAATTGTTCAAAACACATGATTGTAAGTTTATATTTGGCAAAACTCAGCATAAACAGTAAATAAATAATCACATAATCACAGACACAGAGTAATATAACAACAGTATAGCGAAAACAAAGAATATTAGTTCATGAAGCTACTACGTACATACATATATACATATATATATATATAACAGAGTTAAACAAGATACACAGAAGTCTCGAATACAATAGTCAAATATAAGATCAGAATACATAACTGGAATCAACTGAATATCTGAAAGCTGGATAGATAGGTGGACCTCCAAGTGAAGCCTAACTCCAAAGGTGAGTCTCGAATACTGGTACACTCAGTCTGATCCAAGCGTAAAGCAAAACACAAAACACTCGAGTCAGGATTAACATTCTTATATCAATAAATCCAACTCAAGTGAAATAACAACTGGAAATACAAATAACTCAAAAAATGTTGGGATAACCATGCTTTAAGGATCCGTTAAGCCATCTATACATAGTAGTATATGCTAAGTAGATAACGCCTATCAGTAATATAAAGTATCAAAATAGCGTTAAGGCGTTACCATTATCCCCCTTAACACATTTTATATAAGCTTCAGTATCTATACAGCACTGTAAACTCCACCGTAAACTAGTGGGCGATTAGGGAGTACTCCATAGGCATGACACAAAACAAATCGTTGTGGTCGCGCATATGTATACAAGTATGACAAGGTGCCTGAGGCAATACCCAAGGTAGTGAAACTACCATTTGCCTGATCCAGACTGGTGAGAACGCATCGCCGCAACGCTCGCAACACCGCGAAACTACACTCCCAATTCAAGGGTGTGCACCAATAAAAAACAAGTAATGAGTAGCTTGCGAACAAGTGTGTTCGCTTAGAGGTGGCTAACCTCATTGGCGCGACACGGCTCCTGTTTAATTCATTTCAAATTTGACACAAGTGTCAAGGCTATCCATTATCGTTCTCTTTCTTCAAATCTAGCAACGTCATCAATCCAACCACTTCATTCTGGATCACACTCCACATATAATAATTACTAAAGTGGTTTTCGGTTTAAACAGAGAGTATGTCCCTAACCGATCCCGGACTCTTCAATAACTACGTAATTATTACACCGATTGGTTATTTAATAAACTTTCAAAATAGTTTATATTTCAAAACAAAAACATCATTGCCATTTCAAAACTGTATCAACACGATGTCACTTCCATTTCAAAACCAAGTACGATATCATTTCCATTTTAAATATATATCCATATTATACCATTTGCAAAATCTTATTACTTCAAAGTTATAACACTTTCTAAATCAAACACTTTGGAAATCATAATACTTTGGAAATCAAAATTTATAAATCATAATGCTTTGGAATCATAACACATCCCACTTAACTATTTTAAATATAAATAATAGTATATATTGTAAAATAATTTAAAATTTAAAATAGTTTATAAAAAATAGTTATAATTTAAAATAGTTTATATAAAAATAGTTATAATTTAAAATAGTTTAGACTAAAAATAATTTATATTAAAACAGTTAATATGAAATATCTTTTGTTAACCCCACTGAAGCTTGGGCCGACTCATCAGATAAAGCATTAAGCGACTCAGAAGATTTACGACTCACCATGAGTCGTTAGCGGTTCAAGTGTGCAAATCAGAAAGCCAAGTACAATTAACTCGCGTACGACTCAATGACCGAAGAGGGAACTCACCGACTCATATGATCTGGTCCGACTCATCAAAGACCGACTCAGCTAGTCTCTGACTCAACTGTTGTGCGACTTATGGAAGTTTCTGACTCAGCGACTCATGACTCAGCGACTCATGACTCAGCGACTCATGACTCAACGACTCATGGTTCAACGACTCAACAGGTTCGCGACTCACCCTAAGGAACGACCTAAGGAATGTCACGACTTATGGATACCTACGACTTATGATAAGTCGAGTACGACACATGCTAATATGAGAGGAGTTATGATAAGTTGGCTCGGGAACGACTTATCTCTTGGGACCAAGCCAACAGTTCGACCTTGAGTTAACATGGGGCGACTCACCATGACTCGTCCACGACTCAAAATCGTTGAGTCGTAACCCATCGCCACAATGCCTAGGAAAATTGACTCGGACACGACTCAAGACTTGTCATGAAATCCAGCAGAGGAATAAGCCATGAAGAGGGGAAAGGTTGGTTTTATAAGTCAACCACGACTTATCCTGACTCGGGGACGACTTAGCTTGAGTCGGTCGCGACTCAGGACTTATGCGCAGAATTCATGTCAAACCTTGCCTATAAATACATAGCCACCTCCAACATTCAAAGGACTTTTGGCACATTCTCTTGAGAGACCGTTACCTTGCTGCATTGAGAACTCCATCAACACTTAGAGCTTTCGAGATCAAAGGAATACTTCGAAGAACTTCATGAAGAAACTACACATCTTCAATTTGAATTCAAGGACTTTAATCGACATAGAAGCTTGAGCTACTTGTTCCAAATCTCTTGTAACTTGAATTATATTTTACTTGAGAAGAATTGTATCAGCTTGTAACGAGATCATTAATAAAAGTACTTAAAGTGGACGTAGGCTATACCCTTAAGCCGAACCACTATAAAATTGTTGTCGTTTGCTGCTTTTCTACTGTTTTCTGCTTATAATCTGTTCCCGAGCTTTCGGGTGGTGCTTTCACAACTATAACTCATACACTGGGGTGTTAGCGTTCAAATTTTAGCGTTAACATTTTTGGTGCTTTCACTGAGAATTGAACTCAGGAAAACTGTCATCATTGCTTCACAGAGATTTGAAGAAAGAATTTCCTTAAAAACCAGAAGTCTATCTGAGATTATGGCTCCTGGAAGGAAAAGTAGATCTGTCAGATCTGGAAACATTCAAGAGGGAACTTCTGCTTCCCCTGTGCCTAATCAACCCACTCCGCCTGTTGGAGTTACGAAAGCGGAGTTGGATGCTGTGATTCTAGGGCTAAACCAGCAGATAAACGCCCAAAATGCACAATTAGAGGCTCAAAGTGCCCAGAATGCTCTGATTCTGAATAAGTTAAACGACTTACTTGGGGCAAACAATCAACCGGCTGGTAATGAAAGGAACTATGCTGGCAACGTTCATGATGTTAATGAAAGGAATGCTCCTGAAAGGGCTATTAGTCCCTTTGAGCAGGCAGTACCTGAGGCTGGTGGATCTAGAACTCGGCATGATGAGGAATATCTTTCTGGAATGGTCCGGCAGATCATGAAAGAAAGTATGCAAAGGGTTGAAGATGAGAAGGAATGGGGTTTCGCCCCAAGTAAAACTCCGTTTACTGAAAGAATCTTAAAGGCGGAATTTCCAAGGAAGTTTGTCCCTCCGACTATCCCAGCTTACAAAGGGACAAGTGATCCGAATGAATTCTTGTATAAATATGATTGGCACATGACAGGTGCCAGAGCCTCTGACGAAATAAAGTGCCGATATTTCCCCGTATACCTGGAAGGTGTGGCTCTACTATGGTTCACCAAGTTGCCAGTCCGATCTATTGATCAGTTTTCAGACTTGACCAGAAAATTCAAGGAGCAGTTTAGACTATATGCTTCAAAGGCCAAGGACATCATGTCACTGTCGAGTTTAGAGCAGAATCCTGGTGAGTCTATCAGATCTTTCTTGAACCGCTTTAATATAGCGCTGGCCGAGGTGGATAATGCTGAACCACGAATGATATTGACTTATCTGATGAGAGCTATTGATAAGTCAAGCGAATTTGGGAAATGGCTGAACATGAAGGAGCCAAACTCTCTCGAAAAGTTCTACAAAAAAGCAGATGAATTCATTCGCTTGGAAAGCCGTCCTTTACCAGTAAAGACAGTGTTGGAGAAAGCAGAAGACAACACTGTCGCTCCATGCAAGAATGAATCGGTGGGGCAAAAAAGGGAGAATAATAATGGGAAGAAACAGGGCAATCTGAAGAAGCCCCGATCCTTCAAGCCATCAGAGTATACTCCATTATCACATACGCCGGAGCACATCTACCTTGCCACTAAAGATTCCGTCAATTTCCCTAAACCTATCCCTTTGAGAACCGGGAAAAAGGCCATACAGAGTGGGAAATTCTGCCGCTTCCACAATCAACCCGGTCATGAGACTGATGAATGCCGCCAGTTGAAAAACCTGATTGAAGAGTTGCTAAGAGAAAACAAACTGCAGCAATTTGTGAAGAAGAATAGCAACAATCCTGCATCGTCAAGTCAGGGGCAACAGGTTCCTGTTCATCAGCCTAGGACAGGTGAGAAAGCTACGGGACATGAATCTGGAAGGCCCGTTATCAATGTCATTACAGGAGGGCCTCACCCAGCTGGCAAGAACTGGGGTGAGATGGAGAGATATTCCAGGGCTTTGAAATATGCTCCAGCCGAAGAAGACGTCTTTGTTTTAGAAGACACTACGCCCCTGAAACAACAGAAAACTTTCAGCGATGATATTGTTTTCAGAGCCAGAGATTCCACAGGTATAGAAGCTCCTACCCTAGATCCCTTGGTCATCTCGGCTGGTATTGGACCGGCTATTGTCAGAAGAGTCCTCATTGACTGCGGAACATCATGTAATATCCTCTTCAAGAAGACATTTGACCAGATGAAAATCCCTATGATCGATGTACAAGCCTCATCACAGAAGATCGCTGGCTTCACTGGGGAGCCAAAACAACCAATTGGGACCATCGATCTGCTTGTAGAACTTGGGGAAGCAGAAAGGAAAGTGGTCCGCAAGCAAACATTTGTGATTGTCGATGAGTTTTCTGCTTATAATGCTTTTCTTGGCCGTCCAACACTCGCAGCATTCAAAGCTATCCTAGCCCCGTGGTGCCTCACTATTAAATTCCCTACTGACAATGGAGTAGGAGTTATAAAAGGGGATCAAAATGCTGCGCGAGAATGCTATTTGACAGAGCTGCGAGAGTCAAGAAAAAGAGAAATGGGGAAGGATGCGGCAACCCCAGTCCGCATCAAGGAACCAGCCTTGTAGCAATTACGGGGCAGACCCTGCACTGGCGAGCACAGCGGGGCACGGAAAGAAATGGATCCCAGAAAAGCCAGTGCAGGGGAGAATAGAGTGGTACCGGTGGAAACGACAGTTCCGGTACCTGTTGACCCGAAGGACCCAAATAAGGTGTTAAATGTGGGTTCACAGCTTAATGTGTCAATTCAGAATATCTTGATATCTTTCCTGAAAGCAAATCTGGATGTCTTTGCTTGGACTCATGCCGATATGTGTGGAATATCTCCAGAAGTTGCAGTACACGCTCTGAATATTGACCCAAAGTTTACGCCAGTTAAACAGAAAAGAAGAACCCAAGGTCCAGAAAGGTCAGCAGCATTAAAAGAAGAAGTTGATCGACTCATGGAAAATAACTTCATCAAAGAATCTACATATCCGAATTGGGTTTCAAATCCTGTGCTGGTCAAGAAAGCTAATGGAAAATGGAGAGTGTGCATCGATTTTTCTGATCTAAACAAGGCTTGCCCCAAAGATTGCTTCCCGTTACCCAGGATCGATCAACTGGTAGACGGAACTGCGGGACATGAATTGTTATCTTTCATGGATGCCTACTCCGGTTATAACCAAATCATGATGCACGAGCCGGATCAGGAGGATACAAGCTTTATCACAGATGTTGGACTTTATTGCTACAGAGTTATGCCCTTCGGATTGAAAAATGCAGGGGCAACCTACCAAAGACTTGTTAATGCTATGTTCAAACCGCAATTGGGCAAAACTATGGAAGTCTACGTCGACGACATGTTAGTGAAGTCCAGGAAAGCAGCGGATCACATTGAACACTTAGCAGAAATGTTCGCAGTCCTTCGGAAATACAGAATGAAACTTAACCCTCTGAAATGTACATTTGGGGTCGAGTCCGGAAAGTTCTTAGGTTTCATCGTCAGTGCTAGGGGCATTGAGGCTAGTCCAGCTCAAATTACTGCCTTGAAAGAAGTTAAAGCTCCTAGAACGAAGAAGGAATTGCAGAGTCTCAACGGAAAGGTCGCCGCCCTGAGTCGGTTCATTTCCAAAGCCACTGATAAATGCATCCCATTCTTTGACGCCCTGAAGAAAGGAAAGAAGAATTTTGAATGGACTTCCGAATGCCAAAAAGCCTTCGATGAGTTGATCCGTCATATGGAAACGCCTCCAATACTTTCTAGGCCAGGCAATGGTGAGGATCTTCTTATATACTTGGCAGTATCATCTCATGCTCTAAGTGCAGCGCTGATACGGGAAGACAAAAGGATTCAACATCCGGTTTACTATGTCAGCAAAAGACTCACTGGGGCAGAGCTGAATTACTCCAAGTTGGAAAAACTCGCCTATTGCCTACTAGTTGCATCAAGGAAACTGAGGCAATATTTCCAAGCTCATCCTATCAAAGTACTCACTGATCAACCTCTAAAGCAAGTCCTATTTCGCCCTGAAACTTCCGGTCGCCTTCTAAAATGGAACATTGATCTCAGTCAATATGACATCACTTATCATCCCCGAAAAGCAATCAACGGACAAGCTTTAGCTGATTTCATTGCAGAATTCACAGAGAAAGATAATGGTGAGGAAGAAGCGATCAATGATTCCCCAATCCAGTGGAAGATGTATGTTGATGGCGCAAGAAATGACTACTGTTCTGGAGCCGGAGTGGTACTTGAAACTCCTGAAGGTCGATCATTATGTTATGCACTAAGACTGGAATTTCCTTCAACAAACAATGAAGCAGAATATGAAGCTCTTATTGCAGGTCTGAAAATTGCTAAAGAGCTAAACATTCGAGCATTACAAATCTTCAGTGATTCTCAGCTTATTGTATGCCAAGTCAAGAAGGAATTTCAAACAAAAGGTGGAAACTTGCCTTCCTACTTGTCAAAGGCTTGGGAACTCCTATGTGAACTCGATCATTATTCAATAAGCCATATTCCCCGGGAAGAGAATACGAAGGCAGATTCCCTCGCAAAGTATTCAAGTTCTGGTGAAGCTCAACTATTGGGATTGGTTCCCGTAGAAGTCCTCTCAGCACCAAGTATAGACGAGATGGATATAGATTGGATTATGAATGTATCTCAAGAACAAGAGTCGTGGATGACTCCAATATTAGATTACCTACTCAGAGGTTCTCTGCCAGAAAATTCGATAGAAAGACGAAAGCTACTAAGGAAAGCCTCTCGCTATGTAATTCAGGATGGCCGATTGTACAGACGGGGATTCTCAATGCCATTGCTTCGATGTGTATCCCGGGAAGAGTCCAAAACAATCCTAGCTGAGGTGCATGGAGGAGAATGTGGTGATCATTCAGGTGGTCAAACATTAGCAAAGAAAATTCTCCGATACGGATATTTTTGGCCAGAAATTAATCGAGATGCTGCAGATTACTCCCGAAGATGTGACAGATGCCAAAGATTTGCCAAAATTCCTAGAGCACCTTCTACCGAACTCACACAGATGGTCAGTCCATGACCGTTTGCGATTTGGGGAATGGATCTCATTGGGCCGCTACCAACTGCCAAATCAGGGATTAAATATGCTATTGTTGCAGTTGATTACTTTACTAAATGGGCTGAAGCTAAACCATTGGCTACTATCACTTCTAAGAAAATGATAAGCTTTGTGACCAAGAATATCATTTGCAGATACGGTGTGCCTCAGAAAATAATCACAGACAATGGTACTCAGTTTGAAAGCGAGGAATTCCAGGATTTTTGCAAACGATTCAAAATCCAGAAAAGCTTTTCGGCAGTAGCTCATCCGCAGGCAAACGGGCAAGTGGAAGCAGTGAACAAGATCATCAAATCAACCATCAAAAAGCAACTCGAAAGAGAAAAAGGTGGTTGGGTCGATAAACTACCACTTGCACTATGGGCATACAGAACTACTCACAAAACTGCGATTGGGCATACTCCTTTTTCGTTAGCATACGGATCGGAAGCAATGATTCTGGTTGAAGCAGAGGTCCCTTCACACAGAAGAACCCATTTCAATCAGGCAGAAAATGAAAAGCTACAACTTGAAGCGCTAGATCTCCTTGATGAAAAAAGAGACGAAGCTAATCTCAGAGTTGCAGCTCATCAGCAAAGGATAGCCAGACATTTCAATTCCAAAGTTCGTCAACGCAGCTTTGAAATTGGAGATCTAGTCCTGAAAAGAATTATGACCGCGACAGGTGTGTTTGGGCCCAATTGGGAAGGACCATATGTGATAGGTCAGAAGCTTCTTGACGGCACATTCAAACTCACTACTGTTGAAGGAGTTCAAATTCCAAGGGCATGGAACAGCAATCACTTGCGTCCATATTTTACTTGAAAATTTTGTTGAAATAATGTAAAAGAGTTGAGGATGTATGATTCTTGTAATTGAAAGCAATTGTAAAACTGATGCAAGTGATTAATGAAAGAATATAAAGTGGATGTAGGCCCAAATTCTTGGCCGAACCACTATAAATCTTGTGTTCCTTATTTTTATTACATGTTTGCTTTATTTTCGATATAAAAGTACATAAAATGTATTGCTGAAATGTCGATTTAAATTTTTGCACACAATGGAAATAAAACTTGCGCATAATAAGACCGAGCGATTCTCACCATCATTCAGCAAACAAATTTCAAGTCACAAAGACCCCGAATTCAAATCCTAGATAGGAAATACTTCAATTGAACGGCTAATGATTTCGATAGAAACGAGCCCTTGCTGATAAATTGAGATTGTTTGAACAAACAAACATCCAATTAGGAAGCTAGTGCCCGTTCTCACGAACTTGCCTGACAATGAAGTACACTTCCTTGGATTAAACAAGCTACTTGCAAGAAAAGGGGAATGAAAACATGAAAAGAGAAAAAAGAAGAGGATCGGTGAAAAGGCATAAGCAAGAAGACAAGGAAACAACCAAAATCCATCATCGGCAGCACAAGTCCTCTTCAGAGGCACAACTCTTCGGAGGATAAAAGACCTCTAATGGGTCATATGCCACAAAAAAGAAAGTTCTCTACTCAACAAAAAAGATTGGAGGAGTCATGACCCTCCAACCATGAGAGAGTAACTTCCAGGCAATGAAAACCCTTTCTGAGGCACATTTCACCAGGAGTTGAAGTGAAATAGCCGCTCTTCGGAATTTTACTTCACCAAAGTTGAAATGCAAACAAAGAAAAAGACCTCTTCGGAGGCACATTTCACCAGGAGTCGGAGTAGTTACTCTTCGGAGTTTCACTTCGCCAAAGTTGAAATGCAAACAAAATAAAAGCCCTCTTCGGAGGCCCATTTCACTAGGAGTTGAAGTGTTATGACCGCTCTTCGGATTTCACTTCACCAGAGTTGAAATGCAAACAAAATAAAGACCTCTTCGGAGGCATATTTCACCAGGAGTTGAAGTGTAACGGCCGCTCTTCGGAATTTCACTTCACCAGAGTTGAAAGACGAACAAAATAAAGACCTCTTCGGAGGCACAATCCAGAAGAAAGACCTCTTCGGAAGCCCACGTTTCGCCGAGATTGAAATAAAACTTCCAAGTGTTGAAATGTGAAAAGGCTTTCTAAGGAAAAACTCTTTGGAGGTACACGTTTCACCGAGATTGAAATAAAACTTCCGAGTGTTGAAACGTAAAAAATCCCTCCTCAGAGGTACAACTTTCTATATAAAAAAAAAATCCTCATCAGGGGCATACTTTAACTTCCGAAGAAAGAGTAATTTACCTATTCTGGGGAATAATCTTCCTCGAAAAAGAAAGAAGAGAGAAAAAGAGAGAGAGGGAGTTAAAGTACCCTTCAGAGGTCCGCTTTACCGCATAAAAGAATTCACTTGGTAAAAAATGTACTTAAGCAAAAGAAAGAAGTGATTTCTTCAAAGGTCAAAGCGCAGAAACTTATACGAAGAGGGTTGTACTTTGCAAAAATTTTCTTTAAAGAATAAAATAATTATTCTTTAGCAAATATGAGTGCAAGTCCCCTCGAAGTATAGAATATTGCAGCAAACTTATGGAATGGGGGCAATATAGTATAATTACACACAATATGGTATAGCCAAACCAGCAAAAGGTAACGCTCAAGTAACATGCCATAAGCTCACTGCAATATCGTGTAAATAAACTTGTGCAAAAAATAAATAGTAAATGCATTATCAAATTCAAACAGAAGTTTGTACAAACGAAGAATCATTTTATTCAACTATAATGCAGATACAGGTTTCAAAATAAAAGCGGGGGCCGGTACCCGCACAACTCTCGGCCAGTTCATACAAAAGACAAAAAGCTAAAGTCTTCACTTCTTTTTACTGCCTTTGGACCCTTTACCCGGCCGAATGACCAGCTTTTCAGGTCGGCCAGTGGGTATAAGGGAGGAAGGAGAGGTAGGCGCAGCTGGCCCAACTTCTGGCTCCTCTTCAGTGGCAGTGATTATCTTCCCTCTCCTCCTTGATGCTCCTTGCTTCTTTCTCCTCTTTGAGGAAGACTCACTTCCTGGAGTGACAAGTTTAGATAGAGTTATGTCGTCAGAAGGAGTCCGCTCCGGAGATATGTCGCCTCCCTCAAGTCTCTCATCTTTCTGCTCTTGCGAAGCAATGGGATCATCCAGGCCATGGAGAGCCTCTATTTGTTCCTCCTGTGATCCAGGCTGCGAAGCAGAAGGAGGAGCCACCTGAAGAGATGGAGGAGGGATTACCGGAGAAGTAGAGATTTGAGCAGTGCTTGATACTTTCTCTACAGAAGAAAAGAGGTTAAAGTCAGTAAAGAGAGGAGATGAAGGTTCACCAATAAAGTCAGTAAAGAGAGGAGATGAAGGCTCATCAAGGTTGAGAAAATAGCCAAGGAGCTCATGAAACTCATGCGAAATAAATGAGTAACCCGCTTGAGCAGAATTGACAGTAGCGAGATTAACAGTGAAGTTACCTGGAGAAGCTGGTTTCCTGATATCGACTTCATAAGCTTGCGCATCAGCGCTCTCATCACCCTCATCTCCACCTTCTATGCTTGTAATCTCAGTGGTAACTTTGGTGGGAGATGCAAGATGGGAACTGGAACCAATAATGTTGACTTCAGACGAAGAAGGTGGCTGGACTAGAGTAGTTGAAGTGGTTTTTTCCAGCTGGTCCCCTTCCGTCACTTCAGTTCTTAATTTGGCAAGTTGTTCCATTCCCTTGGCGAGGGCAGCGCGAGTGTCATCATCAAAGTAATGCCTTTCCAGGGCTGATTCGTCATAACCAGCACCTTCAGCACCAAGCATCTCAAGGGCGGCCTCCCACACTTCAGCTAAAGTGATCTCATACTTGGGACCTAGAAAAGGAAGGCTTCCACGCCCCAAGACGCTATGCAAGTAAAAGTCGAATAATGTTGAGCCGAAGCTGTTTTTGGTCGCCTCATGAGATTCTTCAGCTGCGATTCTGCCGGCGACAGCCTCATCACGTTCCCTTTCAGTTTTGGCAAGCTGAAGCTTAAGCATTTGTATCTCCGCCTCCTGGGAGTTGTTTTTCTTTCGGAGCTCAGCAATATCAGTAGCATAGCCTTCACTGATTCTTTTTTGTACTTCGAGCCTGTCTTCGGCATCCCTTTGGCTAGCGTGAGCGTCTCTCACTTGTTTCAGGAGCACTTCTTCTTTTTGAGAATAGGAAGTAGAGGAAGCAGCAAGCTCATGTTTCAATTCCTCGACTTTTGCTTCAAGCTCCTCATTGTAAGAAGCAATGCTCCTCATTTCGGTGTCGTGTTGCTCAACGACCTTTTGCCATTCGGCCTTATCATTTTCCATAGTAAGCATGGCCTCTATGTTGGCACGGTTAACCCTTTGAAGCTCGTCAACAAGTTTTTGCCAGTTCGACATCCTCTCAATATCGAGCTTGACGGCATCAAGATTGCGCAACATGGCAGACTTGTCGATGGGGACCAAGTCTAGGTCGAACCTCACTCCCTTAAGGCACCATTGAGGAAACCGGCTCTGCAGAGTGGCAGGACCCGGTCCAACTTGAAATTTGGGCCTGCTAATTATCGTTTGAATGTCTGATTTCCCAAGAGCGGGAGAGTCAGAAGGAATGTCGAGCGAGGCAGGAGTAGTAACTTTCTCAGGAGTAGTAGAGGCCTGCTTTTCACTGTGACGGGCTCGTTTGCTTAAGTCCTCACCCATGTGACCTTTTCCTCGATCGTCATGAGATTTTCTCTTGTGGGAGTCATCGCCTTTTTGCCAAGAATCATGGCGCTCTTCTCTCTCCCTTCTTTCACGACGTTCTTCTTCAGTCCTCCTTTCATGAGCCTTTCGGGCAGCCCTTTCTTCATCAGATTCTCTGTAGGAGGAAAAGTAACGCCTAAAATCATATTGACCACGCCCCCCGTAGCGTTGGAAATCCTGATAATATGATCCGCCGCGTGTCATTGAAGGATCTGAAATAAGAAAAGATAAGCTTTAGAAATCTTTGAAGTATGAGAAGATAAGTGCATAAATGTGCTGGAAAATCCTTAGTTGTGTGTGAAGTGCAAACTACTCACGTTGGACTAACGAACCACTCCTCAGTTGGGGGGAAGTAATAGGTCCCACTGTCGGTGACAATTCTTGGGATAAAGGAGTTGGAGTCTGTTGGAGGGCAGATGTCGCTTCAATCATCGGGGGTACAGTTTTACCACAGGCAGGGTCATCTTTAAAGAGCTCTTGGGAAGTGACGATTATGTCACTTAAATCCCCAAAGACGTCATCACCATCATGCCCAACCTGATTCCCTCCATCAGCTCCTTTGTCGGCACTCTTCCAGGTTTGGGAAAGGGGCTCCTCTTCTTCTTCAATTATGGGAGCAAGTGCGGGCTTTTCGGAGGGTCCCGCATCATCTCTTGGAGTAGAGCACTTTACTAGTAAGGTTTCTGCAGAAATTTCTCCTCGCATGTGCTCTTTAGTGGAGATCGGAAGATCAGGAGTTTTCACCGGAGAATCAGGAACCTCCGTTGGAGCTTCATGAGGCTGAGTAAAGCGAGAAGGATGGAGGAGTCTGTATTGATGTAAAAATTCATCGTTTAGCAGAAACTTTATGCTCCTCTCTTCTACCGGCACGGCATTTAATCTTTCAAAAATTTGCTTAAGACTTGGGTCCCTAGCAGGGGGTGGAAGTGCTAAAACAGGAAAAGAATGAAATTAGCAACTGAGAGTTCAGATCTCGAGAAAGTTTCAAAACGGAAAAAGTAAAGATAGGAAATCTTACTTCCCACTCTCCAGATGGCATAAAACCCTGGAGGGCAGCGAACAAAGAAAAACTGATTCAAAAATCCGTGAGCGCTTTCGGAGAGATCAGTAATAAGTTTGCGGTTTCGAGCGCTTCTTATAACCACGATGGAGGGATGGTCTTTAATTTTCGTGAATGAGCAAAAATAGCAGATCTCCCCGAAGCTTGGTAATCGATCCAAAACTCTCCTAAATAGAACACATAACCCCATCAGAATGGCGTAGCCATTGGGGTGTAATTGGAATGGAGAGATAGACAACCGAAGCAGGAACTGTTGAAGAAAGTCATTAAAAGGAGGAATAGCGCCGTTCAAGCACATTTGGCGATTAACAGCAACAAAGCCAAGAGGGGGCCTATCCGCGGTGTCATTTGGCCCCGGAAGTAAGACGTCAGCATCATCAATGCCAAACTGGACGCGCAGTTGGTTAAACACCCGCTGATTCAAAGTTGTGGATGTTCTCTCCGGAGGGTTATCTACAGGGATAGCTACTGGGAAGACATCTTCAGCCTGGCCCATCGGCTCTTCTTGATGAGAGGTCATTCTACACAAGCAACTGGATGTTCAAATGCGAAGGTGCGCGTTTCCTAAAAAGTGTGAAGTGTTGTGCAAGACTAATAAAAAGTGACAAGTATATTTAACTGGAATTATATTTATCGATGCTTGATCGATTGTAAACATTTCAAAACTTGTTAATCTAAAGCTCAAGCATAATATTAGTGCAAGCGGGTCGATTTCAATTGACTATTTCAGCATTGCTTTGGTATTTTGTTTGAAATTGATAAGTTAAAGGCACTTCATACACACAATTTATTCAAGTTAATCATCTATTGTTAACTAATCTGTCATTCGATGTGGGCAGTCAATGACAAGTATATTCGTCCCAGTTTTCTGTGAATGTTGTATTGAACAGGTTATTAGCCTGCAAGTCAAAATAACCTGTGAATGAGTGCAATAAAATTCAATAGTTCGAAGTTAATGCAATGGTCCAATGTTCAAACAGAATTTACACAAGTCATAACCCATCAACGGTTCAAAAGTTCTGAGTCGGCAGTGCCCTAAGCCATGAGTCGTGGAGATAAGGAGATTATCTCCAAGTCTTATCTCGGCAACGACTCAAGGCTAAGTCTTATCTCGGCAACGACTCAGGGCTTAGGTCGTGGAGTATGTTAAAGGAGCTCTGGGTCAAAATAATAAGGAAATCTCTAAGTTTTATCTCGGCCGCGACTTAAAGGTTTTATCTCGGCCACAATTCAGGGGTTCTGTCTCGGTCGCGACTCAAGGCTCAAGTCGAGGAGCATGATGAGCCGTACCATGATTAAATCGTGAGGGTCACTGGGTCATACGAAAGGAGCCGAGTCAAACCTACAGCAGCATTCGAATCAACTATCTGACCCATTAACCCAATAAACCCTCATTCTACAATCCTAGTCTTATCGCGTCAAGTAGATCGCCTCGAGTCGCAGATCATTGGATCAGACAATCCTCAATCCATCAATGATTAGGGCAACCTAACTCGCAAAGCTCAAGGGGATAAATTGAAGATAAGGACGGTGCGCACAGGGAAATGATGATCGACAATCAGAAAGGAGGCGAAATTGCTTACGTGGTGTGATGTCAGAGATGATCGGAGGAGATTTTGAGTTGAAATTGCTTTTGGGAGCTTGGAGATGTGTTAATGGCGGAAAACGACTCACGAGATTGGTAAAAGAAGAAGAAGATAAGAATGACGATTCATGCTATTTATATACCAAGGTAGTAGGATATGAGTCGGCACACGCGGGGTAAGATAAGTCGAAGCACGCGACCTACGACTTAGGCGTGTGCTTCGAGGGGCAAATGTTAACCCCACTGAAGCTTGGGCCGACTCATCAGATAAAGCATTAAGCGACTCAGAAGATTTACGACTCACCATGAGTCGTTAGCGGTTCAAGTGTGCAAATCAGAAAGCCAAGTACAATTAACTCGCGTACGACTCAATGACCGAAGAGGGAACTCACCGACTCATATGATCTAGGTCCGACTCATCAAAGACCGACTCAGCTAGTCTCTGACTCAACTGTTGTGCGACTTATGGAAGTTTCTGACTCAGCGACTCATGACTCAGCGACTCATGACTCAGCGACTCATGACTCAACGACTCATGGTTCAACGACTCAACAGGTTCGCGACTCATCCTAAGGAACGACCTAAGGAATGTCACGACTTATGGATACCTACGACTTATGATAAGTCGAGTACGACACATGCTAATATGAGAGGAGTTATGATAAGTTGGCTCGGGAACGACTTATCTCTTGGGACCAAGCCAGCAGTTCGACCTTGAGTTAACATGGGGCGACTCACCATGACTCGTCCACGACTCAAAATCGTTGAGTCGTAACCCATCGCCACAATGCCTAGGAAAATTGACTCGGACACGACTCAAGACTTGTCATGAAATCCAGTAGAGGAATAAGCCATGAAGAGGGGAAAGGTTGGTTTTATAAGTCAACCACGACTTATCCTGACTCGGGGACGACTTAGCTTGAGTCGGTCGCGACTCAGGACTTATGCGTAGAATTCATGTCCAAGCTTGCCTATAAATACATAGCCACCTCCAACATTCAAAGGACTTTTGGCACATTCTCTTGAGAGACCGTTACCTTGCTGCATTGAGAACTCCATCAACACTTAGAGCTTTCGAGATCAAAGGAATACTTCGAAGAACTTCACGAAGAAACTACACATCTTCAATTTGAATTCAAGGACTTTAATCGACATAGAAGCTTGAGCTACTTGTTCCAAATCTCTTGTAACTTGAAATATATTGTACTTGAGAAGAATTGTATCAGCTTGTAACGAGATCATTAATAAAAGTACTTAAAGTGGACGTAGGCTATACCCTTAAGCCGAACCACTATAAAATTGTTGTCGTTTGCTGCTTTTCTACTGTTTTCTGCTTATAATCTGTTCCCGAGCTTTCGGGTGGTGCTTTCACAACTATAACTCATACACCGGGGTGTTAGCGTTCAAATTTTAGCGTTAACATATTTATAAAGTAACATGTATAAGAGCTTTAAATATAATTTAAAAATACTTTATATAATAAAATAGCTTCCTCAAATTTCACAAATCAATTCCACATCGACACCAATCCTAAAATTTCAAATTTAATCAAATCTCAGATCATCAATTCAATTTAGTTCCCAACGAACCATTATATCGATTTCAAATACAGATTTGAACCACAATTAAACCATTTGAATTTTAATATATTCCAAAGCTTTAAATATTTCACAATCTCAAAACTAAATTTGATAATCTCATACATGTCTTAATTTGACTTTATTACTATTTAGTTTTTAAATATTCACTTAATAAATCCAATATTATTTAAATAAAACCCTAAATTACAATAAACTAAATATTTCTTTCAACTTATTTAAACTTGAAATATTCATTTAAATCCCTTAACCAAAATCAAGTTATAAAATTATATCCTTTTACAATCTCAAATTTAATAAGTTCCAAATCAATTTCTAATTAAATGTATTTCTTAATTAAATACAATTTTAAATCAACTACAAATCTATCTTCTCAACCTTAATTTATTAGATCATTATAAACTCTATGTCAAAATATAATTTAAATAAATACTTAACCATATATATTTTAATAAAATCAAACTTTATTATTAAGCTTATTTTATATTAGAAAAAAATTGTGCGTAGCTTAAAATCAAGAATTTAACTATATATAAAATAATACTTATATACCATCTAAGATCAATATTTATATAAAACCATAGTAATCATTTCATATAGACCAACGGTGTCTGTATATAATTTTCTATTCTACGGTCAAGTGATACGGATATTTAACATTTAAATCCGCAATTTAAATAAAAACGGGTATATATATCATTTCAACCTGTAATCCCAAAATTAAATGTCAATGAAAATCGCTTGGGTCTATCATTTCAACCCATAACGATTTTCTCCTATTCTACAGATCGTTCGGGTATGTATCATTTCAACCCATAGGGAATTCCATATTAATAGGGAACTTGAAGAGTGATAACATGTATAATAGTATAATGGGAATGTGTCATCAATATAAATAACAAATAATGGTGTCCGATGTCACAGGTGAACAGATACAGGTAATAGCATATATATAACAATGTAAATAACTAACAACATCATATTTCAATTGCCGTTTCAATTGAAATCAAATTTAATATATATAAGAACGTAAATCATGAGTGGTTGCTCACCTTTCGAGGCTAGAGAGAACAGGAGATGACACAGGCACTAAAGTTGAATTACGAATCCAAGCAAAATCGGCACGAATTCAACGGTCAACGGTGATAATAGAAATTGATGGAACAAATCAGTATAGGATTGATGAAGATAAATGGTGTCAGTGATCTAATATATCTATGGTTTTCAAAAATCATAACTTTAAATTAAACACATAAAAATATCAAACATATATACATTAAACATCAACAATAAACATAAATAAACATTTTTAAACACATACCAAAATAAACTTTCATATGATAATAATTTTAAAACAAATTATTGAATTAAACACGTGTTAAAATTACATATTTAGAATAATTAATGAATTCTTTAATATAAAACTTAGATTATATAATATACTTTTTCAAATATTAGACTTTACACCAACATAAAAAATTATAAACTCTTTAAATTCTACCCTTTTAAAATCTTCAAGTTAATATATATATATATATATATATATATATATATATATATATATATATATATATATATATATATATATAGAAACACACACACACACACATATATATATGTATCCTAAAATATTCACCAAACATACTTATATAAATACATACATACATATATATATATATATATATATATATATATAGGTTTCAACTAAAAAGGAGACAAGAGTCTCGGTCAACAATATAGGAGCAGACTTCAACCTATAGTACATCTAACCAAATATATTGTATTGTGCTATAAACTTATTTTATAAAATGTACGTATATAAACAGCCTTTACCTTTTCATTATTTAGACCGATGCATCTCACGTTATACAACTATAAAGAAGATATTTGTAACAACATTATAACTTGCAGATTATGTAAACTTTTGGAAATGTAAACACATATAGATAACCGTATAATATAGACAGGATATAAATATATGTGTATATATGTAAATAACATTGTAAACTATATTTTTAAGCAATAGATACCATTTTCAATGCAAGCATATAAACCCAATATACAACTAGCGTAAATATATATACACAACCGACTTATATATATATATAAACTGTTTCAAAGCCGATGTTATATTTATATTCAAACCCAACAGTATATCTATATAAACTAATATCTTAAATGAAGGAAGGAAGGGCTGTAAAAATATATAGGCATCGAAAGATTGACATATAACCAAAGGAAATGCATACACAAAAACTCATATATACTTAACAAAGGTATACAAATATAAATACTCATACAAAAAACTCAATCGTATTGAACTAAAAATATGACGTACCAAAATGTAATAAAACATATAACATACCATACATAACTCGAGTTGCTGATGTGGAAAAATGAAGGTGCATGGGGCCGAGTAGCTAGGCCGAGCTAGGTAGCAGCTGCTGGCACCGGTGTGATAAGAGTGAGGTGGGGTTCAGCCACACAAGGCGACGAATGAAGATGCAGTAAGATGAGGCTAAGATGCTTCGGCCATGGGAAGAAATGGTGGTGGCGATGTTGCTGCGTGGAAGAGGCCGGTCTGCGGGAAGCTTGAGTGGACGATGGTCGGCATCTCGTTGAAGCTTCGGTGCGTGGCGGGGAAGTAGCACAGAGGGTGGAGAACGTGGCTGTTGCATGTGGAGTTAGGAGTTGGTCGATCGAGCAAAAGATGGCGGTGCTAGCGTGTTTAGCTAGGGAAGAAAGCGAGGCGGAGGCGATGGTAGGAGAGGCGTGGTCGATGTGAATGCTGCAATGTTAAGCTTTGAGAAGAATAAAAGATGAGAGAGGAAGAGGCAAACGTACAGGCTGATATAAATTTATATCTCAACTTTTTCTAGGTTATGTGCTGTGAGAACATTTTTCAAAGAATGTCATTGGAAAAGAAATGGATCAGAAGAAATGAAGTGTTGGATAGCAAAACGTCAATAAATAAGATCTGTGAATTCCAAAGAGCTAGTGACCATTGGTTATCCCATGGAGGAAACAAATGGTAGAAAACCAAAAGGATGTAAATCGGGTACCGATACGGTTACCGTTTATAAGGATTCCGCTACGTAACGAATTTCAAAATATAGAATTGAATATACTACGGAGATCAACACAACGAGACGATCAAAACGGTACAAAGATATCGGTGGTACGATCATCCAATCAAAAAATCGGCATCGGAATGTAAATGCTGCCATTTCGCTAAAATTAAGGTCGATGGAGCAATAAGAGTCAAGATTTGGAGAAACGAACTATGACTTCTTCCTCAGAAGATGATTTACAATTTTTCTATATAAAAATATTCAGGTTTCAAAAATATTATATTACCATCGATTTTTAACTGATTGGAATTAAAATAGAATTACACACAAAAATAAACTTCCATATTTTCTGATGTAAATTTACCAGTTGCTATGTTAAAATAGATGCATTCCAAATATTAAATTTTTATATCAAAATTTTATTTTTAAAATTTCACGAAAATTCAATTAATCAAATTATTAAAACAGTTAAAATTTACGGGTCGTTGCACTCTCCCCCACTCAAAATTATTTGTCCCCGAAATGGAAGGAGGTAGAAGAATAGAAACAACCAGAAGAAAATAGACTTGAAAGCAAATAAAATAATTAGTTCAAAACCTATAGATTTCAATTTAATTAAATTTATATTCAACAATTTGTTTTTAAATTCAAGATTTCCATTAAATTGATTTAATTTCACAAAAAGATTTCTTTCAAAACAAAAATTCAATTTAAATTCAATTAATTCATGATATCTCACTAAGTTGATTTATTTTAATTTATTAATTCCCTCAAAAAAGAATTTATTTTATTTATCTCGTTTATTATTCTATTAACTTATTATTCTAATTATCTCTATTAACATTTTTATAATTACAATTTTAAGCGTATGACATTTATTATTTCTACTCAAATTTATTTTAAAATTTCTTTTAACATCCTTTTATATTGTATAATATTCAATTACATAGTTCACTTTTGAAAATTCAGGTAATTTACATATAATGTAATTGAGTATTATCCAAATAAAAAATTTTAATTCACTTATTTGAAGTTAAGTATTTAGTCAAAATTTTTGGCTTTATTGAAAATCATCCTTAAATCAAAATTTGAAGAATTAATTTCCGATTGACTCCAAAACCATTTTATAGATAAATAGACATATACTATATATATCAAATCAAATATATAATCATATACCTATATATATAATATATTTTATAAATCATGTCATTCTTAAGAAGTTCAAATCAAATTCATTTCTCAAACAAAAGAGTAGCAAGGCTACTGAATGGTCTTTCCACTTCGAAACTCGAAAATGAATGTCGGTGATGCGGCCGCTATCATCGAAATTATTTTCCAGTGACAAAATAAAAAGCACTAATTTTAAACATTTAGATTTTTCTTTTGGAACAATTTCTATTCGAAAATACTTAAGATAATATATCTTCTAATTTTTTTTTAAATTCAAAGTTTGAAACCGTCGGAAATTAAATTCTTAGTGTCTTGATTTAAATTCATTTCAATTTCTAAATTAATTTATAACCATGATCTATAGAACAATTATTTATATATATATGAGACAAAAGCCAGTGGTTTACAAAATAATAAATGAAAATCAAATATTATCATTCAACAATCAATTTATTTATAGTTTAGTTACAGAAAATTCATACTTATATATATAATATATTCATACAAACTTTATTAAATTTACCAATTTGAAAACAATATTGTGTCAGTTTGCTTTGTTCAAATGTTTTGGAAATCCTATCGATAGTTTTGATCAAACGAATCAATCGAAAACCCAAATCAACATCAACAACTCAAACAACACAATATATATTTACACAACATTTTTAATATTAATTTACAAATACACTTCCTCGCTTGGCGATACAAGAATGGATTTCAAAGCAAGGATAGAAATTCAATTTTGATATACTCAAATCAAAGAGAATTTCGATCTGACGATAGATTTTAAACAAAGATAAGATGATTAAATAATAATATAAGAAGACTGATAAGTTTATATAAATCGCGGCAACCTCAACTGGGTCAACCATAACTTCAATAATAAGATTGATGCAGAAATCCGAGGCAAATCAGCATCAGATCACAAGAGATAGAATTCGGGTATGGCAAAAGATAACAACATCGCAAACCGAGGATACAGAAATCTTCGGTAAATCGATTCCTATTGTGCAGGAGTTTCTCCCATTTACAAATCGTTCGAAGATTGGTGAGACCGCCGATTCATTATAAAGATCATTCGAAGTGGAGTTATGGGATACTCCGGAATACAAATAGGGAGAGGCAATGATGAATTTTTAGAACCGGGGGATGTTCCAAAATTCAAAGGATATTCAAATCAAAGAGGACAGAATTAAATCTCGAACGAAAGTTATTCCATAATTGAATTTACCATACATGCTATGTTTTGCCTTGAGCCAAAGCTCTGATACTAAATGTAACGACTTGATATTTTCAACCATTCGCATCCAAACATGCCGAATTGAATTGCTCAAAATACGAGATTGTAAGTTTATATTTGGCTAAACTCAACATATAGAGTAAATAAATAATCACAGAATCACAGACACAGAGTAATATAACAATAGTGCAGTGGAAACAAAAAAAGTAGTTCATGAAGGTACTATATATATAACAGAGTTAAACAAGATACACAGAAGCCTCTAATACAATAGTCAAATACAAGATCAGAATACATAACTAGAATCCACTGAATATCTGAAAGCAGGATAGATAGATGAATCTCCAAGAGAAGCCCAACTCTAAAGGTGAGTGTCGAATACTGGTACACTTAGTCTGACCCAAGCGTAAAGCAAAACACAAGGCACTCGAGTCAGGATTAATATTATTATATCAACAAATCCAACTCAAGTGAAATAACAACTGGAAATACAAATAACTCAAAAGATGTTGGGATAACCATCCTCTAAGGATCCGTTAAACTATCTATATATTGAAGTATACGCTAAGTAGATAATGCCTATCAGTAATATAAATATCAAAATAGCATTAAGGCATTACCTTTATCCCCTATAACACATTTTATATAAGCGTCATAATCTATACAGCACTGTAAACTCCACCGTAAACTAGTGGGCTAGCATGGAGTACCCCATAGGCATGACAGAAAGCAAATCGTAGTAGTCGGGCATAGGGAAACTAGTATGACAAGGCACATGAGGCAATACCCAAGGTAGTGAAACCACCATTTTCCTGATTCGGATTGGTGAGAACGCATCGCCGCAATGATCGCAACATCGCGAAACAACACTCCCAATTCAAAGGTGCGCACCAATAAAAAACAAGTAATGAGTAGTTTACGAAGAAGTGTGTTCGCTTAGAGGTGCTAACCTCATTGGCCTAGCACGGCTCCTGTTTAATTCATTTCTAATTTGACATAAGTGTCAAGGCTATCCATTATCGTTCACTTTCTTCAAATTCAGCAACGTCGTCAATCCAACCACTTCATTCTAGATCACACTCTGCGTATAATAATTATTAAAGTGGTTTTCAGTTTAGACGGAGAGTATGTCCCTAACAGATCTCGGACTCTTCAATAATTACATAATTATTACACCGATTGGTCATTTAATAAGCTTTCAAAATAGTTTATATTTTAAAACCAAAAAATCATTGCCATTTCAAAACCGTATCGACACGATGTCACTTCTAGTTCAAAACCAAGTACGATATCATTTCCATTTTTAAATATAAATCCATCTCAAATATACCCATTTACAAAATATTAGAACTTCAAAGTTATAACACTTTCTAAATCAAACACTTTGGAAATGATAATACTTTGGAAATCAAAATATATAAATCATAATGCTTTGAAATCATAACACTTCCCACTTAACTGTTTTAAATATAAATAATAGTATATATAATAAAATAGTTTATAATTCAAAATAGTTTATATATAAATAGTTATAATTTAAAATAGTTTATGTAAAAATAGTTATAATATAAAATAGTTTACATTAAAAATAATTTATATTAAAGTAGTTTGTATGAAATAAATTTATAAAGTAACATATATAAATAGTTTCAAATATAATTTAAAAATACTTTATATAATAAAATAGCTTCCTCAAATTTCACAAATCAATTCCAAATCAACACCAATCCCAAAATTTCAAATTTAATTATATCTCAATTCATCAATTTCAATTCAATTCTATTCTCAATAAACCATTATATCGATTTCAAATACAGGTTTGAACTACAAATAAACCATTTAAATTTCGATATATTCTAAAACTTTAAATATTTAACAATCTCAAAACTAAATTTGATAATCTCATATATATCTTAATTTAGCTTTTTTATTTTTAGTTTTGAAATATTTGCTTAATAAATCCAATATTATTTAAATAAAACCCAAAATTACAATAAACTAATATTTCTTTCAACTTATTTAAACTTGAAATATTCATTTAAATCTCGTTAACCAAAATCAAGTTATAAAATTATATCCTTTTACAATCTCATATTCAATAAGTTCCAAATCGATTTGTAATTTAATGTATTTCTTAAATAAATACAATTTTAAATCAATTCCAAATCTATCTTCTCAACCTTAATTTATCAAATCATTATAAACTCTATAATAAAATATAATTTAAATAAATACTTAACCATATAATATTTTAATAAAATCAAACTTTATTATTAAGCTTATTTTATATTAAAACAAATTTATGCATAGGTTAAAATCAAGAATCTAACAATAAATGAAATAATATTTATATAGCATCTAAGATCAATATTTGTAACAACCTTGTATTTGGTGTTTATTTTAATTTTATATTTTAATTATTTTAACTGAAATCCCTGATTTAAAACCTTTATTTTATTTATTAAAATGGATAAATTCTGTTATTCTAAATATAAATTTTGATTTTGGTGTGAATTATAATTCCAAACCCGAATAAATGGAATAATTCCAAAAAAATGGTTTTTTGGTCAAATTAGTCAAACTTTAACTTTTAAATTAATAAATTAAATTTTTGAAATTTTGAAATTTTATCTTTTATTATGAAAATAGATTTAATTTCAAGAATATTTCCTTTCGTTTCGTTGAAATCAGATTGATATTGTGAAAGTAATGCTTTTTACAATATTGTGTGTAAATTATTTTATTTAACAAATTTGTTTATTTTAATTTGTATAAATAATATTTTTTTTATTTGTAAATTCATGTTCTAATTTGTGTAACATGATATGTTATGCATATATTTTATTTTTAAAACCTTGCTGTTTACTTATTTAAAGGAGTTTGAATTTTTAAAATTTCTTGAATTAATTTGCCCAATTTTTAAATAAATATAAGCAATTTCTGTAATGGTAGATTTTGGTTAAAGTTTTTGACACTAATTGAAATTTTAAATTCAAAATTCTAACCTCAAATCTTTATTTAAAGTATATATATTCGCAACATTTATTTCGTTGTTGTTTTACTTACTTATATTGGTTATATACTTTCAAATTAAGTAATAAATAATGTTGTAAAAAGGGAATAAATTATACGTTTTAAATTGGTACGTCTATATCCGTTCTTGTTTAATTTATTTGGCGCTATAAATGGTACCTTATTTCCTGATATATTATTTAGAATATTTACTAAATAAATAATAAACGAATAGATTTAAAATTAAGTTACTTTGTTAATTATTTTGGGCGTACGTTTCGTTTTAATTATGGCATCTATTGTACGCACTCTTTTACTTCATATCTTAGCTGTAAAAATCAATCAGCAGCCGTTCAAATATGATTTCCTGCCTTACAAATCACGTGTAAAACTTTCCACTTTCATTTGCGTCTTCATATTTAAGAGGAATATAATCTTTGATTTACACTAGCCATTTCAAAATCTTTTTTTTCTTTCCATTTTCTTCTGCATATTTAGTAGAAATGAATGCCTAAATTTTCTCTTGCCACTTTAAAAAAAATTCTTGCCTTTCTCCCACTTAATCAACGCAAGCTTCCCTGATAAATATTCAAAACCCACGTACATAAATACCCACCGCATATTATTTGGCCTTCATCTCCCCTCTTGCGTGTGAAGCTTCTCTTGTAGGTAAATGGCTGCACTTATTTTTTCTTATTTCTTTTCTTTTTCTTCTTCTGGTTTTTCTTTTATTTCCATTGTTTCACTCCATAAAGTGATCGGCTCTTCACCACCATGACAGGCCTGCGCCCCTCCACCAGCACCATTTTCGGCCTAGCTCCTCACTTTTATTTGAAGGTATATATATCCATAAGTGTATATAAATCTATTATCTGATCTTTCTTAAATAGGTTTGCTGTTTTATATATATAAGTTTTATATCTGTAAGTCATAGTACGAACAGTATAGTTATATATAAGTTGATTTTTAATGTGTACGTGTGTTTTACAAATAAAAAATAAAATAAAATAAAATAAAAGTGAAATAAAATATGGGTAGGTATAAGTTTTTTATGAGCCTGCAAATCTATTAGTTACATTGTTTTTATAAATTTACTTAAGCTATAAAAATTGTATTAGCATCATATAGTTATATAGTGCATGCATATATAGGCTTAGAGCATAATACGAAAAGCTTACGGTATATTTTGTTATGCATATAGAATGAAGTATGTTAATCATATAACCTATTATTTGTATAATAATATAAGTTAAGTGTTTAGTAAAGTTGTTAACATGGGTTCAACCTGTTGTGTATATTTTAGCATATTTAGAAATATATTTGTTTAAAGTATCTTTTTGTGTTAGGCAGCATATCTGTAAGTATTATATAAAGTATGTTATGTAGATATGTTGTTTTTTCCAAAAACGATGATTTTTTATATATATTTAATTTAATATCTGTTTAAAATTTTGAGTTTATATATAAATTATTTTAATATATAAACTATTTAAAGTATTTTAATATATGTACTATTTTCAACATCTAAACTGTTTAGGGTTTTAAATGTAAACAATGATTTTCATTTCAACATTCATCTTAAAAATTAAATATTGATTTCATGGGAAAACAATATATATATCGTTGAATATGGATTTGTATTCGTCTGCATATATGTTGGGCCGGTTTTCAAACATATATTAGTGTTAGCGTTTATGATGGATTTAAGGAAATTTTAAGGAAATATATGAATTGTATAAACATTGTATATTGAGTTTTGTTCAAATTAAAAAATTTAGGAAATGATATGGATTTGAAAATATATGTTTGAAATTATTTTAGAAACAGATAAAAATATATAAAATTAAATAGTTCTGTTATATAAAAACTAATTCAATCGTTCTCATCGATTTTCCATTATCAGCCTTGACCCTCGTGCCTGTTTTCTACATCAAATCATATCCATCTAGCGTTGCTTTGGATTTTAGCCGCTCAGTCCTGTGTCGAATTTCTCTAGCCTCGAAAGGTGAGCAATCACTCACGATTAACGTTCTTATATTTGTTAAATTTGATTTTAATTGAAACGACAATTGAAATAGGTTGTTGTTAGTTATTTAAATTGTTATATATGCTATTGTCTTTAGCTGTTCACCTGAGGGATATGACACCATATCATGTAGTTTATATTATATTGTTATTGACGATATATGCCTGTTGTTATATTTTATATTATCTGTTATCACTCTCCAAGTTCCTTGTTAGTATACAATTCACTATGAGTTGAAATGATACATACCCGAATGGACTATAGAATAGGAGAAAATCGTTATGGGTTGAAATGATAGACCCAAGCGATTTTCATTTGAATTGAATATGGGATTATGGGTCGAAAGGATATTTACAGGTATATATTTAAATTACATATTGAAATAATAAATATCCGTATCACTTGACCATAGATAGGAAATTATATACAGACACCGTTGGTCAATTATAAATGTTTTGAAAATAATTTCTATGGTTTTGGAAAGAAAATATAGTTTTAATAAAGACTGATTCTTAGAATATTATATGTATAAAAATGAAAATTTTATGTATAGACCTAATAATAATATTTAATCTAATTAAGAATGATTTAATACATATAATATGTTTAAGGATTCGTTTAAATTTATATTTCAAAATAGATTTGGTAAAATTTTGAATAAGTTAAGGTTGAGAAGATAAAGTTGAATTAATTAGAATGGTATTTAATTAAGAATTATATTCAATGAAGTCGATTTGAAACTATCGAATTCGGAATTTAAGATATGATTTTATAACTTGGTTTTGATAAAAGGGATTAAATGGATATTTTAAGTTTAAATAAATTTAGGGAAATATTCTGTAAAATGTAATCTAAGGCTATTTAAATGATATTGAACTTGTTAAGTGGATATTTCCTTGCTAAATAATAATGAAGCTAAATCAAGATCTATATGAAACTGTTAGATTTAACTTTGAAAATGTTGAATATTAATGCTTTGAATATATCGGAAGTTTAAATGGTTATAGAGAGCTGAATTGAATTAATGAATTGAGCTTTGAATAAATGGGAATATGGAATTTGAGTTGATTGGAATCAATTTGTGTCGTTGAGGAAATTTCAAATACTTTACTTTGTAAATTATTTAATATATATACTATTTTGGAAAATAGATATATTTGAAAGGGAAATGATATGCTGGTTTTGAAGTATAAATTAATTTGGATGACCACGGTGTTATAGTGTATATTTCCACCTTGTAGATAGTTCTGAAGATCCTTAGAGGATGGTTATCCCAAACATCGTTTGAGTTACTTGTATTCCAGTTGATATTTCACTTGAGTTGGATTTATTGATGTAAGAATATTAATTCTGACTCGAGTGTTTTGTGTTTTGCTTTACGCTCGGGTCAGACTGAGTGATACAGCATTTGAGACTCAGCTTCAGAGTTTGGAGCTTCGTTTAGGGATCCAACTATCGATTCCGCTTTCAGCAATTCCAGCTGATTGGTTCAGAGAAGTCATCTGCTCGTGCTAGAGACTTCACTGCATCTGAGATATTCTATTGTATTTTATTTCTAACTCTAATGTTTATATAGTAGCTTCATGAACTACTATTTATCTTTTCCGCTGCATTATATTACTCAGTGTCTATGATCTGTGATTATTTATTTACTGTTTATGCTAAGTATTGCCAAATTTTATTTACAATGCTGTTTTTTGAGCAATTCAAGCCTGACATGTGTGGATGCGAATGGTTAAAAATATCGGGTCGTTACAGTTGGTATCAGAGCTTTGGCTCTAGGCAAACATAAAATATATGGTAAATTTATTTACAGAATCAGTTTCATTCAAACTTGAATCTCTTCCTATTTGATTCGGTTTCCTTTGAATTTTGGAACATTGCCCTCGGTTTCAAATCCATTCTTGTCTTTCCCTATTCGTGTTTTCTAAATTTTAGAGTATACCATAGCTCCACTGAATGATTTGTAAAGGGGTGAAGCTCCTTTACAATAGCATCGATTCACCGAAGATTTGTATATCCTCGGTTTAGATGCTGCTATCTATGGTTATGCCGAATTCTATATCTGGTGATCGAATGTCGATTTGCCTTGGAATTCCGCATCGGTCATATTCCTGAAGTCATGATTGACCCGGTTAAGGTCATCCACGGTTTATAGAAGTATATCCATCTTTTATTTTGTAATTTAATTATCTCATCTTCGATCGAGTCTATCTTCGAATCAGGATTCTATTGATTAGAGTTCCTCTAATTTAAATCTCTATCTTTGTTTTGAAATTCATTCTTGAATCATCCTTTGAAAATTGGGTTTTGTTTATATTTTGAAAATTTGAAGATTATATAAGAAATGGATTTATATAAAAATAATTTCTAACTGAAGGGTTTTAATTTGAAATTTGAGAGATTGAATTCCGGTGTTTTGAAATTGGTTTTAAGATTTTTGAAAATATATAATAATACGATTTGAAAGTATTTTTTGAATAAGAAGTGTTTCAAATGACTCAGACAAGTTCCAATGATTTCAAAGAAGTTTTAAGAAAATAGAAGTCCAGAACTCACTTATGTCGTTGGAGTAATTTCGATGATGAGCACACGCATCATCGACATTGATCTTCGAGTTTCAAAGTGGAGGAGAGGCGACTTTAATAGCTTCGCTATGCGAGTGATTTTGTGAAACCAATTTTGATTTCAAATTACGAAGTATAACTCGATATTCAAAAGATATATGTATATATATTTGATACGATTTGAAGTAAGCCGATGTTCAGTCCCCGGATTTCGGATTTGATTTGGTATAACCCTATCATGTGAAATTTGATTTACTAATTTGTTGGCGATTTCCAACTCATGGATTGAAAATATGATTTTTTTTCGACTATTTTGAAGGTTCGAGCACTTCCAAATCAAGGTTAACTTTTCAAAGATAAGTAATTTTGGAAAGTATAAAGTATTTGATAAGTATATAAGATTAGTTTTGTATGTTTTAATAGGATTTAAATAAGTTTGAAACTTCTTTGTTAAGTAAATGAATAAAACTATTTTGAATTATACAAGTAGGAAATATAGATTTGAAATGTTTTGAATAAAGTATATATATATATATATATATATAATAATAATCTTTCCAATGGTAAATTGAAATAAATAGTTCAAAGGTTTTAAAGGGGATGGTTTTAAAACTTAGCAACCATTTTGTGGTAAAAATTGATTTTGAACAAATATCTGGTTTCGAAAATAGATTGAAATTTAAACCCAGTATTTACATGATGTTTTGGAAATGAATTTTGTTTGACCTAAATTATGTTGATTTGAAAATTTGAATTATGTGCTAAATTTATGATTTTGGAATCTTTGAAACTGAAGATATTTGATTTGGAAGAAATAATTTGGTGAAATCGGGTATGATTTTTGAAACTGAACTGATATCGAAATGAGTTGAAATTGAGAACCTTGTTTTACAAAATACTTGATTTGGGAGTTTTCGAACTTATATAAATTTGATTTGTATAAGTATGAAGTTGATTTGAAAACTATGATTTAAAAAGGAACTCAATTTGAAAGTGAAATCTTATATAATCTAAATCTATATAAGTGTGATTTGATAAACTATTGATATTGGAAAGTATTCGATTTGGAAATGAAATCTTATATATAATGGACTTCATACAAGTATGATATTTGAAAGTGATTTGAAAAGGTACTATATGATACATATTTTCGAAGTAAGGATATGGAAAGTGCCTTCTGCTTGATATCCGATTTGTGGCCACGTCTTGGATTCATTTTATCGATATTATTCTCTCTGATTTTGGTTTTTCGGATGTGATACTCAAGTGTCCCACCGTGGCGTAACCCATGGTTTTTTTTCTTGGCACGACCGCGTAGCGTAATTCGCCTGGCTGAGATGGCCCATGGGTACGGATGTTTCCTAGGGGATCCAGGCGTAACCATTGTGTATCCTGTGATCTACGTAGGTCATTTTTAGTAGCAAAATACGTAGGGCCGAGAAAGCTTACAGATACGGATGTTTCCTGGGGGATTCAGGCGTAATCTTGTGTATCTGCGGTCTACTAGTCATCATGGCGAAATGCGTAGGGCCGAGAAAGCTTAAGGATACAGATGTTTCCTGGGGGATTCAGGTGTAACCTTTGTCTGTCTACGATCCATGGATGGACAAATGGTTTGGTTGTTTTGTTTGGATTGTACTTACCATATCTGTTTTGAAAAGTTTTTCAAGTATTTTCACTGGGTGTTGAAACAAGTCTACTAAGTACCTAGGGAATTCTAGCCTTACGCCAAATCAACGCACTGCCACAGTCTATAGGAACAAGGACAAACATGTTAAGACATCGAGTTATAAAAGCATTTTGATAAAGTATCATATAAAGGATATTTTGATCATTTATTTTACCTTTCTAAATAATTGAAATTTATATAATTTTAAAATAATGGTTCATCCTTGTCTTCCAACCTTTTTTCCCTTCTAGCCATTCCAACTTTCCACCTTGATAAACTTACCTATAACAACAGTTATCGGGTATAATTTTAATCTTCTTGTCATCTTGTCTTAGTCCTATTTCATTCTATTTTTTCTTCTGTGTTTTCGGTCCTCGTTCCTTTTCGAGGACGAAAAGATTTGAGTGGGGGAGAGTGTAACAACCCTGTATTTTGGTTTATTTTAATTTTATATTTTAATTATTTTAACTGAAATTCCTGATTTAAAAACTTTATTTTATTTATTAAAATGGAAGAATTTTGTTATTCTAAATATAAATTTTGATTTTTGTGTGAATTATAGTTCCAAACCTGAATAAATGGAATAATTACAAAAAATGGAATTTTGGTCAAAATGGTCAAACTTTGACTTTTAAACTAAAAATTTAAATTTTTAAATTTTTGAAATTTTATATTTTATTATGAAAATAGATTTAATATCAAGAATAGTGCTTTTCATTTTGTTGAAACTGGATTAATACTGTGAAAGTTATGCTTTTTACAATATTTGTGTAAATTGTTTTATTTAACAATGCAAGAATGATACACCCATAATCATTTTACAAATTTAAGCAAAGCTTTTAAGTAAAATATGGATGCAAGTGATTGCTGTTCCAAGCTCTTGGAATTGGATCTCCTTCGATAGTTGTCAGTATGAAAGTGCCATCAAGAAGTTTTTTGCCTATGACATACGGCCCTTCCCAGTTTGGCGCAAACACTCATGTTGCTGTCATGATCCTTTTCAAGACTAGATCCCCAATCCCAAAGCTGCGTCGGCGAACTTTGGAATTGAAGTGCCTGGCAATTCTTTGCTGAAGAGCTGCGATTCTGAGCTGAGCCTCTTCCCTTTTTTCATCAAGGAAGTCAAGTGCTTCAAGTTGCAACTCTTCGTTTTCAGCTTGGTTGAAATGAATTCTTCATGTGAAGGGACTTCTATTTCCACCGGAATCATTGCTTCTGACCCATATGCTAATGAGAATGGAGTGTGCCCAGTCGCAGTTTTGTGGGTTGTTCTATATGCCCATAGTGCTAGCGGTAGCTTATTGACCCAACCACCTTTTTCCTTTTCCAGCTGTTTTTTGATGGTTGATTTGATAATTTTGTTTACTGCTTCCACTTGCTCGTTTTCCTGTGGATGAGCCACTGCTGAAAGCTTTTCTTGATCTTGATTCGCTTGCAAAAATCTTGGAACTCTTGACGTTCGAATTGGGTTCCATTGTCTGTGATTATCTTTTGAGGCACACCATACCTGCAAATGATATTCTTAGTCACAAAGTTTATCATCTTTTTAGAGGTAATAGTAGCTAATGGTTCAGATTCAGCCCATTTAGTAAAATAATCAACAACAACAATAGCATATCTGATTCCGGACTTGGCAGCTGGCAAAGGCCCAATGAGATCTATTCCCCAAATAGAAAATGGCCACAGACTTTCGGTGGAAGGTGCTCTTGGGCTTTTTGCAAATCTCTGGCATCAGTCACACTTTCGGGCGTAGCTTGCAGCATCACGATTAATGTCTGTCCAAAAATACCCATAACGGAGAATTTTCTTTGCTAGAGTTTGACCACCAGAATGATCTCCACACTCTCCTCCGTGTACTTCAGCTAAAATTGTCTTAGCCTCTTCCTTGGTCACACATCGGAGTAATGGCATTGAGAATCCCCGCCTGTACAATTGGCCATCTTGCGTTATATATCTAGAGGCTTTTCTTAACAGCTTCAAACTCTCCTTTGAATTTTTTGGAACGGAGCCGTTAAGCAGATATTCCTCGATTGGAGTCATCCACGACTCCTGCTCTTGAGAAACAGTCATGATCCAATCAATCTCCATTTCATCAATACTTGGGGCTGACAAGACTTCTACAGGAACCAATCCCAGTAATTGAGCTTCGCCAGTGCTTGCGTACTTTGCGAGAGAATCCGCCTTCATGTTCTCTTCCCGGGGTATATGACTTATCGTATAATGATCGAAATCATCGAGACGTTCCCAGGCTCTTGACAGGTAAGCAAGCAGATTTCCTCCTTCAGTTTGAAACTCTTTCTTGATTGGCATACAATAAGTTGTGAATCACTGAAGATCTGCAACACTTTGACATTCAGTTCTTTAGCGATCTTCAAGTCGGCAATAAGAGCTTCATATTCTGCTTCATTATTTGTTGAAGGAAATTCCAATTTCAATGTGTAACACAATGGTCGCCCTTCGGGGGTTTCAAGCACAACCCCAGCTCCGGAACAGTAATCATTTCTCGCACCATCAACATATAATTTCCATCGAATTGGGGTATTCTCAGTCACCTCTTCTTCACTATCACCTTTACGTGTACGTTCTGGGATGAAATCTGCTAAAGCTTGTCCATTGATTGCTCTCCAGGGATGATAAGTGATATCGTATTGGCTGAGTTCAAAATTCCACTTCGGAAGACGACCCGAAGTCTCAGGGCGAAACAGGACTAGCTTCAGAGGTTGATCAGTGAAGACTTTGATAGGATGAGCTTGGAAATATGGCCTCAATTTTCTTGATGCAATCTGTAGACAATAGGCGAGCTTTTCCAACTTTGAATAATTCATCTCTGCCCCAGTGAATCTTTTCCTGATATAATAGACCAGGCGCTGGATTTTTGCGTCTTCCCATACCAACGCTGCACTAAGAGCATGAGATGAGATTGCCAAATATACGAAAAGATCTTCACCATTGTCGGGCTTAGAAAGTCTTGGAGCCGTTTCCATATGACAAATCAACTCATCGAAAGCTTTTTGGCATTCAGGAGTCCAGTCAAAGTTTTTCCTCCCTTTCTTCAGAGCATCAATGAACGGAATGCATTTATCACTGGCTTTGGAAATGAACCGACTCAAGGCAGCGACATTTCCATTGAGACTTTGCAATTCCTTCTTCGTTCTAGGAGCTTTGACTTCTCTTAAGGCAGCAATCTAAGCAGGGTTAGCTTCAATGCCCCTAGCATTCACAATGAAACTCAAGAACTTTCCGGACTCCACCCCAAAAGAACATTTCAAAGGATTAAGTTTCATTCCGTACTTTCGGAGGACTGCAAACATTTCTTCCAAGTGATCCATATGGTTTACTGCCTTCTTTGATTTCACCAGCATATCCTCAACATAAACTTCCATAGTTTTGCCAATCTGCGGTTTGAACATAACATTAACAAGTCTTTGGTAAGTTTCCCCTGCATTCTTATGTCCGAAGGGCATGCCTCTATAGCAGTAGAGACCAACATCGGTGATGAAGCTCGTGTCCTACTGATCTGGCTCACGCATCATGATCTGGTTATGTCCGGAGTAAGCATCGATAAAAGATAACAATTCATGCCCCGCTGTTCCATCCACCAACTATTCTATCCCGGGTAACGGGAAGCAGTCTTTGGAGCAGGCTTCGCTTAAATTTGAAAAGTCGATGCATACTCTCCACTTTCCATTAGCTTTCTTAACTAGTACTGGATTTGAAACCCAATTCGGATAAGTTGACTCCCTGATGAAACCATTCTCCATGAGCCGATCTACCTCTTCTTTTAATGCTCTTGACCTTTCAGGAACCTGGGTTCATCTTTTCTGCTTTACCGGTGTAAACTTCGGATCAATATTCAAAGTATGTACTACAACTTCTGGGAATATTCCACACATATCAGCATGAGTCCAAACGAATATGTCCAGATTTGCTTTCAAGAATGATATCAAGGAATTTTGAACCGTCACGCTAAGTTGCGAACCCAATTCACCACTTTGTTCGGATCTTTCGGGTCAACAGGTATTGGCACCGTTACTTCCACTGGCACCACTCTTTTTTCCCCTGCACTGGCTTTTCTAGGATCCATTTCTCTTTGTGCCCCGCTATGCTCGCCAGTGCAGGGTCCACCCGGTAATTGCTACAAGGTTGGTTCTTTGATGCGGACTGGGGCTGCCGCATCTTTTCCCATCTCTCTCTTCCTCGCTTCACGCAACTCTATTAGATAACATTCTCGCCCAACATTCTGATCCCCTTTATTAACACCGACTCCATCATCCGTGGGGAATTTCAGGGTAAGGCACCACGGAGCAAAAATTGCCTTAAACACTGCAAGAGTTGGACGGCCTAGGAAGGCGTTGTAAGCAGAAAATTCGTCAACAATTACAAAAGTCTGCTTTTGAACCACCTTTTTCTGCCCCTCTCCAATCTCCACGAACAAGTCGATAGTTCCAATTGGCTGCTTCGGTTCCCCAGTGAACCCAACAATTTTTTGCGATGCAGCTTGAACATCAGCCATTGGAATTTTCATTTGATCGAATGTCTTTTTGAAGAGAATATTGCAAGCAGCGCCGCAATCAACAAGCACTCTCCTTACAATAGCCGGCCCAATGCCTGCAGAGATGACCAAGGGATCCATGGTTGGAGCTTTAATGCCCATAGATTCCCTGGCTCTGAACACAATGTCATCATTAAAAGTTTTCTGCTGCTTCAAAGGTGCAGCATCTTCCAACACAAAAACACTCTCTTTTGTTGGTGCATACTTCAAGGCATGGGCATATCTTTCCATCTCTCCCCAGCTTCTTCCTTCTGGGTGAGGACCTCCCGTAATCACATTAATAACAGGCCTTTTTGATTCATGCGCTGCCGCCCTCTTACTTGAACTGGGTTGATGGACATGGACTTGTTTCCCCTGAGTTGAAGAAGTTGGGTCATTCCTGTTCCTCTTCACATATTGCTGAAGTTTATTTTCTTTCAATATCTCCTCAATCAAGTCCTTCAAATGACGGCACTCATTAGTATCATGGCCGGGTTGATTGTGGAATCGGCAGAATCTTCCACTTTTCTTAGCTTTTCTCCTAAGCCTCAATTTACTGGTGTGGTGTATTCGATAGCGTCCTTGGTTGCAAAGAAAATGTTTTCTGGTGTATCGGTTAAGGGAGTGAAGTGAAAAGGACGATTTTTCTTTGCATTTCCCTGCTTCTATCCTCCATCGTTCTCCCTCATATGAGTACCAGATTTTTTTTTATTCGAAGAAGTATTATTGTTTCTAACCTCTGTCGATACCACCTTGGCCGGTCCTTGAAGGCTTTCCAAGCGCATGAATTCATCAGCTTTCTTATAGAATTTCTCAAGCGAATTCGGTTCTTTCATCTTCAGCCACTTCCCAAATTCACTCGATTTGTCGACTGCCCTCATCAAGTATGTCAAGACCATTCGTAGCTCTGCATTATCTACTTCAGCCAAAGCTATGTCGAAGCGGTTCAAGAACGATCTAATAGATTCCCCAAGATTCTATTCCAGACTTGACAGCGACATAATATCCTTTGCCTTTGAAGCATACAACCTGAATTGTTCTTTAAACTTCCGAGTCAAATCGGGGAACTGATCTATGGATCGGAACGGTAGCTTTGTGAACCAGAGTAGAGCCACTCCTTCCAAGTATACCGGAAAGTACCGGCATTTGATCTCATCAGATGCTCTACCACCAGTCAAGTGCCGGTCATACTTATACAGGAATTGGTTAGGGTCGCTTGTTCCTTTATAAGCCGGAATGGTAGGAGGAACAAACTTTCTTAGAAATTCTGCTTTCAAAATCCTTTCAGTGAACGGAGTCTTGCTCGAAGCGAATCCCCAGTCCTTTTCATCTTCTTCCCTCTGCATACTTTCTTTCATAATCTATCGAACCATGCCCGAAAGGTATTCCTTATCATTTAAAGGCTCTACAGGACAGACTTCATCCATTTTCTCGGTAGTTTACCTGGACAAACGTTCGCGGAGAGTCGGTTGCGGTCTGGATCCTCCAGCTTGTGGAGGTGATTCTTTGACGGGGCTAGCTGCTCTTTGAGAAATATTCCTTTCTTCTGGATTATGAACATCATCAGCAAGGTTTTCTTCATTATTCACCGGTTGACGGTTAGCTCCGAGCAAAGCATTTAACCTATCAAGCATTAAAGCATTCTGGGTTTCCATCAGCTGGTATAACCCAGATACTGCAGCATCTAACTCGGTTCGTGTAATTCCAGCACTTGGTGCTGCTTGACTTGACGAAGGAGAAATGGCAGTATTTTCATGAACATCACCGGATCTAACAGATTTGCGCTTTCTTCCAGGAGCCATTATCTCTGATAGACTTCTGGTTTTAAGAGAGATTCCTTCAACAAACTTTTGCGAAGCAATGATGAAATAGCCTGAGTTAGGCTCTCAATGAAAGCACCAAAAATGTTAACGCTAAAATTGAATGCCAACACCCCGGTGTAAGTAGAGAAAAAGTGAAAGCGCCACCCGTCGATATGGGAATCAAAAACAAGCAGAAATTACAAAAAAACAGTAAAGAGACAACTGTTTTATAGTGGTTCGGCTTCGAGTTAAGCCTACGTCCACTTTAATCTTCTTTATTGCTGAATCGATTACAACACTACTAAGACAAACAGATAGAACTCCGATGTAGAAGAACTCCTTGAATCCATGTCGAATGTGTTAGATTTATTCTTGAAGTTCACTGAGGTATTCTTGATGTTTAAAGTGTCGGATGAGTTGAGAAATCAGCAGAGTATAGGCGTTCCAGAAATGAGCCCCCAAAAGTCCCCCCTTCGGTGGTGTAGGCATGGTATTTATAGGAGTTTTCTGGAGTTAGGTCATAGGTTGTGAGCGACCTAGGGGTTAGGTTGGCCATGTTCTAGGTCGTGGGCGACCTAAGGAGTACTAGGAGAGGGAGTGGCGACCTAAGGTACTACGACATAAGGAGGTGTCTTGGTTTACGCTAGGTCGCTAGGTCGCAAGGTCGCACCTCTCATGGAATCACCAGAGTCTTTAGCCGTTAAGTTGTAGGTCGTTGAGTCCTTTAACAGGTTAGGTCGTTAGGTTGTTGTCTTTTGTAAGTCGTTAAGTCGCGGTACCTTTTAGGTCGTTACTCTGCTTCAGCAGTTAGGTCGCTAGCCCGCTTCATCGGTTAGGTCGCTACGTCGCTTCATCGGTTAGCTTGCTAACCCGCTTCAACTTTAGGTCGCTTACTTCCTTAGGTCGTTGAGTCATGAAATTAAGGAGTTAACATTTTCCCCTCGAAATACACGCCTATGTCGCTATGTCGTAGGTCGTGTGCTTCGACTTAATTCTTCTAGGTCGTGAGCGACCCAAGAGATGTGCTAACTCGCATGCCCGTTTGTCTTCTTTTCCTTTCCCTATATAAGTTGTTAACTCGTTCCTTCTTCCTTAGTTGCTGTGACAACCCGATCTGCCATTAACAAACCTTCGAGCTCTCAAAGGAGAATCCAAGTTAGCCAGTCGTCGATTTATCTCTACTATCATATTACGTAAGTGAATACGATCTTTACCCAACCATGATCACCGCCAAATTGCGAATCCCAATATTTTGACCCTAGTCCAAATCCATGTGTCGCGTTTCACTTCGAGTCAGTTGCTATGGATTTTCGATCGTCGTTAGTTAAGTTGTCGTTGTGATTCACGAGAGCACGGCAGTGAGATGGATCTGAGATGATTTGGATCGATTTTGGGTGATTTGGTGGTATGGAGAGATAGTAGATTTCACTAAGAGGATGATGGATTTCATTGTGTAGGTGACAATGGGTTATCGGATCACGAGTTAATGTGGCAGCGAGCTATTGAGTGGAGAAGAATTAACGGGTTAAGGAAAGTAGGGCATATCGGCTTTGATAGGGAATAGCTCGAGATTGCTGAGTTACGCCAGAAGCGACCTAATGAATCTGAGCAACACACACCCTTTACGACTTAACAGATTCAACCGACCTAACAAACCGAGTGACTTAAGAATCCTTGCGACCTAAAAGGAACTGAGCGACTTAACTCATGGCGACTTAATCTTTAGATCGTGTGAGCGACTTAGTCTTTAGGTCGTGTGAGCCACTTAGTCTTTAGGTCGCGTGAGCGACTTAGCACTTAAACAACTTTTCACTGCCGAATTGCTTCTTGCGACCTAGACCAATTTCGACCCGACTTGTTAGGTCGCGAGCGACCTAGGACTTTGCCAGATTCACACTGCCTTTCCATGAAGCATTACTTTAACTTGTAGGAGCATGAATAACGAACTTTTGACTTGAACAGAATGACTTGATGGAACTCTGACCCATGCCAAGTCGCTTGAGCTTGAAAACTTGCAAAAATGTGACATAACTTAACTTGAATTCCAACTTGAACTATCGAATTAACTTGCCTGAACTTGTTTTACTCCTTTACAGATTATATTAACTTTAATGCTAATAACCTGTTAAACACAACATTTGCAGAAAAATGGGACGAATATACTGCCACTGATCGCCCATATCAAATGAAAGATTAGTCGATAAAGGATAATCAACTTAAAGAAATTATATGAAATGTTGTGAATCAACAAATTCAAGTGAAGTATTGAAGAAAAGCAATCTTAATTAATTAAAGCTGATTTGTTTGCATCAACGCTGCACTTGTATTCGGACTTAAAGCAACAAGCCCTTAAACTTTATAATTTTCAAATGCCTATTAGTTTAATTTCAGTTATATTTGCTTGTCGTTTTATTAGTTTTGCATAACACTTCACATATTTAGGAAACGTGCACCTTCATATTTGAATATCCAGTTCCTTGTGTAGAATGTCTTCTCAAGAAGAGATAATAGAGCAAGCTGAAGGGGTCTTCCCGATAGCCAATCCATTGGATAATCCCCCGAAAAGAACTCCAACTACACTGAATCAGCGGGCGTTCAACCAACTACGTATTCAGTTTGGTATTGCTGAAGCAGATGCTTTACTTCCTGGGCCAAACGATACTGCTGATAGGCTACCTCTCGGTTTTATCGCTGTCAATCGCCAGATGTGCATGTGTGGTGCTATTCCTCCTTTTAATGATTTTCTTCAACGACTCCTTCTCCGATTAACTATCTCTCCCTTCCAATTGCATCCCAATGGCTACGCCATCCTGATGGGACTTTGTGTTTGGGAGGACACTTGATCATCTTCCGAGCTTTGAGAAAATTTGCTTCTTGTGCACATTTGCAAAAAACAAAGATCATCACACTCGTCGTTAGAAGCGTCAGGAACCGTATATTGATCGTCGATCTTCCGGAAAGCGCCCACGGGTTCTTACATCAATTCTTCTTCGTTCGTCGCTCTCTAGGATTTTACGCCATCTGGAGAGTAGGAAGTAAGATTGCTTATCCCCGCTCTTTCCATTTGAGCTCTTCAAATCCCGAGTTGCTAGGTGCTAATTTCATTCTTTACTTTTACAGCACTTCCTCCTCCCTCTAAAGATCCCGGCCATAAGCCGACTTTTGAAAGATTAAGTGCCGTGGCGGTTGAGGAAAGAAGTATTAAATTTTTGCTAAAAGACGAGTTTCTGCACCATTTCAGACTCCTTCACTCTTCCCGTTCTACTTAGCCTCATGAAGTCCCTGATTCTTCTATAGAGACATTGGATGCCCCAGTTTCCGCCGGAGAACTTACACCGAAAGAACCTACTGTTGAGGCTTCACTAGTGAAGTGTTCTGCTTCTATTGACGTTGCGGGGTCATCCGGCACATTTTCACTTGCCTTGGTCATTGAGTAAGAGGAACCTCCTCACCAATCCGGGAAGACTGTTGATGAAGGAGCTGAGGGGAAGGGTCCCACTGGGCATGAAGGTGACGACATTTTTGAGGGGTTGAGCGACTTGATGATTACTTCACAGGAGCTCTTTAAAGACGATACCACTACTACTAAAGTTATTTCTCCAATAGTTGAAGTGACATCTATCTTGCAACAAACTTTGTCAGCCTAGGAGTTGACACTTGCAATAAAATCCGTCATCACCCCCCAACCGAGCAGCAGTTCGTAGTTTGACGCGCATAGTTTACACGTTACACACACTTAGGATTTTTCGGCACTTATATGCATTCAAATTCCTTGCTTTGAAGATTTCTGAACTTGTCTTTTCTTCATTTTCAGGTTCTCCAATTGGACGTAGCGGCTCTTACTGTGATGATTTTCAGCGTTATTGGAGACGCGGTTTCTATGACCCCAAGAGGTATCTTCCTGCCTCCTGGGAGACCGACGAAGAAAGAGCTGCCAGAAAAGCTCGTGAGAGGCGTGCTTATGAAGAACGCTATGGGAGAAGGGACGAACGACGTGATTCTTCCCAGAGAGAGGATGATTCTCACAAACGAAAATCTCGTGATGAAAAAGGGAAAAGTAATGTCGCTGAAGATCCGAGTAAACGGGCCAAACTTGGTGAAAAGCCGGCATCTGAAATTTCTGAAAAGCCCACTGCTCCCGTCTCTTTGGAAATCCCTTCCAGCTCTCCTGCCCTTCAAAGAGCTAATATTCAAACAATCATCAGTATGCCCATGTATCAATTTGGACAGGGTCCGGCTACGCTTCAAAGCCGATTTCCGCACTGGTGGTTAAAAGGAGTGCGTTTTGATCTTGACTTGGACCCAATCGACAAGCAAGCTATGTTGCGAAATCTTGATGCCGTCAAACTCGATATTGAGAGAATGTCCGGTTGGCAAAAACTTGTTGACGAGGTCAAAGAGTAAACCACGCGAATCTCGAAGCCATGCTGACTATGGAAAATGATAAATCCATGTGGCAGAAAACACTCGATCAGCATGCTGCAGAGATGAAGAGCATCGCCGCTTACAATGAGAAGATTGAAGCGGAAGTTGAAAAAATTAGAGAAGAGCTTGCCACTTCTTCCACTTCCTATTATCAAAGAGAAGAAGTGCTTCAAAAACAGGTGAGAGATGCTCACGCCGGGCAAAGAGACGCTGAAGCTAAATTCGAAGCACGGCAGCGAGTTGTAGAAAGCTACCGAACTGACGTTGCTCAGTTGCGAGAAAAAACCAGCTCCCAGAACTTGGAAATTGAAATGATAAAAGCTCGACTTTCTGAAGTTGAAAAAGAGCGTGATGAAGCTATTGCCGGCAAAGCAGCGGCCGAAGAATCTCATATGGAAACTAAAGTCGACATCAGCTCTGCTTTATTCGAGTTTTACATTCATAGCGTTTTGGGGCGTGCAAGCTTTCGTTTTTGGGTTCGAAGTACGAAATCACTTTGGCAGAAGTATGGGAGGCCGCAGTTGATATGCTTAGAGGTGCTGGCTATGCTGAAGCAAATCTCAAGGCACACTATCTGGATGATGATGCATGTGCAGCTCTTGCTAGGGGAAAGAAGCAACTTGCTAAACAGCGAGCCGGAATGGCGGAAGGTGAACATTTGGGGAAGGCAACCTCAACCGACCCAGTTCAACCTTCAATTTCGACCGACATCGATATTGTTGGCTCCAGTTCCCATTCTCCACCTCCTGCTAAAGCTTTCATTGAAAGTGCAACTGCTCACACTGGAAATGAGACTCAAGAAAGCACAAGACTTTGAAGTCGATGTAATAAAGCCTACTTCTTCAGGTAACCTCAATGCTGATCTTGCTCAAGTGGACTGCTTTTTTACTTTACATGAGCTTGATGGACTTTTTGATTATTACTTAAATTTTGATGCGCCAGTTTATCCTCTCTTTATGAGAGATACTGACTTTAATTTCTCTTTTCCTGTAGTGAAAGCGCCAAGTGTTGTTCAGACTTCCCCTGTTCCAGCTATTCCCTTTCTGCCTCTGCAGATTACTCCTCCTTCCATCTCTCAACTGGGTTCACAAGAGGAGCAGATAGGAGCTCTTTAAGACTAGGATGACCCGGTCGCTTCACAAGAACAGAAGGCCGAGGAACCTGAAGAAGGCGAAAGAACTCCGGAGCAAACTATTTCTGATGACATAAAGTTGTCTGCACTTTTCACTCCGGACAGTGAGTCTTCTTCAAAGAAGAAGGGGAAGCATGGAATCTCAAAGAAAAAGAGGGAAGATTCTGCCAGTGAAGAAAAAGCAGAAGAAAATCCAATTGCACCCCTTCCTCTTTCTTCCCCTACTCTTACAAGCCGACCCAAAAGTTAATCATCCGGCCAGGCAAGGGCTCGAAAGGTGGCAGGAAGAAGAAGTGATGGGTTTGGTCCTATGCTTTTCGTCTCGCTTTTTGCTTTTTTGCTTGTATATATAAAGGCTTGTGTTGACTGGAGATTGTGCGGGTATCGGTCCCCGCCTTCTTTTTATTTTTAAACATGCACATGTATAAAATTTTCATAGTATGGAATAAAATGATTCTTTTAATTGCACAAACTTCTGTCTGTATTTGAGAATGCATTTATTCTTCTTTTTCATACAAGTTTCTTTATTTTCTTTGTGTGATGTTGCAGTAAACATGTGGTATGTTGCTTCAGCATTGCTTTTATTTTTGTAACTATATTATATTGCCCCCATATCATGGTTTATTGCAATCTCATTCACATTGGCATGATTTTGGAGAACAACTCTTCTGTTTCGATAAGACTTGTAATCTTTCTTTGGAGAATAACTTTTACATTTTTGAGAAGGCACGTATACGTACTTTAGAAAATAATTTTTCCATTTTAGGAAAATATTTCTCTGATTTAGTAGAATGTGCCTTGTATTGGAGAAGTCTTCTTTTTTTATATACACTTCAACTTTTGGAGATGATCGCTCTTTTTTTTTAAAAGAAAAGTAGTGAATTCTCCTGTGCGGCGAAGTGGACTTCAAAAAAAGGCTTTGATTTGGTACTTCAATCTTCGGAGAAAAATATTCTCACTGTGGAGATATTGATCTTTTCTTGAAAGTAGAAGTACGCCTCCGAAGAGGGCTTTTCACATTTCAACTCTTGTGAAGTTTTATTTCAAATCTCGGTGAAATGTGTGCCTCCGCAGAGGTCTTTTAGCATTTCAACTCTGGTGAAATGGGCCTCCGAAGAGGGCTTTTCACATTTCAACTCTTGTGAAGTTTTATTTCAGATCTCGATGAAATGTGTGCCTACGAAGAGGTCGTTTAGCATTTCAACTCTGGTGAAATGGGACTCCGAAGAGGGCTTTTCACATTTCAGCACTTGTGAAGTTTTATTTCAGATCTCGGTGAAACGTGTGCCTCCGTGGATGTCTTTTAGCATTTCAACTCTGGTGAAATGGGCCTCCGAAGAGGGATTTTCACATTTCAACTCTTGTGAAGTTTTATTTCAGATCTCGGTGAAATGTGTGCCTCCAAGTAGGGTTTTTCCTGAAAGTTTCTTTCTCATGGTTGGATGGATTCACGGGGCGGACACAAGTTACTTGGATGTTTGCTTGCACAAACGATCGCAGCTAGTTAACAAGGGCCCTATGCCTTCCATTTGGGAAGGTGCCACCGGTCATTCCACCAATCTTTTTTGGTTGAGAAAGTGAACTTTCTTTTTCTGGCAAGCCCCGTTAGAGGTCTTTATCCTCCGAAGAGTTGTGCCTCCGAAGAGGGCTTGTGCCTCCGAAGAGGTCTTTGGCTGTTTCCTGCCTGCTTGCCCATGTCCTTTCGCCATTTGCTCACATCAGCGACTACTTGTTATCATCTTCAAGCAAACATTCCTTTCTTTTGCAAGTAGTTTTTTTTATCCAAAGAAGTGTACTTCATTGTTAAGTGAGTTTGCAGGGGCAGACACAGGCTACTTAATAGGATGTTTTTTTGCACAAACGATCACAATTAGTTAGCAACGGCCCACCTCCGGTGGAATCACTAACTGTTTGCTTGATGCACTTCTTATATAAGATTTAATCAGGAATTTTTGTGGCTTAACATTCGTTTGTTGAGTGATGAAAGGGATCTCTTGGTCTTGTGATGGGTAAGATTTGTTTTAATGGCCTGCAATATTAAATCGACATTTTAGCAATACTATTAAAGTACTTTACATATCGAAATAGAACAGGCATTTTATAATAGTAGAAAACACAAGATTTATAGTGCTTCGGCCAAGAACTGGGCCAACATCCACTTTATAATTCTTATTATTCACTCATTCTGCTTTTACAATGGTTTACAATGCAAGAATGATACATCCATAATCATTTTACAAATTTAAGCAAAGCTTTTAAGTAAAATATGGACGCAAGTGATTGCTGTTCCAAGCTCTAGGAATTGGATCTCCTTCGATAGTTGTCAGTTTGAAAGTTCCATCAAGAAGTTTTTTGCTTATGTCATACGGCCCTTCCCAGTTTGGCGCAAACACTCCTGTTGCTGTCATGATCCTTTTCAAGACTAGATCCCCAATCTCAAAGCTGCGTTGGCGAACTTTGGAATTGAAGTGCCTGTCAATTCTTTGCTGATGAGCAGCGATTCTGAGCTGAGCCTCTTCCCTTTTTTCATCAAGGAAGTCAAGTGCTTCAAGTTACAACTCTTCGTTTTCAGCTTGGTTGAAATGAATTCTTCTATGTGAAGGGACTTCTATTTCCACCGGAATCATTGCTTCTAACCCATATGCTAATGAGAATGGAGTGCGCCCAGTCGCAGTTTTGTGGGTAGTTCTGTATGCCCATAGTGCTAGCGGTAGCTTATCGACCCAAACACCTTTTTCTTTTTCCAGCTGTTTTTTATGGTTGATTTGATAATTTTGTTTACCGCTTCCACTTGCCCGTTTGCCTACGGATGATCCACTGTTGAAAAGCTTTTTGGGATCTTGAATCGCTTGCAAAAATCTTGGAACTCTTCACTTTCGAATTGGGTTCCACTGTCTGTGATTATCTTTTGAGGCACACCATACCTGCAAATGATATTCTTAGTCACAAAGTTTATCATCTTTTTAGAGGTAATAGTAGTTAATGGTACAGATTCAGCCCATTTAGTAAAATAATCAACAGCAACAATAGCATATTTGATTTCAGACTTTGCAGTTGGCAAAGGCCCAATGAGATCTATTCCCCAAATAGAAAATGGCCACGGACTGACCATCTGTGTTAGCTCGGTGGAAGGTGCTCTTGGAATTTTTGCAAATCTCTAGCACTGGTCACACTTTCCGGCGTAGCTAGCAGCATCACGATTAATGTCTAGCCAAAAATACACGCAATGGAGAATTTTCTTTGCTAGAGTTTGACCACCAGAATGATCTCCACATACTCCTCCGTGTACTTCAGCTAGAATTTTCTTAGCCTCTTCCTTGGTCACACATCGGAGTAATGGCATTGAGAATCCTCGCCTGTACAATTGGCCATCTTGAATTATATATCTAGAGGCTTTTCTTAACAGCTTCTGACGCTCCTTTGAATTTTCTGAAAGGGAGCTGTTAAGCAGATATTCCTTGATTGGAGTCAACCATGACTCCTGCTCTTTAGAAACAGTCATGATCCAATCAATCTCCATTTCATCAATACTTGGGGCCGATAAGACTTCTACAGAAACCAATCCCAGTAATTGAGATTCGCCAGTGCTTGCGTACTTTGCGAGAGAATCTGCCTTCAAGTTCTCTTCCCGGGGTATATGACTTATCGTATAATGATCGAAATCATCGAGAAGTTCCCTGGCTCTTGACAGGTAAGCAGGCAGATTTCTTCCTTTAGTTTGATATTCTTTCTTGATTTGGCATACAATAAGCTGTGAATCACTAAAGATCTGCAACACTTTGACATTCGGTTCTTTAGCGATTTTCAAGCCGGCAATAAGAGCTTCATATTCTGCTTCATTATTTGTTGAAGGAAATTCCAATCTCAATGCGTAACGCAATGATCGCCCTTCGGGGGTTTCAAACACAACCCCAGCTCCGGAACAGTAATCGTTTCTCGCACCATCAACATATAATTTCCATCAAATTGGGGTATTATCAGTCACCTCTTCTTCATTATCACCTTTATCTGTACATTCTGCGATGAAATCTGCTAAAGCTTGTCCATTGATTGCTCTCCGGGGATGATAAGTGATATCGTATTGGCTAAGTTCAATATTCCACTTCAGAAGACGACCCGAACTCTCAGGGCGAAACAGGACATGCTTCAGAGGTTGATCGGTGAGGACTTTGATAGGATGAGCTTGGAAATATGGCCTCAATTTTCTTGATGCAATCAGTAGACAATAGGCGAGCTTTTCCAACTTTGAATAATTCATCTCTGCCCCAGTAAATCTTTTGCTGATACAATAGACCGGATGCTGAATTTTTGCGTCTTCCCGTACCAACGCTGCACTGAGAGCATGAGATGAGATTGCCAAATATACGAAAAGATCTTCACCATTGTCGGGCTTAGAAAGTATTGGAGGCGTTTCCATATGACGAATCAACTCATCGAAAGTTTTCTGTCATTCAGGAGTCCAGTCAAAGTTTTTCCTCCCTTTCTTCAGGGCATCAAAGAATGGAATGCATTTATCAGTGGCTTTGGAAATGAACCGACTCAAGGCAGCGACTTTTCCATTGAGACTTTGCAATTCCTTCTTCGTTCTAGGAGTTTGACTTCTCTTAAGGCAGCAATTCGAGCAGGGTTAGCTTCAATGCCCCTAGCACTCACAATGAAACCCAATAACTTTCAGGACTCTGCCCCAAATGAACATTTCAAAGGATTAAGTTTCATTGTGTACTATCGGAGGACTGCAAACATTTCTGCCAAGTGATCCATATGGTCTACTGCCTTCTTTGATTTCACCAGCATATCGTCAACATAGACTTCCATAGTTTTGCCAATCCGTGGTTTGAACATAGCATTAACAAGTCTTTGGTATGTTGCCCCTGCATTCTTAAGTCCGAAGGGCACGACTCTATAGCAGTAGAGACCAACATCGGTGATGAAGCTCGTGTCCTTCTGATCTGGCTCATGCATCATGATCTGGTTATATCCGGAGTAAGCATCCATTAAAGATAACAATTCATGCCTTGCTGTTCCATCCACCAACTGATTTATCCTTGGTAACGGGAAGCAGTCTTTGGGGCAGGCTTTGTTTAAATCTGAAAAGTCGATGCATACTCTGCGCTTTCCATTAGCTTTCTTAACCAGTACTGGATTTGAAACCCAATTCGGATAAGTAGACTCCCTGATGAAACCATTCTCCATGAGCCGATCTACCTCTTCTTTCAATGCTGCTGACCTTTCAGGACCCTGGGTTCTTCTTTTCTGCTTTACCGGTGTAAACTTCGAAACAATATTCAGAGTATGTATAGCAACTTCTGTGGATATTGCACACATATCAGCATGAGTCCAAGCGAATACGTCCAGATTTGCTTTCAAGAATGATATCAAGAAATTTTGAACCGTCACACTAAGTTGCGAACCCACATTCACCACTTTGTTCGGATCTTTCAGGTCAACAGGTACTGGCACCGTGACTTCCACTGGCATCACTCTATTCTCCCTGACACTGGCGTTTCTAGGATCCATATCTCTTCGTGCCCCGCTATGCTCGCCAATGTAGGGTCCACCCTGTAATTGCTACAAGGTTGATTCTTTGATGCGAACTGGGGCTGCTGCATCTTTTCCCATCTCTCTCTTCCTCGCTTCACGCAACTCTATTAGATAACATTCTCACCCAGCATTCCTATCCCCTTTACTAACACCGACACCATCATCCGTGGGGAATTTCATGGTAAGGCGCCACGGAGCGAGAATTGCCTTAAACGTTGCAAGAGTTGGACGGCCTAGAAAGGCGTTGGAAGCAGAAAATTCGTCAACAATTACAAAAGTCTGCTTTCGAACCACCTTTTTCTGCCCCTCTCCAATCTCCACGAACAAGTCGATAGTTCCAATTGGCTGCTTCGGTTCCGCAGTAAACCCAACAATTTTTTGCGATGAAGCTTGAACATCAGCCATCGAAATTTTCATTTGATCAAATGTCTTTTTGAAGAGAATATTGCAAGAAGCGCCACAATCAACAAGCACTCTCCTTACAATAGCCGGCACAATGCCTGCAAAGATGACCAAGGGATCCATCGTTGGAGCTTCAATGCCCATAGAGTCCCTGGCTCTAAAGACAATGTCATCATTAAAAGTTTTGTGCTGCTTCAAAGGTGCAGCATCTTCCAACACAAAAACACGCTCTTCTGTGTGTGCATACTTCAAGGCACGGGCATATCTTTCCATCTCTCCCCAGCTTCTGCCTTCTGGGTGAGGACCTCCCGTAATCACATTAATAACAGGCCTTTTTGATTCATGCGTTGCCGCCCTCTTACTTGAGCTGGGTTGATGGACAGGGACTTGTTGCCCCTGAGTTGAAGAAGTTGGGTCGTTCCTGTTCCTCTTCACATATTGCTGAAGTTTATTTTCTTTCAATAGCTCCTCAATCAAGTCCTTCAAATGACGGCACTCATTAGTATCATGGCCGGGTTGATTGTGGAATCGGCAGAATCTTCCACTTTTCTCAGCTTTTCTCCCAAGCCTCAATTTACTGGTGTGGGGTATTCGATAGTGTCCTTGGTTGCGAAGAAAATGTTTTCTGGTGTATCGGTTAAGGGAGTGAAGTGAAAAGGACGATTTTTCTTCGCATTTTCCTGCTTCTTTCGTCCATCGTTCTCCCTCTTATGAGTACCAGATTCTTTTTTATTCGAAGAAGCATTATTGTTTCTAACCTCTGTCGATACCACCTTGGCCGGTGCTTGAAGGCTTTCCAAGCGCATAAATTCATCAGCTTTCTTATAGAATTTCTCAAGCGAATTCGGTTCTTTCATCTTCAGCCACTTCCCAAATTCACTCGATTTGTCGACTGCCATCATCAATTATGTCAAGACCATTCGTGGCTCTGCATTATCCACTTCAGCCAAAGCTATGTTGAAGCGGTTCAAGAATGATCTAATAGATTCCCTAGGATTCTGTTCCAGGCTAGACAGCGACATAATATCCTTTGCCTTTGAAGCATACAACCTGAATTGATCTTTAAACTTCCGAGTCAAATCGAAGAACAGGTCTATGGATCGGACCGGTAGCTTTGTGAACCAGAGTAGAGCCACTCCTTCCAAGTATACCGGAAAGTACCGGCATTTGATCTCATCAGATGCCCTAGCACAAGTCATGTGTCAGTCATACTTACACAGGAATTGGTTTGGGTCACTTGTTCCTTTATAAGCCGGAATGGTAGGAGGAACAAACATCCTTGGAAATCTTGCTTTCAAAATCCTTTCAGTGAACGGAGTCTTGCTTGGAGCGAATCCCCATTCCTTTTCATCTTCTTCCCTTTGCATACTTTCTTTCATAATCTGTCGAACCATGCCCGAAAGGTATTCTTCATCATTTAAAGGCTCTACAGGACAGATTTCAGCCATTTTCATGGAAGTTTTCCTGGACAAACGTTCGCGTAGAGTCGGTTGCGGTCTGGATCCTCCAGCTTGGGCAGGTGATTCTTTGGCGGGGCTAGCTGCTCTTTAAGGAATATTCCTTTCTTCTGGATTATGAACATCATCAACAAGGTTTTCTTCATTATTCACCGGTTGACGGTTATCTCTGAGCAAAGCATTTAACCTATCAAGCATTAAAGCATTCTGGGTTTCCATCTGCTGGTATAACCTAGATACTACAGCATCTAACTCCGCTCGTGTAATTCCAGCACTTGGTGCTGCTTGACTTGATGAAGGAGAAGTGACAGTATTTTCATGAACATCACCGGATCTAACAGATCTGCGCTTTCTTCCAGGAGCCATTATCTCTGATAGCCTTCTGGTTTTAAGAGAGATTCCTTCAACAAATTTTTGCGAAGCAATGATGAAAGTAGCCTGAGTTGGGCTCTCAATGAAAGCACCAAAAATGTTAACGCTAAAATTGAACGCGAACACCCCGGTGTAAGTAGAGAAAAGTGAAAGCACCACCCGTCGATACGGGAAACAGAAACAAGCAGAAATTACAGAAAAACGGTAAAGAGACAACAGTTTTATAGTGGTTCGGCTTCAAGTTAAGCCTACGTCCACTTTAATCTTTTTTATTGCTGAATCGATTACAACTTTACAACAATCTTCGATTACAACACTACTAAGACAAACAGCTAGAACTCCAATGTAGAAGAACTGCTTGAATCCATGTCGGATGTGTTAGATTTCTTTTTGAAGTTCACTGAGGTATCTTTGATGTTTGAAGTGTCGGATGAGTAGAGAAATCAGTAGAGTATAGGCGTTCCAGAAATGGGCCCCAAAAGTCCCCCCTTCGGTGGTGTAGGCATGGTATTTATAGGAGTTTTCAAGAGTTTGGTCCTTGGTCGTGGGCGACCTAGGGGTTAGTTCGTAGGTCGTGAGCGACCTAGGGGTCAGGTTGGCCATGTTCTATGTTGTGGGCGACCTAAGGAGTACCAGGAGAGGGAGTGGCGACCTAAGGTACTACGACATAAGGAGTTGTCTTGGTTTACGCTAGGTCGCTAGGTCGCTAGGTCGCACCACTCATGGAATCACCAGAGTCTTTAGCCGCTAAGTTGTAGGTCGTTGAGTCCGTTAACAGGTTAGGTCATTAGGTTGCTGTCTTCTATAAGTCGTTAAGTTGCGGTACCTTTTAGGTCGTTACTCTGCTTCAGCAGTTAGGTCGCAAGCCCGCTTCATCGGTTAGGTCGCTAGCCCGCTTCATAGGTTAGGTCGCTAGGTCGCTTCATCGGTTGGCTCACTAGCCTGCTTCAGCTTTAGGTCGCTTACTTCCTTAAGTCGTTGAGTCATGAAATTGAGGAGTTAACAGTTAAAATGATAAACCCAAGCGATTTTCATTTGAATTGAATTTGGGACTGCGGGTCAAAAAGATATCTACCCGCATATATTTAAATTACAGATTGAAATAATAAATATCCGTATCACTTGACCAAAGGATAGGAAATTATATACCGACACCGTTGGTCCAATATAAATGTTTGCAAATAATTTCTATGGTTTTGGAAAGAAAGTATAGTTTAATAAATACTAATTCTTAGGATATTATATGTCTAAAAATGAAAATTTTATGTATAGACCTAATAATAATATTTAATCTAATTGAGATTGATTTAATACATATAATATGTTTAAGGATTCGTTTAAATTTATATTTCAAAATAGATTTGGTAAAATTTTGAATCAGTTTAGGTTGAGAAGATAAAGTTGAATTAATTGGAATGGTATTTAATTAAGAATTATATGCAATTAAATCGGTTTGAAACTATCGAAGTTAGGATTTAAGTTATGATTTTATAACTTGGTCTTGGTAAAAAGGGATTAAATGGATATTTTAAGTTTAAATGAATTTAGGGAAATATTTTGTAAAATGTAATCTAAGGCAATTTAAATGATACTGAACTTGTTAAGTGGATACTTCCTGAATAAATAATAATGAAGCTAAATCAAGATTTATATGAAACTATTAGATTTAACTTTGAAAATGTTCGATATTAAAGCTTTGAATATATCGAAAGTTCAAATGGTTATTGAAAACTAAATTGAATTAATGAATTGAGCTTTGAGTAAATGATAATTTGGAATTTGAGTTGATTGGAATCAATTTATGTAGTTGACGAAATTTCAAATACTTTACTTTATAAATTATGTAATATATATACTATTTTGGAAAATAGGTATATTTGAAAGGGAAATCATACTTTGGTTTTGAAGTATAAATTAATTTGGATGACCACGGTGTTATAGTGTATATTTCCACCTTATAGATAGTTCTGCAGATCCTTATAGGATGGTTATCCCAAACATCCTTTGAGTACTTCTATTCCAGTTGATATTTCACTTGAGTTGGATTTATTGATATAAGAATGTGAATCCTGACTCGAGTGTTTTGTGTTTTGCTTTACGCTCGGGTCAGACTGAGTGATACAGCTTTTCAAACTCACCTTCGGAGTTTGGAGCTCCGTTTGGGGATCCAACTATCGATTCCGCTTTCAGCCCTTCCAGCTGATTGGTTCAGAGAAGTCATCTGCTCGTACTAGAAACTTCAATGCATCTGAGATATTTTGTTGTATTTTATTTCTAACTCTGATGTTTATATAGTAGCTTCATGAACTACTATTTATCTATTCCGCTGCATTATATTACTCTTTGTCTGTGATTATTTATTTACTGTTTATCCCGAGTATTGCCAAATTTTATTTACAACGCCGTATTTTGAGCAATTAAAGTCCGACATGGATGGATGCGAATGGTTGAAAATACCGGGTCATTACAATATTTATATAAAACCACAATAATCATTTCAAATTTTTTATATATATACCAACGTTGTCTGTATATAATTTTTTGTTCTACGGTCAAGTGATACGGATATTTATCATTTAAATCCACAATTTAAACATATACGGGCATATATATCATTTCCACCCGTAATCCCAAATTAAATGTCAATGAAAATCGCTTGGGTCTATCATTTCAACCCAAAATGATTTTCTCCTATTCTACGAATCGTTCGGGTATGTATCATTTCAACCCATAGGGAATTCTATATTAACAGGGAACTCGCAGAGTGGTATGTGTATAACGATATAACGGGCATGTGTCATCAATATAAATAACAGATAATGGTGTCAGATGTCACAGGTCAACAGACACAAGTAATAGCATATATATAACAATGTAAATAACTAACAACATCATATTTCAATTGTCGTTTAAATCGAAATCAAATTCACTATATATAAGAACGTAAATCATGAGTGGTTGCTCACCTTTCGAGGCTAGAGAGAACAGGAGATGACACGGACACTGAAGTTGAATTATGAATCCAAGCAAAATCGGCACGAATTCAACGATCAAAGCTGATAATAGAAATTGGTGGAACAAATCAAAACTGGACTGATGAAGATAAATGGTATCAGTGATCTAATATATCTATGGTTTTCAACAATCATTACTTTAAATTCAAACGCATAAAAAAATCAAATATGTATACATTAAACATTAATAGTAAACAGAATTAAACATTTTTAAACACATACCAAAATAAACTTTCATATGATAATAATTTAAAAACCAATTATTGAATTTAAACTTATGCTAAGATTACATATTTAGACTAATTAATAAATTCTTTATTACAAAAGTTAGACTATGTAGTATACTTTTTCAAAATATTAGACTTTACACCAACATAACAAATTATAAACTCTTTAAATTTTACCTTTTTAAAATCTTCAAGGTAATATATATATATATAACTTAAAATATTCACCAAACATACTTATATAAATATACATGTAGGGTTCAAATAAAAAGGAGATGAGAGTCTCGGTCAACAATATAGGAGTAGACTTCAGCCTATAGTACATCTAACCAAATATATTGTATTGTGCTATAAACTTATTTTATAAAACGTACATATATAAACATCCTTCACCTTTTCATTTTTGAGACCAGTGCTTATCACGTTATACTACTATAAAGAAGATATTTGTAACGACATTATAACTTGTATATTATGTAAACTTTTGGAAATGTAAACACATATGCATAACCGTATAATATAGACATGATATATATGTGTGTGTCTATATATATAAATTTGTAAACTATATTTTTAAGCAACGAATACTATTTTCAACGCAAGCACATAAATCCAATATACAACTAACGTAGATATATATATATATATATACAAACACACACACACACACACAACTGACTTATATATATAGAAACTGTTTCAAAGCCGGTGTTATATATATATTCAAACCCAATAGTATATCTATATAAACTGATATCTTAAATGAAGGAAGGAATGGCTGCAAACATATATAAGCATCGAAAGATTGATGTATAACCAAAGGAAATGCATACACAAAAACTCATATATACATAAACAACGGTTTACCAATATAAATACTCATACAAAAAACTCAATCGTACAGAACTAAAAATATGACATACCAAAATGCAATAAAACATATAACATACCATGCATAACTCGAGTTGCTGATGCGGAAAAATGAAGGTGCGCTGGGCCGAGTTGCTTGGCCGAGCTAGGTGGCGGCTGTTGGCATAGATGTGATGAGAGTGAGGTAAGGTTCAGCCACACGAGGCAACGAATGAAGATGAAGTAAGACGAGGCTGAGATGATCCGGCCATGGGAAGAAATGGTGGTGGCGATGTTGCTTCGTAGAAGAAGCGGGTCTGTGGGAAGCTTGAGTGGCCGATTGTCGGCATCTCGTTGAAGCTTCGGTGCGTGGTAGGGTAGTAGGGCAGTGGGGTGGAGAACGTGACAATTGCGTGTGGAGTTAGGAGTGGGTCGGCCAAGCAAAAGAGGGCGGTGCTAGCGTGTTAAGCGAGGGAAGAAAGCAAGGCGGAGGTGATGTTGGGAGAGGCGTGGCCGATGTGAAGCTACAATGTTAAGCTTTGAGAAGAATAAAAGATAAGAGAGGAAGAGGCAAATGTACAGGCTGATATAAATTTATATCTCAACTTTTTCTGGGTTATGTGCCGTGAGAACATTTTTCAACGAATGGCATTGGAAAAGAAATGGATCAGAAGAAATAAAGTACTGGATAGCCAAACATCAATAAATAAGTTCTGTGAATTCCAAAGAGCTAGTGATCATTGGTTATCCCACGGAGGAAACAAATGGTAGAAAACCAAAAGGATGTAAATCCGGTACCGATACGGTTACCATTTATAAGGATTCCGCCGCTATCGAATTTCAAAATACAGAATTGAATATACTGTGGAGATCTGCACAACCAGACGATCGAAATGGTACACAAATATCGGTGGTACGATTATTTGATCAAAAAATTGGTATCGGAATATAAATGCTGCTATTTCGCCGAAATTAAGGTCGACGTAGCAATGAGAGTCAAAATATGGAGAAACGAACTATGACGCCATGCTCAGAAGATGATTTACAATTTTTCAATATAAAAATATTCAGGCTTCGAAAATATTTTATTACCATCGATTTTTAACTAATTGAAATTAAAATAGAATTACACCCAAAAATAAACTTCCATATTTTTGATGTAAATTTACAAGTTGCTATGTTAAAATAGACGCATTCCAAATATTAAATTTTTATTTCAAAATTTTATTTTTAAAATCTCACGAAATTCAATTAATCACTTTATTAAAACAGTTAAAATTTACGGGTCGTTACAGCCTCCGTGCCAATTTCCATGAAATCTGGTCGTTCCACCAATGCCCAATTCAATCGCGATCACCACTGTAGTCGAAACCATTCCCAAACCCTAAAATCGATCGACTACCTCAAACCAAGCCCAAACCAAACAAACGGCCATGGTGGAACCCTACCCAGTGACCACCAGCACACTCCAGTCAAGCCGCGACGCCTTTTGACGACTAGATCGTCGAAAAATGGTTTTTTGAATGAAAATTGGACAATTACTAATATCTCAAAGTATAGATCACTAAAAAATTCAATTTAACTGTTAAAATTCATGGTTCCAAACAAGCATCATAATTGCATGCCTGAATCTTTGAAACTAAAATAGTGAATTTTCATCAAAGCTGGTCATTTACGGTAAATCCTACCATTTTTTTATTATATAGTAAAATTTTATTCTTAAGCTATTTTTGACATAACCCATATTTGAAGAAAAACTGATTTCTAGTTTACAATATCCTCTAATATGATCTTGATAAAAAGTTGTTGAATTTTGAATGGTATATAAACCTACAAAAATATAGAACATAGCAAATTTTCTTGCTCTCAGACATACCCAACTACTCACGTATCATTTTTTCCGATCATCATTCATATGCATCAGATTTAAACAAATTTTTAAGCATTGTTTTACTCACCTGTTGTTTAAAACAGAGAATCCGAAAGCTTGAAATCTGAAAGTGCTTTTCTTGATTTTGATAATCTGGAAAATAACTTAATCTGGGTTTGAATGCTTCTGATCTTTCCACTTGATTCTGATTTTTAAACTGGGTTTCTTGATTTTTAATTTGAAACCGGTTGAATTTGTTTTAACTTGCTCCAGATTGTATTTGTGAAGAGAGTGTTGTTGGATTAATTTTTGGTTTAGGTATTTGATTTCAGCTTTTGTTTTCTGGTTTGGAAAAAAAAATGTTTTACAGGTTTTGTTCTTTGTTTTAAAAAAATGGTTCAGAGGAAAAAAATAAAGGAAAAAGAATGGAGATGTAATATACTATATTATCATAATTTAATTATTCTAAAAAAAGACAGTTGTCAATATCATTAGAAAATTTGTTTACACATGTATTTAGATATGTTCTTAAGCTTACATGTATTTTTTATGCATGTATTAATTTATTTTCCATGGTTTATAAAACTTTCTTTTCTTTTTTTCTTTTTTTAGCAATTTCATTATCTTAATGTGTAAAATCTTTTAAAGAAAATAATATAAAACAAATTATATATTAATAAAATCATATACAATCTATTTTATATCCAATTTTATTTAGGATATTTTTCCTTTGAATTCAAACCTCAAATTCAATTCAATTTAAAATCCAATTTAAAATCAACTCACACCAATATATTTATTTAAACAAATACAAATTCAATCCGTTTGAAAATAATAATTTTTTTCTATTTATAATCTTCTTATATCCATATATATCCATATATATATATATATATATATATATATATATATATATAAACAACAACTATTATTTGTTTCATCTATAAGTCATTGTTTAATAAATTAAATCCTATAAATTTTCCAATTAACAGATATCTGAAAATCCGGGTTATCACAAGCTTGATGATTAGGACAATGGTATTGAGTTTGGTTTAGTGGATCTTTTTCTTACTTAGGATTCCTTTAGCTATTTCTTTTGATTCTTTCTTTTCTATGTAACTCTATTTTGCATTTTCTCCTTCACGTAGTTTGTATGGTGTGGTGTGAGTTCTTGTAGCTATTGAGTTACCGTTGACTCTCACCTGTTCTTGAAATTTTATTAATAATAAGTGGACGATGCACTTAAAAAATTGGCTAGCTTTGCCATAAAAAATAATCTACCACAATAATGAAATAAGGGACTAATTATTATTAATTATTAAAATTAACTATATAGTTCAATTATAGGCTCAATCATAAACTCATCAATAACATAAAATATCCAAATTTACCTTAACATTAGTTTTCATTATGCACCAATTTGGCATCCATCACTTTACTCTACACCACCATGGAATCAATCATCATCTAACTAGTCTAGTCCTCTTGGCTATATTAGATTGCTCCGAATACGCGCTGAAATCCATCCTCATTCCACTCATGAAATCATCGAACATTTGTTGTATTTCCTTAAAGCCTTTCATAGCCAGATAAAAAATAAATCTACTAACATTAACATTCAAAACTTTTAACTTACTTCAAATATCTAATAATCAAATACGTAAATCAATGATCTTACCTCTGACTTTACCCCTTCCATAGCACTCATAAAATGCTTCTTAAATTCTCCCAAATCCTGAAAATCCAAATTAAAAATTAACGATTATACCCCAGTGTTCATATAATTATAGTTGCAAAACAATTATTTCTTTAAAAAATAATAAAGAAAGAAAGTTGATCTCTTTCTTGTCAATTCGAATTTTGAATTCTATCGAATTTGAACGAAGTTGAAAAACTAATGAATCTTTAAAAAAAACTCACTGAAGCATGGCATAGGAGGCCGAGAAGTGAAGCGTTGTTGTGAATGCAGTAGATTGGCTGAATACTCTGATGGGATTAGGCCCAAAGCTGAAGACGAAGGATGTATGTATTTTTTATGAATCAGATTTATCGATTTTTTTGTTTACTATTAAGAGAAGTTTAAATTAAAGATTTTGGTGATTTTCACCGAAGATGAGGTAAAAGAAAAATAAAAAGGAAAGGAGGGAATGGAGAAAGTTTTAGCCCCAACTGAAAATGTTGGTGGGATTACACTTTATCAGCATTCATTTTTTATTTTTTACTTTTTATTTTTTACAAATGGTTGCAATTAGTTATAAAATGCTAGTATATATTGATACTAATAAGAACTTCACTTGCAGCAGGTATTAGAACATAAACTTGATAATATTAAGATAAAAGATTATCAGTCCAGATGCTTAAGAAATTAAAGCATTATCAATAGTAATTCTATAGGGGACAGTGGTAGGATTATGGTATTATGAGACTCAAATATACGGGATTTAAAACAATATTTTATTAATCTACAATTTATTCATTGTAAGTTTATAAACCAAATGGGTATTCAGTTCTAAATTTCATTTGTTTTTTTGAAAAAAGGTACTTTATAAATGAATAAAAAACATATATGTCCACAATATGCCTCATTAAAACCTATAAACCCCCCTAACCTAAATGTGTGCCTTGCTAGGAAAAAGAGTACATATCATGTCCATATATTAACAATACAACAATACAAATGCCAAAATCCTAGTTGACTAATAGACGGAGGAGTAAAAAACAAGGAAACAATGCACTCAAAACCATCCATATGTGCAACTTAGGACATGAACAAACAAAACAAACAACTAACAACTAACAACACTAGAAAGGAAAAAAATACATGGGGAAGCTAGTACGATCCAAGCATGAAACAGCTCGGGTTCAATGAAATTGCAAGTGAGAAGAGCAATAACGCGAAAGCTTCTATATGAGATAACAAAATATCTCAGATCTAAATGAACTCAAAAACCATTAATAATGGAAGTCGAAGCAATCATGAGGGCAAAAACACTATCAACATATGTATTTGAAAAACCACAAGCTATCCAAAGTCGATCTCGAAAAGGATGGAACTCCAATTTTGGGACGATTCTGATCTCATAATTGGACAAGATAAGTATTAACTGTCTCGAAATCTTCATCGATTCCACTGATTTTTGCAATAAATTTTTGCAATCTGGAGTAATAAGAAAATTTCTAGCGTTAGCTGGCATTTTAACTCCCTTAAATATTATCAAATTCTGCTCACATCATATAGGCACGATCATTGTAGTTAATAAATTCTTCATGATATGATAATGTAGGCTATTCCAAAGTTGAATTTGACACAAAGTTTCCAAAATATGATGGATATTGATGCAGCTCAGGTCAAAGGAATAAGTCGTCCACGACTTAAGGAAGGAGCTCTAAGTCGTCCATGACTTGAGGGAAAGGAGCTGCGACTTAACTCCAATGGTTTGCGACGTAACGAAGGGATTTTAAGTCGTTTGCGACTTAACGAGAAGGATGCAAAGAAGTTACGACTTAGCGGGAACCTGAGTCGTACACGACTCAACGATTCATCTATAAGTCGCCTCCGAGCTAACTGGATACCAGAGGGAAAATGTGCCAAGTTAACGAGTTACGACTCATGATGAGTCGACCCAGCTAAGTCGTTTGAGGAAATACCGCAGGGAGGTTGTGATAAGTCGGCAAGGAGTTGAGTCGTTGTAACTGATAAGTCGTAGGTCGTGGTCAAAGTTAGCCTGGTGAAGTTTAAGTCATTTGTGTTGAACGTGTTGTACATAGGTTGTCTGAGTCATGAGTCGTTAGGTCGTGTACGACCTAACTGTTGTAAACATATGAGTGTGGTGATGTCATATGCTGAGCCGTGTGAGTTAAGTCGCTGCTGACTTAAGTTGAGTCGTATGATGGTATGTCGCTTTGTACATATGTAAGTCGCGTAATGTGTTGGGTCGCATGAGGCATGTTTTGAACCGTGTTGTACTAGGTCGTTAACGACCTATACTAAGTCGTAAGTCGCAGCCGACTTAAGGGTCTGAGTTGGTTGTGAAAAACTATAAATAGGGGGGTGTGTTGTACATTTCAAGTGGTTGATTTTTGAATAAAATTTCTTGTTGATTGTTGTGTGCTTTCTTCTTAAATTGGTAGTTGAGTGTAATCTTCTATCTCCTCTTTCAGTTAATCGAGTGCGCTCGATTCAACGATCGTAGAAGCCAATTCACGGTATCTAGTGCGCTAGATCAACGTACGAAGAATCGTAGATCTTTGAACATGGTATAGTGCGCTATCAACGTGTTTGAGATAGCTAGAATTCGGTATCTTCGGATCAACGAATTTGGGCATTTTGGTATTCATCAATCCACCGATTGCTACTTTCACCGATTGATGTTTAATTTTGATTAATCCGCTGCGTCAGTTTTGGTATCAGAGCTAGACTTAGCCAATCATAGCTAAGCCGAGACTTGGAGCCAATTTTTGAAGTTGGAGTTCAACGTGTTCATCTTGAAGTTGCAACGAGTTGAAGATTTTGATCCATTTCATTTTGGATCAAACTTGGAAGAGTGTTTGAGTTTGGTCGCGAGATCTTTGCGCGCCAAATTTTTGAAGTGTGCGAGCCAAGTTAAGTCGTGAAGTTGTATAGCCGAGCTAACTTTGGGTTGAAGCGAGCCGAGTTAAGTGTTAAGCCGTGTAGAGCTATTTCCGAGTCAAGGTTGAGGCCGTGATTTGTTTGATTTGAGTTGAAGATTTGTGAAGTTTTGAAGTATTTGTTGAAGTTTTTGAGAAGTTTTCAGTCATGCCGCCAAGAAGAGCTAATCGTCATCAAAATGTTGAAGCGTTGTATCGAAGAGAAGAAGCCGAGCTTATGGAGCAACGTATTAATGAGAAATTTGATGAAGGCATTGGAAAGTTAGAGAAGTTGATGAATGATTTGAATCAAACTCAAAGGAGGAGATCACCAAACTCGAACCATGGAGGAAACCGAGTTTCGCCATCGGTTATGGAAGCGAGGAGGGTATCTCCGCAATCATTTAGAGAAAGAAGAGAGACATCAATTTCATCACGGAGAGATCATCATGACTATGGACATGAAGAGAGAAGAAGTCAACGTGAATTTGACAATGAGCCATATAGAGAAGAAGAGAGACATAGTCGAAGAAGCATGCATGAACGAAGGGATGATAATGGTCGAGATCGATGTAGGCGTACTTTTGATTTTGATGAAGAGGGTGATAGAGCTAGCATTCATTATTGAGATCGAGACCAAGTTCGAAATTCTTATCGGGATGTAGAGGATGATCGTCGATGGGAATCGGGTATGAAGATGGAAATTCCAGAGTTCAAGGGTGGAATGGTAGCAGAAGAATTTCTTGATTGGTTGTCTAATGTTGAAGAGATCTTTGATTTCAAGGAGGTTCCGGAGAATCGTCGAGTGAAGTTGGTTGCTACTAGGTTAAGGGGGAGAGCTTTGGCGTGGTGGCAGCAAACTAAACTTACGAGGGAGAGAATGGGGAAGTCAAAGATTGAATCATGGGAGAAGATGAAGAAGTTGATGCGAGCTACATTTTTGCCTTACAACTACCAATCACTTATGTACCAGAGGTTGCAGAATCTGAGGCAAGGGACAAAGTCTGTTAGTGATTATGCTGATGAATTTTACCAACTCATTGCCAGGAATGATATTATGGAAACGGAAGAACAGCTAACTGCTAGATTCATTGGGGGATTGAGAATGCAGATCCAGGATATGGTTAATATGTTCGATCCGAGATCTGTTGCAGAGGCACATTAGAAAGCGTTGGCTTCGGAGAAGCAGGGAAGGCGTGGTGGTGGTGTGTTTACTAATTCCAATAATCAAGCGAAGGGTGTTAGTGGAAGTTCTAATGTTCCTAAACCTGTTACAAAATCAGTGGTGAAGGAGGCTGAGAAGGCGAAGGTTAGCAGTGGTTTCAAATGTTATAATTGTCAGGAGTTGGGTCACAAAAGCAATGAATGTCCGAAGCCGAAGATGAGAGCGATGGTTGCTGAGATTGAGGATGATGGTGAGGAGGCAGAATGTTCAAATGCACCTTATGTTGAGGAGGAAGAAGAATTATCTGGGGATGAAGGTTGTAATTTGATGATGAGGAGGTCATGTCTTACACCAAAGCAAGAAGAGGATTCTAGTTGGTTGAGAAGCAATATTTTTCAGTCGACATGCACTATTCTAGGGAAAGTTTGCAAGTTCGTTATTGATGCTGGAAGCTGTGACAATATTATTTCTACAGAAGCAGTAAGGAAGTTGAACTTGAAAAATGAGAAGCATCCGAAACCGTACAAGTTAGCATGGTTGAGGAAGGGTGGTGAAGTGAAGGTGTGTCGAAGGGCTTGTGTGAATTTTTCTATTGGGAAGAAGTACAAAGATGAAATTTGGTGTGACGTTGTAGACATGGATGTGTGTCATTTTTTGTTGGGCAGACCATGGCAGTTTGATAGAGCAGTGCGACATGATGGTCTTGCTAATAGCTACAGTTTTATGTTTGAAGGTACTAAAATCACTTTAGTTCCTAAGAAGCAACAACAGAAGGAGAGCAAGTTGGAGGAGATCGAAGAACTGAAAACTTTGCTATCTTTGAAGGAGTTTGTCAAGGAGGTTGAAGAGGAGCCTGATGTCTTTTTGTTGATTGGACGAGAGAGTCATGAAGAGGTTGAGATTCCAGAAAAAGCAAAACCAGTTTTGAAAGAATTTGAAGACGTATTTCCAGAGGAGTTGCCTAAGGAGTTACCGCCACTGAGAGACATTCAACATCAAATCGATCTTGTTCCGGGAGCAGTATTACCGCATAGACCACATTATCGAATGAGTCCGAAGGAACATGAGGAGTTACGAAGGCAAGTGGAAGAGTTGTTAGAGCAGGGACATGTTCAGGAAAGCTTGAGTCCTTGTGCAGTACCAGCATTGTTGGTGCCGAAGAAGGATGGAACATGGAGAATGTGTACCGATAGTAGAGCTTTGAACAAGATTACTGTTCGCTACAGATTTCCTATGCCGAGGTTGGATGACTTGCTAGATCAGTTGAGTGGGGCTACTATCTTTTCGAAGATTGATTTGAAGAGTGGTTATCATAAGATTCGGATTAGACCTGGAGACGAATGGAAGACCGCATTCAAGACAAGGGAAGGTTTATATGAATGGCCGGTTATGCCGTTTGGTCTATCGAATGCACCGAGTACATTTATGAGGGTGATGAATCAAATTTTCAGACCGTACATTGGGAAGTTTGTTGTAGTTTACTTTGATGATATTCTGATTTATAGTGCGAGCACAGAGGAGCATGTAAAGCATTTGCGGAAGGTGTTAATTATTCTTCGTGAAGAACAATTTTATGCAGCTAGGAAGATATGTGTGTTCATGACGAGAATTGTATTATTTTTGGGATATGTTGTATCTGAGAAGGGAATCCAGGTGGACCAGAGTAAAGTTGAAGCTATTAGAAATTGGCCAAAGCCGAGAACTATCACTGAAGTTAGAAGTTTTCATGGATTGGCATCATTCTACCGAAGGTTTATTCCACACTTCAGTAGCGTGATGGCACCGGTTACTGATTGTATGAAAGGGAAACAATTTTCTTGGACAGAGGAAGCTGGGATTGCTTTTGAGAAGATCAAGGAACTGTTGACGACAGCGCCAATTCTTGTATTACCAGATTTTCAGTTGTTTTTTGAGCTACACACTGATGCATCAAAGGGTGGGATTGGAGGAGTGTTGAGTCGGAGTGGAAGACCTATTGCATATTTCAGTGAGAAGTTATCAGGGGCAAAGATGAGATACAGTACATACGATGTTGAGTTTTATGCTGTTGTGCAAGCTGTTAAACATTGGAGGCATTATCTATTTCAGAAAGAATTTGTTCTTTACACTGATCATGAAGCGTTGAAGCATTTACAAGGACAGGATAAGATTTCAGCGAGGCATGCATCATGGATTGCTTATTTGCAGCAGTTTACTTTTGTTATTAAACATAAGACAGGAGTAACTAATCGTGTAGCTGATGCTTTGAGTAGAAGGAACCATTTCTTGACTACAATGAAAGTTGAGGTGACAGGGTTTGAATTATTACCAGAATTGTTTGAGGAGGATCCTTACTTTGCAAAATTTGTTGAGAAAGTTAAGGATGGGAGTACTGATGAATTTATGTTAGTCGATGGTTTCTTATTCAAGGGGAATCGATTATGTATACCAGATAGCAGTTTGAGATTGAAGATTATCAAAGAGTTGCACGAGGAAGGACATGTGGGCCGTGATCGTACATTACATTTGATTTCTCAATCTTACTTTTGGCCGTCGATGAGGAAAGAGGTAGAGAGGTTTGTGGAGAGATGTCATATTTGTCAGGTTTCGAAGGGAACACCGACAAATGCAGGATTTTATATGCATTACCTGTACCGACTAAACCATGGGTTGATATCAGCATGGATTTTGTTTTGGGTTTGCCTAGAACTCAAAGGGGAAATGATTCTATATTTGTTGTGGTGGATAGATTTTCGAAAATGGCACATTTTATTGCTTGTAAGAAGACGGCGGATGCTGTTCGTGTTGCTCAGTTGTTCTTTAAAGAAATCTATCGTTTACATGGGTTGCCAGAGTCTATTGTTTCGGACAGGGATACAGGATTTTTAAGCCATTTTTGGTTAAGTTTGTGGAAGATGGTGGGAACGAAGTTGAAATTTAGCAGCGCTTATCATCCGCAAACAGATGGACAGACAGAAGTTGTTAACAGATCGTTGGGAAATTTGTTACGATGTTTGGTGAAGGATAATCTGAAGAGTTGGGACATGAAGTTGTGCCAAGCAGAGTTTGCTCATAATCATGCAATGAATCGTGGTATAGGTTTCAGTCCGTTTCAGATTGTATATTCAAATTTACCCAGGGGACCGTTGGATTTGGCAGTAGTACCACAGCCAAAGGGAACAGTTAAACGAGCTGCTGATTTTGTTGATGAATTAACTGAATGTCATAGAATCATTCAAGAACGATTGAAGAGAACAAATGAGAAATATAAGCAGACTGCAGACTTGAAGCGACGAAATGTTGAATTTAACGAAGGAGATTTGGTGTATGCTGTGTTGACAAAGGATCGTTTTCCCGTAGGCGCTTATCACAAGCTGAAAGCCAGAAAAATTGGTCCAGTAGAAGTTGTGAAACGGATCAATGAGAATTCTTATAAGTTGAAGCTGCCGGAGGATGTATACACTTCTGACGTATTCAATGTTAAGCATCTTGTGCCATATTATGGAGATGAACAATCTGGTATAGAAGAAATTACAAATTCGAGGGCGAATTTTTATCAACCAGGGGAGGATGATGCAGCTCAGGTCAAAGGAATAAGTCGTCCACGACTTAAGGAAGGAGCTCTAAGTCGTCCACGACTTATGGGAAAGGAGCTGCAACTTAACTCCAATGGTTTGCGACTTAACGAAGGGATTTTAAGTCGTTTGCGACTTAACGAGAAGGATGCAAAGAAGTTACGACTTAGCGGGAACCTGAGTCGTTCGAGTTTGATGAGTCGTACACGACTCAACGATTCATCTATAAGTCGCCTCCGAGCTAACTGGATACCAGAGGGAAAATGTGCCGAGTTAACGAGTTACGACTCATGATGAGTCGACCCAGCTAAGTCGTTTGAGGAAATACCGCAGGGAGGTTGTGATAAGTCGGCAAGGAGTTGAGTCGTTGTAACTGATAAGTCGTAGGTCGTGGTCAAAGTTAGCCGGGTGAAGTTTGAGTCATTTGTGTTGAACGTGTTGTACATAGGTTGTCTGAGTCGTGAGTCGTTAGGTCGTGTACGACCTAACTGTTGTAAACATATGAGTGTGGTGATGTCATATGCTGAGCCGTGTGAGTTAAGTCGCTGCCGGCTTAAGTTGAGTCGTATGATGGTATGTCGCTTTGTACATATGTAAGTCGCGTAATGTGTTGGGTCGCATGAGGCATGTTTTGAACCGTGTTGTACTAGGTCGTTAACGACCTACACTAAGTCGTAAGTCGCAGCCGACTTAAGGGTCTGAGTTGGTTGTGAAAAACTATAAATAGGGGGGTGTGTTGTACATTTCAAGTGGTTGATTTTTGAATAAAATTTCTTGTTGATTGCTGTGTGCTTTCTTCTTAAATTGGTACTTGAGTGTAATCTTCTGTCTCCTCTTTCGGTTAATCGAGTGCGCTCGATTCAACGATCGTAGAAGCCGATTCACGGTATCTAGTGCGCTAGATCAACGTACGAAGAATCGTAGATCTTTGAACACGGTATAGTGCGCTATCAACGTGTTTGAGATAGCTAGAATTCAGTATCTTCAGATCAACGAATTTGGGCATTTTGGTATTCATCAATCCATCGATTGCTACTTTCACCGATTGAAGTTTAATTTTGATTAATCCGCTGCGTCAGATATCGTAAGAGTTGCCTAGGCTAACTCTGAGTTTATGCGTCGTATCTTCAAGAAATTGTCTAGAATACGAGCAATTGAAAAAAAGATGGTTTCTATCTTCATTATGATTTTGAGCAAAGAACATATAAATGATTAATACTGCTATTCCACCTGCTGATTCTGTCTTTTGTGTTCAGTTTATTTAAAATTGTTCGTAATGAACAAATAGACATTTTATGGAGCACTTTATTATCCCATATGATTTTTGACCATTTAACTTCAGTATGATTGTTCTAATCTGGTCCCAAGCTGAGATAAAATTAAATTGAATATTGTTACTAGGTACCCACCACCAGTAGTCATGCTTCTAAAACTCAAAATGAAAGAAACTTTTTATAGAATCATTGAAAGCTGTAAAACAAAAACATGAATAAGACTTCGATTATAATTGGGGATTTCAATACAGTAATGCACTCTTTTGAAAAAAGGGGAGGTTTTCATATACCTTTTAAAAAATTAGAAATGCTCAATCTTCATATTGAAAACTGGTTCGATATAACCCATTATGATGGTTAAAAAAATATACTTGGAAATCATGCAAATTTAGAAATATATGATTGAAATTGGATAACAAATTCATCAACCAAAAATTTGTAAATTATTTTTCATATTTTCAATGTTCCACATTACCACAAGCATCCATTGATCATATGCTATTCAAATTTCTTTTTTCTCAAGAAAAGAAGTATTTTAAAAATAAACCATTCAAATATGTGAATGGTTTGACATTTGAAAGCAACTATAAAGAAATAATAAGAAATTGTTTAATTGTATCTACACAAGGTAAAACTCAATACAAGTCTAACAAATTTCTCAAAATTTCTAAGAAAAATTTGAAAAGCGGGAACAAAAATCAAAATAAAGAAAATATTAAGTATGAAAATGAAGTTAAGAGCATCTAGTATATGACAGTGATGGCTTAGAAAAATCATTTGTAAATAAATTTTACCAAATGCAAGACAATTTAAGTAAAGCCTTAAATGTGCAAGCTATCAACATGAGACAAAAAGCTAAAATTCATCAAATATTAAGAATTCAGGAACCAAATCTACCTGTCAAATATTCGGGTCTTTCTCTAAGTATGAATCAAGTTAAACATAGAAACTATTCCAGATTATATAATATTATACGAGGCAAGCTAGAAATTAGTCAAGTAAGCAATTGTCCATTGTTGGTAGGCTAGAGCATGCATACACTATCATCACATCAATTATCTTATATTAGATACAAACACATAATATACCATCCAAAGCATTACAAAAATTAGAAACAATATGTGCAAACTTTGTATGGAAAGGCAAGTACATAAAATTTCATGGGAGAAGGTTTGCAAAACAAAAAATAACGGGGGTCTTGGTTTGAGAAATTTTAAAGACGTAACGGAATAATGCAATCTCAAATTGTTCTGGTAATTCATCAAAGGAAATTTTTTATGAGGGAAATGGATGCAAGATAAATATGTCAAAAACAAAAACTTTGGGAATATGCCAATAGAAAATCATTTTTCTTGCACTTGGAAAAGTATTCTTAAATGTAGGAAAACATGCACTAAAATGATAGATAGAAAATTCAAGAACGACAAGAACACCAGGCTATGGTTTGACCCTTGGATTAAAAGTAAATCTATGGTCAATTTATTAGGTTGGAATACTCTATTAATGTTTGTAGGTACAAATCTAAAAGTGGAAAGCATTATTTAAAATCATAAGTGGAACACAAATCTGCAATCAATTGCATCAATATTCAAAATAGCAATAAAAAGCATTGAAATAGATTGAAGTCTAGATAAAGATAGATGGAGTTTGCAATCGTCAACAAAAGTTAATTTTTGTTTATAAGAACTTGGGAATACACTAAAGGTGCAGAAGTTAAAAGGGAATTGTATAAAACTGTTTGGAATAGAGTTAATTGGCCCCAAATGACATGGTAAATATTTTGCAATTCAAAATAGGCTATGCACAAGTGGTAGAGCTAAAAAGTGGAATAAAAAGGGAAAATAATTTTCCTTTTATGTAAAAATGACCCTAAATGTATTGGTCGCTTATTTTTCTATTGCATATGCACAAGGCATATACGATTTATAGCAAAAGGGAAAATTCAGCTTACTCAATTTGAGATAATCCAAAATATAAGGTCATGCATTCAACATATTTAACTAAAGTTCAAAAGCAAATCCAAGGATTTTGATAAAGCAAGTATTTATTACTACTATTATCTACTGCATAAGGAAAGAAAGGAATACCGTATTACAAAAGTAAAAAGAAATAGCAAGCATTCAATTATGGAAAATTGTTGAAACAGATTACCAAATTCGTTGTCACAAATCCAGAAAAAAGTCTTCAGATTCGAACAACCAAAATTCAATCATTCATGACCTGGATAATGTGAAGAAAGAGTTGAAGCATACTTATAAATAAGGAAAGTCAATTTAGACATTTCCTGTGGCAAACCATTTAACCACAATGGCAATCATTGGATGAAAAAGCTTAAAAGCCAAAGTGGAACCTATCTCGATAGCTCTTCAACTGGAGACGGCCAATTTCATAGTCAAACCAAAAGATACTCCTGCTAGGGAAGTGTACGTGCATTAGATTTATGTGAATTGAATAATGATACTTATAAAATAATTAATTCACTTTTTTGACCTGATTTGAGCAGGAGCTATAGTGGGTCCAATTTTGAGTCCGATGAGATCAGGTATTGCATCAAGATAGAACTTTTTAACTTGATATCAATAATCCAAGACTAAATGATAGCTTTTATTGAAGTAAACTTAACAAATGCATCTATTACTTATCTATATAGGAAAATGGTGAAAGCGGTAAGTCTCAAGACTAAGTGAAGACAATCTCAAAGGAATGCGACTTATTAGGTAACTCCAAAAACAACTCATCTGAATTACTAATAAAGAGAATAGAGCACAACTAGTTTGAAAGATGCATGCTTCGAGAGCATGATGAATGTGACAAGCTTCAAGAGCAAGTGAAGCCAACCATTGATGAACGTAAATTATTGAATCATTCTAAATTAATCACCTCGGATATACAAATTAGAGGGATTAATCTCAGCAATGTAGCAATTTGGAAATCTCCATGAGCTAAAATTATAGATATATTTGAGTAATGCGGTAAATCTCCTCTAAAACGAAGCCTTAATTTACTATGGTTTTTTTTCTTCTTTTGTTTATGGGAGAATGATAATCGAAGATTTTGCGGCTGGGTCTGGGTTCGTAATTGTTGCCTTATTGTAAATACAGGTAGCGTTATGTACCTGGTTTCTTTCTTTTGGGCTTTGGCCCACAGTTAACTTGTTTTTATCGTTCTTAACGAAAAATTACATAAATTTTCGTGATCCCTCCTAGCCGCAATTTGATTTTTCTCCTATTTCTGTCTCAAAGTTTGACGCAGCGGATATTTCAAAAGAAACTTCAATTGATGAACTGTAGCAATCGGTGATTTGAAAATACTGCAATGCCCAAATCCGTTGATCCAAAGATGCCGGATTCTAGCTATCTTCGTCTCGTTGATCGCGCACGATACCGAGAAACAAAGATCTACGATTCTTCGACGTTGATCAAGCGCACTTGATTCTGTGAATCGGCTTCACAAACGAAGATTCGAGCGCACTCGAATGACGTAGGTGGAGATAGGAGATTTCACTCGACTACCAATTAGAGAAGAAAGCACAAAGCAATCAACAAGAAATTTTATTCAATATTCAACAACCTACAAAATGACACTACACGGCTATTTATAGGTGTACAACTTTAGACCCTTAGGTCGGCAACCGACCAACGACCCACTTAAGTTGTTGGCGACCCAACACGACAACACACACTCACATATATACAATATGCTACCTAACATACATCGTACGCGACTTACAACACACGGCCGACCTAACCAGGTACGACCTAAAAAACATACGACTTAAGAATATGGCGACTCAACATATTACAACACATTACACCACCTATACTAGGTCGTTGCCGACCTATCAGACAACACAGAATTACCATCACGCGACCTAAACGAGACCGACTTAAGAACATAACGACTCAACATCATATACGACTCAATGAATTACAACACCACACCTTCGACCGACTCATCTTCATGCCGACCTACGACTTACAACTCATCTTGGTTAAGTCGGCACGTCATAACTCGGGACTCTTTAGGTCGCAGATGACCCAAAGTGGCTTCATTAACTCGCAGTTTCTCCTCCTTAGGTCGGAGCCGACCTAAAACAGGCTTTGGTTTCAGTAACTCGTCATTAACTCGTGGCCAATTCAAAACACCTTCAGTAGGTCGTCGCCGACCTAAGACTTCGTTAACTCCTATTGCCTTTTGGTTAGATTGTAAACAGCTTAAAGCTTTTGAACGCCCTCCGTTGAGTCGGCAACGACTCAAAATTTCCCAATGGCTTAAAGACTTGTTAGGTCGTAACTCCTTCCCACGTGACCCCTTAGGTCGGGACTGACCTTCATTAAGTCGTAGTTGGCCTAAACTTCCTTTCTTAGGTCGCGAGTCTTCGTTAAGTCGTGAACGACTTATAATTCCTGAACGACTTAACAACGTAGCCTTCTCCAAACGACCTAAAGGCTTCGAACACTTCAACCTTATCGCTTTTGTAGTTTGCGCTGCATCATCCTCCCCTGGTTGACAGAAATTCGACCTCGAATTTTCACTTTTTCCCACATCAGATTGTTCATCCCATAATATGGTACGAGATGTTTAATATTGAACACGTCAGAAGTGTAAATATCCTCCGGTAGTTTCAACTTATAAGCATTGTCATTAATCCGTTTCACAACTTCGAGAGGACCGATTTTTCTAGCTTTCAACTTGTTATAAGCACCCACCGGAAAACGATCCTTCGTCAATACAACATAAACCAAATCGATCCCTGGTTGACAGAAATTCGTCCTCGAATTTGCAAGCTTTCTTCTTCGAGACGCTGTCTTCCATTCATTATCTGGTCTGATGTAGCTCTAGTGATAACCACTCTTGAAATTGACCTTGTCTTGACCCTTTGATGATGCGGTTCGGAATAAAGAACGCATAGAATGGAATATACGTGGCATTAGGCAGGCGGCATAAGGAAGTGATCTGAGAGAGATGACATATGAAAATATTCGGAATAAACTAAGCACTAGATACCAAATCCACTTTATGTAGCTCAGGACTTCATAAAAATAGTATCCTACACTATATTGCTTCTGCCAATAGGAAGACGTGATATAGAACCAAAACGTGTCTAAAAAGTGAGACGATATAAGGAAATTTAAAATCACGGAACGACTTTGGAAGTCTTGACCGAAAAAGTGTGATGACTCATGCTCAGATTCTTGTCTTTCCTTATCTTGTTCAGCTGTGTCATCATCTGGAATCTTCCTTTGATGTGTTGCATCAATTTCCCCTGACCGGAATGAATTCCCACTCACTTCTCCTTCTACATGTTTATTTTCATAAAACGGTTCCAAGCAATTGTCGTTAATAACGTCAGCAGTGCGGACATGATCAGTCAATTCCGACTGATAATCATTCTCTTCATCCTGTATTTTCAACTCTTCCTTTTCTCTCAGACTCATAAGATCATACGTTCCTGGTAGTAAAATAGCATCTGGTATGAGTTCAGTTTGACGTTGAATGTCCTGGAGGGATGGTAACTCTTCAGATAATGCCTCAGAATATTCGACTTCAGACTCATCGAATTCTGATCCAACTTCCTTGAAAACATCAAGATCTTCACTTGCTCCTTGCTTGGTCAATTCAAACACTTCATTCCTCATTTCCACATACTCTTCCAACAATACAGGGTTAGTTTCTTCAAACAGTTCCTCAGACATCTCATCTTCACACTCTTCAAATACTTCAATCTCTTCAGGATTCTCAAAATCAGAATCTTTTCCTGGTTCAATCAACATTGACATCTCATCATCATCTTCCATTTCATTGACGAACTCTCTCAAAGATAATAAACTTTCTGAATCTGCCTTCTTTTCTGCTTCACTCTCTCTTTGTTCGGGTTCCTCGGAAATTAAGAAATTAATACTTGGCTGACTCCATAAGCTCAGGTGTTATACAAGAATCTTCCACCATCAAATGAATTCCCTCCACTCCGAACACAATTTCTTCTTCCATACTATCGATATCAAACGTTGGCAATGACGCGTAGTCAACTTCTTCATCCACATACTTTGACTCAAGCTCTTCTTTATCATCAAATTTCATCGGTTGATAAAAGTCAAATTCATCAGTCCTCCTCAACAAGTTACTCCCTTCATCCTTTGACAAAATTTCTACATCCCCTGACAAAGAATTTTCATCGTCATCAAATTGTGGTGGTTGATAAAAGTTAACTACATCAATCCTTCTCAACAAATTACATTCTTCGTTCTCTAACTCGACCTCTTCATCTTCGTTGTCTAACTTCAGTGGTAAGGCTGCGAATGATTCTGTAGGACCAACCTCTTCAAGCTCTTCCAACATTGTTTTAACCTCCTCAGGAGTTTTAAGATCTTTACTTGCCTCATACCTAACCAATGTTTCAGCACTACCTTCCGATTCTTCAACACTCTCGCTGAATGATATTGGACTAGTCGGTTCCTCTTCCTCTTCCGGCTCGCTTTCAGTTGAATCATCCACATCCTCGTTTTCACTTTCTTCCACAGCTAATGCTTTCTTCTTTGGGCTCCGCACATTCAACACTTCGATGGTCAAACTCCTGATAATGATATCGCTTAATTTGGTCATCAACATTTGTCTCAACGTTTCCAGGTACAACTGATTTGTTGACTCTCTTAGAAACATCTCTACTGCAATGAACACCTCTACTCTGATTGCTGGAGCTTGTAACCATACCTTTTCCTTGACTCCCTTGATTCCTCTTCTGCAACTGTTGATCAATACGAGCTTGATAATTGTAAGGTAAGAAATTTGCTTTCATCATCCTTTTCATCTTATCCCACTTGACAACTTTAGATTTCTTCATTCTCTCCCTGGTTGATTTAGTTTGTCGCCACCAATCCATAGCTCTTCCTCTCAAGCTTGTAGCAACTAACTTAACTTGACGATCTTCAGGAACGTCGTTGAGTTCAAAAATCTTTTCAACCTTTGACAACCAATCAAAGAATTCCTCTGCTCGTAGACCACCTCGGAATTCAGGAATTTCTATGTCCATCCTTGATTTCCGTGTATGACCATTCTCTTCAACATTTCTATATCGACTTTGCCCTTGATCTGGATATCGAAAGTAACCACTATCACCATAACTATCTTCTTCAAAATTAGATGAACTTAGATGTCGATCCTGAACATTGCTTCTGTTATGAACATGCACATCCTTTCCACTTCCTTTTTCATAATCACCATATGGTTCATGCACGTAGCTACGATAAGCTCTTCTTTCCTCATCTCTATATTCACGATGATCTCGCCTCATCGAAACTGATGATTCTCTTTTGTCACGACTCGATGGTGGTAACACCCTCCTCGCTTCCGTAACCAATGGCGAAACTCGGTTTCCCCCATGGTTCGAGATTGGCGACCTTCTACTTTGACTTGTATTCAAATTCATCATCAATTTCTCCAATCTACCAAAACTTTCATCGAACCTCTCCTCGATGCTAACTCTTCTTGGAGGCATAATTGAATCAAACAAATCTTCAAAAATTCAAACTTCACTTCAACAAAGTCAAACACTCTTCAACTTTGAACAAGCTTTGCACAAACTCAACAAGTTCGGCTCTAACTTAGCTCGGCTTGCTTCAAACTCCAATAACTTGCTCACTTCAAACAAGGCACGGCTCAACTCAAACACAAAGCTATGCTCGGCCTTCACTTCAACAAATGATACCAAAATGATGCTTCAATTCCCGGCTCAAAAACTTCAACCTTCTCAAAAAAATTCAAACACTTTCCGGACTTTTGATCCAAAAAGAATATGGATCAAAAGTTCCAAACTTGTTGCAATTTTTCGATGAACACGATGAACACCAACTTCTCAATAATGCAAATCTGATCTCCCAAATAAACAAACAACTTCAAAAACTTCAACACTTTCCAACACTTTGATCCAAAATGTAATGGATCGAAAGTCCTCCTCTTGTTGCAACTTCAAGATGAACACGATGAACAACTTCAAACTTCAAATACTTGGCTCCAAGACCCGATTTAGCTATGATTGGCTAAAACAAGCTCTGATACCAAAAACTGACGCAGCGGATATTTCAAAAGAAACTTCAATTGATGAACTGTAGCAATCGGTGATTTGAAAATACTGCAATGCCCAAATCCGTTGATCCAAAGATGCCGGATTCTAGCTATCTTCATCTCGTTGATCGCGCACGATACCGAGAAACAAAGATCTACGATTCTTCGACGTTGATCAAGCGCACTTGATTCCGTGAATCGGCTTCACAAACGAAGATTCGAGCGCACTCGAATGACGTAGGTGGAGATAGGAGATTTCACTCGACTACCAATTAGAGAAGAAAGCACAAAGCAATCAACAAGAAATTTTATTCAATATTCAACAACCTACAAAATGACACTACACGGCTATTTATAGGTGTACAACTTTAGACCCTTAGGTCGGCAACCGACCTACGACCCACTTAAGTCGTTGGCGACCCAACATGACAACACACACTCGCATATATACAATATGCTACCTAACATACATCGTACGCGACTTACAACACACGGCCCACCTAACCAGGTACGACCTAAAAAACATACGACTTAAGAATATGGCGACTCAACATATTACAACACATTACACCACCTATACTAGGTCGTTGCCGACCTATCAGACAACACAGAATTACCATCACGCGACCTAAACGAGACCGACTTAAGAACATAACGACTCAACATCATATACGACTCAATGAATTACAACACCACACCTTCGACCGACTCATCTTCATGCCGACCTACGACTTACAACTCATCTTGGTTAAGTCGGCACGTCATAACTCGGGACTCTTTAGGTCGCAGATGACCCAAAGTGGCTTCATTAACTCGCAGTTTCTCCTCCTTAGGTCGGAGTCGACCTAAAACAGGCTTTGGTTTCAGTAACTCGTCATTAACTCGTGGCCGATTCAAAACACCTTCAGTAGGTCGTCGCCGACCTAAGACTTCGTTAACTCCTATTGCCTTTTGGTTAGATTGTAAACAGCTTAAAGCTTTTGAACGCCCTCCGTTGAGTCGGCAACGACTCAAAATTTCCCAATGGCTTAAAGACTTGTTAGGTCGTAACTCCTTCCCACGTGACCCCTTAGGTCGGGACTGACCTTCATTAAGTCGTAGTTGGCCTAAACTTCCTTTCTTAGGTCGCGAGTCTTCGTTAAGTCGTGAACGACTTATAATTCCTGAACGACTTAACAACGTAGCCTTCTCCAAACGACCTAAAGGCTTTGAACACTTCAACATTATCGCTTTTGTAGTTTGCGCTGCATCAAAGTTATATATCAATCTCTTGGTAATCGTGCTTATACATATTCTTAGGTAAAAATATCCATCTATCATGCCAAGGTTGTGTATTTCTAGATACCTTCTTCTCAAATTTAAGTAAGCTATAAACTCTGGGCTTCACCGTATATAATGATTGAAGTCTATAATATATTCAGTATTCATTAAAGTTGAAAGATTGTCCATTAATCTTCCTTTTTTCAAAAGTTTGAGAGCTAAATCTCATAATCACATTCACTCATGCTGTAGCTAATTTTTATTGTGTATAATAATCCTATCTTATTTCAATATTCAATAAAGTTGGAACCTGAATATTCACATTCTTTTTTATGAAAGTTTGTAGAATTATTCTCAAGTTCCTATGCTCTTTTCTCCTTTATGCTCCACAAGAATAAAATGCAGACTTAGGATTTTACTGCACATCTCTCTACTCCATCATTCTCCAGAATCTTAAACCAATAAATTAAGGTTTCCAACAAAATTTTATCCTTGGAATTTCAACCGTCTTCAAGTTTCGGTCGGCTGTGGATGATTGATTTCATATGTCGTACCCAATTTTTCAGCACCACTAGATGATTGCAAGCTATCTTTTAATTTCAAAACAGGTTATTGCTTCAACTTACATTTATTTTTTGAAAGTTGATCTCTTTGATTGATTCTAAATGTTACTTAACTCTACCCTACCTTCATTGTTATTATGGTATTTTGATTGATAAACGCTTTCGAAATCTTAATTTGTAATTTTACATTTTTATTTGGAATTTGGTTTCGTTTTAAATGATAACTACTTCATCTTCTCGTGCATCAATTTGCATTTGAATTACTGCATTTTTTGAGGCATGAATGTACTATGTTTGAGCATGGATACTAATTCTATTGATTATTTGAATATGCTCAAATTTCCAATTGATATTGATTAATGAAACTGATTTATTTGTACTGATTTGGGTTCTCTGGAATTTAAGATTTGAATGATTTCAGCATGTTAAATGTTAAAGCTTCCAATTCTCTGCCTTCACTACTTTCGGTCATCTACCTTTCAAACTTTCACACTCTATAGAATCTTTGCTTGCTTACTTCTACCTAAATAACATTTTCCCAAATTGACAAGCACCATTGTCCTAGTGGTTAGTTGATTCGGTTTGGTGCACGATGTCACAAGTTCGAAACTTGCTTTCGAACGTTTATTTGACATGGGATATGTTGTGCCATTGATTTGTTGTATATAAAGTACCAGTTCAAAAAAAAAACATTTTACCAAATTACTTTTACTTGATGCAAATATATTATTGATATTAATTGTTCTAGCAATTATGATTATGTATTTTAATACCAAGATTTTAAATAATATGATTATATTTTGAACTTTTACAATCCTATTTGTTGAAATTTTCCATAAAATTAATAACTAGGTGTTTTTAATACTCAAAAATTGCATGACATTCTACTATTGATTTATTCCTTTCATCTCATTATTTAATATACTTCGTTGGACATAGTTCCTTTTACATACTCCTTAATTTAGAAAAAGGTATAGATAAAAAATATCATGCAATAGAATAATTTATACCAGCATAATAATAGTGTAGATTAATTAATTATTTTTGTTAAATGTATCTTTTATTAAAGCACTTTTGTTACTAAAATATGAAAACTTTAAGAGGACAACAAGCATGCCATCGCTAGCTTGTTCTTTGTTATTGAGTATATTTAGCTCTCACTCGGTGAATGCTAACTTACTTCTTACAGTCTTTCTTTTTACAGAACTTATGAATTTAAGTTAAGGACTTAAATACATATATGTAATTTGTTGGCAAAACTAGTTTGATGCAAAAAAAATACCTTTTTCCCTATTTTTATAGATTATCACAATCCATGACGAAATTTTTTCTAAAGTTGGACCATTATCATTGTTATTTTTATACTCCATTATCATGTGAAAATTTATTGAGTTTTTGAAATTTATATTATCCCTGCTTATGTCATTTTGTTACATGTGATCCTTTAAGCTTTACAACATGTAATTTTGAAATGAATATTTTTTTATAGTCTTGGATTTAATTTCATATTTCTGTTATATCCCTTTTTCTTGTTCATATATGCATGATTGTATGTTAAAGTGATATACCAACGAAGTTAACAACAATAAAACATTTATTTACTATTTATTTTCGTTTAAACATTTCTTAACGCTACCATCATCTAAGACAATGTATACTATTCTTCTATTTTATACTTTAGGCTGTGAAAAGCTCCACTGGAAGTAAAGTTACATCATAAAAGATACTTGTTGTTTACAAATTTTCTGTATTATGGATTCATATTATTGTCACATTTTTGTACTTGAAATCTATTGATTGGTTCTAGTTCTACCATATACAATACTGTTTTTGATTTTGATGGGAACATCAGATGTTCGGTAGGATGTTATTAGAGAAGTTCAGATTTAATAAACATATAGTATATAAGTATCACATAATCACTTCTGCCATACGTCCCATTTGCATTCAAAGTAATAAATGGTATAAATTTCCCGATGCCAACTTCTTCCCTTCTACTTAAGACTATCTCAGACATCATGAACACAACAAATTAATACTAGGAATCTCATGTTGTTTATTAATGGGAAATGTTAGGTTAGCTAATTTATAATATTCACTTTTACCATCTCCTAGAATCATTTATTTCATGTATAATCTATGATGTTAAAATAGAATAAAATATTTTAGAATTAAAAGGAAACAACAATCACTTTGGGAAACAATATGAATAGGAAGCCCAGGGTTTTGTGGCAAACAATGTCATGGTATCATGTTTCATTATTTTTCATTTTGGTAAACTAGCGTTGGAGGACTAACCTATTAATTCAAAAGAAAATGTTAAAGGAGAGGTAGTCCTGCACGAATTAAAGGAGAGGCAAACTAGGCCTTGGTTGACTAACCTATTAATTCATAAGAAAAGAAACTTTTAAAGTAGAGGTGAAACGACTACATGTTTTATAATTGAATAATGTTTTCACAGGACAGGTTATACACGTATCTCCCCTTCATACACTTGGCCTTATATTTCTTTTTCTCTTGACACGCGTTCGTTGAAAAAAAAAGAGATGCTCATGCTAAATTAAATAAAACAAAGTTAAAATCGAATTCATTTACAAAGGAACGAAACCCTTCATCTTCGTTCAAATTGAAATTAATGGCTGCTCCTGTTCTCCTCAAAAAATTGAATCAATTCAAATCGCGCCCTCAAATTTAAAACCATTCGCATTCGCATTGAGGCAGGTCGCGTGTGTTTAGTGTTTCGGCGAAGCCAAAGTTTTGCAGTTGCTCGACTATTCGTTCAAGGTTGATGGTCAAAATCGAGTTCGAGCAAGTCAGAGCGGCGACGAGCGCAGCGATTTGGGCTTAAGCGAATTGAGTGTTGCTGAGGCACGATCAAAGCAGCGTAGTCGATGTGGTTGTATTGTCAATTTCGTCGTCAGTGAAGGTCACTCTCTTGGGTTTGGGTGAAGTGTCAATTTAGCAAGGTGTCTTTTTGGCTTGGATGGGTCGTCAGTTGTTCGCGTGCGTAGGGAGCTGGTTCTTGGGAAAATAGGCGAGGCTCTAGGATTCGAGGATTGCCAGAGAATCGATTCTGAGGTTTGAATTTTGAATTTTATGATAACCTATTTAAAACTGGAAAGAACATATATATATAAACACACATAATAATTTCAGTAAGGTGATTATTATTTGTGGAAAATAGGCTGTAGGACAAACAATTCGCTTTTTTGGGCTATAAAACGCGCGTTCGATTTTTTGGGCTGAAGTCCAAACATGATTATTTTATTCATCGAGCAACCATTATTTATTTCTCTTTACTTTCTTATCCTTTTCCCTTGTTTCTTTCTCTTTCAAATCATCTTACAAATTTTAATTCTGAGATGTCGTTGCATAATGAGTGTCGATTTGGATTTCTCATCTTTTTTTGTAAGCGCGTTCTTGCTGTATGATAACATCGGTAAGTTTAACCTAATTTTTTGATGTCGATTTGAATTTTGTGCTTGATCTGGCTACTTTTCTTTTGTTTTTTGACTATTTTACTACCGTTTTGAAATTCTTAGACTATTTAGATGTAATATGTTTGATTTGGGTACAAAATTGGGAGGCGAAATCGGGTATGATTTTATTATGCTTTATGCTATGTCCAGTTAGCATTTTCAAACTGTTTGGTGTTATAAAAATATGTTATATTCATTTTACCATTTTCTTCTGTTGTTGTCTCATGCATAATATTTTAATCCTACCACAATTTATATTTAACTGTACGTTGGTATTCTTTTACATTTTACTTACCTTTTAACTTTTTACTTCACTCTTTTTTTCTTTGGCAGGAATGTTAATGATAGTATTCTTGTACTGTTTTTACTTGATGAAAACAGCTACTCTGTTCGACTTGATATGACTTGTTCTTTGATTGGTGTTAAAAATAGTATTTGTGAACATTGGCCGCATCTTACCCCTTCTTCTATTGGTATATTCTATAGTTTGGAAAATAAGGTTATCACAGTTGATACTGATTCGGATTTGCATACCATTCTATGCTTTCAAATATACAAGAAATGTTCCTATTTTATTTTTACTGTTAAGTCAAGCATTTGTGCACTGGAGTTCAATTTGTGTAATAGTTTATCAATTACTTCTGAACATCAGAGCAGTTCAGGGTCTATTGGTTGTTCGAATATTAAATCTTGTGGCGAGTCAAGTTCTTATTTGAAGGATATTATGAAGAAAGGATCTCAGTTAAATCTTGTGGACTTTATTGGTTATTGTTTCGCTGGTGCTAATGATTTTAGAGAGTTTCTTATGGCTTATCAAATAAAAGAAGGGCGTGAATTGATTTTTGTTAAGAATTGTCCCGAAAGAATATCTGTTATTTGTTCGTGGCTTAAAGAAGGTTGTAAGTTCACCATGTATGCTTCTTCAGATCCTGGAAATCTTATTCGTTTTTTTATTAGGACTTACATGTTTGAACATTCATGTGGTGCTGGGTTAAGGGAGGTTAAGAAAGTTCATATAACTAGTAGATTTGTGAAATCTTTAATTATTGATCAAATTAGAGATGTCCCGATGAAGAAACTGAAAGACATTATTAATGATTTCAGAGGAGAATTTAATTTCACTCCTTCTTATTATTATGCATTAACCGGGAAAAAATTGGCGTTGAAGGAAATTTATGGAGATGATGCAATGTCTTACAATGATTTGAATTGGTATCTAGAGGCTATACAAAAAAGTAATCCGGGAAGTTATGTTGCTTTGGATGTGGATTCGTCAACTAATCAATTTGAAAGAATTTTCATTGGGTTTAGTGCTTGTTTACTTGGTTTTAGGCATTGTCTTCCCATGATATTTTTAGATGCGGCATTTTTGAAGGGCCGACAAGGTGTTTTGTTAGCTGCTACAGCAAAAAATGGCAATCAAGGTTTGACTTTTGCTTTTTGTTCTATTTTTTTCTATGTGTTGTTTAGTATATTGTTTTAGTTATGTACTATAGTAACATTTGGTGGATGTTGATATATGTTAGTACTCCATTGTCATTTTAACATTTATATGTTGGCTGTATTGTTACTTTATATGAAATTATAATATTACATGAATTTAGCATTTGATATCTTATTACATGCTATAGTGCTAGTATATTTTAGCATTATTATTCTGAATATTATATGCCTATACTATCAAATACATAATGTTATATTAATTTAGGATTAATCATATAATTTTTTTCACTCTTGCAGTCATGTAAATATGTAACAACCCTATATTTTGTAATTATTTTATTGTATATTTTAATTATTTTAATGTAAAATTTTGGTTTAAAAAAAACTTTTATTTTTACTTATTTGAAATGATTAAATTTATTATTTAAATATAATCTTGATTTTTATGAGTTATAATCCCAAACTTGTGTAAGTTGAAATATTTGCCTGAAATGCTGATTTTGTTCAAAATAGTCAAACTGTGACTTTCAACTTAAAATTTTAAAAGTTTAAAAATTTAAATTTTTTCTTTTATTATGAAAGTACATAAAATTATAAGAACACCACTTTTCGTTTCGTTGAAATTGGATGTAAATTGTGAAAGTTATACCCTTTACAATATTGTGCGTATATAGGGTTATTTAACAATGACTATTTTAAATTGTATAAATTACTTCTTCTTTGTTTTATTTTATTTTAATATGTGATAATATGTTATATAATGTATATTTTGACTTTTAAGTATTTTTAAAATGATAATATAATTTTTCTAAAGTTCATTTGAATTTATTTCTAATTTTAAAAGCCTAGTCTACAATTTTAAGCCATTTTCTTAATTTAATTTTATATAATTAAAATTTATTTATTTATTTTATGCACTCACTGTTATTTGCTGTGTTTTACTTTATTTTATTCATTTTACATATATTTAAATCAAAGTAAATTTTTCCAAAGTGTATTGAAGTTATTTCTAATTCTTAAGTCAAGTTTTCATTTTCTGTGCTATTTTTCTTATTTTAATCATATCTAATTAATATTTAATTATTAATATTTTTTTATCTATTATATTTTCGAATTTTAACTGATATTTTAATTATTTTCAGTTATTTAGATGTATATGAATATACATATACATATATATATATATATATATATATATATATATATATATATATATATATATGAAGTTTAAAAGGTTTGAAAGCAAAGAAACGTAAAACCGTTTTAACGTTTCTTCTTCCGTTTCTTTTCCAATTAATAGATTTAATTTCCTTTGACCGTTCTTTTCTTTATTGTAGCTGTGCATTTCTTACCTCATTTTCACATGAAAACATTCCTTTCCACTTCATAATAATTTTATAATGAAATGTATAATTTTCCAAGACTAACAGTGATTTATGCACAATTTAAGAACACTGTTTGTATTTTTAAGGCATTTTCTTCATTATTTTATATTTTTTTCAAATTATACTATTTGTTACCTCATATTTCTAATTGATTTCGGTTTGTAAAGAATTTCTCCTGAAATTTTGTTTGTGTAAAGTTTTAAAAGGAAAAGCATATGGAAGATTGTAAATCACTTTGAAACGTAAGCCCTTTTATTTGCCCAAACCCTTCATTTCCTTAAACTCCTCAATTAATTGCCTTAGCCATGTAAAACCCTAAGGTAGCCGTCATCTCATTAGGTTTTCACATGAAAAAAAAGATCATTTTCATTTGTTTCTCACGGCTTCAAAGATCTGGTAATGGCTTCCCTTTCTTTTTCTTACTTTTCTACTTGTTTTCCCTAAATTTTAAATTTTTTTCATTTATTTAAAGACTTTGGCTTTTGTTTTCTTAAAAATCTAATTTTGGAAACTTTCTTGAAATGATTTCTGATCATTTGTCCAAATAAAAATATGCAATGTCTGAAAATTTGATTTGGATAAAAAGTGTGACTTTAATAGAAATTCTAAATTTTATAATTCTAAAGGCAAATTTTTCATCTTGAACTGCATACAATTGTGTAACATTTGTTTCACTTTTGTTTTGGTCAGATTTGCTGTATACTTTAAAAAAAAGTTAGTAATAATTAGTGTGAAACTGGAAATAAACTTTACATTTCTTTTACATATGTTTACATCTGTTTCTTAACTTTATATTTAACAATCAATTGGATGAAGCTAAATCAAATGTTATTAATTATGGTACAATAGCTATTAAATTTTGGTTTAAAGTGCTGGTAGAAACGTTAGTATTTTAAATTTATTTAATAAGAGAAACAAAATAATTTGTACGTTATTTAATAAGAGAAACAAAATAATTTGTACGTTACTTTGGGCATATATTTAATTGTTGCTCTTGCCTTTTCGTTATCTATTTGATTTTTTTTTTTGCGTTACCAATGCAAAGTTTTCAGCCGTATATTCCCTTTTGAGAATCCAAAATCTTGCTCAAATCTTGCCTTAAATCATTTCCGTGTGTGAATTATTTCTTTCCCTCTTGCCTCCCATACGTTTCCACCTATTGGATAGAATTGAATGCCTTAATTGCCTCTACCGTTCAAACATTTTTCTCTTGCCTGCCCTCTACATAAATTAGTGAGCAATGTTAATATATATTTCACGTTCAAAAGTTCCATACCATAAATTATTCATTTTAATTCCATCAACAATTGGGGAAGCATCTCCTGAAGGTATGAATCGGCGCATGCTTTTCCTTTCATTTTTTTTCTCTTTTTTTTTCTTTCTTTCTTCTTTTCACTCTTGTTTTATTTCATTTGTTCTCCTTTCATTGTTTTGCTTTGGGTTGGTGATACAAAATCATATCTTGGCTATCTTTCAACTGAAATCAAAAGTCGAGAAATTGTGCTTGTCGTGCCTTTGGAGTCGTGCTTGTATGTTGTTTTGGTCTCTAGCTTTGAAAAAGGTGAGTCTTTCTCACTCTGACATATATACTTATGAAAAGTGGATTGATGACAAGTGTTTAGTAATGTAAAATGTTTATGCAAGTTAATGATGATCATATGATATGCTATGCCGTGTTATTACCATGTTAAAACTGTTAATTTTCACTTGACATCTGATACATGGCTGTATATTGTGATATTGACATTGTTTATATTATTTCTGTATATGATCACACTGCAAGTTCCCTGTTAGGATAAAAATCATTATGGGCTGAAATGATAAGCCTGAGTTATTTTATTTATTTATCTATACTTGGGATTGCGGGTTTGAAATGATAGAACCCGGATTTTTACCTTTTAAACTGCGGATTGAAATGATACATATCCGTATCACTTGACCTAGGTTAGAAAACTATATACAGACCCGTGGTTATTCTATAAAGTTCTTTGAATATTTTAAGTATTTTAAAAATATAAAATTATGAAATTTGATTTAAATAGATTTTGAAAGGTTTTAAAATAAATAAATTATGATTTTTCTATATGTTAAAAATGAAATTTATGAATGGATTAACTGGATTTTGAAATATAACTTATGTTTGAAATTTGGAATTTTGACTAAAAATGATATTTAAGTTACATGAATAAAATGGACTTTAATTTTATTTGGAAATGGTAAATATGATAAATTGATTTATATTTGAATTTAAGTGATTTATTAAAGAATTATTGATTTTCTATAAATTTAAGTGGTTGAATAAATGACTGTTGAAAATGAAATTTTAAATTATAACTTGACTTGAAAATGTGAAATTTGATTTTTAACTAAAGATGTTAAATTAATTAAATAAACTGGAAGTTTAGTTAAATTTGTGAAAAGGTAATATAAATCTGAAATGTTAAGTTTTAATTTATGAAAGAAACGTATAGGTTTTAATTTATGAAAGAAACGTATAGGTTTTAATTTATGAAAGAAACGTATAGGTTTTAATTTATGAAAGAAAAGTATAGGTTTTAATTTATGAAAGAAACGTAGAGGTTTTAATTTATGAAAGAAACGTATAGGTTTTAATTTATGAAAGAATCATATAGGTTTTAATTTATGAAAGAAACGTATATGTTTTAATTAATGAAAGAACGTATGGTGTTCTAATTAATGATAGGAACATGTAAATTCCTAATTAATGAAAGAATGGTATAAGTTTTAATTAATGAAAGAAACGTATAAGTTTTTAATTAATGAAAGAAACGTGTAAAGTCCTAATTAATGAGAGAACATGAAAGTTTTAATTAATGCAAGAACATGTAAAGTTTAATGAAGAAAGAAAAATGTAAAGTTTTAAGTAGTATGGTATTGATTTAATTAATAAATGTTCATTATTGTAATAGGAATATAAAATTTTAAAACGTACATTTGACACGTAGATTTTAATCAATGTAATGGTGTATTTTAAATTGATTAAAATGATAAATGTTACGTATTGTAATAATAATGTAAGTTAATAAGGTGCTTTTAACTTAACATAAGAATTTCGGTTTAAATTGTATATTACAGTAAGAAAGTTTATTTAACTATAAGGCTATGATAAATTGACATGTTAAAATTTTAAGCTTATCAATACTTTGATTATATACAATGTAAAGTGGAAAGTAGTACATTCCAAAAATGCTATGATTCCTTAAGGTAACTATTATCCCATTTTTGGTCAAAACTGGAATATCAATAAATTGGCAAGGAATTATGGATATCAGGATTGGAGGTCAGTTGGAATCAAGGCTACGATCGATATCGTCAAAATTTGGTTGAACTCCGATCGGGACGAAATTGATTGGAGATGATGATAAGGACTAGGAAAGGCTATGTTTCAAATTTCAGGTTAATCGAAGTTCGTATGAAGAAAATATGATGGATTCAAGGAAGGAAAGGTATGTGGTTCGAATCCATCAAGGTGGTGCTCGGTTCGAATCCATCGGATTCGAACCCATCAGGATCGCATCGATCGAAGGCATGATGCAGGGACGGTTCGAATCGATACGGTTCGTATCGATCAACATAGGCGCGGCTTGATGAAGTTCGTATCGATGGTGGTTCGAATCGATGAAGTTCGTATCGATCAGGAGAGGAGGGGAGTCGGCTTCGTGGATTCGAAGGAGGGGAGTCGGCTTCGTGGATTCGAAGGAGGGGAGTCGGCTTCGTGGATTCGAAGGAGGGGAGTCGGCTTCGTCGATTCAAGGCGATGGATTCGAAGGGAAATGGATTCGAAGAGGACGGACTCGAGGGAGATGGATTCGAAGAGAGTGGATTCGAGGGAGATGGATTCGAAGAAGATGGATTCGAGGGGGATGTATTTGAAGGGAGTGGGTTCGATATATAGGTTCGAACCCAGGCAGAACATACGAAGCTTTGAGTTTGAATCGATCATATCTTCCAAACCGTTGATCCAAATGCAATGAAATTTTTACAGGAGCTTACATACATGTTGAAGAATGTTCTCACCAAATTTCAGCTCAATTGGATGATTTCTTGATCGATTCGAATCTTACTTCGAATCGATCCCAAGGTGGGCCCGGACCTCCAGATTTTGGGCGTGTGGGCCCCCTTACGTGCCTGAAGCGGTCTTCCCGGATTTTAGGAGAAATATCAGCCTCCTATGCTTATAAATAGAGCCCCTGGTCATTCAGAAAATGGGTCGGAGATTCTAGAAAGAAAAAGCACGCTCGGACGCTGCCAGAATCATTCCATATCATCATTGCTGCTATTTATTTCAAGTTTTGGACTTTGTAACTGCTGTAATCGTCTGTAATCATCGAGGATAATCAATAAAAGGATAATAACTTTGGAGTGGACGTAGGCCGGAGATAGCCGAACCACTATAAAACTTGTGTCTCTGTTCTTTATTTTGGGATTACTGTTTAATATTTGCTGAGATCTGAGATGTGTGTTTGAATATTATTGATTTGTATTCATACATTGGTGCTTTCACAGTATTCGGGGTTTGTGACCAATTTTGGCGCAAACACTTTGGTGCTTTCACTGAGAACGACTAGCACCCGCTTCATCGGATTTGAAGTTTGGATTTGAAGATTTTAAAGAGTTTGGATTCAAGGACAATGACCAGGCAAAATAGTAGAAGGTAGAGGGCTGAGAGAAGCCAACAGGAAGGAAGTCAACAAGCATCCTCCGGAGCGGGGGAAGGACAGGCTTCAATCTACATAACTCGGGATGAAATGGAGGCTATGGCAAATTCTTTGCAAGAGAGATTGTTAAAGAACCAACAGGAAATGATGCAGACTTTCTTCGAACAAATAAGAGCTGCAGGGATGCAGAACTTAGGAACAGCTACAACCGCTGTGGATGCAGGACAAGGGACTAGGGTCGTGGAACCCAATGGAGGACGAGATATGGAGCCACAAAGCAATCAACAAGGGCTTGGGGGCAGACCCACAGGATCCAGCACAGGAGGACCTCCGGAAGGAGTTCAACAGGCTAGAACCAACGTTGCTACTAACGAGCCACATGAATAGTATGTGTCGGAGTTCCCTCGGGGGCAACCCCCGACAGACAACGCTGGATTGGTAGAGATGATTAGGAAAACAGTGCGAGGTGGTTTGGCCAAAGGAGACTTGGAAGGAGTGAACAGGAGTCCGTTTGCTCGGGAAATAAGGATGGCTCAGAACCCACCTAAGTTTAAGTTGCCTAGCGTGGAGATATATGATGGCAAGACAGATCCAACGGATCACTTGATGAGGTACACCAGACACATGGAGGTGCTGGGGGCACCGGAGGAAGTGATGGCCCGATGCTTCCCTTTGTATTTGACGGACTTAGCTGTGATGTGGTTTAGGCAGCTGGAAGAAGGATCTATCAGGACTTGGAGGGAAATAGTGGAAAGGTTTTTGGGGCAGTTTCGGGTTCATGTCAAGAGACCGAAGAACGTGATGACATTGACATCGATAAAGCAAAGAATGGATGAATCGCTTAGAGCTTTTCTAACTCGATTCAGTGCAGCAGTCGCTTCGGTGGATCGGCCTGATCCGTCGATGGTTTTAATGGCTGCAGTATCAGGAGTCAGGGAGGACTCTGATTTCAAGGTATCTCTGATACGAGATCCCCCACAAGATCTCGACGAATTCTTTCACGAGGCAGAAAGGTTCCTTCGGCAAGAAGAGGCAAGTACGGATTTAAAGGTGAAAAAGGTTAGTGCAGTCGAGGTCAGAGCAGTATCCAGCGGTGGTTTGGATAAAGACAAAGGAAAAAGGAAATTGGATAATGATTCTGGAAACGCTAGGAAGCGATGGAAGGATCCAAAGTTTTCCACATACACAGGATTGAACGAGACGCTGGAGCGGATATACATGGATACTCGGAATCGCCTTCCCTACCGGAGGCCAGCCAGAGAGAGAGCCTTCTGAACGAGAGAGGGCATCAGGGAGGCATTGCCTCTTCCATGACATAAACGGACATGACACCAACAGCTGCAGACACTTGAAGGATATAATCGAGGAGCATGTAAGGAATGGACAGTTACAGCAATATATCGGAACTTGGAATGCAACGGTGGAGCAGGAGCAACCACCGACAACCTCTCGCCGTGCTGATGGGAGGCCCAGGGATGATGGTCGATTGATCATCCACTGATCAGGATAATGTTAAATAAGTAGCGAACTACTGGCAAGCAACCAGGTCATTTACACATGTATGGGGACGGAGATAGCCCCTAGGCATGCTCTGAATGATGATAAACTACGATGCCGTGGTTTGTGAAATCTGCTTTTCTGTTTTGGTTTGGACGCTACTTTTCTTTTCGGATTTTGGTTTTGGAGTTTGGATCGAGCTCCTGGTTTTGCTTTCTTTTGATTTAGATTTTTCTTTGGATGATTGTTTCCGGTTTTGAATGCTGGTTTGGTTTCCTGGTTTTTTGGTTTTGGATTTGGATTTTTGGGTTTGGATGTTGGATTGGATTTTGATTGGATTCTTATCTGGTTTTTGATAAATGGTCGTCGGGTATGGATTATGCCTGGCAAGGGGTGAGTCACTTTGCCCGAACGCGGTAGATTGACTCATTCAGGTCGCTGAGTATGGACTATGCTCAGCAAGGGTCCGGAGTGACCAGGACATGGACTAGGACTTAGGCCCCATATTATCGATTATTGTTTCAGGTCGTCGAGTATGGACTATGCTCGGCAAAGGTCCGGTGTGACCAAGATTCGGCTTAGGACTTGAGCCATGGCATTGCTCAACGTCCAGGGACACTGGACCAAGGTCGTCAAGTGTGGATTACGCTTGGCAAGAACCCGGAGAGGTTAGCTCAATGTCCAGGGACACTGGACCAAAGCCGTCAAGTGTGGATTACGCTTGGCAAGAACCCGGAGAGGTTAGCTCAATGTCCAGGGACACTGGACCAAGGCCGTCATATGTGGATTACGCTCGACAAGAACACGATGAGGCTATCTTAACATCCAAGGACACTGGATCACGGCTGTCAGGTGTAGATTGCGCTTTGCAAGAGCCCGGAGAGGTTATTCATTTGGATATCGACCCGGGGAGGTCCTGGATTCGGTTATTGGCCATTGGATAAGGATGGTTTGGAACTCGGTTGTCGAGTTCGGATGGACATGGAATTGGCTCAAGCTTTGGTTATTGGATTTGGAATTGGATATCGACTCGGAGCAGTCAAGGATGACATACTCTGGCAATATGGTTATGGACTTCGGATTTTGGGTTCAGAACTATTCAAAACATGCCTTGTTATCACAAGGCATGTTTTAGGGGGCAAAGTTTTATCCCATTTTTGGTCAAAACTGGAATATCAATAAATTGGCAAGGAATTATGGATATCAGGATTGGAGGTCAGTTGGAATCAAGGCTACGATCGATATCGTCAAAATTTGGTTGAACTCCGATCGGGACGAAATTGATTGGAGATGATGATAAGGACTAGGAAAGGCTATGTTTCAAATTTCAGGTTAATCGAAGTTCGTATGAAGAAAATATGATGGATTCAAGGAAGGAAAGGTATGTGGTTCGAATCCATCAAGGTGGTACTCGGTTCGAATCCATCGGATTCGAACCCATCAGGATCGCATCGATCGAAGGCATGATGCAGGGACGTTTCGAATCGATACGGTTCGTATCGATCAACATAGGCGCGGCTTGATGAAGTTCATATCGATGGTGGTTCGAATTGATGAAGTCCGTATCGATCAGGAGAGGAGGGGAGTCGGCTTCGTGGATTCGAAGGAGGGGAGTCGGCTTCGTGGATTCGAAGGAGGGGAGTCGGCTTCGTGGATTCGAAGGAGGGGAGTCGGCTTCGTGGATTCAAGGCGATGGATTCGAAGGGAAATGGATTCGAAGAGGACGGACTCGAGGGAGATGGATTCGAAGAGAGTGGATTCGAGGGAGATGGATTCGAAGAAGATGGATTCGAGGGGGATGGATTCGAAGGGAGTGGGTTCGATATATAGGTTCGAACCCACGCAGAACATACGAAGCTTTGAATTTGAATCGATCATATCTTCCAAACCGTTGATCCAAATGCAATGAAATTTTTACAGGAGCTTACATACATGTTGAAGAATGTTCTCACCAAATTTCAGCTCAATTGGATGATTTCTTGATCGATTCGAATCTTATTTCGAATCGATCCCAAGGTGGGCCCGGACCTTCAGATTTTGGGCGCGTGGGCCCCCTCACGTGCCTGAAGCGGTCTTTCCGGATTTTAGGAGAAATATCAGCTTCCTACGCTTATAAATAGAGCCCCTGGTCATTCAGAAAAGGGGTCGGAGATTCTAGAAAGAAAAAGCACGCTCGGACGCTGCCAGAATCATTCCATATCATCATTGCTGCTATTTATTTCAAGTTTTAGACTTTGTAACTACTGTAATCATCTGTAATCATCGAGGATAATCAATAAAAGGATAATAACTTTGGAGTGGACGTAGGCCGGAGATAGCCGAACCACTATAAAACTTGTGTCTCTGTTCTTTATTTTGGGATTACTGTTTAATGTTTGCTGAGATCTGAGATGTGTGTTTGAATATTATTGATTTGTATTCATACACTGGTGCTTTCACAGTATTCGGGGTTTGTGACCAATTTTGGCGCAAACAGTAACATTTCAAAAATGCTATGATAATTTAAAGGAATATTTCAAGTTTAATAAATTTAAAGAAATATTCAATGATTTGAAAATTTGGGTTTTATTTGAATGATATAATATTGAATTATTTTTGAAATGGAAATGATACAATTGTGAGATTGTTTTGAAATGAGTATGATATTTTTGTCTTGAAAGTATAAATTATTTGAAATAAATATCCATGGGTTATAATAACGATTGGTTGTTAAAGAGACCAGGATCGGATATTGTCTTATAGCCGGACAATACCGAAAACCACTTTAACAACTGTGTACGCGGTGGAGATTCCAGAATGAAGTAGGATGGTGGCGACGCTCTCGAGGTATGTGTTTGCACCAAAATTGGGCAACACCCTTCGGAAGTTTTTGAAGAGATAATAAGTGAAGAACTTAAATTGGAAATGAAAATTATCTAACAAAAACTCCAAGTTATAGAAAAGTAAATTGCATAGAAGACAAGAATTTAGAGTGGTCCGGCGATGCGCCTACGTCCACTATGAAGTTTGATCACTTTATTGCTTAATACTTGAAGGTTACAAGTGTTTTGAAGCAAATTACAGCAGACAACAGACTTAAATTCGAAATAAGCAGCCAAGATGGTGGTATGGAGTGATTCTGGCGGCGTTTAGGCGTACTCTTTCTCTCCAAATTCTCCGACCCCTTTTCTGAATGACCAGGGGCTCTATTTATAGGCGTGGAAGGCTGAAATCCCGCCCAAAACCTGGGGAGGCTGCTTGACACGTGACGGGGGGCCCACAGGCCCGCGTTCTCGGAATGCGTGCCCACTTTGGTATCGATTCGAAGTGAACTTCGAATCGATCAAAAAATTGTCCAATTGCGATGAAACTTGGCATGGACGTTCTTCATCATGTTGACAAACTTCTGTGAAAATTTCACGGGATTTGGATCAGTAGATTGAGAGAAATGATCGATTCAAGGTGATGCATTTCGGTACGCTGGCAACTTCGAACCGATCCTATGGGTCATTCGAACCCATATGTTTCGAATCCATATGGTTCGAACCCATAGGTTCGAATCCCTATGGTTCGAGTCCATATGGTTCGAAACCATAGGTTCGAATCGAACCTGTTGCGTGAGGGGGCGCTTCGAATCGATGGCTCCGGATCGATTCGAGGTTGTTTTTAACGTGTAGGGTTCGAAGACAGCGTGGATTCGAAGCTGTGATGGACTCGAAGCTGCGATGGACTTGAAGCTTGTGATGGATTCGAAGTTGGTGATGGATTCGAAGGTGGTGATGGATTCGAAGTAGACAGCATGGATTCGAAGTAGTGATGGACTCGAAGTTGATGGATGGATTCGAAGCAGTGATGGATACGAAGTTGATGGATGGATTCGAAGCAGTGATGGATACGAAGTTGATGGATGGATTCGAAGTACGAATTGGCTTGATGGATTCGAAGGGAGACGTTGGCTGATGGATTCGAAGGAAGGTGTTGGCTGATGGGTTCGAGTCAGGCGTTGGCTGATGGATTCGAATATGATGGGTTCGAACATGATGGGTTCGAACCGAGCAATGTGCACCTTCTTAACTTGAACCCATCATAACTTGAGCATATGACCTCGGATTGACTTGAAATTTGAAACGCTGGCTTCTATGGTCTTTCTTGTTGTGTCCTATCAATTGTAGCTCAATCTGGACTCGAACAAAATTCATTGATATCCATAGCGAAGAGAAGTGCAACCAATCTCTGAGACGAACTGTCCTTTGTTTTTGGCCAATCTTTTGGTATCACGGCTTTGCCAAAAAGCGGGATAACATTTTGCCCCCCAAAGTACGTCTTGTGGGAACATGACGTGCTTTGAATAGCTGCCATTTCTTTCTGAAAAATCATTGCTCTCTTTTTGTTGAGACTCGTACGCTGTATTACTGCAACCTTGCCTTGATATGATTGATTGCTGTATAATAGCACTTAGCCGTTGGCTGTTGTAGTTGTAACAGGATGACTGTTTGATCCCTGTAAATGTCTAAAATCAAATGTTAGTTCGATAGGTATGCACATATACTAGTTTGACCCTTGTTAACGTCGTGCGTTCACGAGTCATGTCGGTTTTGTTCGCTATTGAATTTCGTATCGATTCTCTCCTGAATCGATTTTAGATTCAAGTCAAAGCATTGTTTTTATGGTTGTCTATGATTATCCTCTTGTATCGATCCTCTCCTGAATCGGTATACAAGGTAGACAAGTAATTTTTCAAATCATAGCGATTCATTTGCTCTCATAGACGTCCTTTGATGGATTCGAAGTCACGTCTGTTCGGATCGATCGTCTTCGAGTCGACGGTTTTTTTTATCCAGCCTTTGCTTAGTGCTTCCTTGAATCGATGATTCCTCGCACCGATAAAGTTGGGATGGATTCGATCGTGTAAAGGTAGGAAGGCAATGGATTCGAAGTGAAATTTGAGTTGTAACAACGTTCGATGGTTGTTTTAAGTCCTTCCTTTTGTACCGATCCTCTCCTGGATCGATTTGGGATGTTAGAATGTATGCTTCGTATCGATGGATATGTAATATTGGATCTTGGATTGATGGATACAAGTGCAATGTTTTGTGTTGATGGAGTTGAACGATCCAGACATAATCGTGCAGTGATTGTTTGCGGAGGATATGCCATCTCTCATTTGTCTATTCAAGAAGAATTCCCCACGGTAGATAGCCTTTGATAGGAGTCACCCATGACCCCTTTCTTGGATCCATCTCTAAAATCTGGTCGATCTTCATCTTTCAGCGCTTGGAATAGTAAATATCTCTACTGGGATAAAGTCTGTTTGTTGCGCATCCCCAGAGTTGGCTAGCTCAGCCAATGATTCGGCCTTTTCGTTTTGTTCTCTAACGATTGGGATAGTGGCGTAATACTAGAAGTCGGCTAGTATCTCTAGGATACAATTGAGATAAGGAGCAAGACGTTGCCCCCTAGTCAGATAGTCCTCCCTGACTTGGCACATTAAGAAGAAATCGTATAAGATATGTAAAGCTTCCATTCCTATTCTTTTTGTAAGTCTTAGCTTGGCGACTAAGGCTTCATACTTAGCTTTATTATTCCATTTGAGTAAACTTTCAGACATTTAAGGTTGCCATTGGTCCCATCGTAACGGTTGGTCGGTACAAACATTAACAGGGTAAGCTTGTCAATAGCCAGCTTTCATTGCATATTAGTCTTTGGATTAGTTTATCTTCACATAGCATTGCGATGCTTATGGCGTGTGTTGACATGACCCAATTGAAGTGTAGATCTTCACGATCCAAGATCTTGGGCAAAATGGGAGGCCTCTCTGAGCGATCTATCAGAGCTGCTTGGTTTCCTCCATATACGGATGACTCTAATCTTCAGCATTTTCTGACATTAGCCTCAATCCCACGGGAATTGATGACGAAACCCGAGAATTCATTTTATACAACGCTGAAAAGAGCCTTTCAAAGGATTAAATTTCATTCTGCGGTTGTTGGATAGCACTGAATATCTTTGTCAAGTGATCGATGCGGTCGCTTGATGGTCGTGATCTCACAAGCATGTTAACTACATATACTCTCATTGATCGGCCGATCTGATTTTTGAATGATTTGTTAATCGTCCTTTGGTAAGTAGCATAAGCGTTCCAAAGTTTGAATCCAAGGAATGCAGCATAGCACTATAGGCTCGCATCAGTAATGAAACAGTTGTATTCCTAGTCTGGGATATGTTTCGGTATCTGATTGTATCTGGAGTTTGCGTCCATGGATGTGAGTAATTCATGTATGATGGTTGAGTCTATTAGTTGGTTGATCATTAGATGTGGAAAGCTATGCTTTGCCATGCCTTGTGCAAATCTGAGTAGTCGGCGTACGTTCACTACTCTCCTTTTGTTTCTCGCACAAGCAAAGGAATGAATACTCATTTTGGGTAGAGGACACCGTGGATAAACCTATTGGTTTTGAGTAGATTCGCCTCCTCCTTAAGTGCAGTAGATCTTCCTAGATCCATGTCGCTTCGTTTTTATTCACTGGAGCAATGCAGTTGACTCTTGCACAATCATGGCGTAGAGTTGTGGTCTGATCTACAATTCTCATGATGGGTTGTATACACTCCATGTGCTTATCTGCAATGGTAAATGGTTAGCCTTATAGGTGTGTTAAACCAAAGGCTTAGTAAATTTTAGCCCCGTATTGTGTGCTGCTGCATAGCTGGCTCCAACTACGAGTTTGAATCTATATGTGTTTCCAAGCAATGCGTTTACCATTCAATGTACTCACGATCCATTGCTCATTAGAAGGGTCGGAATGATGATCTACTGCACATAAGTCCAGGCATTAATCTGAGGATTCTATCTCTAAGCATCATTTCGGTTGTAATGTCAAGCTGTTATAAATACTAGGCACAAGCTATTGGGTTGAGTAGTTGTATCCAGCTCTTGGATGATCACATTCATGTCCCCAGTCTTGGGTTGATGGGTGTATTGCATGAATGATCGAGCCTAGCTTCTATTGTGTTTATACTGTAGTCCAAGTTGTAAGAGCTAGAGTTGTTTGATAAAAGATCAAATTATATTCATCTCATTTCTCGTGCATGCCCCCAAGTCTGGGGAATATCTCGATAAACAGCAAGGTAGATAGTGTTCGCTTCAATTTCACACTCTATCACATTAAACCGTGATATCGAGTTAACCGATGGAAGGCCGAGCCGTGCCATATTCTGCATTCTGTCCTAGTTCTTTCCTCTAGGTAGAATACTTTGTTGCCTCATAGACATTCACTTTGTTGCTTATGTCGTCATTCTCTGGGCAGAAATTGAAGAGTGAATCGTCCAGTAAGATCCAATGTAGGATTGATACTTCCCTTATCGGACCGAGGGTAAGAATCGGTGCGTGGCCAGTTTTGTTGCACTCGTTGTGAAAAGCTCGCTTAGTCGGATTACGGTAAGAGTCGATGAATGAATGGTCACATTGCATTCTTTCAGAGTTGGGTGATCAACCATGTCAGTTTTGAATTACGTTCTCCCGTCAGATCTACAGACAAAATTAGCTCAAATGCAGTCAAGTCATGCTCATCCAGTCTCATGCCCTTCCTGGTGGATCGAAGGAAGGCGACGGAGGACGAATAGTCAAGTCACACTCATTCGTGGTTCTATCCATGCTCTGGTGGTCGTAAGTATTCGATGGGCGCTCGTGTCGCATCGAATTGCAGTCGAAGAGGATCGATATTGGCCGTGGATTTAGCGACACAATGTAGAATGTACGGACCTCATAGCATATCGATACAGGGGTATGACATGAATGGTGCAGATCGATATTGCCCGTCGATCAGGCGGTACGGTGTAATTGGCTTCCTGTAACTTCGGGCATCGTTCTAATTGGTTAGCATTAAGGCCTCCTTGTAGTCATTGCCTTAAGTTGTGAAGGACCCTAAGCTAGCAATGTAGCGAGTCACCTTTCTCTTCTTTCAATGATTTGTTCTTCTGCCCCCAGTCTTGGTTTTAGCAGAGTTAGTTTGTGGACGGTCCAATTGCATCTGTAGCGAGTTTATACTCCTCTCGTCGACTTTAGGTCGGAGTTGGTAAATGAACGGTCGAATCACATTCTTCATCTGTCTATCGTCGCAGTCGCACTCTGGGGACTAGAGGCAGTTGAAGGGCCATTAGTCACACCTATTTGATGTTCATACCCTTGTCCCAACTCTGGGGACTAAGAGTTTTAGTAGAAAATGGTCAACCGCATTTTCCTCGATTAATTCCTCTGGCACATTGCGGTCACATTGCGGCAACTTTAATTTGATGTTTCTCCGATTGAATTGGAGGAAGGAGTTGATTGGCAGATGGTTGGGTCACCTCCGTCCATGTTGCATGCACAACTCTCCAGATCGTTGGCTAGAGTTAGCGGATGTACGGTCGTGTCATGTTCATTTGCGGTAGGATGGGTAGTCATATCCATTTAGGATAAGGCGTTCAGCTAGGTCCGTTTTGCGAATCTACATCTCCCTGTAGAATCAAGGAAGAAATCTTGTCTTGCTCGGTTGGAGTGCATCTCTAAAAGATTATGTTATAGGTCCCGTGCCGGGAATAAGTGTTGATGCATGAACGGTCATGTCGTGCCCTCTTAGTGCTAGTTAGTCGGATCACAACCGATTTTTTATGATAAGTGTGCCCCCATGTCAGGGGAAGAGTTGGAAAGAAGAAAGTCTAACCACATCCGCTTTTTGTACTGCAGAACTTGCTGCGGAATTAGAATTGATAGATGGACAATAAAATCGCATCCCTTCTGGTATTTATATTCCAATCCATGCTTCGAGGATTGGAGTTGGTTGATGTTTACAATCCAGTTCACACTCTGGGAATCTGGAATTAGTTGATGGGTGGTTAGTCGTACCCATTTGGAATTCGTGCTCCAATCCGTGCTCTCAGGACTTGAGTGAGTCGTTGTTTTATATTCCAATTCATCCTCTGGGAATCTGGAGTTTATTGATGTTTATACTCCAGTTCGCACTCTGGGAATCTGGAGTTAGTTGATGTATGGCCGTTCACACCCATTTTAGTGTTTATACTCCAGTCCGCACTCTAGGGACTTAGAGTTATTAAATGTTTATACTCCAGTTCGCAACTTTGACTTGGCATTCGCACTATAATTCACACTCTGGGAATTTGGAGTTGGCATTTGTATTTTGGTCCGCGCTCCGGGAACCAGGAATTGATGTTTATACTCCACTTCACGCTCTAGGGAATTGGAGTTGACATTTGTATTTTCCGGTTCGCCCTCCGGTAACCTGGAATTGATGTTAATGCTCCGATTCACGCTCTGGGAGCCTGGAGTTAGCATTTGCATTTTGGTTCGCACTCCGGGAACCTGGAATTGATGTTTGTACTCCGACTCGCGCTTTGGGAATCTGGATTTAGCATGGATGCTTCGGTTCGTGCTCCGGGAACCTGTAATTTATGTTTATACTCCAATTCATGCTTTGGGAACCCGGAGTTCGCATTGATGGGTTGGTTCGCACTCCGGGAACCTGGAATAGATGTTTATACAACAATTCATACTCTGGGAAGTTGGAGTCAGCCAATAGATGGCCAGTCACACCTATTTGGGCTTTTAAGAATTCGTTCACACTCTGGGAACGATGGATTTGATGTTTATACTCCAATTCGCACTCTGGGAATTTGGAGTCCGTTCACACTCTGGGAACGATTTATTGGATGTTTATACTCCAATTTACAGTCTAGGAAGTTGGAGTCCGTTCGCACTCTGGGAACGATTTATTGGATGTTTATACTCCAATTCACACTCTGGGAAGTTGGAGTCCGTTCGCACTATGGGAACGATTTATTGGATGTTTATACTCCAATTCACACTCTGGGAATTTGGAGTCCGTTCGCACTCTGGGAACGATTTATTGGATGTTTATACTCCAATTCGCACTCTGGGAATTTGGAGTCCGTTCGCACTCTGGGAACGATTTATTGGATGTTTATAGTCCAATTTACACTCTAGGAAGTTGGAGTCTGTTCGCACTCTGGGAACGATTTATTGGATGTTTATACTCCAATTCACATTCTGGGAAGTTGGAGTCCGTTCGCACTCTGGGAACGATTTATTGGATGTTTATACTCCAATTCACACTCTGGAAAGTTGGAGTCCGTTCGCACTTTGGGAACGATTTATTGGATGTTTATACTTCGGTTCGCACTCTGGGAACCTAGAGTTGACTGCAGGACTGTCGTGTGTCAGTCCATTTCGGCCATTGATGTGATGGCTTGCCCCCGAGAGGTGGGTTTCGCTTAGCAAATGATCGGTGGGATCTCGATTACTTTCCACTTATCTTCCATCAACGAAGGAGGAGACTTGGTTTATGGACGGATGAATCACATCCGTGTTCATTTGGATCCCGCTTCTGCCAAGCCTAAGGAGTAAGATTAGTGTTCTAGCAAGCTTTGAGCTCGAGCAGAGGAGAGGATGGCTGAACTACATCCACTTTGAGTTGTGTATTTTCCCTTAAGTTGGGGGCAAGAGTTGGAGAGTAGACGGTCGAGCCACGTCCACTTTACGCTTTGCACTCTTCCAGTCGAGTTGAGGAAGAGAGTTGGAACGATGGCTCATGATGGTTTGTGAGTAGGTAGTCATTCATTGATGACTATAGATTGATGGTTGACCCCTGATGAAGTTGGTTTAAGGCATGATTGTTTTGCCGAATCACAGATGCAAACTGGAGAGTGAATGATCAAATCATATCCACTTTAAACATATGTCCTCAAATTACCCCAAGTTCTAATGTAGGATTGGATGCATAGATGGCTATGTCACGTCGACTCTCGGTGTGATTTAAATTTTATTGGGCATCCGAGGAAGCATAAGTATTTTGGTGAGCTTCAAGTAAGAGATGGAGAGTGCATGGTTGGGCTACATAACTCCAAGTCTTTCTCAAATCTTCTAACTAAATTGCATAGGCATGTGAGTGGATGGTCGGTTGCATCCACTTCGTACTGGAGCCCTAAACTTGTCTGTCTCTTCCACTTTGATGGCCTGCCCCAAGTCAGGTGCGTATAGCAACCGACGAGTGGTTGAATTATGCTCGCCATGATGATACCTAAATGACTTTATCATAGTCCACGGAGGTTGTTTTGCACCCGTCCTTAAGTACTCGGTTACCTGCATCATTTGCAAGTAGTTTAATTCAAGTCGATTATATCTTGCAACATAAACGAAATAGAAATAGAAATAATTCAAAAGAGATCGGATAAAATCTCATTGATAAGTGAAGCGGCGTCGTATGCTCGCTATTGCACTTCGGTCCAGCCTTTCACAGTTGGGAGTCTAATGCAAATGGTTCAGTTTGATCAAAGTTCCAATTGAGGTCGGGGGTTCCTGGCTCTTCATTTTATGGGGCTTGAACATATTGCCAGAGCTATCCTTTCTGGAGCAGCCTTATGGCGTTGGCATCCATGATAGTCATATAAAGAAAAGGAGCTTCCCGATTTAGAGTATGGAGCAGGTTCCCTTGTATGTCGCCAAGTTGATCCTTCGTCTGATTCATCAACGTAATGTTGGCCTGGACATGTTGGTGTAGTCGTCGGCGACTATCCACCAATTCTGTTATCAAACTCTGGAAATAAGCTTTTGTGCTGATTTCATTTATTAGTGTTGGCAGCAACGGGCTGTAGATTTTGATCAGTTCATTGGCTGCCAGCTTCTTTATTCCCTTTAGCAATATGAGAAGTAGAAATGATATGCCTAACTACGATTGACAGTCTTCTTTGAGAAATAGGGGATACAACGCATTTGATGGTATTCATCACTTTTCGTGGACTCCATTCACCATTCTCACTTCATGCGGTAGTGGTGGAGGTTGAATTTCCATAGTACACGGACATAGTCGGCATGCTGAATTTTAGTTAGAAATTCTACGTGTAGGATGGTCTCAATGAATAGGCCCTGACTGGAAACGATACTCGAATCAACATTATCAAGTCCATTCTATGGTTACGGGGTCTTGTGATACTGGCGAATGATGTATGCCCGACTGCCTAATGTTCGAGTGGTTGGTAATGTCGATTGGATGGTGAGTGGATTAATATGGGCTCATTGATTGGTGATTATTTCTAATTTTCACCATGAAGGAGGCTCGCATAAGATAGTTAGGAAGTCCTCTTAGAGTTGTATGTCATGCTTTTAGTCATATGGACATGGAATGATTAAGATACGGGCATATGAAGATGGTTCAGTGGTGAACAACTATGTTTTAAGTTGGCAGAGTAGACAAGGCAGGGTAGTCGTAATACTAGCCATCGCACCATAATTGTCAGTTTAGGAGTTTTAAAAGCTGGTTAATTGGAGGAAGTTGCAGTCCACTTTAGAAGCATGATACATTAATCAACCCTATTTCGTGCCATATTAGCTAGGTTCTCCAACCTCTGGGAGCACCATTTGAATAGTATTTCAATACCCATTCCTTGATTGCAACTCAAAAATTGCTATTGTAATCTCCTACTTCCCGTCCAGTCATGGAACGACCTGAATGTTCCTTTATTTAAGTTGAGGTTTGGATTAACTATGCTGGTGCTCTGCGCTGCGGCTAGGGTTCGGGGGGGGTTTTCCCCCCGAATTTTTTTTTTAGCCTCTTTTTAGGAAATTTAGATCGTACCCGATTTTTTTTTTTTTTTAAATGATGGATACGAAATGTTCGTTCGCATCGATGGTTCGAGCGCTTAAATGATGGATCGAACTAAAGGCAGATAGATGGATACAAACTGCATGTGCGTATTGATGCGAAATGGAGGCAGATGGATGGGTACGAAGTACCTGTGAGTATCGATTCGAATTGGAGGCAGATGGATGGATACGAAGTAGCGCTCCATGATGGATACGAAGTAGCGCTCCTTGATGGATACGAAGTAGCGCTCCGTGATGGATACGAAGTAGCGCTCCGTGATGGATACGAAGTTCACCGCATTTCTGGATTCGAAGCTATGGATACGAAATTCACCACATTTCCTGGATTCGAAGTTATGGATACGAAATTCACCACATTTTCTGGATTCGAACCTATGGATACGAACTTCACCACATTTTATGGATTCGAACCTATGGATACGAACTTCACCACATTTTCTGGATTCGAAAATATGGGTTCGAAAATGATCATATTTTCATGGATTCGAACATATGGATACGAAATTCACCATATTTTCTGGGTTCGAAAATATGGATACGAAAACCATCATTTTTTCATGGATACGAAAATATGGGTACGAAATTCATCATATTTTCATGGATACGAAAATATGGGTACGAAAAACAGCATTTTTTCTGGATTCGAAAATAGGGGTACGGACTGCATGATGAATATGGTTCTTCTTAGATTTTAAAGCTATCTGAATAGAATAGAAGGAACCCATGAACGATAGATCTGGATCTCTCTCTTAGATTTATTCAATCCGGTATCGATGACAGATCCAATGAGCAGGAGAAAATCTAGGTTTTCTCAGCGGAAGCACCAAAATTGGGCAACACCCTTCGGAAGTCTTTAAAGAGATAATAAGTGAAGAACTTAAATTGGAAATGAAAATTATCTAACAAAAACTCCAAGTTATAGAAAAGTAAATTGCATAGAAGACAAGAATTTAGAGTGGTTCGGCGATGCGCCTACGTCCACTATGAAGTTTGATCACTTTATTGCTTAATACTTGAAGGTTACAAGTGTTTTGAAGCAAATTACAGCAAACAACAGACTTAAATTCGAAATCAGCAGCCAAGATGGTGGTATGGAGTGATTCTGGCAGCGTTTAGGCGTACTCTTTCTCTCCAAATTCTCCGACCCCTTTTCTGAATGACCAGGGGCTCTATTTATAGGCGTGGAAGGCCGAAATCCCGCCCAAAACCTGGGGAGGCTGCTTGACACGTGACGGGGGGCCCACAGGCCCGCGTTCTCGGAATGCGTGCCCAGTTTGGTATCGATTCGAAGTGAACTTCGAATCGATCAAAAAATTGTCCAATTGCGATGAAACTTGGCGTGGACGTTCTTCATCATGTTGAAAAACTTCTGTGAAAATTTCACGGGATTTGGATCAGTAGATTGAGAGAAATGATCGATTCAAGGTGATGCATTTCGGTACGCTGGCAACTTCGAACCGATCCTATGGGTCATTCGAACCCATATGTTTCGAATCCATATGGTTCGAACCCATAGGTTCGAATCCCTATGGTTCGAGTCCGTATGGTTCGAAACCATAGGTTCGAATCGAACCTGTTGCGTGAGGGGGCGCTTCGAATCGATGGCTCCGGATCGATTCGAGGTTGTTTTTAACGTGTAGGGTTCGAAGACAGCGTGGATTCGAAGCTGTGATGGACTCGAAGCTGCGATGGACTCGAAGCTTATGATGGATTCGAAGTTGGTGATGGATTCGAAGGTGGTGATGGATTCGAAGTAGACAGCATGGATTCGAAGTAGTGATGGACTCGAAGTTGATGGATGGATTCGAAGCAGTGATTGATACGAAGTTGATGGATGGATTCGAAGCAGTGATGGATACGAAGTTGATGGATGGATTCGAAGTACGAATTGGCTTGATGGATTCGAAGGGAGACGTTGGCTGATGGATTCGAAGGAAGGCGTTGGCTGATGGGTTCGAGTCAGGCGTTGGCTGATGGATTCGAATATGATGGGTTTGAACATGATGGGTTCGAACCGAGCAATGTGCACCTTCTTAACTTGAACCCATCATAACTTGAGCATATGACCTCGGATTGACTTGAAATTTGAAACGCTGGCTTCTATGGTCTTTCTTGTTGTGTCCTATCAATTGTAGCTCAATCTGGACTCGGACAAAATTCATCGATATCCATAGCGAAGAGAAGTGCAACCAATCTCTGAGACGAACTGTCCTTTGTTTTTGGCCAATCTTTTGGTATCACGGCTTTGCCAAAAAGCGGGATAACAGTATGTTACTTGGACCCAACTCCCGTGAGTTGGCATATATGACTAAAACAGGAGCTATATCGGGCTACACAAAGGGTCGCACCCTTTCATCGAGCATGCTCCATCGAAAACTATTCTATTACTGTTGTGATTCGATTCGGTGGCGCCACTTTGATTCGGGGGTATTGTTCGAGGTGGGCGGAAGCTGCTGGCTTGCCGTCACCACCGGTCCGGGAGTGCAAACGTTGTATCCACCCTGGCATTGCCTCGCGTGCCGTGTCATATCCTTATATCAAGCCCACTACGATTTTGGTTTTAATGATCCGACCGCGTTAAGGTTCACCATCCCCTTAACGCTATTTTCTATATGATTATACTTTACTGATTAGACACTACCGTATAGAGCGTATATTACTACATAGTAAATAGTTTAACGGATCCTTAGAGGATGGGCGGTCTCAAGCATCCTTTAAGTTATTGATGCATTTTGTTACTGTTCACTTGAGTTGATTTACAGTTTATAAGTATTTATGTCCTGACTCGAGGGTTTTGTGTTTTGCTTTACGCTCGGGTCAGATTGATTGAGTTAGCATTCAAGATTCACCTTCGGAGTTGGAGCTTTCCTTGAAGATCCAGCCTTCTATTTTGTTTCAGTATCTAGTGTTTCAGTGATGTATCTTGTTACTCTTCTGTTGTATCTCATTTAACTCTGATGTATCTTATATTTTTTTTAGTGGCTTCATGAACTACTATCTCTTTTACTTCCGCTGCATTATTATATACTCTGTGTCTGTGATCTGTGATTTTATTTACTGTATATTCTGAGGATTGCCAAAATTTTATTTACAACGCGGTATTTTGAGCAATTCAATTCCGGCATGAGTGTCTATCTATACACTTACAATGGATGCGAATGGTTGAAATTACCGGGTCGTTACATTTGGTATCAGAGCTTTGGTAGCTCTAGGCAAAGCTCAGCATATGGAGTGAATGTATTTACAGAATCACTTTCATTCGAGTTTGAATCTCTCCCTTTTGACTCGATTCCTTTGAATTTTGGAACATTCCCTACGGTTCCAAAATCCATTCGTATCCCTCACTATTCATCTTCTTTTGACTCTGGAGCATTCCATAACTCCGCTTCGAATGATCTTTTTAGTGAGTCAGCGGTCACGCCAATTTCAAATTGAATTGAAAAAAAGGGGAAAACTCCTTTGCAGTTAGCATCGATTCACCAGAGATTCTTATCTATCCTTGGTTTAGATGCTAATATCTTTTGTTATTTCAAACTCTAACTCTTGAGATCGAATGTAGATTTACCCTAGAAAAATCAACATTGATCTTATTCTTTAAGTCACGGTTGACCCGGTTAAGGTTGCCCGCGATTTGTATAAGCTTATCCATCTTCCTATTCTATTATTTAATCATGTCATCCTTGTTCCAACTTATTTTTAATCATAATCTCCTTTGATTTGTGATAATCAAAAATTTGAATCTCTATCCTTCTTTGAAAATTTATTCATGTATAGTGTATTTGTAAACTAGTATTTAAAATTAAAATGTTTTATATATTGTGTTGTTTGAGTTGTTGATGTTGAGTTGGGTTTCTGATCGATACGTCTGATCAGCGCTATCGATAAGATTTCCAAAACACTTTGACAGAACAAACGGACATAATATATATATATTTTTTTTAAAAATTTGGTTAATGAAATAAAGTTTGATATATAAGTAAATTTATGGAACTTAATGAAATAATTTAAATTGATAATCTGAAATGATAATACTTGATTTATCATTTATTGTTCTACAAATAGATCTATAAATATTTGTTTATAAATTTATTTGGGAATTGAAATGAATTTAAAACAAGAATTTGAGGATTTAAATTCCGATTATTTCAAACTTTGGTTTAAAGTTTTAAAAGGTTATATTATTTAAAGTATTTTGAATAGAATTTTTTTTCAAAGAATTTTAAGTTTAAAATTAGTACTCCTCTCTTTGTCGCCGGAAAATAACTTCGGTGATGACTGCAGCATCGTCGACGTTCATTTTCGAGTTTCGAAGTGAAGAGACTGTTCTGTAGTCTTGCTACAGCTTTGTTTTGGGAAATTAAATTGATTTGAATTTCTAAAATATGACTTAATTTATAATATATATAGATATATGATTGAAATTTGATTTGACATATTATATATATATTATTACTTATCTCTAAATGGTTTGAAGAAATCGGAAATTTAATTCTTAAATTTTATTTTTAACAATAACTTCAATTATAAAAAGAAAATCAATTTTTTTTGGATAAATGATTAAACTTGAGATAATTGAATTGGAAGTTTTATTTGTATGACACAATTCCATTCCATTATAGCTTACCTTAATTTTAGAAGTTAACAATGTAATTGGGTAATATACAGTATAAAAAGATTTTATAAATAAAATTTTGGTGGTTATAATAAATGTTATACACTTAAATTTTAATTATAAAATGATTAACAGAGGTAAATATAATAAAGGGTAATTGAATAACTTATAACAAAATAATATTAAAAGAACTAAGAATAAAAGAACGCAGTTATAATAAGTGTAAGTATATTGAACATGAGTGATAAATATATTGAGAGGAATAAATTTAATTTTTATTAGGAATAAAGAAGAATAAAATTTATTAAATACATTGTGAGTGTAATAAATGATTATTTTTCTAACCCATGGTTTTAAAAAAAAATTGTTAATTTAAGATGATTGGATAATAAGATAATGAAATTTGAAATAGTTAAGATTTATGTAACTTGTGTAAATGTTTATTTTCTATTTAAGTTGAAATCTCCATGCTTTCAAATTCATTTTCTTATTTTGTTTTTCAAACTATCTTTTGGTTGTTCTTATCGTCCTCATCTTGCTATAGACTGGTATATGCATCTTTCTATGATTTTTCTGTTTAGAAATCTTTCTATAATCTTTGATAATCTCCACCTTGTAAAACTTACCTATAACAACAGTTATCAGGTATAACTTCAATCTTCTTGTCATCTTATCTTAATCCTATTTCACTCTATCTTTTCTGTGCTTTCCCATACCTCGTTCCTTTTCGGGGACGAAAAGTTTTGAGTGGGGGAGAGTGTAACAACCCTATATTTTGTAATTATTTTATTGTATATTTTAATTATTTTAATGTAAAATTTTGGTTTAAAAAAAAACTTTTATTTTTACTCATTTGAAATGATTAAATTTATTATTTAAATATAATCTTGATTTTTATGAGTTATAATCCCAAACTTGTGTAAGTTGAAATATTTGCCTGAAATGCTGATTTTGTTCAAAATAGTCAAACTGTGACTTTCAACTTAAAATTTTAAAATTTTAAATTTTTAAATTTTTTCTTTTATTATGAAAGTACATAAAATTATAAGAACACCACTTTTCGTTTCGTTGAAATTGGATGTCAATTATGAAAGTTATACCCTTTACAATATTGTGCGTATATAGGGTTATTTAACAATGACTATTTTAAATTGTATAAATTACTTCTTCTTTGTTTTATTTTATTTTAATATGTGATAATATGTTATATAATGTATATTTTGACTTTTAAGTATTTTTAAAATGATAATATAATTTTTCTAAAGTTCATTTGAATTTATTTCTAATTTTAAAAGCCTAGTCTAAAATTTTAAGTCATTTTCTTAATTTAATTATATATAATTAAAATTTATTTATTTATTTTATGCACTCACTGTTATTTGCTGTGTTTTACTTTATTTTATTCATTTTACATATATTTAAATCAAAGTAAATTTTTCCAAAGTGTATTGAAGTTATTTCTAATTCTTAAGTCAAGTTTTCATTTTCTGTGCTATTTTTCTTATTTTAATCATATCTAATTAATATTTAATTATTAATATTTTTTTTATCTGTTATATTTTCGAATTTTAACTGAGATTTTAATTATTTTCAGTTATTTAGATGTATATGAATATATATATATATATAGGAAGTTTAAAAGGTTTGAAAGCAAGGAAACGTAAAACCGTTTTAACGTTTCTTCTTCCGTTTCTTTTCCAATTAATAGATTTAATTTCCTTTGACCGTTCTTTTCTTTATTGTAGCTGTGCATTTCTTACCTCATTTTCACATGAAAACATTCCTTTCCACTTCTTAATAATTTTATAATGAAATGTATAATTTTCCAAGACTAACAGTGATTTATGCACAATTTTAGAACACTGTTTGGTATTTTTAAGGCATTTTCTTCATTATTTTATTTTTTTTTCAAATTACACTATTTGTTACCTCATATTTCTAATTGATTTCAGTTTGCAAAGTATTTTCTCCTGAAATTTTGTTTATGTAAAGTTTTAAAAGGAAAAGCATATGGAAGATTGTAAATCACTTTGAAACGTAAGCCCTTTTGTTTGCCCAAACCCTTCATTTCCTTAAACGCCACAATTAATTGCCTTAGCCGTGTAAAACCCTAATGTAGCCGTTATCTCATTAGGTTTTCACGTGAAAAAAAAAGATCATTTTCATTTGTTTCTCACGGCTTCAAAGATCTGGTAATGGATTCCCTTTCTTTTTCTTACTTTTCTACTTGTTTTCCCTAAATTTTAATTTTTTTTCATTTATTTAAAGACTTTGGCTTTTTTTTTCTTAAAAATCTAATTTTCGAAATTTTCTTGAAATGATTTTTGATCATTTGTCCAAATAAAAATAAACAATGTCTGAAAATTTGATTTGGATAAAAAGTGTAACTTTAATAGAAATTCTAAATTTTATAATTCTAAAGGCAAATTTTTCATCTTGAACTGTATACAATTGTGTAACATTTGTTTCACTTTTGTTTTGGTCAGATTTGTTGTATACTTTAAAAAAAAAAAGTTAGTAATAATTAGTGTGAAATGGGAAATAAACTTTACATTTCTTTTACATATGTTTACATCTGTTTCTTAACTTTATATTTAACAATCAATTGGATGAAGCTAAATCAAATGTTATTAATTATGGTACAATAGCTATTAAATTTTGGTTTAAAGTGATGGTAGAAACGTTAGTATTTTAAATTTATTTAATAAGAGAAACAAAATAATTTGTACGTTATTTAATAAGAGAAACAAAATAATTTGTACGTTACTTTGGGCATATATTTAATTGTTGCTCTTGCCTTTTCGTTATCTATTTGATTTTTTTTTTTTTTTTGCGTTAACAATGCAAAGTTTTCATCCGTATATTCTCTTTTGAGAATCCAAAATCTGGCTCAAATCTTGCCTTAAATCATTTCCATGTGTGAATTATTTCTTTCCCTCTTGCCTCCCATACGTTTCCACCTATTGGATAGAATTGAATGCCTTAATTGCCTCTATCGTTCAAGCATTTTTCTCTTGCCTGCCCTCTACATAAATTAGTGAGCAATGTTAATATATATTTCACGTTCAAAAGTTCCATACCATAAATTATTCATTTTGCTTCCATCAAAATTTGTGAAAGCATCTCCTGAAGTTATGAACCGGCGCATGCTTTTCCTTTCATTTTTTTTCTCTTTTTTTTTCTTTCTTTCTTCTTTTCACTCTTGTTTTATTTCGTTTGTTCTCCTTTCATTGTTTTGCTTTGGGTTGGTGATACAAAATCATATCTTGGCTATCTTTCAACTGAAATCAAAAGTCGTGAAATTGTGCTTGTCGTGCCTTTGGAGTCATGCTTGTATGTTGTTTTGGTCTCTAGCTTTGAAAAAGGTGAGTCTTTCTCACTCTGACATATATACTTATGAAAAGTTGATTGATGACAAGTGTTTAGTAATGTAAAATGTTTATCCAAGTTAATGATGATCATATGATATGCTATGCCGTGTTATTACCATGTTAAAACTGTTAATTTTCACTTGACATCTGATACATGACTGTATATTGTGATATTGACATTGTTTATATTATTTCTGTATATGATCACACTGCAAGTTCCCTGTTAGGATAAAAATCATTATGGGCTGAAATGATAAGCCTGAGTTATTTTATTTATTTATCTATACTTGGGATTGCGGGTTTGAAATGATAGAACCCGGTTTTTACCTTTTAAACTGCGGATTGAAATGATACATATCCATATCACTTGACCTAGGTTAGAAAACTATATACAGACCCGTGGTTATTCTTTAAAGTGCTTTGAATATTTTAAGTATTTTAAAAACATAAAATTATGAAATTTGATTTAAATATATTTTGAAAGGTTTTAAAATAAATAAATTATGATTTTTTTATGTGTTAAAAATGAAATTTATGAATGGATTAACTGGATTTTGAAATATAACTTATGTTTGAAATTTGGAATTTTGACTAAAAATGATATTTAAGTTACATGAATAAAATGGAGTTTAATTTTATTTGGAAATGGTAAATATGATAAATTGATTTATATTTGAATTTAAGTGATTTATTAAAGAATTATTGATTTTCTATAAATTTAAGTGGTTGAATAAATGACTGTTGAAAATGAAATTTTAAATTATAACTTGACTTGAAAATGTGAAATTTGAGTTTTAACTAAAGATGTTAAATTAATTAAATAAACTGGAAGTTTAGTTAAATTTGTGAAAAGGTAATATAAATCTGAAATGTTAAGTTTTAATTTATGAAAGAAACGTATAGGTTTTAATTTATGAAAGAAACGTATAGGTTTTAATTTATGAAAGAAACGTATAGGTTTTAATTTATGAAAGAAAAGTATAGGTTTTAATTTATGAAAGAAACATATAGGTTTTAATTTATGAAAGAAACGTATAGGTTTTAATTTATGAAAGAAACATATAGGTTTTAATTTATGAAAGAAACATATATATTTTAATTAATGAAAGAACGTATGGTGTTCTAATTAATAATAGGAACATGTAAATTCCTAATTAATGAAAGAATTGTATAAGTTTTAATTAATGAAAGAAACGTATAAGTTTTTAATTAATGAAAGAAACGTGTAAATTCCTAATTAATGAGAGAACATGAAAGTTTTAATTAATGCAAGAACATGTAAAGTTTAATGAAGAAAGAAAAATGTAAAGTTTTAAGTAGTATGGTATTGATTTAATTAATAAATGTTCATTATTGTAATAGGAATATAAAATTTTAAAACGTACGTTTGACACGTAGATTTTAATCAATGTAATGGTGTATTTTAAATTGATTAAAATGATAAATGTTACTTATTGTAATAATAATGTAAGTTAATAAGGTGCTTTTAACTTAACATAAGAATTTCGGTTTAAATTGTATATTACAGTAAGAAAGTTTATTTAACTATAAGGCTATGATAAATTGACATGTTAAAATTTTAAGCTTATCAATACTTTGATTATATACAATGTAAAGTGGAAAGTAGTACATTCCGAAAATGCTATGATTCCTTAAGGTAACATTTCCAAAATGCTATGATAATTTAAAGGAATATTTCAAGTTTAATAAATTTAAATAAATATTCAATGATTTGAAAATTTGGGTTTTATTTGAATGATATAATATTGAATTATTTTTGAAATGGAAATGATACAATTGTGAGATTGTTTTGAAATGAGTATGATATTTTGGTCTTGAAAGTATAAATTATTTGAAATAAATATCCATGGGTTATAATAACCATTGGTTGTTAAAGAGACCGGGATCGGATATTGTCTTATAGCCGGACAATACCGAAAACCACTTTAACAACTGTGTACGTGGTGGAGATTCCAGAATGAAGTAGGATGGTAGCGACGCTCTCGAGGTATGTTACGTGGACCCAACTCCCGTGAGTTGGCATATATGACTAAAACAGGAGCTATATCGGGCTACCCAAAGGGTCGCACCCTTTCATCGAGCATGCTCCATCGGAAACTATTCTATTACTGTTGTGATTCGATTCGGTGGCGCCACTTTGATTCGGGGGTATTGTTCGAGGTGGGCGGAAGCTACTGGCTTGCCGTCACCTCCGGTCCGGGAGTGCAAGCGGTGTATCCACCCTGGCATTGCCTCGCGTGCCGTGCCATATCCTTATATCGAGCCCACTACGATTTTGGTTTTAAAGATCCGACCGCGTTAAGGTTCACCATCCCCTTAACGCTATTTTCTATATGATTATACTTTACTGATTAGACACTACCGTATAGAGCATATATTACTACATAGTAAATAGTTTAACGGATCCTTAGAGGATGGGCGGTCCCAAGCATCCTTTAAGTTATTGATGCATTTTGTTACTGTTCACTTGACTTGATTTGCAGTTTATAAGTATTTATGTCCTGACTCGAGGGTTTTGTGTTTTGCTTTACGCTCGGGTCAGATTGATTGAGTTAGCATTCAAGATTCACCTTCGGAGTTGGAGCTTTCCTTGAAGATCCAGCCTTCTATTTTGTTTCAGTATCTAGTGTTTCAGTGATGTATCTTGTTACTCTTCTGTTGTATCTCATTTGACTCTGATGTATCTTATATTTTTTTTTAGTAGCTTTATGAACTACTATCTCTTTTACTTCCGCTGCATTATTATATACTCTGTGTCTGTGATCTGTGATTTTATTTACTGTATATTCTGAGGTTTGCCAAAATTTTATTTACAACGCGGTATTTTGAGCAATTCAATTCCGGCATGAGTGTCTATCTATACACTTACAATGGTTGCGAATGGTTGAAATTACCGGGTCGTTACAAAATATGTGAAATTTAATGTTGTGAAAGTAATATACTTTACTAATGTTAGTATACTATTTTCTTGTATTAGCATTTGAAAAAAATTACTGATTTTTTCAGACTTCTTTCCGCTTGCTATGGGAGTAGTTTCACATGAGAATGAGTCAAATTGGTCTTGGTTTTTGGAGCATTTAAAAGAGATGCTTAGTGAGGATCGTGAATTGGTTTTCATATCTGATCGCCAGTGGGGTTTGCTGTTAGGTGTTCCAAAAGTGTTTCCAGCTTCTTTTCATAGCTACTGCACATTTCATATGGAACAAAACATTGGTTCAGTAGTTAAAGCTTGCAAGGGAGATACTTTTATTTTTGATTTTTTTAAACTTTTGACTCGAGCTTCAAATCCATATGATTTTGGTCGCTATCTATTAAAGTTTAAAGAAATTGGTGGTGTTGCTGCAATTAATTTTTTAAACGATAAACCTTTTGAACATTGGACTGGTTTGTTTTTTCAAGGCAAGAGGTATGGAGAATATTCATCTAATGTGGCTGAAAGCTTTAACTCTTGGATTGTGGATGGTAGATTTATGCCTATTACATCTTGTCTAGATGGAATTCGGGTTAAAATAATGGAACAAATGGTGAAGAGGAGAGAAGAATGTCATCAATGGACTACTACTTTATGTCCGGTTATGGAGCAACGGTTGTCGCAATTAGTTAACGAAGGTTTTGGGTGGGATACATATAGGTCTTCGGAAAATGTTTTTGAAGTTAGATCTCCAATACCACATCATATTGATCATGGAAAAAGATTGTGTACTTGTGACCAGTGGAAAGTTACAGTTTTTCCATGTGCACATGCTATCAAGTGTATGAATAGGTCAAGGCAGTCAGTATATGATTATGTGGATTATTATTTTAGAGCTGATGCTTTTAGATATAGTTATGCATATGCTATTAATCCAATTCCTAATGTTGGTAAGCCAATTGTTAGTGGAGATGAAGTCACAATTAAACCGCCTAAAGAAATTCTAGGTGCTGGAAGACCTTCTACTAAAAGACATGGTGGTTTTTCTTATTCTCAGAGTAAGCGGAATAAATGTACTAATTGCAATCAAGTTGGACATGACAAGAGGAATTGTCAAGCTTCAATGAAGATTTAAGTTTGAATTTTATTTTTTCTTTCATTTCTGTCATTTTATTATTTGTATTTCTATACTGTTTACTTATTTGATATAGTTATACTTTTTTTCATTTCTGATACTAGTACATGTACTATGATGATTGATTGTTTTAATAAGAATTTTTTTTGTGGTTTTTTTGGTTTGTGGATCATATTATTTTCATTTGTATGCGATGAAAAAATATTGATATGTTAGTATCAGATGTTTTTTGTTAATTGAGCAATTCATCGGAATAATGCTATTTGTATTTAGCTTTTTTATTTATGACGTATTAGAAAGGTTGCCATATTTGGTTATCAGTTATATATTACTAAACTTTGTGATGCTGCTCTAAAAAAATTACAGTAAAGATGAAGTGATGTTAGTATATCTGTAGAAAAATTATGAAGAACACCTGTACTAATGTGATTATAATTACCATAACTGAAATTAGTAAGCAAAGTCCAGAACATGGTTTTGTATAATAGTTTGGTAGGTACTTTTTCTTCAGTCTACAAAACTTCACAACTTTCTACATAGTATTTTCCTATAAAACCAAACGGTGCAGAAAGATAATGTGGTTCTTTGTCTAAATATATATTTCTAAAGAGATTACTAAAAAAGTCCACGACTTTTTGATAAGTACCAAGTCTGTTACTGATGATTCCACACTCTTTAGGTAGTGTAACATCCTCCGCATCTATTAGATTGTTTATAAAGTAGTATATGCCGTGAAAATGTTCTCACTTTTCAAGCATTGTTCAAATGTTATAAGGTTGGTGAAATCTATTTTAGTTGTACCATCAATGTGCAATATTGGGATACTTATCTCTATACACCTTTTTCTGCAATGACCATGAATTCTTTCTCCATCGTGTATTTTTTCTTCAATCTGAACCCAGTGTCATTTGGTATTCTTATTAACAGCCACTTTTCTTGTCTATCATCTTTGAACAATTTGGCTATCATTTCCTCCCACCTTATTTTATGCCAGAAGAAAATTTCGAGATTGGTGCCCAAGTTATTTTCTTCAGTAAATTGTATATTTTCCAAATTGTATCACTATCTGAAACGTGACTTGAATCTAATGCTTGATGAAGTGGAACAAAATCATGCATTTTATTGACAAAATATGAAATTCTACTATATCAAAAACAGCAAACATTTAATAGAACATACGTATAACAAATTATAGCTTTGCAAGAAGTAACACTATTCCAGTTGAATTAGAAGTTCAGCAAAATATAAGTATCAATGCTACTATAGTTAGGACTTCATCTTTACTTTAGCTAATTCATATTTAACTACAATCGGTACTTCAACTTAAATCGAAGCAATTCAAATTTAACTACAATTATCAGTTTTTCAAATTTTCCAAGCCTTCAAATATTCTTTTTACTTTGTTTCTTTTTCTTCACTGCTTTCTCAGCTTCGTCAGGATTTGCATTTGTAAAGAAAGCCATGACATTCCAACTTCTATGTGGATCATTCAGTATATTTTACACCATTTCAGCTCGCATGAGGTTGATATATTTTTTGTTGTAATCGGTGGGGAGGTTTGAGACTTTGTCCAAATGTTGAATGAATTTCATGACAAATAGAGCACAGTCATTCCCGTTGATTTAAAAAAGAAAAAAACGACAAAAATTGTTTGTTAAGTATTAATCAATTTATGCTAATAATTTTATCATTACAGACAGACTAAAAATATTTTTACCCGGTAAGTATTTAATACTTGTGTTCTGTTAAAAGAACTGTACATGTGCTTGAGTAACATAGGCTGGATATATAAGGTCTTATATGGGTATTTATGATGTAGATTTCAAATTATTATATTAAACGAGTGTTTGGTATAAAAGATCTAATGCTACAGCCATTTAGTATTTCTCTTAACATATAAAATTGGGATTCATTTAGGGATGTATGAAGAGTTTTTTCATATCAGTGGACTAAAAAGGCAGTGCTTTAATATTATAATGGTATGGTCTTTTAGCATTAAACAAAAAAAATACATTAGACATTTTTACTGTCATTATCATTAATTATTTTGTTAACAGTATGGCATTTCCTACCCCATAATCATAATGTAAACTATCACATTTTTCGGTTTTATTGAACAGTGCAATATTGCAATGCTATGATTATTTAGCATTTATATGAACATAAATACTTTACTACATTATAAATATTTACTGCTATTACCATTTAGCACTTTTTTTGCATACACTGTATGCCATCTTTTTTTCCTTTTTCTGATGCATTGAATATAATAGCATTGCAATTTTTAGTATGATAGATGTGCAGTTTTCTTGAAGAAAATTAAAAAATTAATACTGCTTACGAGCAAAGGTCTTGTTGTGGACACCGTGGTTGCTTTATTGTCTTTGTACCAACTCTTTATTCAAGATGTTCTCTCTCCACTTTTGCTGAAATATTTTCTCCATCTTTTTTCTCTGTTACAAAAAAAGGAAAAATAGAGTTAGATTTTTTCGTTTTTTTATTTGTTATAAAATATGGTCTTACAAATAGCTGAGCTTTTTTGTAGTGTTGATTTGATGCTGTTGTTGATCTTCTGCGCCTTAAGGAATCATAATGGTACCATTGCATTTGGTTGTAATCCAATGTTAGCAATGTCCAATGATTGATGTGATGCAAGGGGGAAAATATGGTCTCTGTAAATGAATCCATTACTATATGTTGTACTATTGAGTACACTATTGATTGGATTACATTTACAGTTTCTGTTTGTAATGCGTGCTGCAAATGAAAATTGAATATTAGTTTGGTTTTTCATTGTATTAAATTTCAAAGCAAAATAATATTGTTTACCGTCATGATTGTGCTGAAAATGTAGTTATGTTCATATGTTGGTGTAGTTTCAACAAACCAATCAATAATCTGCATTAGAAAAAGAATGTCACAGTGCTAGTGCTAGTTAACATTTTGTAATGTCAAAATTTGTTGATACTGTTAGCATTTTTAAATGTCATACCTGCCCATCTGTAAATTCTTCAAATAGCAAAGCTTCTAGCATGGACTGAACCACTGTTATCCCTCCTTTCTTACCATCATCTTTGTGCCATGCTACCGTGCTATATAATTTGTAAATTTCAAATTATTGTATAACTATAATTCCAATGAAATTATTTAAGTTTTTACTGGATGTGAAGTACTTACTTTGATGTGTCCTCACATGCAAAAAAAGCTCTTATTATATCCTTCTTCTATGTATCTAGCATTTGAAAAATGTGGCTTTTTACTATGTTTCTTTGACGATATTGCTTTCTTTCATGTGAGTAATTATCCACATCAATAAATTCTTCCTTCTCATCTTCATCATCTGTGAAAGTTTTTTCTTCATTTTTTTATTCTCCTTTGCATATTCTTCTTCATACTCTTCATCTTCTTTATAGTCTTCTTCACTGGTTTCTTCTTCATTTTCTCCACTGTTGTTTTCACTCGTGTTATCATTTTCTTTACTGTCTTCTCTTTCAAATTTTTTTCCGTGTCTTCATTTTTTATTTGTTCAGTTTCTTTTCTGTGGCCATCTTCTTCTTCTCCTTCTTCATCCTCATTTCTTGTTTTATCTTCCTTTTTTCCTTCTTTTTTTTTCACTATTATCTTCACTTCTCACTTTTTTGTTGTGGTACACTATCTTAAACTGATAATGAGGATCTACTTTTGCCTTTCTTTTTTTCGACTTTAGTCTTTTAATCATGGAAGGGGGTGAGATTTTTTTCAATCGCTGGCTTCTTCTTTCATTCTTTTCATCTTGTATATCTTCTTCTTTGTTTTCTTCTTCTTGTATCTCAAAATCCTGTGTGTTCAATAGCTTGAATGATGGAGGGCTAATGCTTTCAAAAGCTTCCTTTAGTTTTCTTTTTTGTTCCTCTTTTTCAAATTGTTGAAGTTTTGATTTCAAGAATTCGATTTCTTTCTCCATTACAGTTAACTCCTTTTCCTTCTATTTTCTTACTTCTTTTTCCTTCTGCAGATCTCTTTTTGTTTGTTGCAAATCGTTTTCCAACTGTTTAATGTGGTAGATTTGTGTTTGAATTTGTTTTTCTTTCTCACTCAATTCTGACTCTTCCTCAGCATCTGTTTCAATTTCTTGATGTTTTGTTTCAATAATTGCCAACTGCAATTTGGAAGATTCAAGCAATTGCCTTTCTTTGGCTGTTGTATTTTTGAGTCCAATTGAGATCTGTATTCAATGAGCATCACATATTTTATTAATGCTAAAATTATGTATCATTTTCTACTAATGATTCTGTTTCAGTATTATGTAAATCTTTTTTGCATACAAAAAATGAGAATATGGAATCTTTCGAGATATCATTAACATCTTCCATAATTAAGTATAATAAACTAAGTAACAATTTCCTAAAAATTTAATGCATAAATATCATAAATAAAGATGTAGAAAAAAACTATTTTCTGTGTTCTAACTTTGTACACTGGATATTATGTTGTAATACTATTTAGCATTTTTTTTCCTATTTATATGTATGTTTGCATAATCTATTGTACCAAAAAAAAATTGGTAATACTATGTAGCCATTTTTTTATCTAATTCTATCATTATTTAGCCTTTTTTTAACTGTTTATATGTAAACAATAAGTGACAGTCAATATTAGATGTATATACCTTTTTGCTTTACACATTCTTTAAGTAGTCTTTTGAGACTATGTTCTTCGTCCCATTAGGTGACCATTTACCAAATCTTGCTAAGTCCTTTGACCATTCCTTCCTTGGCTTCATTATGTCCACATGTTCACATAAAAAATACTAATATATAAAAAATAAAATTTATTTCACAATTTATTATAATATAGTAGAATGTAAATTAATATCCTTACCAATGGTATCATCGAGCAACCTGACATGTTCCTTGGTTTTTGCTTGAAAAAATTTAATGCTTTAATCAAAGAATAGTGAATGCTTAAAGGCCATGAAACTGGATTTATTTTTTCCAAATCAATTGCATATTGGAGATATCTCCAACTTAACATTCTTTGATTGTCAGAAAAAAAATGTAATGAAAGAAAGAATGATGATATACTTTGGTAAATCATTTTCTTGTTCTTGAATTTCTTTGTCCAATTGGTTCTTTATCTTTAGAATAATAATATCTCTTGTTATATGATCAATTATGCCAAAGTTTCTCAAAACAAATTGTGGGCAATTTTCTTGTCTGCTTTGAAAAGAAACCTTAGGAAGTGGAAATTTTTTTTTTCCTTGCATGGGTAAACCAAAAATTAAAGAAATGTCTTCTGTTGTTATCTTTAATTTTTTCTCTCCTACAATAAAACACTCTTCTTCAACACAATAAGAGTCCATTAAATCATCTAAATTTTTTGAACTTTTTCTAATGCTTTTACTTCCTATATCACCCTCAAAGAAAGCATTAAAAAAGTTGTAGAAAGGTGTTTGTTTTAAAAAATTCAATTGATTTTCAGTAAAACCTTTTGTTTTTTTAATCTTTTCAAGCATTTTAACCAAGGCGGATAAACTACACCTATACTGCATAGTTTCCTTATCTGCTGTCTTTCTTCTACGCTTTTTACCATCTTGTGCTTGCAATGAAGATTTTGTATCCTACAAAATACAAATAAAGAAACTGTGTTAGTTATATTTATGCAAACTAATTTTGTAGACCTGCACAGTAAATAAATGATGATGGTACAACAAGAAAACAAGTTTAACATCAATAAGCAATAACTAAACCATGACACTACAATGATTTAGCATTTTTTTAAAACTTAAGAATATGTTTAACGAAGTAGATTAAGATGATAATTAGTCTTAGCATTTTTATTTGATGCTAATTTCTTTAGCATTTTTGGTAATGAATGTAATTCATGCAATACTTAAACTTTGATGCTACAGCGATTTAGCATTTACTGGTACAGAGAATTATGTTTTCAAATTAAATTAGGATGATAAATAGTTTTAGCATTTTTACTACATGCTAATTTATTTAGCATAGTTAGAAATCAATTTAATTCATAAAATAGCTAAATCATAATGCTATCGTGTTTTAGCATATTGTTGCAACAATGGATTTTGTTTCCAAATTAATTTAAGATGATAATTAGTGTTAGCATTTTTTGTAAATGCTAATTTTTTGATAATTTTTGGAAATGATTGTAACTTGACTTAGCATTTTTAATGGATGTTGATTTTTATTGGAAATGCTACAGTTATTTAGCATTTCTGCACCATTAGATTATGTTTACCCAAATCAAATTAATATGATAACTAGTCTTAGCATTTTTACTAGATGCTAATTTATTTAGCATAGTTATCAATGATTTTAATTCATAAAGTAGCCATGTTGCAGTGTTTTAGCATATTTTTGTACTAATGGATTTTTTCCAAATTAAATTAAGATGATAACCAGTCTTAGCATTTTTCCTAAATGCTAGTTTTTCTAGCATTATTGGAAATGCTTCTAACTTGTCTTAGCATTTTTAATGGATGCTAATTTTTATTGAAAATGCTGCAGTTATTTAGCACTTCTGTACCGTTAGAAATTATTTTTAAAATCGAATTATTATGATAACTAGTTTTAGCATTTTTATTAAATCAATGAGTAAAATCTAATAATTTAGTCAAATGCAACTAGTAGAAAAAAAGCAAGTTTAAAGTGATGAAAGTTAACAAAAATAACTTTGAGTGATCTGATTTGGTTACTAAAATTTAGTGATGTCACCTATCTGAATACAGATCAAATGAGTACCATAATCATTGTTGCCGAAATCAGAAAAAAGTTATAAAACCATAGCTTAAATTCACTAATATTTCGACAAAATTATTCAGTAATACTAAGTTTCGACAATAAAGATAAAACCACATGACAAAACGGTCGCTAGAACAAAAAGGATGCAAAATTATATAGCATTTCTTATAAAATAATTATAAATCGGCAATATATACATAATAATTTAGTATTATACCTGTTTTTGTTTTTTCTTCTCCATTTCTCCGGTCTTCCTCGCCTTTGTTGCAGCTAACGATAATTTTGACGATACAATTTGGGATTTCGATAGTAGTGAAGAACTAGGAGACTGATTGTTGGTCGACAGAGAAGATTTCGACCTAGTTTCCATTAGAATTTTCAAACGATTCGAATGAGTGTGTCGATTTGTGTTTTTGAATGTGATTATTTATGTGAATTTGTTCTTTCTTTTAGTCTTGGATGAAGAATTTTAACTGATTTTAGATTAAAACGACTGCAAAACCTTGAATTGGCAAAACCCTAGAGACGAAACCAAGGTCAGATGGTTAGGTAGAAAAGGCGGGTCCTTAGGTCCAAATAATTAAACTCGTGGCCCAGTAACATTTTTTTTTAATATGTTTGTCCTTTTAACTAATTTTCTCTTATTATTTTTTGTCGACTTAATTATAAGTTATGATTTAAATTTATTATTAGTTAAAATAAATAAAAGAAAGAAGAACGGATCAAGAGTAAAAGATTTACCGTTCCGATTTAATTCAATGTTTTGATTTAATGTTAGTGAAAACTTTAATTTAATTGGTGTTTATTATGTGAATTATCTGAAATTTACAACAAGATAAGTTTTTATTTTAAAAACTTTTAATAATACTAAAGATAATTTATTAAATGAAATTGGGTTTAAAATTTAATTATTAGTTTAAATTAAATATTTTGTTAATAAAATCTATTTAATAGAAATTAATTGTTGATTAGTTCAATATTAACAAAAACCATATAATGTTTATACAAGGTCAAAATCATGAAGAAAAAAGTCGTGATGGAAACGGATTGCAAATAAAAAGGCAAAGGTGAAAGGTGAGATCTTGTGACTCAATCGGAATAGTTAGAGTTTAATTTATTGATTGATTGTTTGGATGTGATATTATATATATACATATATATATATAAATATATATATATGGGAGTGATTGATTTCTCGTATTATATAGCAGATGAGACCTTATGCACCCCGCATAATAGCAGATGACCCTTTATACCGCGTCATCCCGCCTTGAAGCGGGATTGGCATTTAATTTGTTGTGCTAACATTAGTGGATGAAGGGAAACAGGTTGCAAGGATACAACTGGATTCCTCAAAATGTTGAATTAATTTTTATATTTAGCGATATGATGTATGTGATAATCTAAGATGGTTATGTTGATTTATATGGGTAATGGGAATTATTGAAGGCTATGGTTTGGCCAAATATATATATTTTGGTAACTTGGATACCAGAAATATAAAACTGGATTTCTGGAAGGAAATTAAAGTAGAGAATTTTAAGTAAAATAATTTTTGAGAATTGGATAAATTAAAAGAAGGAATTTGGAAATGACAAAGGTTGATTTTTTTGGAAATCCTATTGAATAAATTCCATATATGGGGAAAAAGATTTTTTAATAAATGGAAATAAATGGATTTTAAGAATTTATGTAGTATCGTTTTAACGTTGAAGAATTTACTTAAAATTCGGTTTTTAAATGGTTTGGGAGAAATAAAGGGAATATTCTGAAATCAAGTATGAAATTAGTTTTTATGATTTTAATGGAATTTAAATCATAAATAGAGGTATGAATGTTGGATTAATGGGTTTTGAAATAAATATGGTTAAGTAAAGGAGTAATTTTTAAATGATGTAAATTTTGAAAATCGATTTGGAAATTGGTTTAGTGTTTGAAAGTTAATTTTGGAAATCAATTTGGAATTGATTTAGTGTTTGAAACTGTGTTTTGAAAGAAGGATGAGATTATGCAATTTATAAACTGGATTTATAATGTGGAATAAGATATCATTGGATATTTGGAAATTTAAATTCATGATTAAATTTGTAAAGGAATGCGTAATTTGTTTTAAAAATAAATGGTGGTTTATTTTTAAAGGTATGGAAAGAAAATTTATGAATTTGGGATGTAAATTTGAAATAATTCAAGAAGGATTTATTAATGGATTTAAATGGACTATTTTGGAATGGAAAGCGCATTTTCCCTGGAAACCTGAGTAGGTTTTCAAAGTAGCTTTTGAATATAAATTTAAAGTTCTAATGTTGGTTTTAAAAAAAATGCTTTTGGAGAAATTATTTTCTCAAATTGTTTTTAATTATTTAAAGTAAATATTTATTAAGTTAATTATAGAAGTGATTATTTTAAAGATTTAACTAGTATTTGATTTGGAGGATGGTTATTTAAATAATTATACTCCATCTAATAATTTTGTTTTATTTTAAAAATTAGTTTGGGGCTTATGTTTTTACAAGAGGTATTAGTATATAATTCATAACTAATATTTTAAATAAATGTTTTAAATAGTTTTTATTTTAAGTGTGTCTAAGTAGATATTTTTGGATAAAGGATTTAAATTATTTTAAAGTATTCGGACTTGGCAAATTTTCAGTGGAAATAAACAATATTTGAAAACTTATTCCACGAGAGAAAAGTACTTTGAGAATTGTTTTCAAAGGGTTGAAGTGTGAAAATATATCTTGCGAAGATATTTGGAAATAAATAATTTGGGAAAATATTCAAATCTAATGGTTGTTTATGGACAGTAATTGATAGTTAAATAACTGACTATCAATATTGGCCTTTAAGGTGGCGTTTGAATTTCGATGCGACCGAGGTCGGGTTCCAATGGTTATCTGAAATCCACATCGAACCTTAATGATGGATCTTTTGTTTAAAGTATTTAAAATGGAAATTTGTTGTGACTTAACTATGATATGAATGTGTCCACTTGTTTTTAGAAAATAAGTGCTCATTATTCGGATTAGCCGGGAGAGGACATTAAGTCATATAACCCATTCCGAATAATGATACGACGAAATGGAATTGCATTTGAAGACGATGGTTGAAGATCGGGTATTTTCGAGAACGAAATGATTACCTATCGATTGTCTCTGCATCGAAGTTGCTCTGGTATAGAGATTACCCTATGTGATGGGGAGTCAGGTCGTGATTTGAGGATATCCGTATTTGCAAGGACTTCTTTCCTTAATTGGACGAAGTACCTTCGGTTCCATTCGGACCCAAGATGGACTTGTATGGATGTATGTCTGACATTACACTTTGAGATATAAAGCTGGTTTCTATCAAATACATTTCTGTTTGGTGGCAGAGAATTTATTCTCTTTGCTTAACACACTTCTCTGAGACGTATGAGCTCAGTTGTTATGTAGTTGACGGTTACTAGTGATATATTCAGAATTTAGGTAATGTGGCATGCTAAGTGCTGATCATTGGTTGTTCGAAGCATGGCTTTTGTGAAAAGCGTTGCTTTGTGGTACGACACTTCATCGAACCTCACACCCCGAAAATGGTCGAAACGGGAAGGATTCGACAAGGTTATGGGGCTCGTGCCCCTCAGGGTCTGTGCATTTCCTTCTGGACAAAAAGTGGTATCTGGTATGGGGCCCAGATATTTTACATATGTGGATAAAAAGTGATATTCTGGTATGAAGCCTAGATTATTTTACTTATGTGGTTGATGGTTGTTGAGGCGGCTCGGTAAAGGTCGGTTACGACCGTGGTATGGCATACTCGTGATAGTTCGTACCTAGTTACAGAGGCAACCTGACCTTGTGTTGGCAGAGATCCGGTTAGGTTCTCGGGGCATCCGTCCAGAGGCATACCCTTTCGGAAAGGAAGTTCCTTTGCCTTGACCATTTGTTGGAAATCCAAAAAAAAAATACGAGCCCTTTACGATTACAGTTGTAGAACCTGCCATCTCAGATAGTAGCTATAGTAGGCATAATATAATGGAACCTATGCTGACTAAGATTAATATTATACTTTCAAAATGTTTTTCACACTTTGCACTAATAATAAGATCAAAATGATTTTCGCATATCAAGCATGTTTGACTATCATAAGGAGAAACTTCCCCAAGTGTGTGATTGCACTGTGTGTACGGCGGAAGACCTTATGGTAGTTTCATTTTCCAAAAGCATAGCGGATTTCTTTTTATTTCTTTTGTGAAAATAACTGTTTTAAGATCTTACACCAGTGACTGACCTGGAGTTTATTATTCCCTTTCTAAACTCTGAGTGCTCCTAATTTTCCACACGGGCAGCCTAGAGGCAGGCTATCGTTGTTCTGGAGCGAAGTCGGGAAAGTATGCTGTGGAAATTAGGAGACAAGCTGGATGTCGAAATGAATCACATGTATATGATGTTATTTTTTCCGTTGTTGTGTTGTATATAACTCTGATGATGTAATGTATACACAGATATAGTCCTTTGTTGAAAGATTAGTCATTTGTCTATTATATATTATTCCGCTACGATTGTGAGATTCTGATATTGTTTCTATTTCTTCTTCTATCGTCTTCTTCTTTAACCCTAACGGTTCGGTTTTTCGGCATTCGATTATTCGACATTTGATACAGTGGACGTATTGATGTCAACTTTCGGTCGTCGAAAAATTGGGTCGTTACATGTTGCATCAAAAACCATATTTATTACTATGAAATGCAAGTTCTACTTTACCGTGCCATACGTTTGAATTAACTTTACTACACTTACATGTAAATCATGTTACAAACATTCAACAAAATTGCATTGGCCTAACAAATCACTAAACCTAGCTGCTCTACAAGTAAATTATTTTATTTTAATAAACTGTCAATTGAGTAGAAATTTCTGTTAACCACCGCCTAGCTATGGAGGAAGCCCTCGTTTTCTCAATCCTAATCCCTCCTCTAATGATTTCCTTAGCCAGGACAAGTCCCTGGATAAGTAATCCTCTTCTCACATCAGAATTGCCAAGCAATCTATAATTGATGATAATGGATTTGAGCTTGTTATGAAAAAAAACTAAGGACATCAATCTTTCAAGATCACAATGATAGTTTGCCTCCATTGGGGAAAGTTGGATTAAAAGCAACACAAGTCAACGAATGATCATCATCCTTCTCCCAAGAATCAAACTAGTATGAAACCAGTTTCAAATGGCTCTAACCTAATGCCAATGCAATATAATAAGGCTTAAGGCATCAAATTGTTATCGCCTCAAAGATGATTGCATTCATGATAGCCAGATGACTGAGATTTATTCATTTTTTGAAACATACGGCTGTGACTAAGGGGGAGGGTTTATAAAAGCTAACCTTCTTCCCCTTCTCTCACTTTTAAATTATATTAGAAAAAATTGACAATGAAAAGCTTCTGCCTTCTCAAAAGCTTCCAAAATTTTCGATATAGATCGACAATCATTGCCATGTCGGTAATGGTCGTCGTTGATGGGCTGGAGTGGCATATAAGTATGAAGTAATATTATTAACATTTATTCTGATAATGGGTCATGGGCCGAGCTTAATCGCATGGGCATGAACTTTAAGAAAAAAATCAAGATCATATAGGAGTGTTAAAGTCAAATACATAGCTTATGAGTCGATTCATAAGCCGACATCATGGTGTGCTTGGCATAAGCATATCTTTAGGACAGTCGTTATGGTTTTATTCATTATCGAGGACTTGCCTCCGGACTTAGTTAGACTTATCCATCATGCTATTATATAATTGAGTCGTTTGTGTTTTAGATCGAAACTTCAGGATCCACTTCTTCTGGCAAACAAAGTTTAGCTTCGCTTGTTGTCCTTAAGGTCTTTGTACTGGAACACTACCAACGATCAATGATCGACCTGATTATCCATCTACAGGCTTTTTCTCTTTCTACATTAGCAACTTCATGGTAGAGGTCATGCAGCCTCTCCACCCCTTATTTTTTTGCCTTACTTAATGCCTACCTACTATATCTCGGCTTGCTTACTCCTAATAGCTACAGCTTTTTAGGTAGGTGTCTATGCCGCTTGAATAATGCTTGGCATCTCACCAATTTTGTTCATTTTCGACTGCAAAATAAGTCACAGTTTCTAGTCGGTACCTATTTTAATTTCCAGTCTAACACTGAGCTTGTGATCTTCTCTGCCATTCTTAGCAAGGCTACGCTTAGATGGATGACCAGAAATTTCTTTGTCCCACATGGGGTCAATCCCAGTACTGAGAATCTCGTCTTCCAAACCACTTGTAAGTCTTCACTTCTTTTCCTTCCTCTTTATCTTCTGTCTTTTCATTTGCTTGACTCGTTCATTGATAGAGGAGGAACTTGCTGACTTCGACATGGACTTTATGGTGTTGAATGAGAGGTTGAATGCTCAGAAGAAGGCGCCACTGTGCATCGGGATCTAAGACAATTAGGGATGGCTATCTTAGGTCATCAAAAGTTTTAGATACTAGTGCTCGGTGGTGGTCGTCTTCAGTGCATTCAGGCTCTCATTCAACCGCATGAATTCCAATTAAAGTAAGAAAGTTCCTCCCTTGTAAGTTAACGAATCAAGCAAAGGAAAACAAAGAAGACAAAGGGGAAGGAAAAGAAGTGAAGACTTACTAAGAGTTTGGATATGAGATACTTAAGACCAGGTTTGACCTATATGGGATGAATAAATATCTAGTCATCCAGCAAGTGGCAATCTTTCCAGAAGGCGGAAGAAAATCACTGGCTTTGTATTATACTTTAGACGCTAATAGGTGCTGACCGAATACTGTAGCTCCTTTTTCATTCAAAAGACCATACCAATAAGAATGGAGCTTAACTCCAGGGGCCAAACGCCATCCAAGCGGCATAGATGCCACCTAAAAAGTAGTAGCTACTGGGAATTAGCGGGCCGGAAGCAAGACAATATGCATTAAGTATGGTAGCAAAACAGGAGTTGAGGGGACGCATGATGCCCACCACGAGTAGTCAATGGAGAAAGAGAAAAAGCCTACGGGCTGATGATGTGGAAGATCATTGGAAACAGGATAGCAGACCATCCCCTACATCAACTCCTTGGCAGGCCAGTTGCATGATCAGCCAGAAGAAGTGAATCCCGAAGTTTCAGTCTAAAACAAAAAAGGCTTGATTATGTAACAGTACAATGGATAAGTATAAAAAAGTGCTGAGGCAAGCACCGAACAATAGGTAGAAGCACGATGACCATCTCGATGATGCGCTCTTATCGAATACCCCATGAAAGCTTGCTTTTAACCCAACTCATAAACCAAGTATTCAACTTTAATGCCCTAAAATGATTTCTGTTTTTTGCTTCAAACTCATACTCATGTGATTGGGTCAATCCATATCCCATTATCAGAATAAATATTAGTGATATCATTTAACACTTACAAGCCCACTCCAGCCTATCAACATTGACCATCGCTGACATTGTAATGATGGTTGATAGATGTTGAAAATATTGGAAGTTTTTGAGAAGGCAGAAGCTTATTTGTGTTAGTTTTTTTGCTTTCGGTAAAGTAAGAGAAGGGATAGAAGGTCTACTTTTATAAACCTTCCCCTTTAGTTTAAGTCGTAGATTTTGAAAGTTATCTCGGTTATCTAGGTATCATCAATGCAGACGTCTTTGAGGCAATAACAGTTTGATATTGCAGGCCTTATTATTTTGCACAAGGATTAGGCTAGAGCCATTTCAAACTTCTTTCATACTAGTTCGAATTTTGGGAGATGAATTCTTGACATTTCCTTGACTGTCCTTGCTTTTAATCCTATATTTCCTTGATGGAGGCGAAGTGTCATTGTGATCTTGAAAGATTGATCTCCTTAGTTTTTTTTATAATAAGCTCGATTCCTTTATCATCAATTATAGATTGATTGGTAATTTTGCTACTAGAAGAAGATAGCTTATCAATGGACTTGTCTTGGCTAATAATATCATTGGAGGATGGATTGGGATTGAGGAATTGAGAGCTTTCCGCCATGGCTAGGAATCATTTGCCAAAAGTAGCTATTCGGTTGACAATCTTTTATGAAAATAAAACATGTTACTTGTAGAGAGCTGTGTTTAGTGATTTGTTAGGCAAACATAATTCTGCCGAAAGTTTGGTAACATGATTCATATGTAAATGCAATAAAGTTCATTCAAACGTATAGTGTAGTAAAGTTAAAACTTCACTTCATAGGAATAAACAAAGTTTTTGACACAACAATGATCCAGAGCACAATTACATGGTAAACATATGGTCATTTCACCTCTCCTTTAAGATTTTCTATTATTTTGAATTAACAGTTGAGTTTTCAGAGGCTTTGTTTGCCCCTACTTTAATTCATGCAAGACCTACTACATCGTCTATACAAAAGATATCATGACACTATATGCCATAATAACCCTGGGCTTCTATTCATATTATTTCCAAGTAAGTGACTGTTAATTCCATTTTAATTCTAAGATATTGTGCTTTATATTAACTCAGTAGATTATACCTAAAACAAATGATTACAAAAGATGCTAAAAGCTAATGTCATAAAATAGTTAACATTTCTTTTTAATAAACATATGATTCATGGTATTAATCTGTTATGTTCATGAAGTCTATGATGATCTTAAGGAGTAGGGAAGAATTTGGCATAAGAAGATTATTCTTGGTGCAATATGGAATGTAAATGGGATGTATAATGGAAGTGATTATGTGATACCAACGTATTGTATGTTTGTTAATTCCGAACTTCTCTAGTAACATCCTACCTAACATCTTATGTTCACATCTACATTGAAAACCGATATTATATATGGTAGAATTAGAACCAATCCACATATTTCAATTACAAAAACATTTATGACAATTGTAAGGACCCATTACACAAAACATTTGCAAACAACAAAGTATGGAAAACAAACTTGTGACGATGACAATTTAAATAGCTTTAGTAGGAATACTACAATATTCTAGGGTCAAGAACACTTGTGACTTCTAGCACCCAGATATTATAATGCCAATATAAGACAATATACCGATTAACATATTGTAGCTAAAATGAAAGAAATTGATATATATTATGTTAAACACTAAAACTGTAGGCCCAACTAAGTGTAGGAAATTTCATTGGTAAATTTTTATAGCCAACCAAGTTGATCAGGTTTCTCCACGGATGCATTACGGAGGAGCTTGAGTGGGAAGCTTCATCGATAGCTAGTTATTATCTTGTCTCCACTGTATTATATGTATCTTGTATCAACTAGGTAGTGACAGGCTATTATAACCGTCCAAGGGTAGAACTATATTAGTATGACTCTGATGTATCACTTTTGAAATGGCTTTGTAAGTATTATGCTGATTAGTCTACGTTATTCCTTAATGTTATGAGAGTTTATGATTTATTGGTTTCTTTTTATCTTTTGTCTCATTTCTTTACCCTATTAATTTGCCATTCTAGCACTTAATTGTTCACCGTGTGAATACTGTGGGTGCATTAATATCAGCTTCTGGGTTTGAAAAAGCGGGTCGTTATAGAATTTTAGTGCACTTACATGGAAATCATGTTACAAACTTTCAATAAAATTATGATGGCCTAATAATCCACTAAGCGCATCTACTCTACATGTATCTTATTTTATTTTAATAAATTTTCAATTGAGTAGCAATTTCTAGCAATCACTACCTAGCTATGGCAGAAGGCTCTCAATTTCTCAATATTAATCCATTCTCCAATCATTCCCTTGCCAAGACAAGACCTAGGATATGCTATCTTCTTCTCATATTAGAATTGCCAATCAATCTATAATTGATGATGAAGGATTCAGCTTCTTATGAACAAGAAATTAAGGAGGTCAATCTTTCATGATCACAATGATAGTTTGCCTTCATTAAGGAAAAATTGGATTAAAAGCAATGGTAGTCAAAGAAATGGTCAGAATCCTACTCCTAAGATTCAAACTAGTATGAAAGCAGTTTCAAATGGCTCCGGCCAAATACCGATGCAATATAATAAGGTTAAACGCATCAAACTGTGTCGCCTCAAAGACGCCTGCATTGATGATACATAAATGATCAAGATTTATTCATCCTTTGATTAAGAGAGAAGGTTTATAAAAGAAAATATTCTTCCTCTTCTCCCAATGTACCTAAATCAAAAGACAAAACTGATACCGAAAAGCTTATGCCTTCTCAAAAAATTTCGACCATTGAATGTCGATCGACATCGTCAATATGTTAGGGATGGTCGACACTGATGAGCTGGAGTGGGCTTATAAAAGTTAATAATATAATTAACATTTATCCTGATAATTGGCCATGGGCCGAACCCAATCGCATGAGTATGATCTGTATGCTCAAAATAAAGATCATATGGGAGCGGTAAGGCTGAATACTTAGCTAAAAAATTTGAACTATGATTGTAATAATTGAATATATTTATTGAACAAAGAACTTAAACAAAAGCTGTGGCCTTATGGGTACACCTTAAAACTTGTGAAATTCTTTAATATAAGTCTAATTGTCCACCTTGGCTTAAATCCAAAAAACATATTAGCATTTATTGTCCTCATCTACCTCCCTCGCATATGAAGAATTTATTTCTAATTTGTGGAAAAATGTTAGGTGATTGTTAAGGGTGATGCATGATGTGTACGTATTTTATTTCTAACACCACATTTGTCCCAGATATTGTAAATCAAAAACAACAGTAGCGTTTATTTTACTTTCTAAGCACCCTCATAAATAATGAGTTTAATTTCTATAAGTAGGAAACTTATTATAAAATTGGCCAAAGGAATGCACCAAGTTTAGAATTTTTCTTAATTTTTTAGGAACTTTAGAGATTTGAACTAATAAATATTCTCATCCTTTTATGTTACTTATTAATTTCATTTTAATATTAATTTACAATATTATAGTGAAACATATGACCATAATCAAGAATGTCCATTCTTTAAAGTAATTGCATTATGATAGCGTTTGATATGAACATTGAGTTCAAGAATGACTTATGAATTACCAACTTAAGAAGAAAATTTAAGGTAGTTTATCTTATGTTTATATTATATACACATACATATATACACATACTTACATATACATACATACATGCGTATGTGTGCGTGTGTGTGTGTATTGATGAAATTTACACATCCATTGCTACTACAATTTTTTTTAGGAATGCATCTAATGTCCACGTTAAGATACATGGATAGTCCAAATAATCTAGTGGTAGCATGAAGGGGTGGAGCATTAACTCTTTGTTACCTTATCGATTTATTGCAAGAAGATGAATGGATCACATTATAAAGCTTCGCCAGTCCTATCTAATCAAGGGAAAATAATTCTTACGTCAAATTAGTATTCTATCTTTAGGACAATATGATTATTATGGTTACCCTTGTTTATATTAATTAGTAATTATTAGATATATTTGTCCATAGTTTATGGTTATGACTTCAGGTAGTTTTAAACTTGTATCAAAGTTAGCTGCATGTTATTTATTCATACGTCATGCTATTGTGCAGTTCTAATTTACTAGTCTGAACCTATACATAGCATACAGATTGCAACTATATTTTCTGCAAATTTAGTTGAGTATATTTTTTATGTTTACTCAAGCAAAAGCAATATTTTTGAGATATATTTTACATTTAAATAATATTTATATTTTGAATATTCAAAATTATTTATCTAGAAACATATTTATGCATAGTTGTATACGTATGAACAACTACATCTCTACACCATACAAAAAAAGATTAAAATAATTACGTAATACACCTAAAAATAATTGCTATAAGGTTAAATATTCATTTCAGAGATCATTATTAATAAATTAACCCATATACAATCGCTCTTATCCAGTAACTATGCGCATTTATATATATATATATACATATGAATATATATATGGAAACATCAAGAAAAAGTTGCATCACATATATGCTACGTTGTACAATAATGGAAATAATTATAAACTATTCTTTGTGTGGTTAATAAACATTAAAGAAATAATAGCAAACACTTAAAAAAAATTTAGCTATAACACATATTACAAAAAAACTAAATATCTTAGGAGTGTCCAATGGTAGTACATAATTATCGGGTTCACTCTTCCAAGCTTTGTCATTACCATAATTTCAGCTACTAAGGAAACTAATATTACTGGTGGCCAAGATGAAACTATAGCACAAAGACTGATATTACAAAATAATGTGTTAGAAACTTTAAAATATGAAAGAGCAAATAAAATAGAAAATAACGACATTGGAACTTTTCAAATCCTTATCCTTCTCTCATTTTTCCTTTGCTTCTTCCTTTTTTATTAGTATCAACTAAGCAACAAAACAATAAAAAAAAACATTCGTGGGTCAAGAAAGTTATTCAGTATTAAAAATTTATAAAATTCATCACAATCTTATATAAAAGTCTAAAACAAAAATTATGTAAGCAATAAACTTAGTGTATATAGGTTTTTGAGCAATGTCCTTGTCTAGCTAAGGTTTAACATGGGTAGAACATAGAATATAATCTAAAATTTATGTATTTATTTAGATTTTTAATCTTTGTTAAGATTATGTACTTGAAATAAATTTCGTTATTTAAGTAAGAGAATATTTGAATTTGTTTTATTTTTATAAAGTTTTTCTTCATTACATGCATGTTATCGTGTTAACGTTCAATCTAAATTTGAATTATTAATTTTTGCTGAAGTAAATAATTATCTCAATAAATAGCAGGTTTCTTTGTTATGCTTAACAAATTTGTAAGGATAAATGAACAACTCATTTATGGTTGCAATATTATTATTTAAGTTCTTATTGTTTTAAATTTGAAAACTCTTAAGTGAAAATATATATAGTGATTTTGGAGTGATTGGATAAGAATTTAGAATACAAAGAATTTAGGTTAAAATAATTAATGAGTGGACCAAGAAAATGTGCAAATTTTATTGAAATATGGATGATGTGAATGAAAATATCATCAGAGTATTAGAAGGAGAAGAGTAAGTTATTTATTTCACACTTGTATAATATGATCTATGTTTAAAAGTCACTTTGAATACATTTATACATATCCCAAAGCATGAAAACAAAATCAAGTAATATTTTGAGTTATATGTGTCTGTGTCCACCATGTGAATGGTAATTTAAGGAGGAATAAAATAATTTTTTATAGCATTAAAGGTCATTGAACCAACTTAAATATATTTCTTATCAAGCATTATTCATTTTATTCACGTGCAAAGTTTATATCTTTTTCTTCTTTTATTTGATTTATTCAAAATCCTTTGTAAAAGATAAGTAAAATCAAAATAAATTACGAGTAACTCATCTTGTCATTAATTACCTCATTAGTCGCAATATTCATTGCATTTATTAATGAATTTATCGAATGCATTTATGCCCTAAATTTAGTTTGAATGAATTTAAATTAGTGACATCTCACACCAAATCCATTTTGGCTCAAATATTAAAAAGTATGCTTAACTTTCCCAAATTATAATCCTATTTTCATTAGATAGCTCTTATAATCATTTGCCAAAAAGGTAATATTATCAAAAAGTAATAAGAATAAAATACAGATCCTTTCATATTTTTCTTAGAAAAATAGGTACCCAATTTAGCTATATTATAAAATAAAATTCTTTTGATGTATTATCCTATAAAAAAAATGACATGAGAAAGGAATTGTCGAATGAAGAACCTCCAAACCCATAGTTATTTTTAGTATAAAGTTATAACTCTTTATATGAATAATATCCTTGTACCATTTCAAAATCTCATACCTTAATTGAATATGACGCCTCATACCTTAATTTGATATTCAATCAAAATGAAAGATACTAAATTCCCCCAAACAAAATATTATTAGAATGTTGAACAGAATGAAAGAAATTAATACATATGTTATTTTGTTTGTTATCAAATTCGATGAAGATAGAGAAAACAAAGATTAAGATTGAGATTATTTTTTCTCCATAGTCATAATTAAATATTTAGGGTTTAAGGTTTAGAGATGAAAAGACAAATGTTATAGTGTAATAATAATGTACGTGGATTGGAAAAAAAAGTAAACGATAAAGATTGATTATATAAATAACAATTTAATAATTTTAACAATATTTTATAAGAGCAGTATATTTTGTTTAATTCTTCTCCCAATAAATCCTTTTAAATTAAAAAAAATTCTTTTTTCATTCCCCTTATTGAAAACGATTCACCATTTATCAATTCACTAAATAATTGTTACTCCTTCTACCAACATAAGGAATTATTCGTTTAGAGTCTTATTTATAAGATTATAATTCACTAACTCACAAACAAAATGTGGGATATAAATCGATATCAACTACTAACAATGCATGTAATTTTTCCCATTAGTGCAACATTCACGACCTTAGATAATTTTGAAATTCAACGTCCTAAAAGATAGAGAGGTAAAAAGAAAAGGATTTTTCACAATAAATAAATGCTTCAGCGCAATTAGAATAAGTCATATCAACCACTAAACAATGCTCATAAGCTTTGTAACCTTTATGCAACATTGAACCACTATGGATGGTCTTGAAGTTAAATACCCTGAACGAAGGAGAAAAAATATCGAACCACCATGGGAAATTAATATATAGTTATGATATAAAATTCGAAAGAAAATAATAAAAGATTCAAACTGATGAAACATATTAGTAAATTATTATCATAATGTACAAAAATACTCATAAGTAATAACTATACAAAATTAAAAGGATTAATAAAGAAATTACGTGGGTGTCTAGATAGATATTAGGCAATTAACAACATAAGTAGAATAAAGCCTTTCATCCTAATTATATATTAGATAAATAAATTAGAAGATAATAAAATTAGTTAAATAAGGTACAAATTAATGTTTGGATTAACGTAAAGAAGGATATTATGGTAATGAAGAATAAAGATGAATGTGGAAGATATGAAATCAAAATAATGGAGAAGTTGGTTTGAATGGGTGTAAAAGTAATACTTAGAGTAATAAAATGACATTAATTCATAAGGTTAAGGCTAATAAAAAGAAGGATGAATAAGAAAACATTGAATGTACTTTTGGTAGTATGTAATAAAAAGATATTAGGAAAGAGATAGGAAGATAAGTAACTACAAATGTGGTAGTTAATGTAAAGATGAGAAATACGTAAAATAAAATTTTAGTTGCAAAAAGAAAATTATTTAACTCTCTAACTTATAAGAAAAAAGAAGAATGGATGGTTAGACATTATAACAAAAAACATATATTTGATGGGTACGTATAAATGTCTTACATTATATTTTGTTGATACTAAAAATTGTAACAACCAAAACTTTCATAATTTCTTTCAAAACATATAGTGTTCTAATGTATTATTCCATTGAATTTGGATACTCTTATTTCCAATTGCAATGAATTTTCTGATAAAATGATATAAAATCGTTACAAACGAAAGAATATTATCATCAAGCAACAAACTAATAAGATCTATTTTGTTTAGAAATTTACCGTTGTGCACAACATCATATTTTAAATTGAATTCCTCCATATCCTCGCATCTCTTGATACATCAATGTCCTATCAACAAAATCTCCTGAAGTTATGGAAATTCAAGAGTCAACTATGCATTGTATAACTTTAAAGTTTCTTACAACATATTCAAAAATTGTATATAACATTACTATAGATTACACAACATGATATAATATAAAGGGGCACAAAATATGTAACTAAATGAAATTAAAAAGAAATCTTAATGTAACACAAAATCAAAAGTTATTTGAATTTATGCAATCGATTTTCCTAATAAATTGAGTTTCAATAAAAGTAATTTAATCGTAATTAGTTCTCTATTTTTTTATATTCAAATTATATGAAATTGATAACTATTTATTCTTTTCGTTTGTTGCATGGCAATATCACTTGATATAAACCTTTATATCTGAAGTTAGCTTACTTATAAATGTTATTCTTATCAACATCTTTAGTCTAATATTATCTATAATAAACTAAAGTAAAATTTAAAATAGCATAAATTCTAACTAGTTGTGTGGAAAATAATAGATAATTACCTCATTTGTAAGATCATTAAGTAAAGATCAATCTTACATCTAATAGATTATACTGCACTAAAGATTATTTGATATCTATGTAGTAATAAACCAGTTATAATATACAAAACAAATATAGAAATAGAGTTCATATTCTAACTCAACAAAAAAATTAAAACTAAATTTGATTTATATATAAATTTTAAGAGTACAAAATTGTTGTACCTCAATCTGAATCTACGATGTCTTTTTACTTTTTTTGGATTAGTCTAGATAAGATCACTTTCTTTAAGACGATTCATGGCTTAGCCTCAAGGTGCAAAGCAATCTATCAACCGCTTCATCCTCAGGATAAAATAACCTTTGAAATTTGGTCAATTTGCTATTTGTACCACAACAAATTGTTTAGATTATAGCACTTTCTAATTTAATTGCTTGTAAAGTTTCTTAAAGAGAGTCAAATATACGACAAATATGAAAAATAAAAATTGTCTGATATTTAGATTTTCTCTTCGGTTTATCTATCGTTTAAAAAGGTAGAATGGAAATTTATGCGTTACTAAGGTGAGATAATGTTAATGGATTTGAATTTACTGTCATTTAAAACAAATTCTTAATACATGAACTTTTGCAACGGCTCTAATAATGGCATATAAATGTATATTACTGTAACATTTGCAACGACTCAATTATAATAATGACTCATAAATATATGGTTGTTACACATTTGCAATGGCTCAATTAAAATAATGGCTCATAAATATATATTACCGTTATACATTTGCAATGGCTCATTAAAATAAAGGCTCATAAATATATAACCACAAACCTGTTTTTATTTATTTATTAGTTAATTCACTTAAAGTTCTAAAAACACACCACTTGAGTTATTTAAAAGGTATTTCCAAGCAATTTCTGAAAATATAGGATTGCGCATAAACAAAAGGTATCTTTTGATTTCAACCTTTTCATAGTGAGAAAGATTCAGTTTATTAGAGTGACTCATAGTCTTGAACTCTATTCTTGACATCAGACCACATACAACGTTTATAAAGTGCAATAACTAAGCCCATACATATTTGGTCATGCACATGCATCTCTCCATTTAGTGAATGTTGTAGGAATCTTGCCCAAAAACCCATAGGAAATGGCCATTTTTCCACATCTTCAAATGTTATCAAGTGTACTCCTGAAGACACGTACTCCACTCCATTTAAGTATTGATCTTATTAAGAGTTTCTACTAACTCATCCTCTAATCACTTTAGGATACCTTGTAACAACCCATGGTTTTGTGATTACCTGTTAATAAATTAAAATGCGATTATAATTAAATTAGGATTAATAATAATAATTTGGAGTGAAAAATTGATTTATAAATTGCTTATTTGAATAAACAATGAATTTGAGCAAAAATCTATTTTTGGTGTTTATGGAAATTTTGTCTGAAACAAATAACAAAACGTTGTTCATAAAATTTTAACGGTTTAAAATGTAGAAAATATTCCAATTTATAGTGTAACATAATTTATTTTATGATATGTTCATTTTACAAAATTGTATGTACAAATTTTGCTAGAGTAAAGCATTTTAAACATAGGAAAACGGTTGAGAAAACTAGAAAATTTAGCTATGTGTTTAACATTGCTTATTGGGTTGGATATTGGGTCCAAACCCATTATCTCATTTTTGAAATTAGCCTTGCTCATTCTTTCTATACTCCTCATTCTCCTCTTCTAACCTAGAATGTTCGAAAACCCAAATAACGGTTTTTTCCCCAAATCCAAATCTAAACTCCAAATTAATTAAAAATCAAGGAAAATTTGTAGCAAATCAAACTCTCCATGTTTCTAGCTTCAATCCAAGACCAAAGCTCATTCCTTTACTTGCTAAATCTACTAGTTGCTGCGAATAAATCCGAAGGTGTGTTGGACACTCACATTTCTAGCTTAGACTGAGATTTAAAGGTAAGAAATCTCAATTGTGTTTGTCGCATGTTCGTTTACGATTTGTTGTTAGTAAATTGCACATATCTCTTACGTTTTAAATCGAAATTAGGAGTTTTTTAAAGTTTTGGAAAGCTTAAAAAAGTATGACAACTTTCATGTTAAACACTTTTGAAAATACCGAGCATAGAGGGTCGAAAAACCTGATGTAAACTTGCTACCCTGTCATTGTAAAATCATAATTTTCTGTGTTAAATGTCTTTAGTAATTTGAGCATATCTTTCTCATTTGATGTCCAAACATAACAGTTCTTGATGTTCTGGAAAGCATAAATTTTATAATATTACTTTTTTGTTGGGTTTCGTTAAATTTGATGTTTACATGGTCAAAAGTCCGTTCTAGTGTCAGTGTCCCGAAACTAAAACGACAGCCGTAGTGAACTTCATATCTAAAAGTTGTTTTGGTCATAACTTTTTCATTTCTTATCCTAATTTGATGATTTTTCATGTTCTGAAAAGCCTATGATATCCTATATAACTTTTAGTTTTTTCCTCAAGTTTTGGGTTGAGTAGGGCCGAACTGGCTAATCAAGCCACTGGCCTTTGTTTTTCCTATGTATTCATTTGCTGGCATGAGTTCGACTTTGAGACATCACAGTTTCTTCATCTCTAATCGAAAATCAAAGATCCTTTTTGCAATTTAAAGTAAAAAATGTTGAAATTTATTTCTATAAATTTTCAGTTCTCCCAACAATTTTAACATGTATATATCTGCTGTCGAACTTGAACCCGCGGCATGCTGAAATTCTGCGATTTTACCTTGTTTTAGTCCAACTTTGAAACGACGCAGATTCTTCGTTTCTAACTGGATTTGAGTGATTATTTTTGCAGATTGAAGTAGGAGTATAGAATTACGTTCCTGCAATATTTCTTGACAATCGGGGTTCTTTTGCTATTTTGAAAATGTTGTCGAACTTGTACCTGCAGCATGCTGGAATTTAGCGATTTAAGCTTGTTTTAGTCCAACTTTGAAACGACGCAGATTCTTCATTTCAAATCGGATTTGAATGATTCTTTTTCAAATTGAATAGGAATGTTGAACTACACTCCTGCAGAATTTGAAGTTATTTGGAGACTGCTAACTTGTTCAAACCTGAGGTCGAATATTGAGTCATAGCTTGTTTTAAACGTATAATACTAAGTGCAATTTCCGTTGTTTCGAAGTTCTCTTGATATTTCTTTGTGGATTTCGTACATGGGTTTTATAATATGTTTTAAAAATATTTTTCAAATAAATGGGATTTTGAAATTATTATAAGTATAAAAATTATACACTCTATAATAAGAGAATTTCGAAGGCAATTTCTAAAGCGATTTCAAAGCCTTCCCAAAACTCGTTTTCTTCAACTTTATTTCTATAAAAACACACAATTTTGCACTTCGAGCGAAGAGGGAGGAGAATTAAATGATTGGAAAAAATGCATGCTATGAACACATGCATTTATCTTTTCAATTAATTCCCAATCTATTAGTTTGATTGTTTTGGCCTACGGGTCTGGTTTACAGATGATATGAGGTGAACCTTTTACTGCTTTGAGTGTGAAATTTACTAACGGTGAGTAAACTGTTTAGTGCACACAGGTGGTATGGGACAAACGTTAACACTTTTCGGGTTCCTTTCCGAGAGTTTGTGACACATATTGCCAGTTAGTGGTGTCCAGTACCGGGCGTTTCGACCTTCGCCACTATGGTTTGTTGCCTTCGGGTTTGTTGCCCTATAGTATAGCTTTTGCAGTTGGCCTTCGTCACTGCCCGAGAGATACTTGGGTTTGTCACCTTCGGGCTTGTGGATCCTTGTTTATACAGTACTTAGCACGTGCAACTTTTATGTCATTGATATTTATATTTCCCTAAAGTATCACCTTTCGTAGTCGGTCCTTTGAGCCACTCGATACATAGCGGTTACCTTATGGAAACTGGTAATGCCTTCATTGGCATTTGTGTTTGCCTTTTTGGCTTGATTTGGGATATTTATATTCTTTGTATATTTTGAGTTGCCGATGATATGAAGCATGCTACATTTTAGCGATTCATTAGATTTTTTGTCTCCTTTGTGTTTTATGCTTATTGAAGCAATAGTGTTCTATCACCTATTGTAGTCATATATGCCATAAATGATGCATATTCTCCATATGTCTGTGGTTAGCTACCTTCTTGTTTAAGAAAAACATCACTATGCCCTTATATTCCATTATTTTTCTATCACCTTTGATTTGTTTAGCTAGACTGACCTGTGTATTTTATACTCGGGTCAGACAGAGGTGTTTCAGGCTAGGTACATTTAGACTTAGCCTATTCTGCTTCTACATGGACATTCTGCTAGCACTTTTTATTATAGGTTTTGTGTAGTCCTTTTTATTGGCACTCTGATGTATATTCAATTGACCCATATTTGGGTTGTGGTCATTATACCACTTTGATGTATCATTTTGGATTGTACTACTGATTTTATCTGTACTTATGCATATGTATGCATTTCTGCTGTTTTGTGATGATTATTTATGGTTGAGTTATTATGTTTTGTTCTGATAGATCTGTAACGACCCGCAAATCCGTACCCCTTGAGTCATCACTATTCTAACTAAATCAGCTCAAGTTGTACAGAAATACGAACCATTTGGGTTAAAGAAGAAGAGGTAGAAGAAGAAAATAGAAAACAATCAGAATCTAACCATCGCAGCGGAATAAATATAATAGATAATAAATGATCTTTACAAAAAATCAAATATATCTGTTCATATATTACATCATCAGAGTACATCAATCACACTCAACATCAATAACATACAACTGGATACACAACTAAACAACACAGCGGAACATATATATAAACAAGTACGGGAGTACGTATTGTCATCCAGCTCGTCTCATGAGCTCCACAGCATCATATCCTGTATCCTATAATACTTGGTCTGACCCGAGCATTACAGTTAAATAACACCAGAGCCAGTCTGGAATACCAGCGTGAGAAAATCACACTCAATTGTTTATTAAAGTTTCAAAAATCCTTTTGAAAACAAAAGCATCTCGTAAGACCACGCCATAAATAAACATGTCAGGTTTTTACATTACGATAGCTAAAACATTTTTATAGAAATCCTATGATATTATAATAGGGTCAATTCACAAATACTAATTCAAATAGCCGAAATTGTTACATTATTAAATTCCAGCTACTAGCCACAGAGTGGGTAATACAAACAAAACTCGTACAAGGCTCGTTGGGAGAATGTATTTCCAACTAATGACTAGGCACTGGGTACCACCTGTCACAGTAGGTGGCCTAGATCACAATACCGAGGAGCACGCCCGCTCCCCTGCAACACAAGACCGGGACTACCCCTTACTCGATAATCCCGAGTGAGATCACCCCACGGTTGGGATCAGCAACCGCCCACTAAGCCAAAATAAAAAGAGACATCTAGACAGGGATGACCTCACCCTGCATGAATGCTACCCACCTTGCCTTGCTACATAACCCCTGATTTTCAGTCATTCCCATTTGATGAGGCTTGAGGCTAAGCGTTACCTTTTTATAACATATCCCTTAGAATGCCCATCGTCCACCTGACGATGTTTCGCAAACAATCATCCATGCAAGTCCGTCTCGGGTTCGAACGGAACCGAAGGCACTATTCCTACTACATCCATTTTGGAAATATCCTCAGGATTAGTAGCGACTAGCCCTTGCACTTCTCTGCTCCATCTTCGAATCCAAACTCGTTTTCACAAAACATACAAACCGGATCGAAGAGGTTTTCGAGAGAAAAATCTCGATCCCGGTCTCTTCGAAACGATCAACGCAGTTGGCCAATATCGACAGTCGGTTATTTAACTATCAATTAATATTCACAAACAACCATCAACCAATGAATAATTTCCCAAATTATTTATTAACCTCAAAATATCCTCACAACATATATTTCTATTTTCAACTCTTCAAAACAGTTTCAAATCATCTTTCTTTCCAGAATAAGCTTTCCAAAATATTTTCTATCTCCACTAAAATCACCAAGCACAAAACTCGATTTTTCTAGAATAATTTGAAACACCATACTTTGAAATATACTTTTAAAACATTTAAATAAAAAACTACTTCAATAATTTATTAAAAAGACATACCATATGAATATTTGAAAATAAGATTACTTAATAAAATATAAAACTAGATTTCACTTTTAAAAACAAAATACTAAGTCACTTTTTAAGTGATTACTACTATAATAGATTTGAGAAAATACTTACTTTAGAATTTAAATATTAGAAATAATAAAATTTTCAAAACATACTTTTTTAAACAACTTTAAACTTTTAACTTACATTTAAAAATTTACTTTGAAAACGTACTTGGTTATTCTGGCAGAATTTCCAACCTCAATCACTTAAATCAATTTTCCAAATTGATTTCTTTACTTATCAGTTCATTTCAAAATTCATTAGTTATGGACTTATTATTAATGTTATTATTTCACGTTTGATTTTAAATCATTTAAGTGAAATAAACAAATTTCAGTTTTTTCCCAATTTCTCCTTTATTCTTTTCAATATTTCAAATCTTAAATTTTAAATAAATTTTATATTTTTTAAATAATAACACTGAATTTTAAAATTCATTAACTTCCTATTTATTCAAATTTTCCTTTCTATACTCAAGATTTATTTATTAGAATGTTAAAGTCACTTTATTTCTTTTCCAATTCATTTTTAAATTTACTCAATTTTCTATAATTATTTTACTTACAAAATTCACTTCTTTTATTTTCTTTCCAAAGTCCAATTTATATATTTTTGGTAATTCATTATACCCAATTATATCCATCAAGCCATAGCATTCAGTATTCCAATATAATTCATCACAGAATATCAAATAATCACAACAGAAGGTACTAAATAATTTAAATAAATGTTGAGGGATCCAGTTGGATCCCTCCAACATGTTTTCCCTGCATCCACAGACGTTAGCACAATATAAAATGCCAATTCCATAATATATCATACTATAGCACATCAATCAATTCAACCACCCAAACAATTATTTAAATTTAGTTTTAATTCAGTTGAGTGAGATTAACTCACCTTTTGCTCTTCGTTTGGCAATCCAGTTCCATCTCGACCATTATCTCCTAATTTTGGACCTTGTATAAATATTTATATAATTTTATTAATATATGAGCCAATCAAACAATTAAAAATTCCATTGGAAATTTTAATTAACCAATGATTTATCTCAACTAATAATTTGATTTTAAACTAATTTCCTTTAATGTTTCTATTGACTAAAATTTGAATAGGTTAATTTAACAAGCTAATCATCATAATACTTTATTCTAAAACAGACTAATAACTTTATAACGTATATATGTATATTTATTTTCTTTTGAAACTACATATACATATACCTATAGAATTGATAAAAATCTAGCTTATATAAATTCTTTCAACATTTAAAATCCCTTTTTATTTTCCAAAATCTTCTATATATATTTATATTATATGTTTACTGTTTACCTATTAAAATAGAGATCTTAAACCTTATTGTAAAAATAATTTTTCTATTAAACTATACAATCTCAATATAAATCATTTAAATTAAAATAAAATCAAAATAACTTATTGTAAATTATAAATATACATTTCCTGTAAATATTCTCATATATAATTTACTGCAAAATTTTCAGATTACCAAATAAAATTTCTGTTTATAAATGTACTGTCTACACATTAAAATAAATAAAAGCAGAAAAGAAAAACTACCCTACCGAGAAAATTTCCGTTGCCCGAATCCCCTAAGTACAACACCCATGCAATCGACACCGCTAGATCGACTGCTCACCATCCCCAACCGGATCGTGACCCCCTTTGCTTTACCTCAGCCTCCGCCATGCTATGGCAACGAATCCCGCTACACTATCGCAGCCGAGGCAGTCACCTTCCCAGTGAAATACACCATCGATTGAGCGAACTCGAGTTGTTCGAACTCGAAGGGAAAGCCACACGAGCGCGTCAATGGTCAACGTCAGTGTCACGATCGACTTGATACGATCGAAAAGCCTAGTGACCACCATTTTTTTTATTTTTTTCTGTCGTATGAAATTGAGAAGAGGGAAAGGACAACTCACGATTTTATTTCGATTTGGGAAAAGAAAATGGAGGAAGACGTTCGGCCATGATTTTTAAAGAGGAGAAAAAGATAATCTTACGGCTATTAATTTAATTTTCTTCGAAAAGCTTTGAACGAGATATTATTGAACAAGCCTGCATTTTAAAGAAAGAACAGAGGGAACAGGAAAAGATGTTGCACGTGAAAAATTGTTTCTACGTGTCGGCTACAACAGAGATAGGTTGGCTAAAGGAAATACAGGGTGACTGCTGATTTGATTTCTTTCATAAAAGGATATTTAAATTAGATCGATAATTATCGTCTTATACCTCGTACGATTACACATTAATTCCGAAAGCTACGAAATTTTAAATCCGATAATAATAAAATATTACGGATCCAATGGAACTGGTTTCGTCAAATTCCGATCCCGTGTCTCGGAAGGCTATTTTTAAATTCAATTTAAACTATAAAATTTTCAAACTGAACAAACCACTATTAATTTCAGTTTTACAACTTCTATTATTTTCAATGCTATCAACATAAATTTTATAAGCCTTCAAATTATTTTCAACCAGCTTAAAACTGAAGATTCGATAATTTATCCAATTTCAAATTATTAAATTCAAAAATTTTATTAACAATTAATTAGTGATATTTGAATTGAAGTTAAAAATTTACTTTTAAAAATTTCAGATCAATTAAATATTCCAATTTAAATTGCTTAAAAAATCCGGTCGTCACATTCCTTCCCCTTAAAAGAATTTCGTCCCCGAAATTACTAATTAGGAGGAATGGTCCAATACCCGTTTACTCTTTCCAAAACCAAACAATTCATCATCCTACAAACTATCTTTTATAAAGACCCATTACCATTCTTACTAACTTCCCCAACTTTCCCATAGTTTCAAACAACATTACTTACTCAATTTAAACGTGTAAGTGACAAATATACAAAGTTTATTAACATGTTAATTAATTTCAACAGCCAAACACATGTACACATAAGCAATATACACTAAACACTGCCCATAAGCAAATCTATAAGGTTGCGACGCAAATTTAAATGCTTTCAATCCATATTCAAACCGTCCTATTCAATTCAAATGATTTCACAACTCTCTTACTTAACTTAAATTCATTTTAAGTCCAAGCAAACTCATTTAAATTGAATTAATTTCAAAAGCAATCTAACTCCCATTGTATTCGAAATCAAATTCTCATTAATATAACTTAAGTTAATTAACTCAATTACTAATTTCATTTACCAAACAAGTTTTATTTAAAATCATTTCATAAAACTCGACACAACCATTTCACAATTTTACTTAAATCAAGCTTTTATTCAAATATTACCTAAGTTATTTTATTTTTCGTCAAGTTATTTCAACTTTAAAACTCAAGTTATATATATATATATATATATATATATATATATATATATATATTATAAGCACTTTCCAAATTAAATCCCTAATTTGATTTTAATTACCAACCAATTTCAACTACTAACTAATTTAAATTAGTTTATTCAGTCAACCATTTGAATTTCATACTTCTAATTATATTCAATTCACCGTCAATCCAAGCTAAATTCACTTACACTTCATTGCTTACATTCAATTTATTTTTCATCCAAACAAGCCCATATTTATTACAATTGATTCAAAAACCAATTTTATTGGCTTCTGTTAATCCATAGAATTTATATAATCTCGTTTACGTCAAACGACAATTATTTTTATGCAAATTCAGTGATTTACTTAAAAGAATATCCATTTCTGTTTATAACTATATTAAATTAATACCAATTCAATCTATACTTAATTTGATTTCATTTTAATTGATTCCGTTCAATTTATTTCGCATTCCATATCCACATTCAATTTATTTAAATCCATTTATTAATCTTGGAACATTTCATATTGGTTACATCAAATACTCATTTCATAATTTATTTGCAAACTAAACATTTGCCACATTAAATTGGTATTCGACTTTCATTTAACCAATTCAAGTTCCATCTCCATATTTCATTACCAATTAATTATTAATTTGTTTATTCAAGTTTATTCCCAATATTTTATTTTTATCTCAAAACCACTTTAACTATTTTACTAGAGGTCAATTTAGTTTATAATTTAAGTTTTGCATTTTTCATTCACTTCCCAAAATTGAAATCAATTTTATTTTGGCTTATTTATTCCACTTCTTAATTTATAAGTCACAAACTTATTTATTTTCATACTTTCATCAATGGACAACCAATCCCATTGACATTTTACTTTTTAACTCGGAATTACACATTTTATTTAGCCAATATATTTTTATTATTCCGTAAGCATTTAAAATGAAATTCCAGAGTTCAAACAATTTCCCAAAATCTCAAAATCACTTTTGAAATCAACTACATCCAAAATCCTTTGGCAAATTCAATTATCCCTTTGAATTTTAAAACCAAACCCAGTTCGCAAACAATTCCAATTTAAAATATGCAGATAGTAATTCCTCTCTTGGAAACTCGAAAATGAACACCGATGATGTCGCGATCATCATCAGTATTATTTTCCAGCGACCGAAAGAATTTAGTGCTTTTATCTCTTTAACAACATTACAAATATTTTTAATTTTCAGATCTTACAAGATTTCAAATACAACTCAAAATATTTCTAAAATATTACTATTATTCCTCCAAACCTTTTTGAAACCGTTTTCAAACCCAAAGGAATTTAAATTTTTCCCAAAAATTCCAAATTGCAATTCCTTTAAATCTATATTCAAACATTCTTTGGAATTTTATCTCATTTCAATTTCAAAATGGTTCTCTCGAATTCTATTCCAAAATTATAATCACCTTTACAGTTTACATTTAACAATCTCATTTGTATATGAAGTTTATTTCAATTTATAAATTACATTTATAATCTATATTTCAAATTCCATTTTGTTATATAAATTTATTCTTCAACTTTGGTTATAAGTTTTCAATTTCTTATTCAATTTCTATACACTAGTGTTAATAATTTAATATTATCATTCCTTGACAAATCAAGCACCAAATACTACGAAATACTTTACAAAATTTATATCTTTTGCACACAAAAATAATTTGGGGAAAATTATTTCATTTACCCAACTTTAAAATAATACTGAGTCGAATTATTCTATTCAAGTGTTTACAGATCCTTATCAATAACGTTAATTACTCGTAGTGACCAGAATCCATAAACTACTCAATAAATCAATGAACACAATATAAAATCATTTTATATTCACTAATAAATACGCGCTCATATTTATTAATACACTCAAACTCAGTCTAGAGTACTATTGACTCTATTTTAATGAGTAATTCCCACTAGAGCCAAGGTTATCACCAACCTAAGCTATGATACCAAGTGTAACGACCCGCAAATCTGTACCCCTTGAGTCATCACTATTCTAACTAAATCAATTCAAGTTGTATAGAAACACGAACCACTTGGGTTAAAGAAGAAGAGGCAGAAGAAGAAAATATAAAAAAATCAAAAACTAACCATCGTAGTGGAATAAATATAATAGATAATAAATGATCTTTACACAAAATCAAATATATCTGTTCATATATTACATCATCAGAGTACATCAATCACACTCAACATCAGTAACATACAACTGGATGCACAACTAAACAACACAGTGGAACATATATATAAACGAGTACGGGAGTACGTATCGTCATCCAACTCGTCTCCTAAGCTCCACAGCATCATATCCTGTATCATATAATACTCGGTCTGACCCGAGCATTACAATTAAATAACACCCGAGTCAGTCTGGAATACCACCGTGAGAAAATCACACTCAATTGATTATTAAAGTTTCAAAAATCCTTTTGAAAACAAAAGCATATCGTAAGACCACGCCACAAATAAACATGTCGGGTTTTACCTTATGGTAGCTAAAACATTTTTATTGAAATCCTCTGATATTATAATATGGTCTATTCACAAATACTTATTCAAATAGCCGAAATTGTTACATTATTAAATTCCAGCTACTCGCCACAGAGTGGGTAATACAAACAAAACTCGTACAAGGCTCGTAGGGAGAATGGATTTCCAACTAATGACTAGGCACTGGGGTACTACATGTCACAGTACGTGGCCTAGATCACAGTACCGAGGAGTACGCCCGCTCCCTTGCAACACAAGACCGGGACTACCCCTTACTGGATAATCCCATGTGAGATCACCCTGCGGTTGGGATCGACAACCGCCCACTAAGCCGAAATAAAAAGGGACATCTAGACAGGGATGACCTCACCCTGCTTCGGTGCTACCCACCTAGCCTTGCTGCATAACCCCTGATTTTCAGTCATTCACATTTGATAAGGCTCGAGGCTAAGCGTTACCTTTTTAGAACATATCCCTTAGAATGCCCATCGTCCACCTGATGATGTTTCGCAACAATTCATCTACGCAAGTCCGTCCCTGGTTCGAACGGAACCGAAGGCACTATTCCTACTACATCCATTTTTGAAATATCCTCAGGATTAGTAGTGACTAGCCCTTGCACTTTTTTGCTCCATATTCGAATCCAAACTCGTTTCCACGAAACGTACAAACCGGATCGAAGTGGTTTTCGAGAAATAAATCTCGATCCCGGTCTCTTCGAAACGATCAATGCAGGTGGCCAATATTGATAGTCGGTTATTTAACTATCAATTAATATTCACAAACAACCATCAACCAATAAATAATTTCCCAAATTATTTATTAACCTCAAAATATCTTCACAAGATATATTTCTATTTTCAACTCTTGAAAACAGTTTCAAATCATCTTTCTTTCGAGAATAAGCTTTCCAAATATTTTCTATCACCACTGAAATCACCAAGCACAAAACTCGATTTTTCTAGAATAATTTGAAACACTCTACTTTGAAATATACTTTAAAAGCATTTAAATTAAAAACCACTTCAATAATTTATTAAAAATACATACTATATGAATATATGAAAATAAGGTTACTTAATAAAATATAAAAGTAGATTTCACTTTTAAAAACAAAATACTAAGTCACTTTTTAAGTGATTACTACTATAATAGATTTGAGAAAATACTTACTTTAGAATTTAAATATTAGAAATAATAAATTTTTCAAAACATATTTTTTTAAACAACTTTAAACTTACATTTAAAAATTTACTTTGAAGACGTACTTGGTTATTCAGGGAGAATTTCCAATCTCAATCACTTAAATCAATTTTCCAAATTGATTTCTTTACTAATCAGGTCATTTCAAAATTCATTATTTATGGACTTATTATTAATGTTATTATTTCCCGTTTGATTTTAAATCTTTTAACTGAAATAAACAAATTTGAGTTTTTTCCCGATTTCTCCTTTATTCTTTTCAATATTCTAAATCTTAAATTTTAAATAAATGTTTTGTTCTTTTTAAATAATAACACTGAATTTTAAAATTCATTAACTTCCTGTTTATTCAAATTTTCCTTTCTATACTCAACATTTATTTATTACAATGTTAAAGTCACTTTATTTCTTTTCCAATTCATTTTTAAATTTACCCAATTTTCTATAATTATTTTACTTACAAAATTCACTTCTTTTATTTTCTTTCCAAAATCCAATTTATATATTTTTGGTAATTCATTATACCCAATTATATCCATCAAGCCATAACATTCAATATTCCAATATAATTCATCACAGAATATCAAATAATCACAACAGAGGGTATTAAATAATTTAAATAAATGTTGAGGGATCCGGTCAGATCCCTCCAACCTGTTTTCCCTAAATCCACAGACGTTAGCACAATATAAAATGCCAATTCCAAAATATATCTTACTATAGCACATCAACCAATTCAACCATCCAAACAATTATTTAAATTTAAGCATTTAAATTTAATTTTAATTCAGCTGAGTGAGATTAACTCATCTTTTGCTCTTCGTTTGGCAATCCAATTACATATTGACCATTATCTCCCAATTTTGGACATTGTATAAATATTTATATAATTTTATTAATATACGAGCCAATCGAACAATTAAAAATTCCATTGGAAATTTTAATTAACCAATGATTTATCTCAACAAATAATTTGATTTTAAACTAATTTCCTTTAATAATTTTATTGACTAAAATTTGAATATGTTAATTTAACAAGCTAATCATCATAATACTTACTTCTAAAACAGACTAATAACTTTAAAACGTATATATGTATATTTATTTATTTTATTTTATTTTTGCAAGCCAAGCCGGTTTTATAGTGGGCCGTCCACTTATTTTACCAAAGTAATAAAGTTAAAGTACAGGAGAAAGGTAAAAGCACCCAAACTACTATGAAGAAAAAAAGAAAAAAACAGCATAGGTATGTGATAGACATGTCACAATAACTAAAAAGCACCTAGTCTAGGACTCCTCAGGAGAGGAAGAAACACCAGCATCTAAAGATTTCAACAGGACATTGCCACAAAGGCCAGCAAAAGGCCTGAAACGGGAGGCAAGTCCCGGGTCATATCCCGTAGCATCAGGAGAGTAAATGAAAGATCGATCCCAAGAAGTAACTGCTAGCAAATCCGAATTCCTACTCGCATCCACACCGTCGACATCAAGAACAAGAGCATCACCAGACGGACGGTAATAAAGGCATCTAAGGTCCATCTAATCATCGGAAACAAATCTGAAATATGAATTTGATACAGGGTTAAATCTGACATTAGATATACGATCAACCCAACACCCCTCAGATTTATCACAATCAATAGGATACCAAGAACAATCTGGATCAGCCAAAGGAATAGTAGGGGTAACACAAGGAACCGCTGCACCAAAAGGAGAGTCAGGCCTAACAACAGTAGAAGGCGGACCCGGATCAGACAGAGAAGCCTCAGGAGGGGCAGCGACATGAAGGATAGTGGCAGGAGCCTTAGGGATCCACCTCAGGAGAGGAGGACGTGGCAGAGGAACCTTCGGAGGAGCCGGAGAGGATTTGGGATGCAGGCAGGCGATAGAAAGGTGGCCAAAGGAGTGACAGGACGAGCATATATCTGGAACCCAACCATAGCGAACACGGACCTCAGCAATGTGCCCAACAGCAAGCTGAACAGTAATAGTATCAGGAAGTGGCTTGAAGGGGGAAATCTCAATTAATGCCTTAGCATACATCAATTTTTCACGGGCAACCGTGTTAACGTCAAAACATTTCAATTTACCAACATTGCATGCAAACCAATTCAACCCAATCAAAGGTTGAAGCGCAGAGGGGATTTGGGAAAAATACACCCAAACAGGGATAGAAAGCACCTACTCGCGAGCAGTAGCCACAGTGGGAGACCAAGGAGTAATTATAAAGGGTCTACCAGCAAAGAAAGTGGGTTCAGAACCAAGAACCAACCGTCGATCCCCAAAAGACGAAAACTTGAGGTAGTATAAGGAGTCGATCAACTTAATATGCAAAGGACACGCAGCTTCCACGTCTTACGTAAAACCGAAGAAGCGTCACGTAGTCGGTGACTTGGCTCAAGGAAGAAGCCAACCAAATAATCAGACCAGAAATCTACTCCATCTTGCATAACCACCGGAGGTGGGATCATCACACCATTCTCTTCAATAATGTCAAATTCGATTTGTTTATAATCACCTACATTACGCGGCAGAGAGTTGAAAATAGAAGCCCATGGTTTGTGGCAAGTCGGAATGAAGCAGTTGGACCAAGTTGAGCATCAGCCGAGGGCAGAGCAGGATTAACAGACTTTGAAGCAGAAATGCTTTTTTCACTGACTAGAGGACCAATGGACTCAGAGGAAATAGCACAAACAGTTGGTGGGCGCTGTCCAAAATCAGTAACTGGACCGTAACCCACAGTTCCATCTGACAAACTACACAAATCCCCTTCACAGCAAACATTATTCAATTCATTCAACCCCATAGCACCAATCGAATTCACCTGCCTACTCACCATCGCACCAGGAGAAGGAGGAAGCAACCCAGACACAGGGGAATGCAATACAGTTCCAGAGGGGCTACTAGAAGCATCAGTAGCGAAATCCATAGCAAGCATATCTGGGCGTTCAATTGGAGCTATGGGGGATCGAAAACTATTTAGAAGAGGAGGAAAATCAGCAATAGAAAGCAACGAAAGGTTAGACGAAACCGCAGGAATATTTTTGAATGGCCTTCCAGAGCGAGTAGAGGAGGGGGAGATAGGGAACGAAGGAGGAGCGGGGGACATGAAAAAAGATGATGCGCGAGGAAGCTAGGGGGTGGATAAGAAAATCGCCTGGGAGACAAGAATTTTGAATCGCCGTGAAGCCATTGAAATCGTACAAAACAATCGTACAATTGAAATCGTACAATTAACTTTATTTTCTTTTGAAACTACATATATATATACACCTATGGATTTGATAAAAATCTAGCTTATATAAATTCTTTCAATATTTAAAATCCCTTTTATTTTCCAAAATCCTCTCTATATATTTATATTATCTGTTTGTTGTTTACCTTAAAATAGAGATCTTAAACCTTACTGTAAAAATAAATTTTCTATTAAACTATACTATCTCGATATAAATCATTTAAATTAAAATAAAATCAAAATAACTTGCTGTAAATTATATATATACATTTCCTGTAAATATTCTCATATATAATTTACTGCTAAATTTTCAGATTACCAAATAAAATTTAAGTTTATAAACATCCTATCTACACATTAAAATAAATAGAAGCAGAAAAGAAAAAATACCCTACCGAGAAAATTGCCGTTGCCCGAATCCCCTAAGCACAACACCCATGCAATCGACACCGCTAGATCGACTGCTCACCATCCCCAACCGGATCATGACCCCCTCTGCTTCAGCTCACCCCCGCCATGCTACGGCAACGAATCGCGCTACACCACCGCAGCTGAGGCCGTCGCCTTCCCAGTGAAATACACCATCGATTAAGCGAACTCGAGTTTTTCGAACTCGAAGGGAAAGCCGCCTACTTGCAGTCACAAGGCCACAAAATCGCTACCACACGCGCACGTCAATGGTCGACGTCAGCGTCACGATCGACTTGATCTGATCGAAAAGCTCAGCGACCACCATTTTTTTCTATCTTATGAAATTAAGAAGAGGGAAAGGACAACTCACGATTTTATTTCGATTTGGGAAAAGAAAATGGAGGAAGATGTTCGTCCATGTATTTTAAAGAGGGGAAAAAGATAATCTTTCGGCCATTAATTTAATTTTCTTCGAAAAGCTTTAAACGAGTATTATTGAACGAGCCTGCATTTTAAAGAAAGGACAAAGGGAACAGGAGAAGATGTTTCGCGTGAAAAATTGTTTCTGCGTGTCGGCTACAGCAGAGATAGGTTGGCTAAAGGAAATATAGGGTGACTGCTGATTTGATTTCTTTCAGAAAAGGATATCTAAATTAGATCGATAATTATCGTCTAAGCATTTATACCTCGTCCGATTACACGTTAATTCCGAAAGCTACGAATTTGAAATACGGTAATAATAAAATATTACGGATCCAATGGAACTGGTTTCGTCAAATTCCGAGACTGTGTCTCGGAAGGCTATTTTTAAATTCAATTTAAACTATAAAATTTTAAAACTGAACAAACCACTGTTAATTTCAATTTTACAACTTCTATTATTTTCAGTGTTATGAACATAAATTTTACAAGCCTTCAAATTATTTTCAACCGACTTAAAACCGAAGATTCAATAATTTACCCAATTTCAAATTATTAGATTCAAAAATTTAATCAACAATTAATTAGTGATATTTGAATTCAAATTAAAAATTTACTTTTAAATATTTCAGATCAATTAAATATTCCAATTTAAATTGCTTAAAAATTTCGGTCGTCATAAGATACGTTAGCCATTATAGTTTTGTAGTAAATATTTATTGGATTTGTTGATCCACTTGAGAAGAAAATAAAATAGATAACACTTACCGATGTATTCAGCAGATAGTTAAGACAAGCCTATAGATGGTCGTTCCTATGCAGCTCTATTCTCCGCATTAGCAGACGTTATTATCTCGTAATACTCTTTGTTAATATGGGTCGCAGAGTGGGGCGTCACAACTTGGTATCAGAGCTGAGCATAGAACAAACTGTGATAAGTAAAAAATAGAAACACATAGTACAGTACATCCAAATATAACACAAGTGATAACATAGTTTCCCACTATCGTATTCCTCAGTCGTGCCTTTAGTCTTTTCATTTCCTTAGAATGGATAATAAGTTTGTTAACATTATAAGTGTTTTAAATATCACTATTTTTTAAAATAGTAGAAATTAGACCTCATATGGCTTAATTTAAATTATGTGTTTTGATCCTTGGTGAATAAAGTTGCGCGGCGAAAATGGTGTGACCGTTTACGCTGGGCACATTCAATGCATTGCTTTTAGTAAATGTTTGTTTAGTTGATAATTGCATGAATGTGTGTTAACATAGTTGTAATGACCCGTAAATTTTGATAAATAAATTGGTTGAATTAATAAGATTTTTGTAATTTAATTTAGAAAGAAATAAATATTTTATAATTTATAATGAAGTAAATGTTAAAAATGAAATGCAACCATGGAAATTAAAGCTAAGTATTAAGAATTGAAATGAAAATGTCGATTAAATGAAGTAACGTAAATTGTTATAATAGGCTAAGAATTGAATATAAGAAAACAAAGGCAAATAGTGAATTAATTAATGAAATTATAATAACAAATAGTAATTGAATGTCCTGTATGTATTTATAATATTGTTTGGAAAAGGAAAACTTATAAAAGTATGAATGAGAGTAAGCATTTAATTAATCAATGCAATAATATATTGATTAATAATAACTGAATGTGAATTAAGGGAGTAACGTTAGTGGCAGTTGATAAATAACCAATTTAGTGCAATTCCAATTTAATTGCTACAATTGTAAGGTTTTAATTGATTGAAATTAGTAGATTTGGGAAATAGATTCAAAATTTTATCAATTGATAGAATAATACGTAATAAATTGTAGATGATAGGATTAATGCTAGAGAGTAATTGTAATAGTTGTTGTTTGATAATAATGTAAGAATGTGAACTAAGATTATTAATTTAAATGTAATAAAGTGGATTAATTGGAATTACGTGAAAAGATTTTTAATTTAAATGTAATAAAGTGGATTAATTGGGAAATATTAATGTGCTAAGATATAGCCTATGCCAATTAAAGTTAATAATTAATGAATTGAATGAAAGGCCAATTAATGAAAATAAATGGGAACTTTGATTTATGAGTAATAAAAGCTTATTAATGTGACTAAAAGTTAGCGTAACGATTTTTGTATGTTACCTATTTGTGTAGAGTGTTAATTTACAATTGGAAATCAGTTACAATAATTATAATTTAATATTATGTTAATGTTAATTAAGGTAATATTTGTAAGTAATGTTAAGGTTATTCATGTCGGACAATTTGTTGAATTATAAGTATTGGAAATAAAGCTTTATCAATATATTGGAATTTAATTGGATTAATTGCAATTTAATGAAATTATAATATCTAAATATTACATTATTTTAAGATGGAATGTGAGAATATTTAATGTAATACTTTTGAATCCAATGTTAAATCCATCTATTTGAAATTTATGAATGGAATAATCATTAATTTATTTAATTAAATGGGATTAGTGGAAATTTAATTTATAATTTCTAAATTTAATGAAATTTTGGTTAATACTGAAATTAATAAATTAATCAACTCTAAATTGACATTTAAATTTGGGTAAATTAGTGTAAATGATTTAGAAATTTAAAAATGATGAAATTTGTTAATTGTAGATTAGAAATTGAAAATTTAATTTAATTTGTTAATTTACCATTTTAATTAATTAATGTAAAAATAGCCATTTTGGCCACCAACTCGGATTTGGATGAAACTTGTTTCGTCAGATCCGTAACAGTGAATTATCGTAGGATTTCAAGTTTCGTAGCGATCGGACCTATCGTTTGATCGCACGGATTCGAAACGCCTTGAAATTAATGAAAATGAAATCAATTGAAATCAATTTGAAAAATATTATTTTTAGCATAACTTCTTCTTACGATGGAATTTGGACTTGAAACCATTGCCATTGCGTTTAAAATATTTTAAAACACCCATTTTGACATACGAGTTGACCCAATTTTGTTCCGCAGTCAGAACGGGCTTTCCGGGCCATTCATCGTTCATCGCGTTTATAAATCGGGTCCATTTATTCTATTTCAACCTTGCCTATATATACCCTGTTATAAACCCTAGCCTACCTCTATTTCTCATTTGCCTATGCGTACAATTCTTCTTCACCTCCTCATTCCAATAGCAGACAATTCCAAATCCAATTGCAAATTCAAAAATCAAAGTGAAATTTCAAACTCCTAAAAAAAACTCAGAAAATATATATATTGAAGATCTCAATGATACGAACCTACGTCTGCTGTTCGTTCAGTGACCAGATTGATCAGAAATCGCGGTCAAAGTCGAATTGTGCGTTTTTGATTTCGACATCAATCGATGAAATTGAAATCTGGGTATTGTAGAACTCGTTAGGGGAAGTCATTTGGTGGTGGTCGCAGCCTCTATTGGTGGCTAAGGCATCGGAATTTGGCGACTTAGGGTTTGAAAAACCTCGGAACTTTGGCGGCGGGGACAGTAATAGGGGAGGCGGAGTACGATGGCCTTCAAGGCGTAGATGCGGCAGAGGGAGGCAGTCGTGGTGGCTGTGACGACCCGGAATTTTTGAGCATTTGATTGTGGAATATTTTACTGGTTTTAAATATTTAAAAGTTAACTTTTAACTTGAATTCAAATATCACCACTTATTAGGTAATTTAATTATTAAATTAAATAAGTTGAAGTTGGGTAAAATGTTGAATCTGGAGTTTTAAGCCTATTAATAATAATTTGAAGGCTTGTAAAATTTATATTGATAGCATTGAAGATAGTAGAAGTATTAAAATTGAATTAGGAAGTGCTTTGTTAAGTTTTGAGATTTTATTGTTTAAATTTTAAAATAGCCTTCTGAGGCACAGTCTCGTAATTCAACGAAACCAGTTCCATTGGATCCGTAATATTGTATTGTTATCGGATTTCAAATTTCCTATTGATCGGAGTTATTGTGTGAGCGTATGACATATCAACGCGTCGAAATCTATGTTGAAAATTCAAGATATTTTGGTTTATATTCTATATATATATAAAATCAGAATCTAATCAGGCCAAAATGTCGGGCGTTTCTTTTCCCATCAGTTGCCATTCTGTCCTTTCCTAGTCACTGTAGCAAAGCAACTTATGTATGCAAGATGATTCATACGCTACCAATTTTCCTTCATTCATGCAGCCTTGTCTCGAAGATAAAAATATCTACCATTCAAAATTAATGGCCGAAATAAAATCATAACCCTCGTCTCTTTTCTAAAAAAATAAAAAATAAAAAATAAAATATACGAGAGAAAATCATCGAGGTGTGGCTCGATTTCTTAGGCATCGTAGGGGAAGACGGAGGGGTTTTCGATCGTCAAGGTGAGCATTGCGAGGGAAACTCCACGCACGCGAAACTATAGGCGGAGGCGGGATTTATCGCGACTCCATCGTGAGGCAGGAGGGTCAGGGCATGCTCGCGTCGGTGAGACTCATGGGATCGGCAAATGCCTGGAGTTGAGCAGTGAACTTCGAAATGAGTTTTGGTTCACGCAGTGGATCCTCGAAGTCGAAGTTATTCTAAGCCAACTGCGAGTTGATGCCACCGTGAAGTAGACGAGCGTGGGTTTTGGGTTGCAGCGGGGGCCGGCAGCGAGCTGTTGTGGCTTCTGTTTTTTTCGCATATTAGGTTGGTTGTGATTGGATTCTTCCTGGGATCAAAGTGTTAAGGTATATTGTAACGACCTAAAATTTTCGCACTCGAAAATTCCGGATAGTTATGAAAAAGAAGAAAGAGATAAAAGAAGAAGAAGATCAAAAACAACACCTCACGTTCGCAGCGGATAAAATATAATAAATAAGAACAGTTTACAGAAGGATACTATATCTGTCAATTACAATTTTAATACATCAGAGTTACACATATACTCAAATACTGGACATATACAAATCAACATGTCTCAGATTTACAATATTATAATATAGCGGAAAATACTCTACACGTTCCTGCCATCCAGCTCGCCTCCTGAGCTCCAGAATGTTCTTACCTGAAAATCTATAATACTCGGTCTGACCCAAGCATTACACCAAAGTAACACCCGGGTCCGGATGGAAACCAGTGTGAGTAAACCCAACTAACATGGAATACCAAAGCAATCAACTTATATAAACCCGGGAAACTTATATCAATTTCCCAAGCCACAAAATTATTATAGTCAACACTTACTCAACATATAAGTTTCTAAATACCCAAGATTTTCCAATTCCTCCAAATCATTTCACTCCAGTATATTGATTTCACATATCAATCTTATAAACATTCGAAGTGGTTTCGAGTATTTACCTAATACCCGACCTCGATCTCTTCGAATCTCATATCATCCTATCCCAAGTTATCCAAATGAAATACACAACATTTCACATCAGACTTATATAATTAAATATTGAAAATCTTAATCAAACCTCAATCACTTAGATTCCTTCATTAATTAATACCAAAACAATTAATTAATTAACCCTTCCTTATCAATTCATCTTAATTAATCACCTTGGATTAATTATCCTTCAATTATATTCAAGTAATTATCTTTAATTAATTTCACGATATTAATTATCCTGAACCCAAAATCAATAAGTAATCTTAATTACTTCATGAATTAATTAACTATTTCAATTACATTAATCCTTAATTACTTATATTAATTAACTTCTCTTAAGACACTTATTTCTGAATAATTCATCTTAATTAATCAATCTTAATTACATCGTTGATTATACAAATTTATGGTTTCCAACTATATTTCAATTTGTCCCAATCTAAATTAATTACATTAAATAATTAATCATTAATTAAAACCGCGGATATTAATCATTCTTGATTTAGCTCAACCTGTAATTATCTACCTTTTTATTTACTTCATTAGATAATTTAATTACTCATTTTACAATAGAAGCTTAAAGGAATTTAAAACCAAATTTATTTTTAAATTTAATTTAGTTTACGATTGCACTTTGACATTCAAGTTATTCGAAACACTTAATATTTTAAAACTTATTTGTTAGATTTAACTTTGATTTAGGACTTGTTTTTAAATCTTTACTTTACAATTTAACCCCAATTTTAAATATCACTTCTATTTCTTTCCAATTGATTTTTTTTATTCTATAATTATTTCACATTCAAATTTTTCACCGTTATATTTCTTCCAAAAATCCAACTTTATATATTTTGATAATTCAGGGTACCGAAATATCCAAGCAACCCACAACATTCAATCTTCGAATTACGAAAAATATTCGTCATAGATTATCAATCATTCCAGTATATACTATATACCGCTATTAATATATCACATCAATTCAATTCAACCATTCAACCAATCATTTAAATTTAACCACTTAAATTTAAATAAAAATTCCAGAAGCGTGAGATTACTCACCTTTGTTTTCGATTTGCAAATCCGATCCAATCTCGGCTTGGCTTCACGTTTTCGACCTTGTATAAACATTTTATAGTTTATTATTAACTTGATCTAATTTGACAATTTATTATTAACATTAAATAAATTTAAATTAACTAGTTTTAAATAATTGTTCTCATTTTTGAAATGAAATCTACTTGGATAATAAAACACTATATTAACTTGATTATTAGATTTTGGTAAACAATTTAATTTACAAGTTTATACCTATTAAAGAATCCACTAATTTTCTTCAAACTCTACCTGCATTTTAAAGTTTCCTATTTTAAAAATCTTACGTCTATTATATTCTTACTGTTTAAATAAAATATGTGAGTTGATAAATATATATATTAAGTTAACTTTTGAAAAAGAAAAAAATAGAAATGAATTACAGTATGCTTAATACCTTACTGCGAGCAAGGACACGTTCTGAAAATGCCATAAATTCCACCATAGTGCTCGAGCTCGATTCCACCTCATGATGTCGACATCGAGCCACGACCTAACCTGCTTGTCATCCACCTACGACTGCAAATTCCCCCTCTCTACCTCGATCGTTTGTAAGCCGAAACCCTAGTTCGAACCCGTCTGCACGGCCACATCCTACTGCAAAATCGACATCCCCACGCTACTTCATCGACCGTTGACATCGCGACTCCAACTCGCGATCCTTCCTGTTGCTCGGCGCTGGACTTTGAAAGCGACGACCCTAAAAATTTCAGCGAACCCTGCCTCCACCGAAGCTCGCTTCTGACATCTCCACGCCCACAAAATCCCTCACCTTCCTAGCCGAAATTGAGGTTGTCGAACTCGAGAAATAGCTCGTTCATTTTTCCCAAATGAGATTTCGAATTTCATTCTGAAAAATGATTTTCGATTTCGAGGAGGTCGGCTTCGGCCATTTTTTTTATATTCGTTCGATTCTGCTTGAAGATAAGAGAAGGGGAACGGACGATAAATATTGATTTGGGTAGCTTCCTGCGTACGATTGTTTATATAATTAAATATTGAAAATATCTCGTGTCGCACTGTGAAATTTCGAACCCCGAATCAGACATGACGACAGACGTTTATAAGGTTTTACCCGCATTCCGAACACAATGGAACGTGTTTCGGAAGCTAATTCGATCATATGTGCGAGTTACGGAAATAAACGATCAATTTTAAATTAAATCGATTAAAATAGTTCTAAGCGTTTTGAGATGCCAGGGTCAAACGACAACTCCGATTGCTACGAAAATTGAATCTGATAATAACTAACTGTTACGGATCCAATGGAACTGGTTTCGTCAAATTCCGAGACCGTGCCTCGGAAGGCTATTTTTAAATATCGATTTAAACGATGTATTATTAAAATTAAACAACCCGCCTTTAAATTAAATTTCAACCATTCTATTATTTTCATTATCATCATTATAAATTTTATAAGACTTCAAATTATTTTAAACAAGCTTAGAATCTCAGATTCAACAATTTACCCAATTTTAATTATTAAATTCAATATTTAAACTATATATTTCAATGATTTAATTATCAAGTAAATATTGATATCTGGAATTCAAGTTAAAATTAACTTTTAAATATTTTAAAATCAATTAACTATTCAAATTTGAAATTGGTAGAAATTCCGGGTCGTCACATTCCTTCCCCCTTAAAAGAATTTTGTCACAGAAATTACTATTTAGGAAGAATGGACCAATACCCGTTTACCTTCCTCCAAAAATCCACAATTCAACATCATACCATCTATCTTTTATTAAAGACCTACTATAACCTCAATCAACTTTCCAAAACCTTCTATAGTTTTCAAACAATACCCTTCCGCTCAATCATTTAAATTTCAATTTAGAACCAATTTTGAATTATCAAAATTTGCTCAAAAATTTTCTAACTTTCTCAATTTTCGAATTTTTTTGCCAGCGACTCCTTTGCGCGGCTAGCTAGGTACAGCTACAAAAGGCCTCTATGGGCTCCCAAATTCCAAAAGAAAACAAAAGCCAAGTGGTTAGATCAAAAATCCAATCCAATTTCATACAGAAATTTTAAATGCATACCTTTTTGTCGGGCAATTCAAATTTATCTTCTGATATCAAAACCAATTTCCTTTTTCTCTTTATAATACCTACATAACATACGTAGCAATAATCTCTAATAATAGCCCTTTAAAATCATTTTATACATTTCCTTACATAGGTTTCATATCTATTTCAATTTAGTTTTTTTCCCATTTCCATATGATTTCAATTTGTCTTCAATTATGAATATTAAATTTTATCTTTCATTTATAACTGATTCATATTAGTTTTATTTACTAATTTACTTTAATTTCCAATTTGAAATTTTTTTGTCATTAATAAGATTTTCCCCAAAAAAATTACAAAAATTTTCTAATTGGAAAATTTTTGGCAAAATCTCCTCTGTACAGAGGAGCTTTTGCAATTTAACAGGAGATATAAATATATATACATCGACCCACACGGTCGGAAAAAGCAAAAACAGTTCATATTTCCTATTTTTACTGCGTAGGCGTACCTTTATTTAGCATTTTAAGCAAGGGACTTATTTATTTTATCAAATAGCATAACCAAATCCAACCAAACGACTCTTCAGGTACTTGTACTTACTCAGTTTAAACATATAAGCACTATATATATGAAGTTTATAACATTTCTCTTACATAAACAACTATAACACATCAATTCTAGAAGAAATGCATTCAAAATAACTTCCATGAGCAATTTATTTGTTTTGAAAACTAATTTAATTGCTTTCAACCAATTCATAAGCCATTTTGTTCAATTTAAATGGTTTGCACCTCAATTTCTTACATTCAATTGATTTTTAATCCAAACAAGCTCATATTCACTTCAGTTAATTCTAAAACCAATTTATTTAATATCTATCAACTCACAGAAATTTAATTACTTTTGTTTACGCCAAACGACAATTATTGTTATGCAATTTCGACGATATTCGCCTAATAAAGTATCTATTTTAGTTTATAACTACTTCAAATTAATTTCAACCCATTCTGAATTTAATTCCATTTCATTTCTAAATTATTTACCAACCATACATTGCATTTCATTTCATCTCCGCATTGGATTCGTTCAAAACAATCTATTAAGCTTGGCACATTCAACTTATAAATTAATAACCATTTCCAATTTAGTTTAACCCAGACTTTTATGATCTTTCACTTTTGCTCGAAGCCAACTTCTATTAATTTTAAACTTAAGTTAATTTACTTTCTTTAAATTATTTCAACTTCATAACTTAAGCTCACATCATTTGCAAATAAATTTTCTTTTCACCTTAACTTGATTTTATTTCAAACAAATCTAATTTCGACCTACAAATCTATTTGATTAATTATTATAAATTAAAGTCCAAATTCAATTCATTCACTACTAAATCAACCAATTACAAGGTCATTTTCAATTTATTTTACCTACCTGGGTTTTGTTTGTAATTCAAACCATGTCTAATATAATTAAATTTCATTTCATTCGACAACACTTCCCTTATTCTAATTTACTTGCAAATTTCGTTAAATATTATTCATATCACATTTGAATTTTATTTGTAACTCAAACCATCAATATTTTTATCCAACTTCATTTTATTTTTATTTTTACAACATCTCTTCTAATTTAATTCATTATCAAATCCAAGTCGAATTCTATTTATAATTCGAATTCATTTCCAAACTCCATTATTAATTTATAATCCATTTCATTCAACCGTATTAAATTCTATTAATATTCTATCAAATAATTATTTAGCTAATTAGCTTACCTCCAAACTTTAATACAAAAATTACATCATTAAATTTTCCCGAGTTAAATCTTATTTATAATTCCAGTTTGGATTCCCTTTTATTTTCCCAAAATTCCAAGACTTTTATTTTAAAATTTAGAAATACCTTTAAATTCACATCATTTATTAAAATAGACTTTTATAAAAATACTTCTTATAACTCGATGTCTCAATTGGTCCATCCTTGTTCTCATAGAAATTCAGTCATACGTTGATCAGGCGTAGGACTGAAAATCTATAATTACTTGGTAAACCCGTTTTCAACACCCAGTGAAAATACTTGGAAAATAATTTTATTGAAAATATAGAAAACAGTTTTTGAAAGTAGAGGGAATATCTTTGGTGAAAATGCTCTGGAGATCATCACTCCCATCCATGGTCGCAGTCAACCTGATGGTTACGCCGCCACCCCGACAAAATCCATAGATAACTGTAGGCCTCCGCACCCCTCGATTACACCATGCAACCCGCCATAGATCCAGCTACAACTTGGGTTACGTTCCAGAGTCAGAACGGGCCTTTCGGGCCATTCATCGTTCAACGTGTTTATAAATCGGGTCCATCTATTCTATTTCAACCTTGCCTATATATACCCTGTTATAAATCCTAGCCTACCTCTATTTCTCATTTGTTTGTACGTACAATTCTTCTTCACCTTCTCATTCCAATGGCAGACAATTCCAAATCCAATTGCAAATCAAAAATCAAAGTGAAATTTCAAACTCCTCAAAAAAGTTTAGAAAAAATATATATCGAAGATCTCAATGATATGAACCTACGTCTGCTGTTTATTTTTCGAGACAGTGACCGGATTGATCAGAAATCACGGTCAAAGTAGAATTGGGCGTTTTTGATTTCGACATCAATCGATGAAATTGAAATATTGGTATTGTAGAACTCGTCAGGGGAAGTCTTTTGGTGGTGGTCAAAGCCTCTATTAGTGGATGAGGCATCGGAATTTGGTGACTTAGGGTTTGAAAAACCTTGGAACTTTGGTGGCGGCAGCGGTGATAGCGGAGGCCGAGTATGATGGCCTTTAAGGCGTAGATAAGGCAGAAGGAGGCAGTCGTGGTGGCGGTGGTGCGACGTTCCCTGGTGGCCAGTGGTGGCCATATTTCACGGTCAAAGCGGAGGGCTGGTTGGACGTGTTTGGGTTTGGTCGTCTAGGAGTTGCGTCCGTGCTGAGAAGATGGGTGACGTGGAATACTACTTGTATTATTTTATTTAAATTTAATTCAAATTTTATATGTTCTAATTGACATAACATTTGCATACGAGGTCCGTTTCATGCGCGGTTTTCTCCACTAGGTTCGTATTGGGATTCCAAACATTTTGACGTTGGTTGTAACGACCCAGAATTTTTATTAATTATAATTTTAATATTTAATTAATTTTAAATATTAATAAGTGAATTTATAAGTCAAATAAATTTTTATTTGAATTATTGGATTTAATTGAATAATTAAATCGATAATTTAATATGATAAATTATGGAAATAATTGAAAATTGAGTTAAATATGATTGAAAATGATTTGTAAAATTTTATTTTATCATATTGAAGTTAGAATGATATTTTAGAAATTTTAAAATCGAATTAAAAGTTAATTTGTGAAAATTGAATATTTTAATATTTAAATCGACTAGGGAAAATAGCCAATTTTTGAACAATATCAGAATTGAACGAAACCAGTTCCATTGGATCCGTAATAGTTAGTTATTACCGGATTTCAATTTTCGTGTCAATCGGAGTTATCGTTTGATCGTGGCAGCTCGAAACGCATCGAATTGTTTTTAATTTAAATTTGGCGAGTGAAAATAGCCATTTTTCAAAAAATCTCGGATTTCGACGAAACCAGTTTCATCGGATCCATAATGTGATATTATTGTAAGGTTTCAAATTTCAAGTCGATTGGATTTACCGTTTGTCCGGTACAAATTAAAACGCCTAGAAATTGATTTAAATCGGTTTAATTTAAATTGAGCGTTTGCAGCCATAACTCGCACAGATGTCCGAATTAGCTTTCGAAACCTGTTCCATTGTGTCCGGAACGCGGGGTAAACCTTAGAAACGCTGGTTACGGCGCCTAAATCGGAGTTCGGAATTTCCGGGTGAATAGTGTCGATCGATTTTCCTATAAATATGCACCCTACCCTTCATAATAAAAAATAAAAATAAAACCTAATATACTAAACCCTAGCCGCCATCTCTTAATTCGATGGTCATAAATGAATGAAGTTCTTCCACTAATTTTTCAAAATCCGTCAACAATTATCGAAATCATCCAACTACAAACTTCTAGATCTAGGAGAGAGCTTCGTATCTATATGGATATGATCATGAATGGAGGCTTGAGGGGGGCGATACAGGCCCGCGTCCATCTGCGGTTCACATACGTGCGCAAGCATCAGGGAGTGGCCGAGCTCCTCCCTATTGTGGCCGAAGGTGGGTGATGGAAGGGGCTACGATATGGAGCTCCTGGATCGTGTCGAAGTTGAGTGTGGAGAGTCGCAAATTAAACCCTAGTTTCTATATTGGGTTCGGCCTCATTTGGAGGTTACCTGTAGCGTGGAACGTTGGGGAAGAAATAGGGGTACACGCCTATGATGCAATGGAAGGAGATCCTACGGCCAGCAAATGTTATAGGTTTAAATATAAAGTTTATATTGTAAATTTTATATAGAAAATTCGAGTAAACTTGTAAAATACATAACTTTTTCATACGAGGTCGAAAAAATGCAAACTCAGTTGCGTTGGAATCGTATGGACGAGCACTACGCGATGGAGTTGGTTTGGAGTCGTTTGGAGTTAGTGAGAATTTTGGGTAAAATTAAACGCGCGTTTAATTTTATTCGAAATAAATCGCTAAAACGAAATAAAATCAAGGTGAGAACTTCTCACTCAATCGAATCAGTTTCGATTTTATTTTAAATAGTTAGATTTAAAATATTTGAATGCATGTTTGAATGTTGATTGATATCTATTGATTGTTAAAATAGACATTATACGCCGTTAGTAAGCGGATGTTATTTATTAAAAACATATACCGCGAATATTTCATAAACAGTGAAATTGGTATTATATATAGTAGCAATATATATATATTGGCATATGTATATATTGGAGTTATTGATTCCCCGCATTTATTTGTTTAGCGGACGAGACCCTATTACGCCGTTATTAAGCGGATAATATTTAATAAGAACATGTACCGCGATAATTTCGTACTGGAGCGAAATTGGTATTGTGCTAATGTTTTTGGATGCAGGAAAACAGGTTGGAGGGATCCAACTGGATTCCTCAACAGTTTTTATTTGATTTCAGATATTTTGATATTTGATGGATTTTCATATTGATATATGATATCGTTGTAGTCGTGATTGACTATTTGGTATGTAGCATCATTGGACCAAATTTGGAATTTTAAAATGATTTCAAAGTGATTTTTTTTTGAAAAGTATACGTTTTATAAAATAATTTTTGGAATTGATCCATGTTAAATAAATAAACGTTATAATTTTTAAAGTTATAAAAATTATGATTTTTGAGAAAAATAGTTAAAAACTGATTTTTGAGAATATGATGCTAACGATTTTATAAAATAGTTTAATCGGGATTTTAGAATTTATTGTGAAAAGTTTAAATATAGGATTTATGAAATTTAATTATTTTATGAATCAAAATGGTGAAATAATAAAGGAGATTAAAGTCGTTTTAAAGAATAATATAAATTGATTTATATTAAGAGACTTATAAATGGATATTTATAAATTAAAATATTGACATTATAAAACGAGTTTTTATAAGTGTTTGAATGGAGTGAAAATGAATTTTTGTAAATGAATGGAATTTATAAAATTATAAATGGAGAAGTTATAAATGAGATTTATAAATAGTAAGATTTATAAATTTGTGAAGTTATTAAAAGAATAGTTTTGAATAAATCATTGAATCTTATAAGTTATAAAATTTATAATTATGAAGTTTAAAAGAACGATTTTGTAAAATAATCGTTTTATAAGCATTTAACTTATAATGTGAACTTTTGGTTTATAATTGAGTTATAAATCGAATAGATTAATAAAAGAGATTTATAAAAAGGAGTTATAAAATAAATAGAAATGGAAATTTATAAACGTTGTTTTATAAATTCGCCAACGACTTATTTTGATAAGTAAATGGTTATAACTTATAAATGGAGCTATATTCACGTTTTTGAACTATGAATAATCCTTTAAAATGAAATGAATAAAAGGATGAAATATGTTAACAAAGAATATTCACGTTTTTGAATAGTGAATAAGATGTTAAAGAAATTGTTTTGAATGTGATATTTTAAACAGAATTAAAACGATCTAACGATGTTTTAAATATGTTGAGATTCGAAATCATAGATTTCAACATTTATTGTTGAAATAGATGTTTTCGAGAAATAAAAGGAAATGGTGGACTATAGCACTATTGTTATAGTAAATGATTTCCGAAAGGAAATGTTTTGTATAGTATTGGGATTTATATATCTATTTTAATTTCGAATCCCTATACTAGTGATTTTGGGTTGTCGTAACGATGTTTTACACAACATTCGTTTTGGCCCAAATAAATATGTTTAAGAGAATGATTTCCTTAAAGAATGAAATATATACTTAATTTCGATTGAAGTATATTGAATGTTTTCTAAGTGTTGAAAATAAATAAAATCTGTGAATTACTTATGAATAAGTAAGTATGGAAATGTTTTCCAATATAAAGTGAATATTTTGAGAATTTATCTTTTTTTGAAGATAAATTGAAATGAATAATTGAAATCGAATATTCATAGATATTTTGGAATTATAAATTCACTAAGGAATTTATAGAGGAAGTGGAATTTGTTTAAAAATAAATATTGATTTATTTTTGAAGTATTGAAATTATATATCTAGTGAAGATATTTTGGAAAATAAATAATTTGGAAAATTATTTGGAACCTGGTGATGTTGTGCATATCCATTGATAGTTCAATAACCGACTATCAATATTTCCCTTTGAATGGGTATTTGATGTGATTTGTTTGAATTTGAATGTCACACTTATTTTTGAATAAGCGCTCACTATTCGGGTTAACCGGGAAAGGACCATGGGGTCGTATAACCCATTCCGAATATGTGATACGTCGTTGTGAATTGCATAGAAGATCGGTGTTGAAGACCGAGTATTTGTGAAAGCAATAGGATGACCTATCGATTGTCTCTGCACTGGGTAGCTCCTGGTATAGAGATTCCTTAAGTGATGGGAAATTCGATCGGGATTGTGAATACCCGGATTTGCAAGGGCTTCGTAAGAAGTGCCTTCGGTTTTGTTCGAGCCCGGAACAGACTTGTATGGATTGTATGCCTGACATTACAAGTTGAGATATAAAGCCGATTTCTTTCAAATATATTTCTGTTGGTGGGGGAGAATTTATTCTTTTAGCTTAACACCCTTCTCTGAGACGTACGAGCTCAGAGGTTATATAGTTGAAGTTATCAGCGATATATTCCCAATTTGGTAATGTGACATGCTGAGTGATGCTGAAATGATCATTGTGTTGATTATTTGTGATAGGATCGTTTATTTGATCGTCTATCCTTGTGATCATTGTGTTGATCATTTGTTGACCCAAAGCATGGCTTTTGTATAAAGTATGTTTTTGTGGACGTGACTTCGTCGAGCCTCACACCCCGTGAATGGTCAAAACAGGAAAGATGCAGCAAGGTTATGAGGGGTAGCGCCCTTTAGGATGTGTGCATTTCCTTCTGGAAAAGGGTGGTATCATGGTATGGAGCCCAGATACTTACTCATGTTGAAAACACTTTGTTATGATTGTGTGAATTGATTACGAGCGCTCGGTGAAAAGGTCCCAAAGGACCGGGGGATGGCATATTCGGTCAGTTGTTACTCAGTTAGGGGTAACCCGGCCTTGTGTTGGTAGAGATCCGGTTTGGTTCTCGGGGATGTCCATCCAGAGGCATTCTCATGTGGTAATGGCAAGTTCCTTGGCCTGATCATTCGTTGGAAATCCAATTCCCAATACGAAACTTGTACGGTATTAGTTGTAGAACCTGCCATTTACTTATGGTGGTCACCACTGTTTAGATGGTAGCTATAGTAGGCATACGATAATGGTCGTATGTTGGCTAAGATTTATATTCTACTTTCGAAATGAATTTTTCCTACAATATGCACTAGTAATAATATCAAATGTTATTTTTAAATGCGTATCAAGCATCTTTGACTATCATAAGGAGAAATCTCCTCCGATTCTGCGTTTGCATTGTGTGTGTGTGCGGGAGGCCTTATGGTAGTCTCATTTTTAAAAGCATTGCGAATTGAATTTAAAAATATTCCTCTATTTTGATTTTAAAGATAAGTAAACTGTTTTGAGTTCTCACACCAGTCTTGTTAAGCTTTGGGCTATGTGATGGGGGGTTCTCGCTTCGCGGTTTGGTGGCGAACGGGAGACTCTTACTCCCACACATCCTCTTTTAGGGGGTTGGTTAGGTGTAACCTGAGACAGTCGAGAGGCTGGCCGTAAAAGCAAGGTCTGGGGTACCGGTGTAAGCCACGGTGGGGCTGGGATGGTTGAAAAGCCTACCGGTTGTGACCGCTACTTTCGGGGCGTTACATTTGGTATCAAAGCATATGGTTAAGCGACAACCATGGTTCTGTTGGGTATTACTCATTAGAGATAGAGTCAGCAGTACTCTAGAATGAGTTTGAGTGTAATAATAGCTATGAGAGCGTATTTGTTAGTGAATATAAAAATTGTTTTATATTGTGATGATTGGTTTGTTGAGTGGTATATAGATTCTGGTTAATACGAGTAATTAACGTTGTTGATAGGGATCTCTAAACACTTGAATAGAACAATTCGACACAATATTGTTTTAAAATTGAGTATATTTTATATATAAAGGAATAATTTTTCAGAATTATTAAAGTGTATATAAGTGGATTGTTTAGTTGTTTGAATAATCTAAATTGAAGAATAATTGTATAAGCAAAAGAATTATAAGAATTGAATTATAATTAAGGTGATTTACAATTGTGAAATAAACTTATATATATAAGAAGTGAAACTATATGAATATATTTATGAACTTGAGTTATATAAATGAAATTTACTTTAGAAATTGGAAGCTTAAATAATTGAAATTCAATTGGAAGTTAAATGAATCTTGAATATGAATTGAATTAATGGATTGAATATTAATCAATTAAATGTAAATTTAAGTTGATATGAAATATGAATGTAAGTGTAATTCATTAAAATCTAATGTTATTGAAAGTTGAATAATTGAATGAAAATCAATTTAATTAAACCAATTGACAAGTAAAGGTGTTAAATCAAATTGAATGAATATAAGCAAAGGAATTTGGTTGCAATTAATAAACATTGGTCGATATATGGTTGTTAGTTGATTGTATATAATTCATTAAGTATTAATGAAAGTGAATTAGTGAAATTTAAAGCTATGTAATTAAATTCAAATTAGAAGTAAATAAATTTGAATAGAATTGAACGTGAATTGGATTTAATTAGTGAATGCAAACTAATTAAAATTGAGAATGAATGTTAGTAAGAACATCCACTGCAATGAATCAAATGTGATTAAATTAAAAACCTATTTCATTGAATATTAACGAGAATATAAATGAATATTTATTGGTTATGAATGTTAGTTGGATGCTAGTTGGTTGATGTTTGCATTTGTTGCTTTTGCTTCATTTGCTATGTTGACATATATAGTTATTATGTTACTATATGTTGTATATTGATACTATTATCTATATGCATGATTCTCATGTTGTTTGTTGAGTGTTTAGTAGGTGCGGATCGCGTTTGCTTCGCATTTGGAGCTCGCTTTCGCGCTATATTAGCCGTATATGCTTACTAATAAAAATATAAGGTACATATCTCGGATTACATACCGTACTTTTATACTTTTTTCCCTTCGGGATGCCTCATTACTTGATGAGATGTATATTTGTGATATATATACTGTCATTTTTTTTTTCGGATCGAGCCGTGCAAAGGAGACTATGGCGAATTTTTCCAAAAATTTAAGGCGTTAGAAAAAATTTGAGAAAATTGGAAAATTTTGAAAACTTTAACTTTGTTTTGGAATTGAAAGTTAAACAATAGTAGTTGTTTTTGAAAAGATAACGAAGTATGATTTGGAAACTTAGTAAAGATTTTATAAGAAGTTTAACTATGGATTTATGGAAAATTAATAAATTCTGTAACTTTTCTTACTTAATAATTTCGAGGACGAAATTCTTTTAAATGGGGAAGATTGTAACGACCCAGAATTTTTATTAATTAAAATTTTAATATTTAATTAATTTTAAATATTAATAAGTGAATTTATAAGTCAAATATATTTTTATTTGAATTATTGGATTTAATTGAATAATTAAATCGATAATTTAATATGATAAATTATGGAAATAATTGAAAATTGAGTTAAATATGATTGAAAATGATTTGTAAAATTTTATTTTATCATATTGAAGTTAGAATGATATTTTAGAACTTTTAAAATCGAATTAAAAGTTAATTTGTGAAAATTGAATATTTTAATATTTAAATCGACTAGGGAAAATAGCCAATTTTTGATCAATCTCAGAATTGAACGAAACCAGTTCCATTGGATCCGTAATAGTTAGTTATTACCGGATTTCAATTTTCGTATCAATCGGAGTTATCGTTTGATCGTGGCAGCTCGAAACGCATCGAATTGTTTTTAATTTAAATTTGGCGAGTGAAAATAGCCATTTTTCAAAAAATCTCGGATTTCGACGAAACCAGTTTCATCGGATCCATAATGTGATATTATTGTAAGGTTTCAAATTTCAAGTCGATTGGATTTACCGTTTGTCCGGTACAAATTAAAACGCCTAGAAATTGATTTAAATCGGTTTAATTTAAATTGAGCGTTTGCAGCCATAACTCGCACAGATGTCTGAATTAGCTTTCGAAATCTGTTCCATTGTGTCCGGAACGCGGGGTAAAACTTAGAAACGCTGGTTACGGCGCCTAAATCGGAGTTCGGAATTTCCGGGTGAATAGTGTCGATCGATTTTCCTATAAATATGCACCCTACCCTTCATAATAAAAAATAAAAATAAAACCTAATATACTAAACCCTAGCCGCCATCTCTTAATTCGATGGTCAGAAATGAACGAAGTTCTTCCACTAATTTTTCAAAATCCGTCAACAATTATCGAAATCATCCAACTACAAACTTCTAGATCTAGGAGAGAGCTTCGTATCTATGTGGATATGATCATGAATGGAGGCTCGAGGGGGGCGATACAGGCCCGCGTCCATCTGCAGTTCACATACGTGCGCGAGCATCAGGGAGTGGCCGAGCTCCTCCCTATTGTGGCCGAAGGTGGGTGATGGAAGGGGCTACGATATGGAGCTCCTGGATCGTGTCGAAGTTGAGTGTGGAGAGTCGCAAATTAAACCCTAGTTTCTATATTGGGTTCGGCCTCATTTGGAGGTTACCTGTAGCGTGGAACGTTGGGGAAGAAATAGGGGTACACGGCTATGATGCAATGGAAGGAGATCCTACGGCCAGCAAATGTTATAGGTTTAAATATAAAGTTTATATTGTAAATTTTATATAGAAAATTCGAGTAAACTTGTAAAATACATAACTTTTTCATACGAGGTCGAAAAAATGCAAACTCAGTTGCATTGGAATCGTATGGACGAGCACTACGGGATGGAGTTGGTTTGGAGTCGTTTGGAGTTAGTGAGAATTTTGGGTAAAATTAAACGCGCGTTTAATTTTATTCGAAATAAATCGCTAAAACGAAATAAAATCAAGGTGAGAACTTCTCACTCAATCGAATCAGTTTCGATTTTATTTTAAATAGTTAGATTTAAAATATTTGAATGCATTTTTGAATGTTGATTGATATCTATTGATTGTTAAAATAGACATTATACGCCGTTAGTAAGCGGATGTTATTTATTAAAAACATATACCGCGAATATTTCATAAACAGTGAAATTGGTATTATATATAGTAGCAATATATATATTGGCATATGTATATATTGGAGTTATTGATTCCCCGCATTTATTTGTTTAGCGGATGAGACCCTATTACGCCGTTATTAAGCGGATAATATTTAATAAGAACATGCACCGCGATAATTTCGTACTGGAGCGAAATTGGTATTGTGCTAATGTTTTTGGATGCAGGAAAACAGGTTGGAGGGATCCAACTGGATTCCTCAACAGTTTTTATTTGATTTCAGATATTTTGATATTTGATGGATTTTCATATTGATATATGATATCGTTGTAGTCGTGATTGACTATTTGGTATGTAGCATCATTGGACCAAATTTGGAATTTTAAAATGATTTCAAAGTGATTTTTTTTGAAAAGTATACGTTTTATAAAATAATTTTTGGAATTGATCCATGTTAAATAAATAAACGTTATAATTTTTAAAGTTATAAAAATTATGATTTTTGAGAAAAATAGTTAAAAACTGATTTTTGAGAATATGATGCTAACGAATTTATAAAATAGTTTAATCGGGATTTTAGAATTTATTGTGAAAAGTTTAAATATAGGATTTATGAAATTTAATTATTTTATGAATCAAAATGGTGAAATAATAAAGGAGATTAAAGTCGTTTTAAAGAATAATATAAATTGATTTATATTAAAGACTTATAAATGGATATTTATAAATTAAAATATTGACATTATAAAACGAGTTTTTATAAGTGTTTGAATGGAGTGAAAATGAATTTTTGTAAATGAATGGAATTTATAAAATTATAAATGGAGAAGTTATAAATGAGATTTATAAATAGTAAGATTTATAAATTTGTGAAGTTATTAAAAGAATAGTTTTGAATAAATCATTGAATCTTATAAGTTATAAAATTTATACTTATGAAGTTTAAAAGAACGATTTTGTAAAATAATCGTTTTATAAGCATTTAACTTATAATGTGAACTTTTGGTTTATAATTGAGTTATAAATCGAATAGATTAATAAAAGAGATTTATAAAAAGGAGTTATAAAATAAATAGAAATGGAAATTTATAAACGTTGTTTTATAAATTCGCCAACGACTTATTTTGATAAATAAATGGTTATAACTTATAAATGGAGCTATATTCACGTTTTTGAACTGTGAATAATCCTTTAAAATGAAATGAATAAAAGGATGAAATTTGTTAACAAAGAATATTCACGTTTTTGAATAGTGAATAAGATGTTAAAGAAATTGTTTTGAATGTGATATTTTAAACAGAATTAAAACGATCTAACGATGTTTTAAATATGTTGAGATTCGAAATCATAGATTTCAACATTTATTGTTGAAATAGATGTTTTCGAGAAATAAAAGGAAATGGTGGACTATAGCACTATTGTTATAGTAAATGATTTCCGAAAGGAAATGTTTTGTATAGTATTGGGATTTATATATCTATTTTAATTTCGAATCCCTATACTAGTGATTTTGGGTTGTCCTAACGATGTTTTACACAACATTCGTTTTGGCCCAAATAAATATGTTTAAGAGAATGATTTCCTTAAAGAATGAAATATATGCTTAATTTCGATTGAAGTACATTGAATGTTTTCTAAGTGTTGAAAATAAATAAAATCTGTGAATTACTTATGAATAAGTAAGTATGGAAATGTTTTCCAATATAAAATGAATATTTTGAGAATTTATCTTTTTTTGAAGATAAATTGAAATGAATAATTGAAATCGAATATTCATAGATATTTTGGAATTATAAATTCACTAAGGAATTTATAGAGGAAGTGGAATTTGTTTAAAAATAAATATTGATTTATTTTTGAAGTATTGAAATTATATATCTAGTGAAGATATTTTGGAAAATAAATAATTTGGAAAATTATTTGGAACCTGGTGATGTTGTGCATATCCATTGATAGTTCAATAACCGACTATCAATATTTCCCTTTGAATGGGTATTTGATGTGATTTGTTTGAATTTGAATGTCACACTTATTTTTGAATAAGCGCTCACTATTCGGGTTAACCGGGAAAGGACCATGGGGTCGTATAACCCATTCCGAATATGTGATACGTCGTTGTGAATTGCATAGAAGATCGGTGTTGAAGACCGAGTATTTGTGAAAGCAATAGGATGACCTATCGATTGTCTCTGCACTGGGTAGCTCCTGGTATAGAGATTCCTTAAGTGATGGGAAATTCGATCGGGATTGTGAATACCCGGATTTGCAAGGGCTTCGTAAGAAGTGCCTTCGGTTTTGTTCGAGCCCGGAACAGACTTGTATGGAATGTATGCCTGACATTACAAGTTGAGATATAAAGCCGATTTCTTTCAAATATATTTCTGTTGGTGGCGGAGAATTTATTCTTTTAGCTTAACACCCTTCTCTGAGACGTTCGAGCTCAGAGGTTATATAGTTGAAGTTATCAGCGATATATTCCCAATTTGGTAATGTGACATGCTGAGTGATGCTGAAATGATCATTGTGTTGATTATTTGTGATAGGATCGTTTATTTGATCGTCTATCCTTGTGATCATTGTGTTGTTCATTTGTTGACCCAAAGCATGGCTTTTGTATAAAGTATGTTTTTGTGGACGTGACTTCGTCGAGCCTCACACCCCGTGAATGGTCAAAACAGGAAAGATGCAGCAAGGTTATGAGGGGTAGCGCCCTTTAGGATGTGTGCATTTCCTTCTGGAAAAGGGTGGTATCATGGTATGGAGCCCAGATACTTACTCATGTTGAAAACACTTTGTTATGATTGTGTGAATTGATTACGAGCGCTCGGTGAAAAGGTCCCAAAGGACCGGGGGATGGCATATTCGGTCAGTTGTTACTCAGTTAGGGGTAACCCGGCCTTGTGTTGGTAGAGATCCGGTTTGGTTCTCGGGGATGTCCATCCAGAGGAATTCTCATGTGGCAATGGGAAGTTCCTTGGCCTGATCATTCGTTGGAAATCCAATTCCCAATACGAAACTTGTACGGTATTAGTTGTAGAACCTGCCATTTACTTATGGTGGTCACCACTATTTAGATGGTAGCTATAGTAGGCATACGATAATGGTCGTATGTTGGCTAAGATTTATATTCTACTTTCGAAATGAATTTTTCCTACAATATGCACTAGTAATAATATCAAATGTTATTTTTAAATGCGTATCAAGCATCTTTGACTATCATAAGGAGAAATCTCCTCCGATTCTGCGTTTGCATTGTGTGTGTGTGCGGGAGGCCTTATGGTAGTCTCATTTTTAAAAGCATTGCGAATTGAATTTAAAAATATTCCTCTATTTTGATTTTAAAGATAAGTAAACTGTTTTGAGTTCTCACACCAATCTCATGACTGACTTGGAGTTTATTGTTTTCCTTCCTAAACTCTGGGTGCCCACCAATTTCCACACGGGCAGTTAAGAGTTAAGGTTTATCAGGATATTCTGGATATTCAGGAGTTGCTGGAGGCAAGCTGGATGGCATGGCGTATTATTAGTATATAGTATCTCTTTTTCCGCTGTTGTAATTGTTTGTTGTTGTACACTCTGATGATTTGATGTAATGTAATATAATGTGATGTAATAACTGATATAGTTCTTTGTTTAAAGATTATTCAATTATTATTATATGTTGTTCCGCTGCGAAGTGTGAGATTCTGATGTTGTTCTGTTGTTTCCTTTCTGTTCCGTTCTATCTTTCTTCTCTTCTATTTTCAAATTCTCTATTTTCTGATTTTCTGTTTTCTTTCTCTATTTTCTGTCTTCTTCTGTCATTTTCTTTTTTTAAAACCATAACATTCCGTGTTTCCGGCCTTCGATTTCTCGGCAGTTGATAAAGTGAGTATCGATGCTGAATTTTCGAAAGTCGAAAATTTTCGGGGCGTTACATTGGTTTGGATGGATTCTGAGACTGTCCAAATTTTAGGTTTAAATTGGATTAAATTCCAATTTAAATTCAACAGGTGAGGGTTTTAACCCACTCACAATTTCTAAAATTTTTTATGTGTGTTAAATTAATTTCTGATGTGATTAGAAATTTATTTATTGCTATTTGGTATATTTTTATCATCATTCCAGTTAAATTTTAATTTATCGAATTAAATTGTTATTTAATTTATTATTGCATATAAACTGCCAGTTGGATAGATTGTTTAAATTATTGTTGAGTACAGACTATAAGTAATTACCTGATATTTAGTTTATGCTCTATATTGATGTTATTGTTTAAATTGGATGATGATTATAATATATGGTTGATGATTGATATTGGATGAATGGATGTTGTATTTTATATTGTTTTAAACTGCATATTTGTTATGCACTTTATTTCATTCGGGATCGCGGTCTGAAATGATATATAACTGTGTTTTTATTTTAAATTACAGATTGAAATGATAAATATCCGTATCACTTGACCATAGGGTAGAAAATTATATACAGACATCGTGGTATATATATAGAAATATTGTGAAAAGATTTTCTATGGTTTTATAAAGAAATATATGGTTTTATGAGATAGTGATTTGGATATTTTATAAATTTATTTTATATATAGTTAAATTTTGGGTTTTAAGCTATGTATAAAATTGATTTGAAGTAAAAAAAGAAGTTAATAATTAAGTTTTATTTTATTAAGTTAAAATATGATTAAGCATTTATTTAAATTAAATTTCTGGAGTTTATAATGATTTAATGAGAATAAGGTTGGAAGATGAATATGGAATTTATTTGGAATTTAATAAAATTGAGATTTTAATGGGTACGATTTTATAACTTGATCCTGGGTTTAGAGTGATGTAAATGAATATAAAGTTGATTTAAATAAATATATCAAGTTAAATAAGTTGAAAGAATGTCCAGTTAATTGAAGTTTTAAAAGTTTTTCTTAAATTATATTGGATTTATTTTGTTACCATTTCAAGTCTAAATAATAGAAATTAAATTTGATATATATTTATGGAATTATCAAAAAAAATAGTTTGAAATGGTGGAATATTTAAAGCTTTGAAATATATGGAAATTGAAATGGTTTATTGCGGTTCAAAATCTGTATTTGGAGTTGATTTGTGAAATTTAAGAAGCTATTTTATTATATAAAGTAATTTAATATTAGAACCATTAAAGTATTCGAAGTTATGTTTCAAAGTTGTAAATTTCAAAGTATTCCATTTTGGAAGTGTTATAGTTTTAAGACTTTGGTTTTGAAATTTTATAACTTTGAATACTATTAATTTAAAAAGGATATCGTATTGATTGGTTTTAAAATGAAAATGATATCGTACTTATATGGTTTTGAAATGAATATTATATCCTAGTTTTGGAGTATAAATTATTTTGAAATGACCGCGGTGATATAATAACGTTTGGTTGTTAAAGTGACCGGGATCGGAAGTTGTCATACTCTCTGCCAGCTCCGAAAACCACTTTAACAACCATGTATGCGGTGGAGATTCCAGAATGAAGTAGGATGGTGGCGGCGTTTCCTTTGAGGTAAATGCGTGGATCCGACTCCCGTGAGTTGGCATAAGGTGGCTAAAACAAGAGCGATTGATGGGCTAATGAGGTAGCACCTTTGATCAGACACATCCCTTCGATATTATACTTTGAGATTTGGATTTATTCGGTGGCCACTTTTGATTTCTTTGATTTGGGGGTGTGGCTCGATGTGGGCGGTAGCTGCGGCTATGCGTTACCACCGGTCCGGAAGCGTAATTGGTATATACACCCTGGCATTGGCTAGTTGTGCCGTGTCACCTACCCTAGCGTGCCTTGTACGAGTTTGATTTGTGTCGTAGCTATGGAGTATCCTCTGGTAGCCTCCCGATCAGGAGGTATTACGGTACTGTATAGACTATTGGCACTATTACGTGTTATGGGGAATATTGGGTCACTCCTTAATGCTATTTAAAAGTAAGTTTATTTTACTAATAGACATTATTATAATAGCGAAATATTACTATATGGTTTAACGGATCCTTAGGAGATGTGAATCCCGAGCATCACTTGAGTTACTGCACTCACGTTAGACACTGGATAGGAGATGTCAAATCCCATAAACATCTCTGACACCGTTAAACTCATATTATTTATCTCTGATTTAACTTACATACGATCTTTTTGTTCTGACTCGAGTGTTTTGTCTTCTCAATTCGCTTGAGTCAGCCTGAGCATTTCAGGATTTGGAAGACCGTATTGATGAGGATGAATACGAAGATTTATTATTATTTATTGTAGTATTCCACTACATTCATACTGTTCCACCGCAGTATTTACTGTTTTCTGGTATGTGTAACTCTGATATGTATTGTATAAGTATAATCGAAATTTTGTAAAACAGCTTCATGAACTATGTTAACACCTCTTTTTGGCGACTTAGCGACTCATCAACCTAAAAGAGTAAGTGACTTAGCTGTCCAAGGAATAAGAGACCTAACTACCTAAGCGACCTAATTATCTAAAGGCATAAACGGCTTAACGAGCTAAAGACCGCTACGGCTCAAAGGGTTAACGACCTAGCGACTTAACAAGCTAAAATCATAAAGCGGCTCAACGTGGCACGACTCAACTACTTAAGGAGCTCCAGCGACCTAGCAAACTAAAGGCTCCTACAACTCAACGGCTTAATAAAGGCAACGACCTAGCGACCTAACGACCTAACATGTTAAGGCAGAGAAAAGCCACATGCATGCCGTCCCTTCCAATAGGTCCCTCGCGACCTAATCAAGCCGAGATAACTCCTATACTACACATGCTAAGTCGCTCACATCCCGTATCTCATCCATGATGGTTCCATTAAGTCGCTTGCGACTTATACTACCTCGTGATCACTCTTAGGTCACAACTCCTAAGGTCGCCCATGGCCTACGCCACACAACCTAACTCCGAGATCCTCTGCAAATACTCCACCTACTCCACTTTGATGGGGGACTTTTGGACTTTTTCGAACGCCAAGACTCTGCTGCTTCACAACTTCTAGAACAATTCTAACACCAAAGAAACTCCAAGGAACCATAAGAGAAGATCATGTTCATTCAACATGAATCCAAAGAGCTCTTCTTCATCAAAGTTCTAACTTCTTGCTTTAACGGTGTTGTAATTGGAGAACTATTGTGAAACTTGTAATCAAGTAGATAAGAGAAAAGATTAAGTGGACGTAGGCTTGACTTTTAGCTGAACCACTATAAAAACTGTTGTCTCTTTAATTTTTTCTGCCATTTTCTGCTTGCTTTTAGTTCCCTTACCAACGGGTGGTGCTTTCGCTATAACTCAACTCACACCGGGGTGTTAGCGTATATTTTAGCGTTAACATTTTTGGTGCTTTCACTTAGAATTGATCTCAGGTTGCTCTCATCATTGCTCCACAAAGATTTATTAAAAGACTCTTTCTAAGAAACAGAAGTCTGACCGAGATTATGGCTCCTGGAAGAAAAAGTAGATCTACTAGATCTAGAAATGCTTATGACAATACCGCCACTTCTCCCGCGTCAAATCAGATGGCTCCTAGTGTTGGAATTACAAGGTCCGAATTGGATGCTGCAAAGACTGGGTTGTATCAACAAATGGAAGCCCATAACACTTTGATGTTGGACAGGTTGAATGCTTTGCTTGGAGTCAACCAACAACCACGAAATAATGAAGAAACCTTTGCTGAAGATGTTCATGATTCCCAAGGGAAAAGTGTTCCTCAGAGGGCAGCTGGCACCGCCGAAGGGGCACCTCCCCAAGCTGGAGGTTCAAGGCCGTAGCCAACTCTTCGTGAACGTTTTCCCAGGCAAACTTCCGAAAAAGTAGCCGACGTCTATCCCACGGGGCCTCTAAACGATGAGGTGTACCTCTCGGGAATGATTCGACAAATTATGAAGGAAAGCATGCAAAGGGAGGAAGATGAAAATGACTGGGGGTTTGCTCCAAGTAAGACTCCTTTTACTGAAAGAATTCTGAAGGCTGAGTTTCCAAAGAAGTTTGTTCCCCCTACCTTTCCAGCTTATCGGGGGACAAGCGATCCAAATTAGTTCTTATACAAGTATGACTGGCATATGATAGGTGCCAGAGCAACAGATGAGATCAAGTGCAGATACTTTTCTGTGTACTTGGAGGGAGTGGCCCTGCTTTGGTTCACAAAGCTGCAAGTTCGATCAGTAGACCAGTTCTCCGACCTGACTCGGAAATTCAAAGATCAGTTCAGGTTATATGCTTCGAAGGCCAAGGCATAATGTCACTTTCCAGCCTCGAACAAAGCCCGGGAGAGTCTATCAGATCTTTCTTGAATCGCTTTAATATAGCCTTGGCCGAAGTTTATAATGCAGAGCCTCGGATGATTATAACTTACTTAATGCATGCTATTGACAAATCAAGTGAATTTGGGAAATGGCTAAAGACGAAAGCGCCAAATTCACTTGAGAAGTTCTACAAAAAGGCCGACGAATTTATGCCACTACAAGAAAATATTATATCAATAGAAAGCGTCGATTGCACGAAAACTTGACTTGCTACAGTTAAGTGGCTATTCTTTATTCAACTCAAAAAGACAACAACTTCAAGTGCAATTATATTAAAATGTATGCAATTATATTAATGCTGTTCACGATAAATTTGCGTTCCACTCTCGTTTCGCTCCAACTTATTTTTTGACCGCCAAAATTTCATTTTCATTTTCGTTTTCACCCCTTAGGCTTCTCATCTTCACCCTCTTCACACTCTTTTTAACATCGATCCTCTTCTGCCGCTTTATTCCTCATGCTATTATTCCAGCTCAATTCTTCAAGCTCAATTCGATTTGAAGTTCAACGACCTGAAGCGCGATTTGGTCTAGACGCATTTCCTCAAACTCATTCGATCCGAAGTTCAACAACCTGAAGGCCACCAGAAGCGCGATTTGGCCCGCAGTTCAATTCTTCAAGCACGAGGATTTGGTATATTTTTCTGCCATTGTATATAATTTACGGTCTATTCACGAGTTAGTACAGTGTATTGAGGATCGACGATCTTTTTACTTCGGTTTTCATTAACGGTCTTCACCAATTTACCAATTTACGGTCAAGTGATCCAAAGGAATTGGCGATCTTTTTACTTCGGTGGATCACCAATTTATGGTCTTCACCTTGTAACCTTGATTATAAGCTTTTAGAATGAATCGACGATCTTTTTACTTTGGTTTTCATTAACCCTCACTTTGTTTATGGGAAACCGAAATCCCAACTCTTGTATATCCATCCTTATTTATCGTTTCTGATGCGTACATACGATCAGCATGTTGCATCTTTTCAACCACTGTTCTTTATATGAATATTCTCTGATTATTATCTCATCTTAATACCGCTTCAAGTTTTAATGTGTGGTAAAATTTGATGAAATCATGGTTTTGGTGACGAAGTTTGTTTGCGCCAAAATTGGTCACAAACCCCAAATACCGTGAAAGCACAAAAGTATGGATATAAATCAGCAATATTCCAAATCCAAATCACAGATCACAGCAAACAACAAGCAATAATCCAGAAATAATGAATAGAGACATAAGATTTATAGTGGTTCGGCTATCTTCGGCCTACGTCCACTTCAAAGTTTTATCCTTTTATTGATTATCCTCGCTGGTTATAGATGATTACAGTCGTAGTAATGAAGAATTTCGAGTACAATAATTGTAAGAAGTGTAGAAATGAATCCGGCAGAGTCTGGATGTCCAATAGCCAAAAGGTCCTTTTTCTAAGGCTTCAGGAGGCTATTTATTGGCGTAGGAGGCTGAGATCGCGCTCAAACTTCGAAAGACTTCTTCTGGCACTTGAGTGGGCCCACGCGACCGACCCCACCAGGTTTCGACTCGATTTGTGATCGATACGAAGTGATTTCGTATCCATCGAAAAATGATCCAATCGAGATGAAACTTGGCAGGAACATTCCTTACCTTGTATGAAAGCTGCTGTGAAAATTTCGTTGCATTTGGATCAGCGGTTTGGGAGATACGATCGATACGAAATTGCAATCTTCGGATCCATTGGTTCGAATCCATTCCGTTCGACTCGATAAAAGCATGTGCGCATGTGGTGATGTATTGCGTAATCCCTGGGTTGATCCACCTTTCTTGCCATGTTGAATGCTTCTTTTCCTGGAGACGTGGGCATTCTTCAATGCTTTGAATGCTTATCCCCTTGATTCGTGGATCTTCCTTGTTCGTATCTGCATTTCGTGCTTGTTCTCATAACATCGTTCATTCGCATGCATCCACTCGTGTCTTTCTTCGTATCGTCTCCAGGAGTATATTTCGTACTGCTTCCATATGTGCTGATGGATACGAAATGAGTATAGGAGGACCGATACGACGTGGTCATGAAAATGGACACGAACCTCATCCTTGGGATGGATACGAACGAGACCTTACCTAATGGATACGAACAAGGTTTTACTTGATGAACACGAACAAAGCTTTACCAGATGGATATAAACAAAGCTTTACTTGATGGATTTGAAAGTGCCAAACTCCTCTGCCATCGATACGAAAGTATCGATTCGATACATGCCGCCTCTTCCCACCTTGACCGATACGAAACCATTGAGCCGTGTCCATGTTGATCGATACGAACAGTATCGATTCGAAGTCCTTCACCTTGCTCTGCCTTTGATCGATACGAACACTATCGATCGAACCAATACCTGATCGATGCGAACTTCACTGAGCTGAACCCATGTCGATCGGTACGAACGGTATCGATACGAACGGTATCGATAGGAATGGTATCGATACGAACACAATCCTTGATCGATACGAAACATTTCCTGCACACCGATGGATACGAACATCATGTTCTTTCTACCTTGCATCGATCATATCTCCTTCATACGAACTCTGATTAACCTGAAATTTGAAACATAGCCTTTCCTAGTCGTTATCATCATCTCCAACCAATTTCATCCCGATCGGAGCTTGACCAAATTTTGACGACATCGATTGCAGCCTTGATTCCAATTGATTTCCAATACCAATATCCATCACTCCTTGACACTTTGTTGATATTCCAGCCTTGACCAAAAGGTGGGATAACATTTTCCCTCCAATACATGCCTTGTGATAAGAAGGCGTGCTTTGAATAGTTCTGAATCCGATATCCGAAGTCCATAGCCAATTCCATGTCCATTCGAACTCGATAACCGAGTCCTAATCCATCCTTATCAATAGCCAATAACCGAATCTAGGACCTCTCCGGGTCGATAACCAAATCCATAACCTCTCTGGGCTCTTGCCAAGCACAATCCTCACCTGACGACCGTGATCCAGTGTCCCTGGATGTTGAGCTAACCTCTCCGGGTTCTTGCCAAGCGCAATCCACACTTGACCACCGTGGTCCAGCATCCCTGGACGTTGAGCTAACCTCTCCGGGTTCTTGCCAAGCGCAATCCACACTTGACGACCTTGGTCCAATGTCCCTGGACGTTGTACAATGCCACGGCTTAAGTCCTAAGCCGAATCCCAGTCTCTCCGGACCCTTGTTGAGCATAGTCCATACTCAACGACCTGAAACAATAATCGATAATATGGGGCCTAAGTCCTAGGCCGAATACTGGTCACTTCAGACCCTTGCGGAGCATAGTCCAAACTCAGCGACCTGAAAATAACAATTGACAATGCAGGGCCTAAGTACTAGACCGAATCTTGGTCTCTCTGGACACTTGTCGAGCATAGTCCATACTCGACGACCTGAATGAGTCAATTTACCACGTTCGGGCAAAGCGACCCACCCCTTGCCCAGCATAATCCATACCCGACGACCTTTTATCAAAAACCAGATAAAAATCCAATCAAAATCCAATCCAAAATCCAAATCAAAACAAGAAAATCAGAAATCCAAACCAGCATCCAAAATAGAAACCAACCATCCAAAGGAAAAAATCCAAATCAGAAAGAAAACAAAAACAGGAGTTTAATCCAAACTCCAAAACCAAATCAAAAATAGAATCAGTGTCCAATCCGAAAGCCAAAAAAAAAAATTCACAAACCATAGCATCGCGGTTTACCATCATTCAGAGCATGCCTAGGGGCTATTTCCGTCCCCATACATGTGTAAATGACTTTTTCGTTTGCCAGTAGCTTGTTACTTATTTCATATTATCCTGGTCAATGGATAATCAATCGACCATCATTCATGGGCCTCACATCATCATGGTGTGAGGTAGGCGGTGGTTGCTCCTGCTCCACTGCTGCATTTCGTGTCCCAACATACTGCCGTAATTGTCCATTCCTTACAAGCTCCACAATTTTGTCCTTTAAGTGCCTGCAGCTATTGGTATCATGTCCATCCAAATCATGGAAGAGATAGTGCCTTCCAGATGCCCTCTCTCATTCAGAAGGCTCTCTCCTAGCTGGCTTCGGTAGGGAAGGCGATTTTGAATGTCTAGATATATCCGCTCCAGCGTCTCGTTCAATCCTGTGTATGTAGAAAACTTTGGATCCTTCCATCGCTTCCTAGCTTTTCCGGAATTATCGTCCAACTTCCTCTTTCCTTTATCTTTATCTGAACATCTACTGGATGGTCCTCCATCCTCAGTTGCATTTACCTCCTTCAACTTTAAATCCATACTCGCATCTTCTTCCCGAAGGATCCTTTCGGCTTCGTGAAAGAATTCTTCGAAATCCTATGGTGGATCTCGTATCAAAGATACCTTAAAGTCTGAATCCTCTCTGATTCCTGATACTGCCGCCATCAGAACCATCGACGGATCCGGCCGATCCACCGAAGCAACTGCCGCATTGAATCGGGTTAGAAAAGCACTAAGCGATTCATCCATCCTTTGCTTTACCGATGTTAATGTCATTATGTTCTTCGGCCTCTTGACATGAACCCGAAACTGCCCCAAAAACCTATCCACCAATTCCCTCCAAGTCCTGACAGATCCTTCTCCCGGCTGCCTAAACCACATTACAGCTAATCCGTCAAGTACAAAGGGAAGCATTGGGCCATTACTTCCTCCGATGCCCCCAGCACCTCCGTGTGTCTGGTGTACCTCATCAAGTGATCAGTTGGGTCTGCCTTGCCATCGTATACCTCCATGCTAGGTAACTTAAACTTAGGTGGATTCTGAGCCATCCTTATTTCCCGAGCGAACAGACTCATGTTCACTCCTTCCAAGTCTCTATTGATCAAGCCACCTCACACAGTTTTCCTGATGATCTCCACTAATCCATTATTATCTGTCAGGGGTTGCCCCCCATGCCCCCGAGGGAACTCCGACACATATTCTTCATGTGGCTAAGAAACGTTGGTTCTAACCTATTGAACTCCTTCCGAAGGTCCTCCTGCGTTGGATCCTCTGGGTCTACAACCGAGCCCTCGCTGATTGCCTTCTGGTTCTGTATCCTTTCCTCCATTGGGTTCCATAACCCTAGTTCCTTGTCCTGCATCCATAGCCACTGTAGCTTTTCCTAAGTTCAACGTCCCTACAGCTCTCATCTGCTCAAAGAAAGTCTGTATCATTTCCTGTTGACTTTTCAACAATCTCTCTTGCAAAGAATTGGCCATAGCCTCAATTTTATCCTTGATTATGTAGATAGAAGCTTGCCCTTCTCCAGCTCCAGAGGATGCTTCTTGGCTTCCTTTCGGTTTGCTTCTCTCAGCCCTTTGCCTTCTACTATTTTGTCTAGTCATTGTCTTTCAAGTCTAAACTCTTCAAACTTTTCGAATCCAAACTTTAATCCAATGTAGCGGGTGCTAGTACTTCTCAGTGAAAGCACCAAAGTGTTTGCGCCAAAATTGGTCACAAACCCCAAATACCATGAAAGCACCAAAGTACGGATATAAATCAGCAATATTCCAAATCCAAATCATAGATCACAGCAAACAACAAGCAATAATCCAGAAACAATGAATAGAGACACAAGATTTATAGTGGTTCGGTTGTCTCTGGCCTATGTCCACTTCAAAGTTTTATCCTTTTATTGATTATCCTCGCTAGTTACAGATGATTACAGCAGTAGTAATGAAGAATTTCGAGCACAATAGTTGTATTGAAGTGTAGAAATGAATCCGGCAGAGTTTAGACGTCCAATAGCCGAAAGGTCCTTTTTCTGTAGGCTTCGGGAGGCTATTTATAGGCGTAGGAGGCTGAGATCGCGCTCAAACTTTGGAAGACTTCTTCTGGCACATGAGTGGGCCCACGCGACCGAACCCACTAAGTTTCGACTCGATTTGTGATAGATATGAAATGATTTTGTATGCATCGAAAAATGATCCAATCGAGGTGAAACTTGGCAGGAACATTCCTTACCTTGTATGCAAGCTGCTGTGAAAATTTCATCGCATTTGGATCAGCGGTTTGGGAGATGCGATCGATACGAAATTGCAATCTTCGTATGTTGTTGCATTCGTATCCATTGGTTCGAATCCATTCTGTTCGACTCGATAGAAGCACGTGCGTGTGTGGTGACGTGTTGCGCAATCCCTGGGTTGATCCACCTTTCTTGCCGTGTTGAACGCTTCTTTTCCTAGAGACGTGGGCATTCTGCAATGCTTTGAATGCTTATACCCTTGACTCGTGGATCTTCCTTGTTCGTATCTGCATTTCGTGCTTGTTCTCATAACATTGTTCGTTCGCATCCATCCTCTCGTGTCTTTCTTCATAACGACTCCAGGAGTATATTTCATACCGCTTCCATATGTGCTGATGGATACGAAATGAGTATGGGGGGACCGATACGAAGTGGTCATCAAAATGGACACGAACCTCATCCTTGGGATGGATACGAACGAGACCTAAACTGATGGATACGAACAAGGTTTTACCAAATGGATACAAACAAAGATTTACCTGATGGTTACGAACAAAGCTTTACTTGATGGATTCGAAAGTGCAAAACTCCTCTGCCATCGATATGAAAGTATCGATTCGAGACATGCCGCCTCTTCCCACCCTGAGCGATACCAAAGAATTGAGTCGTGTCCATGTTTATCGATACAGCCAATATCGATTCGAAGTCCTTCACCCCGCTCTGCCTTTGATCGATACGAACACTATCGAGTCGAACCAATACCTGATCGATGCGAACTTCACTGAGCCGAACCCATGCCGATCGATACGAACGACATCGATATGAATGGTATTGATACGAATGGTATCGATACGAACACAATCCCTGATCAATACGAACCATTTCCTGCACACCGATGGATACGAACAGCATGTTCTTCCTGCCTTGCATCGATCATATCTCCTTCATAAGAACTCCGATTAACCTGAAATTTGAAACATAGCCTTTCTTAGTCGTTATCATCATCTACATCCAATTTCGTCCGGATCAGATCTTGACCAAATTTTGACGACATCGATTGCAGCCTTGATTCCAATTGATTTCCAATCCCAATATCCATCATTCCTTGCCACTTTGTTGATATTCCAGCCTTGACCAAAAGGTGGGATAACATTTTACCCCCAAAACATGCCTTGTGATAAGAAGGCATGCTTTGAATAGTTCTGAATCCGATATCCGAAGTCCATAGCCAATTCCATGTCCATTCGAACTCGACAACCGAGTCCTAATCCATCCTTATCCAATAGCCAATAACTGAATCCAGGACCTCTTCGGGTCGATATCCAAATCCACAACCTCTCCGAGCTCTTGCTAAGAACAATCCTCACCTGACGACTGTGGTCCAGTATGCCTGGCGTTGAGCTAACCTCTCTGGGTTCTTGCCAAGCGCAATCCACACTTGACGACCGTGGTCCAGCGTCCCTGGACATTGAGCTAACCTCTCCGGGTTCTTGACAAGAGCAATCCACACTTGACGACCTTGGTCCAGTGTCCCTGGACGTTGTACAATGCCACGGCTTAAGTAATAAGCTGAATCCCGGTCTCTTCGGACCCATGTTGAGCATAGTCCATACTCAACGACCTGAAACAATAATCGATAATATGGGGCCTAAGTCCTAGCCTGAATCCTGGTCACTCCGGACCCTGCCGAGAATAGTCCATACTCAGCGACCTGAAAATAACAATTGATAATACAGGGCCTATGTCCTAGGCCAAATCCTAGTCTCTCCGGACCCTTGTCGAGCATAGTCCATACTCGACGACCTGAATGAGTCAATTTACCACGTTCGGGCAAAGCAACTCACCCCTTACTAGGCATAATCCATACCCGACGACCATTTATCAAAAACCAGATAAAAATCCAATCAAAATCCAATCCAAAATCCAAGTCAAAACCAGAAAATCAGAAATCCAAACCAGCATCCAAAAAAAAAACCAACCATCCAAAGGAAAAAATCCAAATCAGAAAGTAAACAAAACCAGGAGTTCAATCCAAACTCCAAAACCAAACTAGAAAAAGAACCAGTGTCCAATCCGAAAGCAAAAAACAAATTTCACAAAACCATAGCATCGCGGTTTACCATCATTCAGAGCATGCCTAGGGGCTATCTCCGTCCCCACACATGTGTAAATGACTTTGCCGTTTTCCAGTAGCTTGTTACTTATTTCATATTATCCTGGTCGATGGATAATCATTCGACCATCATTCCTGGGCTCACATCATCATGGTGAGGTAGGCGGTGGTTGCTCCTGCTCCACTGCTGCATTCTGTGTCCCAACATACTACCTCAATTGTCCATTCCTTACATGCTCCTCAATTATGTGCTTTAAGTGCCTGCAGCTGTTGGTATCATGTCCATCCAAATCATGAAAGTGACAGTGCCTTCCTGATGCCATCTCTCGTTCAGATGACTCTCTCCTAGCCGGCCTTCGGTAGGGAAGGCGATTTCGAGTGTCCAGGTATATCCGTTCCAGCGTCTCGTTCAATCCTGTGTATGTACAAAACTTTGGATCCTTCCATCGCTTCCTAGCTTTTTCGAAATTATCGTCCAACTTCCTCTTTCCTTTATCTTTATCCGAACCTCTACTGGATGGTCCTCCATCCTCAGTTGTATTTACCTCCTTCAATTTTATATCCATACTCGCATCTTCTTGCCGAAGGAACCTTTCGGCTTCGTGAAAGTATCAAAGTACCTTAAAGTCCGAATCCTCTCTGATTCCTAATATTGCCGCCAAAAAAACAATCGATGGATCCAGCCGATCCACCGAAGAAACCATCGCATTGAATCGGGTTAGAAAATCCCTAAGCGATTCATCCATCCTTTGCTTTACCGATGTTAATGTCATTACGTTCTTCGTCCTCTTGACATGAACCCGAAACTGCCCCAAAAACATATCCACCAATTCCATCCAAGTCCTGATAGATCCTTCTCCCAGCTGCCTAAACCACATTGCAGCTTAGTCCGTCAAGTACAAAGGGAAGCATCGGGCCATTACTTCCTCTGATGCCTCCATCACCTCCATGTGTCTGGTGTACCTCATCAAGTGATCAGTTGGGTCTGCGTTGCCATCATATACCTCCACGCTAGGTAACTTAAACTTAGGTGGATTATGAGCCATCCTTATTTCCCGAGCGAACGGACTCCTGTTCACTCCTTCCAAGTCTCTATTGGTCAAGCCACCTCGCACAGTTTTCCTGATGATCTCCACTAATCGAGTATTGTCTGCGAGGGGTTGCCCGTCATGCCCCCGAAGGAACTCCGACACATATTCTTCATATGGCTCAGCAACGTTGGCTCTAACCTATTGAACTCCTTCCGAAGGTCCTCCTGCGCTGGATCCTGCGGGTCTGCCCCCGAGCCCTCGTTGATTGCCTTCCGGTTCTGTATCCTATGCTCCATTAGGTTCCATAACCCTAGTTCCTCTTGCATCCACAGCCACTGTAGCTGTTCCTAAGTTCAGCGTCCCTGCATCTCTCATCTGCTCAAAGAAAGTCTGTATCATTTCCTTTTGACTTTTCAACAATCTCTCTCGCAAAGAATTGGCCATAGCCTCCATTTCATCCCTAGTTATGTAGATGGAAGCTTGCCCTTCTCCAGCTCGAGAGAATGCTTCTTGGCTTCCTTCCTGCTGGCTTCTCTCAGCCCTTTGCCTTCTACTATTTTGTCTTGTCATTGTCTTTCAAGTCTAAACTCTTCAAACTTTTCAAATCCAAACTTCAATCCGATATAGCGGGTTCTAGTCCTTCTCAGTGAAAGCACCAAAGTGTTTGCGCCAAAATTGGTCACAAACCCCAAATACCATGAAAGCACCAAAGTATGGATATAAATCAGCAATATTCCAAATCCAAATCACAGATTACAGCAAACAACAAGCAATAATCTAGAAATAATGAATAGAAACACAAGATTTATAGTGGTTCGGCTGTCCCCGGCCTACGTCCACTTTAAAGTTTTATCCTTTAATTGATTATCCTCGCTGGTTATAGATGGTTACAACAGTAGTAATCAAGAATTTCGAGTACAATAGTTGTATTGAAGTGTAGAAATGAATCCGGTAGAGTCTAGACGTCCAATAGCCAAAAAGGTCCTTTTTCTATAGGCTTTAGGAGGCTATTTATAGGCGTAGAAGGATGAGATCGTGCTCAAACATTGGGAGACTTCTTCTGGTACGTGAGTGGGCCCACGCGACCGACTCTACCAAGTTTCGACTCGATTTGTGATCAATACGAAGTGATTTCATATCCATCGAAAAATGATCCAATCGAGATGAAACTTGGAAGGAACATTCCTTACCTTGTATGCAAGCTGCTGTGATAATTTCGTTGCATTTGGATCAGTGGTTTGGGAGATACGATCGATACGAAATTGCAATCTTCGTATGTTGTTGCGTTTGTATCCATTGGTTCGAATCCATTCCGTTCGACTCGATAGAAGCACGTGCGCGTGTGGTGACATGTTGCGTAATCCCTAGGTTGATCCACCTTTCTTGCCGTGTTGAACGCTTCTTTTCCTGGAGATGTGGGCATTCTTCAACGCTTTGAATGCTTATCCCCTTGATTCGTGGTTCTTCCTTGTTCGTATCTGCATTTCGTGCTTGTTCTCATAACATCGTTCGTTCGCATCCATCCACTCGTGTCTTTCTTCGTATCGACTCCAGGAGTATATTTCGTACCGCTTCCATATGTGCTGATGGATATGAAATGAGTATGGGGGGACCGATACGAAGTGGTCATGAAAATGGACACGAACCTCATCCTTGGGATGGATACGAACGAGACCCTACCTGATGGATACGAACAAGGTTTTACCTAATGGATACAAACAAAGCTTTACCTGATGGTTACGAACAAAGCTTTACTTGATGGATTCGAAAGTGCCAAACTCCTTTGCCATCGACATGAAAGTATCGATTCGAGACATGCCGCCACTTCCCACCCTGACTGATATGAAACCATTGAGCCGTGTACATGTTGATCGATACGAACAGCATCGATTCGAAGTCCTTCACCCTGCTCTGCCTTTGATCGATACGAACACTATCGAGTCGAACCAATACCTGATCGATGCAAACTTCACTGAGCCGAACCCATGCCGATCGATACGAACGGTATCGATACGAACACAATCCCTGATCGATACAAACTATTTCCTGCACACCGATGGATACGAACAGCATGTTCTTCCTACCTTGCATCGATCATATCTCCTTAATACGACCTCCGATTAACCTGAAATTTGAAACATAGCCTTTCCTAGTCGTTATCATCATCGCCAACCAATTTTGCCCCGATCGAAGCTTGACCAAATTTTGACGACATCGATTGCAGCCTTGATTCCAATTGGTTTCCAATCCCAATATCCATCATTCCTTGCCACTTTGTTTATATTCCAGCCTTGACCAATACGTGGGATAACAAAGTTCATAGTTAGTGGCAAGCTAAACCTTTTTTAATGCTATAATTTTTTTGAGAAAAAAAATCTCATAATGATATATGTTTGTAATTTTACCCAATATAGTTCAATTATGTCATTCTAGTTTTCTTTATTTTTGGAAAGTTGTTTTTTGGTGCATAGTCGATCTCTGATAGAGAACAAGGTACCATCAAGTAGACTTCTTCCTTGGCTATACATAACATTGTTACATACTGTACAGGCATTGGCTATGAAATTGATTCAGGTCATACCCTTCCTTGACAATAAAATTACACCTCATATCCTTCCTTCCTACATTGCATATTAGTAGCTCTAACCCAGCAATAACAAAAGTAATAAGTTATATGTATCTTTAACCAATTTTACTTTCCAAATAAATGAAAATGCATTTTCTTCATTACAACCTAGCAACTTACTAAGATTTTTAAAGCACTACCACCATAACATTGGGTTTACTGTAAATTCATGTGAATGCATAATTTATAGAATTGAATTATCCAATACAAAAATTGGTAATAAAGAAGGATACAATGAGGAGGTACATAAGATGAAATTGAAGGCACTCTTGGCACGATAACGTTATTATTTTTACTCTGTTTGAAACTTTTTTTGGTTATAAATTTAGAATCATATTTTGAACCTATTTTTACTAACATTAATCAAAAATTTCAATACAGTTTTATTAGAAAAGAGGAAGCTCCATATTCCAAAATTAAACGCGTTATACAAGAAAATGATAACTCTTTTGTTTGTTGAAACCATTGTAGCTGCAAAAGTGTTCATATATGTGGTGGAGGCACGTTATCTTAGCAGGATGTTTCATTTGATGTCCTAGTTTCATCTCATGTGTTATTAAAAAATGGTACTAACTGAATATTGACAGTAGGGAGCCTATACACAATTTGCAGATAGTGAATTCAAGGGAGCCTATACATTATTTGCAGATAATTTGCGATGGAAAAAGATTAGGTGCATTTACACAGGTAATAATACAATATTTAGCTTAAAATATAACCTGGAAATTAAAATAATAACTCGACTTTTTATGTTGATAACTTTTTTTTTAATTTTACCCTAAAACTAGTAGCGAGTATGAGCAAGGAGCATGGAATTTTGTGCATGCCGCAAAGAGAAACTTAGGAAACTAGGAAAAAAATTATGTCCTTGCTTAGATGGTCGAAATCTCACTAATCAAAATGGTGATATTATTGTCGAGCATTTGATTATAAGAGGAATGGATCCTTATACAAGTGCAGTAAGTGTTACAGTCATGGTGAGCAAATGAATATAACTGAAAAGGTGGAGGTGGATGACACGTATGAATTACTTCAAGCCGTTCACTTTGAAGATGAAGCGTTTGTCAACCAAACTTTTTCCTCCGATGATAAAAATAATGATGATGCACAAAAGCGAACGGATGATTTTCTTAAAAATTTGGAAGATGCAAAAACTCCACTGGACCCTGGTTGCATAGATCAAACAAAATTATCTGCTATCACTGCATTGTACAACCTTAAATGCGAACTGGATTATCTGATACTGGTCTTGATAAGCTTCTAAGTGTGCAAAAAATGTTATTACCCAAAAATAACGTCCTTCCGAAAACTTTATATGAACTAAAGAAGTTCCTCAAAGTATTTGACATGGGATTCGAGAAGATTCATGCATGCAAGAATGATTGTTGTCTTTTTAGGAAAGAGTACAATGATTTGAATAACTGTCCGAAATGCGGTTCTTCAAGATGGAAGATAAATGAGCGGACAAAAGAGATAATGCAAGGTATTCTGGTTAAAGTGTTGAGATATTTTCCAATTATTCCAAGATTCAGAAGAATGTTTAGGTCCCCACAAACGGCAGAAGATTTAAGATGGCATTTTATTAATAAAAGTAATGATGATAAAATGCATCATCCTGTGGATTCTTTGACATGGACCATGGTGGATGATAAATGGGAATCATTTTCGAGTGATCCACGTAACCTTCGACTTGGCCTTGCTACCGATGGTTTTACCCCATTTGACATTAAGGGTACCAAGTATAGTTGCTGGCTAGTGATGCTTGTGACATATAATTTTTCGCCCATATTGTGTATGAAAAAGGAAAATATTATGTTACCTGGTCCAAAGCATCCTGGGAATGATATAGATGTATATTTAGCTCCTTTGGTAGAAGATTTGCAGCATTTATAGAGTAACGGGGTGGAGATTTATGATGCATTTAGCAAGACAATTTTTACCCTAAAAGCAATCTTGTTATGGACTATAAACGATTTTCCAGCTTATGGAAATCTTGCTGGATGTTGTGTAAAAGGAAAAAAAGGTTGTCCATTATGTGGCGTGAATACTCATCATCGATGGCTAAATCATAGTCGGAAAAATGTCTATATGAGATATAGAAGATTCTTACCTCTGTCAGATCCACTAAGAAAACAAAAGGCTTGGTTTGATAACGCCGTGGAGGAAGGTAGCAAACCCAGGATTCTTACACGTAGAGATGTTTCTGTTATTTCGAAAGATTTTCCAAATGATTTTGGAAAATCTAAAAATAAAGAAATAGAAACAGACAAGAAGAGAAAGAATAATAAGAAGTTAAGCAAGAAGCAAATTATGAAGACGTGTAGGAAGAGGAAGTGTACTGACAACAAAGAAGATGAAAACAGTCCTGCAAAAATAGAGCTATCAGGGTGGGAAAAAAATCGATTTTCTTTGACTTACCATATTGGGAGGTTAGTGTTCAAATTGTATTTTATTCACAATAATCTAATTATAAAATTACGTAATGTTAAAGCGGTCATATTGTTGATGGTTATAGGAATTTCCACTACGCCACAATTTAGACGTGATGCATGTTGAGAAAAACGTGGGCGAAAGTTTACTCAGCACAATATTACATGATAGAAAATCGAAAGATGGTATTAATTCTAGAAAGAATTTAGAGGATTGGGGAATCCAGCCTTCTCTATATGCACAACCTTGTGGGAAGCAAAACATATCTTCCACCATCTCCATATACTATGTCTAGTTCTGAAAAAAGAATATTCTGCAAAAGATTGTATGAATTCAAGGGACCTGATGGTTATTGCTCAAATTTCAAAAGATGTGTGTCGTTGGAAGATTGCAAAGTTAGTGGATTGAAGTCGCATGATTACCATGTTTTAATGCAACAAATGTTATCGGTTGCAATGAGAGGATTGCTTCCAAAAAAGCCAAGGAAAGTAATAAATCATTTGTGTTTATTTTTTAATAAACTATGTCAGCGTGTTCTTGACAGAGAGAAGCTGCAACAAATTGCTGATGAGATCGCTGCAATTTTATGTGATCTCGAAAGATATTTTCCACCTTTATTTTTCGACATAATGATACATCTAACAATTCATCTTGGAAGAGAAGCTCGATTGTGTGGACCAGTTCATTTTCATTCGATGTACCCCTTCGAAAGGTATATGAAAACGCTTAAAGATCATGTTAGGAACTATGCATGTCCTGAAGGATGCATTGCAGAAAGCTATCTCGTAGAAGAATCCGTAAGATTTTTAGCGAATTTCTAAAGAAATCATCACAATTTGAGGAGAAAGAGGGTAGAAACGGAGATTATGAGAATGATGATGCAATACTCGAAGGACGTCCGATATCAACATACAAGACAATTACATTGACAACTCATGAGAAGGAAGCTGCTCACCTTGATGTGCTAATGAATATGGCTATAACCGAGCCATTTTAGAGTAATCACGTATTGTTTTCTTTTTTATTTTCGTAATATGTGTAAATATAAATGTAACTTAATATCTTTTATATTATGGTAGTATGCATTTGGAAGAGTTGCAAAGTTCGGACAAGTACACGGAAATAAATGCTACATTGCTATGGAAAATTCACACAAAAAACTTTGCTGATAGGATTAAAAAAAAGGTTAATCAACTCTTTTAAATTTTGTGTATAAGTTTGAAAATATTGTTTTTGAATCTATATTGAGTCTATATTTGAAAATATGGTTTTTTCAGATACCTATTAAGTCAAGCGAACATGATGAATTATTAAAATGGATTGCCTATGGTCCAAGTAGTAATGCTTTGTCCTGCAAAGGGTATATAATTAATGGGTTACGTTTTCATACAAAGATGTTGAGAGAGAAACTCAGAATTTCGGAGTGACTTATGATGCTACTACCATGTGTAGAGCAAGTGCAAAAGATGTCTCTCAAGTAGTTGATGTGGTCACGTACTATGGGATTTTGACCGACATAATCTTATTAGACTATCATAAATTTTATGTTCCAATTTTTAAGTGTCATTGGGGAAACATTGGAAATGGGGTGAAGGTTGAAGATGGATTTACTCTTGTTAATTTTCATCAAAATCAAGCTTCATTTTCGAGGGATCCATATATTCTTGCATGTCAAGCGAAACAAATTTTTTATTCAAGAGAGAATGATTTTTCTAATTTGTATATTGTAATGAAGGCACCACCAAGAGGTTATCATGAATTGGAGACAGATGATTATATTGAGGACACAAGCCATGTTATTCGAGATTGCAAAGAAAACATGATGGATGTGGATTATGTGGAGGAAGTTAGCTATGTTAGGAAGATTGTGAAGGCATATTTGAGAAAAGTTTAAAATAGTTGACTAAGGTGATTTGACATATCGGTATTTTAAAATATATGTAAATGGTTTTGTGAAAAAAACCCAATAAAATGCAAGCTTTTTGTTTTAGTACGAAATTTATTTTGAAAATATTTTGAACAAAACAAATATAATTTTTGGAGGAAAATAAGTAGCATTATCTGAATATCATGTAGACACTAGTGAATGAGAATAACATTATCTGCAACTCTCATCACTGCAATAAAACATGAATAGCATTTTTTTGGGCCTCCACTATTTGGATCTCTGATGTTAAACCATGATAATCCATTGATAACATGTTCTCATTTATAACCTTCACAATTCATCATTATTTTAAAACACCATCATCGGCCGAACTTTAAAATAAGCTGAAACTTTAAGGGTTATTCTTTTTTTAATGTTTAAATAATTTGGGTTGATAACATTAGAAAAATCTGAATGAGAAGGAAAATCTTGAGTGTTGGACTTTAAGGCTATGCATCAACTTTATAAAGCAGTGGATATGAAAAAACATTTAACCCAATGGACTTTAAGGCTATGCATCAACTTCATAAAGCAGCTTATATGCATCAGCTTTCTGAAAATATAAATGATTTGCGTGTGGCTTTAAAAGTAACAAACTTTTAGAGAAGAATTTCTGCTTATATATATTTGCAAGAATATGTTTCAGAATATGTATTTCTTATATACTTCCAGGTTTCACTTCAAATATATGTACATCAGCTTTCTGAAACAATATATGCATCAGCTTTCTGAATGTATGAAACAGTATATGTAGTATATTTGGCATTGAATTTTTGCTTATATATGAAACAACATCACTTCAAATTTCTGAATGTATGAAACAATATCGCTTCAAATTTCTGCTTATATATATTTGCAATAATCCTAAACACTTTACACTTACTTTTAGAAACAATATATGCAGTTCTTAAATGCAGTTCTCAACCTTGAATGCATTTTAACATCCAGTTTTTTCTTTTACATGCAATAAATGGGTAAAAAGAAGGCGGCTGCTTTAAAATGGCTAAAAACAATTGATAAATCCACTGCATCCACGGCTAATGCAAAACACAAGGACAATAAGGTCAATAGCGACGTTGGTATTGAAGACAACTCGCAAGAAATTGGAAATTCTAAGAACAACGATGCTCGAATTCAAGACATCGCTGAAGCAGTCGACGAAGATACAATGCAAGTTGAAGAAGATTTTGAAGCTGACATGAACGAGAAAACCACTCGAGATGCCACCGCAAATCTGGTAGTGAAGCGCAAACGTAGAGGTCCAACTAAAGTGAAAAGACTTCCAGTAAATCCATTGACTCGCATTGAAGTCGAATTTAATGCGGATGGCAAACCAATAGGAGATGGTTCTGTCAAACTATCTTCATATTTAGTGTGACGCCCCACCTCTATATCCACGCTAGCCAAGAACATTACAGTGAATGCTGTCAACTAGCACGGAGAATAAGGCTGTTGAGGAGCGACCATCTGTATAATTGCTTTGTGCGAGTACCGATATGCCAGATAAAAATATAACTTTTCATCTCATTAGGAAATCTGACATACCGACAAAAACTCAAAGCTACTACACAGTGGCTATAAAGATCTTCGGAAACAAATATAGAAATAAACATAACATAAATCAGTCATAGACAATTCATATCACAAAGGCGGAAATAGATATGAATATTACACATAAAAGTGTATATCAGAGTAGTGGTCAAAAGATCCACAATAATACGAAAGAATAGCAACACGTGCTATACAAAAGAATACATCTATGAGTCTAAATCTCAAGTGTATACAACAAAATAAACTACTAATCTAAGTAGTCTGCCAAAAGTCGGGATGATAGTTCGATAAGGAGTCAAACAGAAGCACCTGTAAATTCTCAGTCTGACCCGAGTATTATTTAATAAGAAAATAATAAACGGATCAGTCTAGCTATAAATATCAGATGAAGTGATATATAATAAGAGATATGACATAAGCATATAATAATCACAATGCCAAGCTGTGATAAATAAGTAATTGAAAATCAACAAGAGATTAATCAATTTCACAATAATCTACTCAAGATAAAAAGGAATGTCATACTCCTAATTTCATTCACCAAGCCACAATAAATGACGTATATATCAATGCCAATCGTAAAAGTTGGTGAAACATAAATTCCAGAAATCAACACAAGAAATCCAGAAATCACAATAAAAGGAACAATGACGTCGTACAGCGGGACATCCGATGAACCAAATCACAATAAAAAGGATGGCCAATCCCCAAAAGAAACTGGACATCGACACACCTAAAAAGACATGCCCCATGAACAGTCGAACATTGACGCACCAAGAAAGATACGCCCCAGGCTCTAGCATCGACGCACCTAGAAAGATACGCCCCATGCACACATAAATAAACATCGATGCACCTAGAAAGATACACCCCATGCTCTAGCATCGACGCACCTAGAAAGATACGCCCCATGCACAAATAAATAAACATCGATGCACCTAGAAAGATACACTCCATGTAATGTCTAACATCGATGCACCTATAAAGATACAACCCATGCTAAGTCGAACATCGACGCACCTAGAAAGATACGCCCCATGCATAGACGAACATCGACGCACCTAAAAAGATACGCCCCATGTCCCGACTTATTGAGCCGATTGCTCCACGAAGTAAACAAACATCGATGCACCTAGAAAGGTACACCCCATGCATAATAAAACATTGACGCACCTAGAAAGGTACGACCCATGTATAAAATGAGACGAAACTCAATAAAATGAGGAACAGTCCTCCACATAGACAAAGAGACATCGCACATTGCTAGTCTAAACCGCAAAGATGATCGTCATGATCAAAGAGAAGTGTCAATTACAATAAGCTAGTAAATATATGAGCTTAGCTTCATATCCCATAACCACTAGCTTAACTTAAATATTTACGAACAAATTGTAGAACTCCACTAGAAAATTGTCACAAGAGGTTCAATCGAACAAGTCCAAGAATTAACCGACGAAGTAAACGCAAGCATTTCATACCACTCGTTTTACTAAGTCGTTTAATTAGATTTCTCATACGAGTGAGGTAAAGGTTTGTATATACTAATAGATTGGAAAACGGTTTTATAAACGAATTTGGTATTAAAATAGTATTGAAATCATTTGAGGAAAGAGTTTTGATATTTACTACTAGTACAGAAAACCTTTATATTTTTAAAGTGACAAAGCACAAGGGGGGATTGTAGAAACAATCAATCACAAAGATCACATTCGAAGATGTGAATAAAAATCCAATGAAATCGATAAAGGATCCATCGAAGTGGATATATCTAAAATTCCCAAAGAAAATAAGTCATCAAAGATGATAATAAATGATGACAATAAATAGGATCATCACGAATCGATTTAAATTGGAAATTCAATCCAAAAAGGCAAATTGGACTAAAACAGCAGGTTCAGTCGACTGAACAGAGTTTTCAGTCGACTGACCCTATGCCTGGAAATTTTTCAGGTTCAGGAAACTTTCTGTTTCCAGTTTTAGTCGACTGTGCAGAGTTTTTCAGTTGACTGAATCATGCCTGAAAACTCTCGGGTTTCAGGTTCAGTCGACTGAACAGAGCTTTCAGTCGACTGAATCATGCCTGGGCTGTTTTTCAGCCTATTCAAATGAAGAGCAAATTCTTCCAAAATGCAACCGGACGAACATTGGCTCTAAGGGTTTATGCCAATCGGCAACCCAGCCCTATATGCTCCTCAGTGCATCACCAAAAACATGATCAAACATCCATAAAAGGATTTCACACAAATTTGACTTAAAAACCCAAAAATTGGAGTATTCACAAAATCAATCCAAAACAAGAGCAAATGCACATGAAGAAGTGTTAGGAATTCATACCCAACAACCAAAGATAATTATAGTCATAGATGTGAGATAAAAATCTCAACTTTGAACTAAATTTATGAAGATGAAGCTTGAAAGCAAAGGGGAATCAACCACTCTTCAAATCCAACTCTAGAAGCTTGAATCTAAGCTAAAAAGAAGAACATTTCCTAAGTTAGGTTTAGGAAATTTCTGAAATTCAAAGAGAGAATGAGTTGGAGAAGAAGAAGAGGAAGCTTACCAATGGGTTCTCATGAACTTTGGAGCAAGGAGATGGATTTGCAAAGCAAGCTAGGGCTTAGGAATTTCTATTTTCCATTCTCTTCCTCCATTTTTGCTTGAGCTTGAGTGTTAGGAAAATAGAAGAGAAGTGAATGAAGAGGAGAGTATTGTAACTGAGTTAAGTGGCTAATTGGCTCAGCCCAACCAAAGCCCTAAGCGGGAAAAAGTAGCAAAAATCAACTTTCTCCAAACATATCGAAGCTTATACTCAAAAAGGTCGCAAACGGCATTTTGAACTCAATGGAGGTGGTCTCGAGTCCTAATTCGACCGTATGCAAAAAGTAGCTTTTCGGACTAAAATCCGACGAACGATAAAATATTTAAATAAAATATTTAAATATAAAATCGATAAATATGCGGGTTGTTACATTTAGGCCCGCTAGTAAGGGAACATGTTCCTTTTACACTCGATAAGTGGAAGGAACTAAGTGGCAGATTACAAGGTGCTTTGTGGGGATGCATTCAGGTATATACCATTTTTATGTCATATATGTCTTATTTATTTTTCTAAATTTAGTTAAAATATATATGAAAATGATGCATTTTATATTACCAGTTTTAACAATGTCTCAATAGCTTCTGTTAATGATGCATATATGTTTGTTGAAAGTGTTGTGGCTACTGTGGTTGTTTGGGGCGGCGGGAGTTGTTGTATGGGTTTGTGGCAGTGGATGGATAAAGGTAAAGCCACTGTTGTCTTCTGGTGGTGGATGGTAATAATGCAGTGGGGCAGTGAGTTGGCAGCACGGTTGTGATGGTCACGCAGTGAGGCACAGGGTTGATGGAGCAGCAACGCAACATGGATGATGATGGATGGAAGGCAGGCAAGGGACTGTTATTGTATGGTGGTTGATATGTGTGTTAAGGGATGTTGATAGTTATGGCTGATTGTGGGTGATGTAGAAGTGAAGTATGGCAGAAGTGAAGTATTCAGGTGCAGGTAGTTTGGTGAAGAAGTTTGTAGGATGTGAAGTGTGACCGTGAAGAAGTTTCTAAATTTAGTTAAAATATATATTAAAATGATGCAATTTATATTAACACAACTTCAATCATTGTAAGAGGAGTTTAATATGGTAGAAATGTTGATGGCAATGAAAAGTGTGCTCAAGCAGCAATGTTGTTAGGGTCTGGAACTGGTGGATGTGGTTGTGTGAATGTATTGCGGTTGAAATGGTTGCACAGTTGCACGGTTGATGGGGGTGTGGTTGCAGTGTATGTAACTGTGGTATGTTGTTTGGATGTGGATAATGGGAAGTGCAAAGGGAAGAACAGGCAATTGATAGTGAGTAAATGGTAGAAGACAGTTAAAGCTGGTGTGGCTGTAGGGGTATGGTGAAGTGGAAGGTTTTGTGGTAGAACTGTGATGAAAGGGTGGTTTGTCTACTGTGATGGTATTGGGTTGAAGTTGATGTTAGTGATGGAGCAGACCGAAGTAAGGGTAGAAGAAGTGAAGTGATGGGAAGCATGATGAATTGTAAGTGTGACACATATTTATGAGATTGTCTGTGCACTAGTTTGGTTGAGTCAGGGGATATTTATGAGATTGTTTGAGAAGTGTTGACTGTTCAGGTAGTGCCCAGTGTGCAGCGTGACAAAATTGTTAGTGGATTTGTTATGGTCTGATACAAATGATGTCATATATGCGAATTAGAAAGTTAGAGTATGTTTGATGCTTTTGTGGACTTTTTTGGTCGTTTATTTTTAGTTTTGCTGCCATTTGACTATAAAACAGTATTTAAACAACTATTAATTAATTGGTATTATTGTTGGTTTATAAAAGTTTTCTTCTTAGCTAACGCTGATATCGTAGGCTAGATTTAAATTGGATGAGGAATGGCAAAAAGCGTCCATATTTCAGCAAATGGGGTGCATATTTAGAGGTTTAAAAGCTAGATTAGTTCACAAAATAGCAGATGCAAAGAACGAAGAAGAAAGAATTCGGTTGAAACCCGATAACCTAAGTATGAATGAGTGGAAGAAGTTTGTCAAGTCCAAAACAACGCCAGAGTTTAAGGTATTTCAGTATTGCTGAAAGTTGTGAAGTTTGAATTAGTGAACGAGCATAAATAATATATTTTTTATTCTTAGGAATTGAGTCAGAAATTCAAAGATATTAGAGAGAATCAAATACCACACACATGTAGCCGTAAAGGAATGGCTCGAGTAGCTAAGGATTTGGTAAGAAATGGTAATTTATTTACCATAATATTTATTAACTAGTTAGTTAATGTGTTGTGCTGTAGTAAATATTCTTCAAACATAGAAAAATACGAGTCCTCATCCATCTTCCGTCTCATGAACTCACGTTTGGATCAAATCCCATACTCGAAAAAATGGCGAACCGGTAAATGCGACTGTTGGAGATGCTATCGTAAGTACTTTGATATTTTATTATATAACAATTTGTTTTCTATTGTGATATTTCAATTGTGTATGATATGCATATATGACAATATGTATAGGAAAAAATTAGTCAAATCGAGAAGGAATCAAATCCAAGCTCAACATCTAAATACAAAGAAGATGCGCTTGCAATAGTTTTGGGACAAGACAGACCAGGACGATTAAGAGGCATGGGAAGGGGTATAGCTTACACAAAGGTAGTATGGTCACACATAAAGGATAAACAGGCGGCCGACATGTAGAACAAAATTTCAGAATTAGATGCGATGGTCCGCATGCTTCTGAAAAATCAGGTACAAAAAATGCTATTCTCTTGTTGATCACACATGTATATATATTTGATCATGTAGCTTGTACCTGATTTACATGTAGCTCACAACCAGATAATGCTATTTGATCACACAGTCAAATAACTCGTACCTGATTCACTAGTTGCTAACAGGTAATAGCTCGTACCTGATTTTCTATTATCATGATTTGCTATTAACAAATCAATCAGATAATGTTACATGTAAATCATGTTAGTGTCTACATGATAATAGCTCGTACCTGATTTGCTATTATCATGATTTGCTATTAACAAATCAATCAAATAATGCAGTGCCTGATTTGTTTTTATTTTCTATTAACAAATCAATCAAATAATGCTATTACCATGATTTGCTATTAACAAACCAAACATTTAAAAATCAAAGTTCACAACACGTTTTAATACTTTGTGGTAAAATTATCTTTAGTAATTTATTTATTTTTATTTGTATTTCATTTTTTTCTTCCATGCTATGCATCATTCTCAATATTATGTTTATTTGGATCTTAGTGCTTTGCTGTGCATAATAACATAGAATTATAACAACCCAAACTTGTTATCATTGTACCGTGATCTGCGGTAGAAAATGCTGGTAGAATCAAGCTACGACGCTGAGACACAATAAAATACAATCTTATTTTAGTTTTCTCATGAATGACTTGACTATTGAAGATAAAATAGCACAAAAATTAATATAACTAAATTGCTTCCTTTAAATGTCATAAAACAGGATGCAGTGATACTACTAAGTAAATTATTACTCCAATGTTATGAAAGTGTTACAACCACCTTGCCTAAAATTTGCTTTTATTATTTGCTTGAGAGAGAAAAGAAAACTTGGATGAAGCGATTGTTATTTCTTTAACCCTAACAATTCGGTTTTCCGGCCTTCGATTGTTCGGCAGTTGATACAGTGGACGTATTAATGTCGATTTTCGGAAGTCGAAAATCCTTATCGTTATAGTTACATTTATGGAAAATGGAATAGGATGTTTAGGAGTTGGCAAAATTTGAGTATTGTAAAAGTAATAACAGGTTAATTAGGTTATAGAGTAGTAATGAACTTATTAAAATGATTATTTTAAGAAAATGAAATAAATATTATAATTGGTGAATTAATTTACTTTAAATTGATATGGGAGTTGATTTTAAAGGATTTCTAAATTTCTTAAGTAATACAAGATGATAAAATTTATGAATTATAGAATTTGAATTTAAATAGTGGTTTAATTTATTTAATTTATAATAATTGGATTAATTACAAATAAATGAAATTAAATATTCAATTATTACATTAAATTGAAAATTTAGTTTAAATTGGAGATTTTTAAATGTTATAGGTATGGAGCCAATGTTAATTTCGTCCAATTGACATTAATAAATTGAATAATAGAATGGAAGTGAATTTAATAGATTTAATTGAGATTAAATTTATAATGTTGAATTTAATGAAATTGAGAATTAATATTGAAATTTATAAATAAATCATCTCTAAATTGACATTTAAATTTGTATAAATCATTGTAAATGATTGAGAAATCATAAGTGATGAAATTTGTCAATTTTTGGATTTAAATTTTAATTTTGATTTAATTAATTAATTATTTATTTAATTAATGGAAAAATAGCCATTTGATCAGATCCGTGTCGGTGAATTATTGTAGGATTTCGAGTTTCGTATCAATCGGACTTGCCGTTTGATCATACGGGCTTGAAACGCCTTGAAATCAATTTAATTGAAATCAATTTGAAAACATTGATTTTAGCATAACTTCTTCATACGATGCAATTTGAACCTGAAACTTTTTTTTTCATTTAAAATATTTTAAAACACCTATTTTGATATATGGATTGACCCAATTTCGTTCCAGAGTCGAAACGGGCTTTTCGGACAATATATCGTCCAATGCGTACATCTATTTGATCCGATCCATTCTTTTCCAAACTTCTCTATAAATATCTAGTTATAAACCCTAGCCCTCTATACTTTCATTTGTCTGTACGTACATATCAACTCTCTCCTCTTCAATGGAAGACAAATAAACTCTAGATCCATATCCAATTGCAAATCAAATCCAAAGCATAAATTTCAAAATCCTCCGAAAAATTCAAAAAAAATATATGTTGAAGCTCTCGACTAGCGTAATTCACTGGCGGTGTTGATTTTTTGTTTTGGATTATCGTTTGAGCAATAAAAATTGAGGAATTTTTGGCCGTCCGTTGACCGTTGATGAACTTTGATGGATTGACAAATCATGGGTACCATGGCATAGAGGGGACCGAGTGCTGCTCATCGAAGTTGTTGATTCATCGAATCAACAGCTAGATCATCATACAAAATTCGATTAGGGTTAGGTTTTACTGGTGGCGGCTGGGGTCTCGTGTGGGTCCGAGTGAATCGCGAGGTTGCCGATGATGGGGGCGGCCTTTGACGGGTACGCGGTGGCGCCGCGGTCATGTCCACGCAGGGGGGACGCCGTTTCGAATCATGGGGGGGATCGTGAGCTTCCGTGTTCGCGTGAGGCTAGGCATTGCTGGAAGAGAGAGAGAGAGAGGGATGAGTAAGGTTGTATTACTTTTTACTTAATTATTTGATTTAATTTCAATTTTGATTTCAATTTTAATTTCAACTCTTCTAACGACAATAACTGTCACATACGAGATCCAATCCACACGCGGTTTTCTCCGCCAGGTTCGTATTGGGATTCCAGACTTTTTGGTTATGACACATTGGAGGTACGGAAGATTTTGAACATCCGAATCTAGAACTAGCCTTTCTCTTCCTATCTTTTCATCGATCTCTGCTTGTAGTTTCTTTAGTTTCTCTAGATTGTTCAAAAGCAATGTTAGACCCCATTCGATCTTGTTTGATGACGTGTCTGTTCCTGCTGCGAGCATAGTCTGTAATTCATTCATTATTAACAACTGTTAGTCTATGTACATCATTGTTATATACCAGGTCAATTGTTAGTCTGCTCCCCAGGACTCTTCATTACAAATATATTGCAATTTTGAGTATTTTCTCTGTTTGTCGCACATATTTTCTTCCATATTTCGGTATTCATGATAATTTATGTTTACTTTTTATGACTAATAGACGTATGTGCTTTTTGACAGGTGGTGTATGATGCTCTGGGTTTACGCTATGGTGGAAGGCATGAAAAAATATGATGCCGCACTCATTCTCCTTCAAATGTATTTTGTGTCGATGTTCTTACATCTTTACTTTACTATGTATCGTTTTGGTTAGCTATGGTTGTATGGATTGTTACTTTTATTATGTATTGTTTTGGTTAACTACGATTGTATGAATTGTTACTAATATTTATATGCTTAATATTGTGCATGAAATGCTTTTATTCTTATATATTTTTTATGCTTAATTGTTAATACTGTGGGAAATACCGTATATTACATCCTTTTTAAATTAATGCAAGGAAAAAAAAATTTCATGGCTATACATATTATAGCGTTATGCTAGTGCAATAAAAATTTTCTACAACGATTAAACAGTTTTCATGGCAAGTAAATAATGCTATGAAAGACTAAACTAAACATTCTATAGTGTTTTGCAGCATTTATAGTTTCTATAATAATCAGGCAATGATATTTCTATAGCATTTATAATTGCTATAATAATCAGGTAATGATATATCTACAGCGTTTAGAATTGATATAAATAGCAAATAAATGACGTCATAAATATTAGCATCATAAACCATAACTCTGCGTAAAAGTTCTATAGCAAGCACCAAAATGCTATAGAAAGGTACTTGTATGTCCTGAATCGTCCATTTAATAGCAATTCAGGAACGCTATAAGTAACGTCATTTACATCATGTTTTTTACAGTGATTCTGTGGTTGCTATTATAGATCCCTGACATATTACAACTTGTTGATATACATCGTTTATAAAACGCCATCGTATCCTTTTACAGTGTTTTTTAAACGCTATAAAAAGGTATTTTTCTTGTAGTGTGCGCCTGGAAAGCCTTCCTGTGCCGGAAAAAATAATTTTGACTGAGGTTGAGAATAACATTATTGCTTCTAACAAAAAGGAATCTGGTGGCTAGAAGATGGAGAATGACGGTGGAAAGAAGCAGAGAAATGCGAATAAAGCTCGCCACTTTAGACCTTCAGATTTTACTCCCTTAACTGATAATCCGAAAAATAACTTTTTCGCAACCAAGGATACTGTTGAGTACCCCAAACCACCTAAGATGAAGCCTGGGAAAAGTGTTGCGCATAATGGGAGATTCTATAAGTTCCAAAATCAACCTGGCCATGACACTAATGAGTGTCGCCATTTAAAGAATTTGATTGAAGAGCTGTTGAGACAGAATAAATTGCGACAATATGTGAAGAGGAACAGAAGTGACCAGAGCTCATCTATTCAGGAGCAACAAATTCCTGCTCATCAATCCGGCTCAGGTGTGAGGACTACGGCGCATGAATCTGAGAGGCCTGTCATTAATGTTATCACAGGGGGTCCTCAGCCAACGGGCAGAAGTTGGGGTGAGGTGGAAAGATACGACCATGATTTGAGATATGCCCCGGCGGAAGAAAGTGTTTTCGCCTTTGAAGATGCTGCACCTTTAAAACAGCAGAGAACTTTTAACGACGACATCATATTCAGGGTAGAGACTGTGTTGGTGTGGAGGCTCCCACCATGGATCCCTTGGTAATATCCACAGGCATCGGACCAGCCATTGTAAGAAGGGTGCTTGTTGACTGCGGCGCCTCTTGCAATGTCCACTTCAAAAAGACATTTCGTCAGATGAAAATTCCCATGGCAGATGTCCAAGCTTCCTCACAGAAAATTGTTGGGTTCACTAGAGAACCAAAACAGCCTATCGGGACTATCGACCGGTTTGTAGAGCTCGGAGAAGGGGAAAAGAAGGTTGTCCAAAAGCAAACTTTTGTGATTGTTGATGAATTCTCTGCTTATAATGCCTATTGGGTCGACCGGCTCTTGCCGCATTCAAGGCCATTCTCGCCCCATGGTGCCTGACTATGAAGTTCCCCACTGATAATGGCATTGGTGTTGTGAAGGGGGACCAAAATACCGGGCGAGAATGTTATCTCATAGAGTTACGGGAGGCAAAGAAGAGAGAAATGGGTAAGGGTGTGGCAGCTCCTCTCCACATCAAAGAACCCACCTTGTAGCAATTACCGGGGTGGACCCTGCACTGGTGAGCATAGTGGTGCACGAAAAGAAATTGATCCCAGAAAAACCAGTGCAGGGGAGAGTATAATGGTGCCGGTGGAAGTGACGGTGCCAATACCTATTGACCCGAATGATCCGAACAAGTTGTTGAATGTGGGTTTACAACTTGTTGTGACGGTTCAGAATTTGTTGATATCATTCTTAAAAGCAAACCCGGATGTATTCGCTTGGGGTCATGCCTACATGTGTGGAATATCTCCCGAAATCGCTGTGCATGCTTTGAATATTGATCCAAAATTCACACCCGTAAAGCAGAAAAGAAGAACCCAGGGTCCTGAAAGCTCGGCAGCATTAAAAGAAAAAGTAGATCGGCTCATGGAAAATGGCTTCATCAGAGAATCCACTTATCTGAATTGGTCTCTAATCTGGTGTTGATTATAAAAGCAAATGGAAAGTGGAGAGTATGCATCAACTTTTTAGACATAAACAAAGCATGCCCCAAGGACTGTTTCATGTTACCCAGGATTGATCAGTTGGTGGATGGAACAGCCGGGCATGAATTATTGTCTTTTATGGATGCTTACTCAGGATATAACCAAATCATGATGCATGAGCTAGATTAGGAGGACACGAGCTTCATCACTGATGTTGGTCTTTACTGCTATAAAGTCATGCCCTTCGGACTGAAGAACTCAGGGCTAACTTATCAAAGACTTGTCAATGCCATGTTCAAGACCGAGATTGGCAAGACAATGGAAGTATATGTCGATGATATGTTGGTGAAATCGAAGAAGGCAGTAGACCACATGGATCATTTGGTAGAAATGTTCGTAGTCCTCCGAAAGTATGGGATGAAGCTAAATCCTCTGAAATGTTCATTCGTGGTAGAGTCTGGAAAATTCTTGGGTGTCATTGTGAGTGCTGGGGGCATCGAAGCCAATCCTGCTTAGATTACTGCTTTAAAAGAAGTCAAAGCCCCTAGGACAAAGAATGAATTGCCAAGCCTCAACGGGATAGTCGCTGCTTTGAGTCGGTTTATTTCCAGGGCCACTGACAAATGCATTCCCTTCATTGATGCTTTGAAGAAAGGAAAGCAAAACTTTGAATGGACTCCTGAATGTCAGAAAGCTTTTGATGAACTGATTCGTCACATGGAAACGCCTCTAATACTTTCTAAGCCCAGCAATGGTGAAGATCTTTTCATATATTTAGCGGTTTCATCTCATGCACTCAGTGCACCATTGCTACGGGAAGATGCAAAAGTTCAGCGCCCAGTTTATTATATCAGCAAAAGATTCACTGGTGCAGAGATAAATTATTCAAAGCTGGAAAAGCTCGCCTATTGTTTGTTTATTACATCCAGAAAGTTGAGGCCATATTTCCAAGCTCATCCTATTAAAGTCCTCACTGATCAACCTCTAAAGCAAGTCCTATTTCGCCCTGAAACTTCCGGTCGTCTTCTGAATTGGAATATTGAACTCAGCCAATATGATATCACCTACCATCCCCGACGAGCAGTCAATGGACAGGCTTTAGCGGACTTCATTGCAGAATACACAGATAAAGGTGACAGTGAGGAAGAGGTAACTAATAACATCCCGATCCGATGGAAATTATATGTTGATGGTGCAAGAAATGAATATTGTTTCGGAGCCGTGGTTGTGCTTGAAACCCCCGAAGGGCGGTCCTTGTGCTATGCTTTGAGATTAGAATTTCCTTCGACAAATAATGAGGCAGAATATGAAGCTCTTGTTACCGGCTTGAAGATTGCTAAGGAACTGAACATCAAAGCATTGCAGATCTTCAGTGATTCCCAGCTTAATGTATGCCAAGTCAAGAAAGTGTTTCAAACCAAAGGAGGAAATCTGCCTGCTTACTTGTTAAAGACCTGAGAGCTTCTCGATGATTTTGACCATTAGACAATAAGCCATATACCGCGGGAAGAGAACAAGAAGGCATATTCTCTCACAAAATATTCAAGCTCTAGCGAAGCTCAATTATTGGGATTGGTCCCTGTAGAAGTCTTGTCAGCACCAAGTACTGATGAGATGGATATGGACTGGATTATGGCTGTATCTCAAGAGAAGGAGTCATGGATGACCCCGATCAAGGAATATCTACTCAACGGCTCCCTTCCAGAAAACTCAAAAGAGCGCCAGAAACTGTTAAGAAAAGCCTCGAGATATGTAATTCAAGACGGCCGGTTGTGCAGACGAGGATTCGCGATGCCATTACTCCGATGTGTAACCGAGGAAGAGGCTAAGACAATTTTAGCTGAGGTGCACGGAGGAGAGTGTGGGGATCATTCAGGTAGTCAAACTCTAGCAAAGAAAATTCTCCGCTATGTGCATTTTTGGCCAGATATTAATCAAGATGCTGCTAGCTACTCCCGAAAGTGTGACAGATGTCAGGGATTTGCAAAAATCCCAAGAGCACCTTCCGCCGAACTAACATAGATGGTCGGTCCATGGCCATTCGCCATTTAGGGGATAGATCTCATTGGGCCTTTGCCAGTTGCCAAGTCCGGAGTCAAATATGTTATTGTTGCTATTGATTATTTCACAAAATGGGCTGAATCTGAACCAATGGCTACTATTACCACTAAAAAGATGATAAACTTTGTGGCTAAGAATATCATTTGCAGGTATGGTGTACCTTAGAAGATAATCATAGACAATGGCACCCAATTCGAAAGCGAAGAATTGCAGGACTTTTGCAAGCGATTCAAAATCCAAAAAAGCTTCTCAGCAGTGGCTCATCCGTAGGCAAACGGGAAAGTGGAAGCAGTGAACAAAATTACAAATCAATCATCAAAAAACAGCCGGAAAAAGCAAAAGGTGGTTGGGTCGATAAGCTACCACTAGCACTATGGGCTTAAAGAACTACCCACAAGGCTGCGACTGGGCACACTCCATTCTCATTAGCATATGGATCAGAAGCCATGATTCCAGTGGAAATAGAGGTCCACTCACACAGGAGAATTCATTTCAACCAAGCTGATAATGAAAAGCTGCAACTTGAAGCACTTGACTTGCTTGATAAAAGAAGGAAAGAAGCTGAGCTCAGAATTGCAGCCCATCAGCAAAGAATAGCCAGGCGCTTCAATTCTAAAGTTCGTCAACGCAGCTTTGAAATTGGGGATCTAGTCTTGAAAGGCGTCATGAAAGCAACAGGAGTGTTTGGGCACAACTGGGAAGGGCCATATGTCATAGGCAAAAAACTTCTTGATGGCACTTTCAAGTTCACAACTGTCAAAGGAGATCCAATTCCGAGAGCCTGGAACAGCAATCAATTGCATCCATATTTTACTTAGAAGCCATGCTTAAATTTGTAAAATGATTATGGATGTATCATTCTTGTAGTATAAACCATTGTAAAATAAGTGTAAATCAATAATAAGAACTTAAAGTGGATGTAGGCCCAATTCTTGGCCGAACCACTATAAATCTTGTGTTCTTTATTACTATAAAATGCCTGTCTCATTTGGATGTGCATGTATCTTAAATATATTTCTAAAATGTTGATTTAATAATGCAGGCTATCAAAGCGAAGCTTACCCATTCAACACATCACAGGCCAAGCGATTCCTACAAATCACTCAACAAGCAAATGTCAAGCCACAAAAATTCCAAATTCAATTCCTACATAAGAAGTGCTTCTCACAAACAGTTGGTGATTCCATCGAAGGGGCACCCTCCCAGAGTGAAGGTTCCAGGCCCTTGCAAACTGATTGCGATCGTTTGTGCAAACGGACATCCGGTCAAGTTGCTTGCGTCTGCCCCATGGATTCACTTTACAATGAAATGCACTTCTCTGGAAAAAAAAAAGAACTGCCAAAGGAAGGGAACATGTGCTTGGAAACGATAAGGAGGAATCGCTGAGAGGCCGATGGTGGAAAGACATGGGCAAGCAGACAAAGAACAACTAAAATGGAATCCTGTGCCTCAACCAAAAATGTCGTTGGAACAACCGAAGGGGCACCTTCCCAAATTGAAGGTTCCAGGCCCTTGCTAGTTAATTGTGATCGTTTGTGCAAACAGACATCCAGTTAAGTAGCTTGCGTCTGCTCCATGATCCACTTAACTGTGAGATGCAACCTTCCAGGCAAACAACAAAGCCCTCTTTTGAGGCACACTTCACCAAGTTGAAGTGCCAGAGCCCTCTTCGGAAGCAAAAGCCCTCTTCGGAGGCACATTTCACCAAGCTGAAGTGCCAAAGCCCGCTTCGGAGGCACGCTTCACCAAGTTGAAGTGCCAAAGCGCTCTTCGGAGGCAAAAGCCCTCTTCGGAGGCACACTTCATCAAATTGAAGTGCCAAAGCCCTCTTCGGAGGCACACTTCTCCTCTTAAAGGGGGGAGTGCCAAAAAGCACTCATCGGAGGCACACTTCTCCTCTCAAGGGGAAAGTGCCAAATATCCCTCTTCGGAGGCCCACTTCTCCTCTCAATGGGGAAGTGCCAAAGAAAGACCTCTAACAGGCACGCCTAAAAATGAAATGCTTTTCTCAAACAAAAAGGTTGATGGAACCACAAAAGGGGCACCTTCCAAAGATGAAGGCACCGGGGCCTTGCCACCAAATTGTGATTGTCCGTACAAATGAACATCCAATTAGGTAGCTTGCGTCCGTCCCATGGATCCATTCAACCGGGAAAAGTAACTTTCTGGCAAACAAATCAAAGCCCTCTTCGGAGGCACGCTTTCCCGCATAAAGGAATCCACTTCTCAAAAATAAAAGTGACCATCTCCGAAAGTTGAAGTGTAAAAACTTTTTCTAAGAAAGAAAGAAAACATCTCCAATACAAAGCACACTCTACTAGAGTAGAATAATATTTTCACAAAATGGAAGAAGTATTCTCCAAAGTAAGAGTACAAGTCTTCTCAAAGTGGAAAAATTGTTCTCCAAAGTAGGAGTACAAGTTTTCTCAAAATGGAGAAGATTGCAATAAGCCGTTTTATGGGGGCAATATAATATAGCTACATTAATAAAAGCAACACTCAATCAACATACTACGAGCTCACTACAATATCATACAAGGAAAATAAAGAAACTTGTGCGATAAAAAGGAATAAATGCATTTATAAATACAGACAAAAGTTTGTACAAGTATAAAGAATCATTTTATTCCATGCTATAAAAATCTGTATACATGTGCATGTTTCAAAAGGCAGGGGCCGGTACCCACACAATCTCCGGTCAATACAAGTCTTCAAATAGAAGCAAAAAAGAAAAACAAGGAGGATAAATCCAGGCCCATTACTTCTTCTTCCCGCCGCCTTTGGAGCCCTCGCCTGGCCTAATGGTTAGCTTCTTGAGTCGGCCTGAACGAGTCGGGGAAGAAGGAGAAAGAGGTGTAATTGGGTCACCTTCCGCTTTCTCTTCGCCAGGAGAAGTGCCTTTCCTTTTCTTTGAAATCCCACGCTTTCCCCTCTTTTTGGAGGAAGATCCACTGCCCAGAGTGATAAGTTCAATCAGCTTTGTATCATCGGCAGTGAATTCCTCCAGGGTCCTCTCACCCTCCTCAAGCTCTTCAGCTTTCTACAATAGGTTCTTCCGGTGTGAATTCCTATACGGAGGATGGGGCATCTGACGTTTTCGCTTGAGAACTGGGGGAATCACGGGATTGAGTGGATCTATAAGAATGCAAAAGCCCGAATTGGTGCAAAAACTCGTCCTTCAGCAAGAACTTAATACTTCTCTCACCAGCAGCCACGGCACTTAATCTTTCAAAGTTGGTTTGTGGCTAGAATCTTTAGAGGGAGGAGGAAGTGCCGCAAAAGCAAAGAATGAAGTTAGCACTTGACGACTCGAATTTTGAAAGGCTCAGAAGTGAAGTGAACAAAGACAGGTAGCCTTACTTCCTACTCTCTAGATGCCGTAGAATCCTGGAGGGCAATGGATGAAAAAGAACTAGCTTAAGAACCCATGAGCGCTCTTGGGAAGATCCGTAATCAACTTACGGTTTCTTGCACTCCTCACAAGAGTAATCGAAGGGTGATCTTTTTTCTTCCCGAATGAGCACAAATAGCATATCTCCACGAACCTTGGGAGGCGGTTAAGTGTCCTCCTGAATAGTACGCGCAACCCCATCAGAATGGCATAGCCGTTAGGGTGCAACTGGAATGGAGAAATAGTAAGTCGAAGGAGGAGTGTTCTAAGAACATCATTGAAAGGAGGAATAGCTCCATTTAAACACATCTGGCGATTGACTGCAACAAAGCCCGGAGGTAGTCTATCGGCAGTGTCATTTACCCAGGGAAGCAGAGCGTCCGTTTCAGCAATGCCGAATTGAATGCATAGTTGGTTGAAAGTCCGTTGACTCAATGAAGTTGAAACTCTTTCTAGAGGATTTTCTAGAGGGTTAGCTATTGGGAAAACTTCATCGCTCGCTCTGCTATCTCTTCTTGCATTTGTTGAGAAGTCATTCTACACAAGGGACTGAATATTCAAATATGAAGGTGCACGTTTCCTAAAAGTGTGAAGTGTTGTAGAAAACTAATAAAATGACAAGAAAATATAACTGGAATTAAATTAGTTGACATTTGTCAATTATAAAGTGTCAGGGCTTGTTATTTTAAGTCCAAGTACAGTGTTGATGCAAACAGATCAGCTTTAGTTGATTAATTTAACTTTGCTTTAATACTTCACTTGAACTTGTCAATTCACAGCACTTCATTCACATAATTCCTTTAAGTTGATTATTCCTTATCGACTAATCTGTCATTCGATGTGGGCAGTCAATGGCAGTATATTCGCCCCAGTTTTCTGCAAATGTTGTATTTAATAGGTTGTTAGCTTAAAAGTTAATGCAATCTGTGAAAAAGTGCAACAAATTCAAGCAGTCGAGTCAAGCAGTTCATCAGTCATGTTCTTACGAGCTAAAGTAAAGCTGCGGGTTAAATTAGGTCGCGTTGACTGCTTAAGCCGCTCTGCTTTAGGCCATATGCTATTCTGGCAAGTTAGGTTGCAAGCAAGTTAAGTCGCATGTCAGTTAGGTCGCAAGTCATCTGGGTCGCAGTCTCTTATGTCGCTCAGAACTTGGATGTTAAGTCGTTGAGCCGTTAGGACGTGCGATTCATATCCAAACTACTAAGCCTAAGTCATACGAAGCTCCTAAGCGGGGTATTTCCTAACTCTCATTAACCCGCTAGCTCTTCTGTAAGATTTTGGGTAAAGTATTTTAGAAAGTATTATCTTATGGTAATTCATTTTTAAGGAAAATAGTTTTAATTAAGGAAATACCTTAATTGGATGAAACTATCATGTGATAGTGATTAATAAAACAAAGTATTCAAATTAAAGATATATATTATTTAGAAAACCAAAATATTGATTGGAATGAGGTTTAGTAAAAAGTAAAAGGATAGTTATGAAGATTAGTTTAAATATTTAATCATTCGATTAATAACAAGTGAAAGAAAAGTATGCCTTTGGGAAATTTTAAGAAAATGCAAATTTGGTGCTTTTGAATTAGCATGAAATTTAATAAGAAGCAAAACCATTAGAGTAAGTTTGGATATGAATTTAAATAGTGTTAAAAACTTGTTAATTATGTATTTGTGAAGTTCAATTGAAAACAAGTTTGAATTAAGTATCAAACTTGTCCAGTTCTAAGTGATAATAAAATAAATGTTTAGCTTTGTGCATTAAGAGAAAATTGAATATAAAAGATTCATTTATTATAAAATGAAAATTTTTGTGAAAAGCAAGAAATAATAGTAAATAGAGCAACAAGATAGGATTTTTAATTGTGAAAGCAATTTAAAAAAAATTAATATGTAATTCGAAAGTCTAGTTTGGATAGATAATTATTTCTTACTAATATAAGAAAGTAATTATATTAATAAAATATAAGTCTTCTTTTAAAAGACTTGTTTATTAACTGGGAAAAAAAATTCTTTGTAAATAATTTTGAATGTTTGCTGTATGTATTATGAAATGATCCTGACTCGACCTTCGAAAATCGGCACTGAATACATCACCCGTATTCGAATGCCGCAGATCCATATGTCGAATCCGGTTCGTCGGAGATTATAACACATTTAGTATAACAACACAGCGGAAGAAAAATTAATATATCATATAACTCCAATGATACAATATCCAATGATATAAAATAATGAACATAAATACATATCAGAGATCTATACCAACACAGCGGAAACATAAATGCACCAGCAGCGAAAAAATTGAACTCCAAATGGAACTCCAATATCTGCAACTCCATCTCCAATCCAAAAACTTCTATGACTCCAATCCAATAAGCTCAAACCGCCATCATGATGTATGAAGAAAGGTCGATCCAAGTGAAACGAATGCTATCGCCAAATCCAAAGGCTAGATGCTATCGAATTCAACACCTACTATTTCATTATTTGAAAAACCCAACTCTAGACTGCCCATGTGAAAAAATGTGGGCACCCAGAGTTTGGAAGGGAACAATAAACTCCGAGTTAGTCATGGGACTGGTATGAGCAAACAAAAACAATTTTAAACAAAAACAATCAAAAGAAGAATATAAAATTGAAATCCGTAATGCTTTTTGGAATATGAAACTACCATAAGTCCTTCCACCACACAAACCATGCAAATGCAGAATTGGAGGAGATTCTCCTTATGATAGTTAAAAATGCCTGATACACGAAAACCATTTGATATTATTATTAATGCATAGTGCAGAAAACCTTTTGGAAGTACAATATTAATCTTAGCCAACATACAACCATTATTGTATGCCTACTATAGCTGTCATCTAAACAGTGGGGCATCACCATAAGTAAATGGCAGGTTAAACAACTAAAACCGTACAAGGCGCGTATTGGAGAATGGATTTCCATCAAATGGTCAGGCTAAGGAACTTCCTACTGCCACGTGGGTACGTCTCTGGAGGGACGTCCCGAGAACCTACCGGGCTCTCGGCCAACATAAGGCCAGGTTACCTTTGTAACTAGGTAACTACTACTCGAGCATGTTGTCCCCCGGTCGTTTGCAACCTTTATCCGAGGTACCTCTACACCAATAATCACAAAGCAATCACCAAGTAATAGATTTGCAGTGACCACATGAGTTAAGTATCTGGGCTCCATACCATGATACCACCCTTTTCCTGAAGGGAATGACACACCCTAAAGGGCGCAACCGTCGTATCCTTGCCGCATCTTTTCTATTTCGACCATTTCCAAGGTGTGAGGTCCTGATGCAGTCTCGTCCAAAAAGCTACACTTTTTCACAAAGCCATGCTTTGATCAACAAGTGATCAGAAGCACTTCGTATGCCACATTACCAAATTGGAATGTATCACTAGTAAATATCAACTGCATAACCTCTGAGCTCGTACCTCTCAGAGGAGGGTGTCAAGCTAAGAGAATAAATTCTCCGCCACCAGACAGAAATGTATTTGATAGAAACTGGTTTTACATCTCAAAGTGTAATGTCAGACACACATCCATCCAAATTTGTTCCTAGTTCGAACAGAACCGAAGGAACTTCCAAAGAATCCCTTGCAATCCGGGTATGCACAATCCCAATCAGAATCCCCATCACATATGGAGATCTCTATAACAGAGCAACTCAGTGCAGATTCAATCGACAAGTTATCCTATCGTTCTCTAAGACACCCGATCTTCACTACCTTCTTCAATTGTTATCCATTTCGTCGTATCACAATTCAGAATGGCTTATATGACACAAAGTCCTCTCCTGGCTAGACCGAATAGTGAGCGCAATAATTCAAAACTATATGGATAATGGAACCTTAGTTAAGTCACCACCTGTTGGCTTGTTTAGAGTTACGGGAGCCATGACTCGTCAAAACGAAGCTCTTTGTGAGTTCGAGGGCTATGACTGCTTTAAGACGTCACTGGTTAGTTTCATAGCCAAAAAATCATATCCGAACCACAATCGGGTATTGGATGTTTTTTACCCTTCGTTTTTTCGTCACGTGGATTTCTTTGCAAAATAGGATCCCTGTGGCTGGTCTATGATTTACCATCGTCGGATAGTGGTGCCCCATGGTACTGCTCCGTTTCAAATCCATGCACCCATTTCTAAAAGTCGTACGACACTTTTTCGGCATTTTGGACGGATGTTACACCTTGCACCAAAGATGTTGCACCTTCCACCAAAGATGTTGCACCCTATGGATATCGATTCTTCGGAGGTCCATAATTGTTGGCTCGTTTAGAGTTACGGGAGGCGTAACTAGTCAAAGCGAGGCTCTCTGTGAGTTTTATGACTATGACCGCTTTAAACCGTCGTTGGTTAGTTTCATACCCAAAAAAGCTTATCCGAATCACAATCGGGTCTTGGACTTTTTTACCCTTCATTTTTTCGTCGCGTAGATTTTTTTAGTAAAACGGGATCCCCATAGCTGGTCTATGATTTACCATCGCTAAAGAGTGGCGCCCCATGGCCATTTCAAATCCATGCACCCATTTCTAAAAGTCGTACGACACTTTTTCGGCATTCAGGACAGATGTCGCACCTTGCACCGTAGATGTTGCACCCTATGGATATCGATTCTTCAGAGAGCCATAATTGTTGGCTCATTTAGAGTTACAGGAGCCAAAACTAGACAAAACAAAGCTCTCTATGAGTTTTGTGGCCTTGACAGCTTTAAGCCGCCACATGATAGTTTCATACCCAAAAAAGCTTATCCGAATCTCAATCGGGTCTTGGACGTTTTTACCCTTTCGTTTTTTCATCACGTTGATTTTTCTGCAAAATGGGATCCCCGTGGCTCGTTTATGATTTACCATTGCCGGAGAGTGGTGCCCTATGGTATTTCTCCATTTCAAATCCATGCACCCATTTCTAAAAGTCCTACGGCATTTTTGGGCACTTTGGACGGATGTTGCATCTTGCACCGTAGATGTTGCACCTTGTGGATGCAATAAACATGCCGGAATTGAAATGCTCAAAACACATGATTGTATGTTTATATTTGGAAAAACTCAGCATATACAGTATATAAATAGTCATATAATCACAAGCACAGAAGAATATAACAACAGTATAGCGGAAACAAAGAATATTAGTTCATGAAGCTACTACACACATATATATAAACATATATATATATATATATATATATATATAACAGAGTTAAACAAGATACACAGAAGTCTCGAATACAATAGTCAAATACAAGATCGGAGTACATAACTGGAATCAACTGAATATGTGAAAGCTGGATGATAGCTGGACCTCCAAGCGAAGCCTAACTCCAAAGGTGAGTCTCGAATACTGGTACACTCAGTCTGAGTCGAGCGTAATGAAAAACACAAAACACTCAAGTCGGGATTAACATTCTTATATCAATAAATCCAACTCAAGTGAAATAACAACTGGAAATACAAATAACTCAAAAAAAAATTGGGATAACCATCCTCTAAGGATCCGTTAAACCATCTATGCATAGTAGTATATGCTAAGTAGATAATGCCTATCAGTAATATAAAGTATCAAAATAGCGTTAAGGCGTTATCATTATCCCCCTTAACACATTTTACATAAGCTGTCAGTGTCTATACAGCACTGTAAACTCCACCGTTAACTAGTGGGCAATTAGGGAGTACTCCATAGGCATGACACAAAACAAATCGTTGTGGTCGCGCATAGGAATACAAGTATGACAAGGTGCATGAGGCAGTACCCAAGGTAGTGAAACTACCATTTGCCTGATCCGGCCTGGTGAGAACGCATCGCCGCAACGCTCACAACACCGCGAAACCACACTCCCAATTCAAGGGTGTGCACCAATCGAAAACAAGTAATGAGTAGTTTACGAAGAAGTGTGTTCTCTTAGAGGTGGCTAACCTCATTGGCCCGGTACGGCTCCTATTTAAGTCATTTCAAATTTGACACAAGTGTCAAGGCTATCCATTAGCGTTCTCTTTCTTCGAATCTAGCAACGTCATCAATCCAACCACTTCATTCTGGATCACACTCCGCGTATAATAATTATTAAAGTGGTTTTCGGTTTAAACAGAGAGTATGTCCCTAACTGATCCCGGACTCTTTAATAACTACGTAATTATTACACCAATTGGTCATTTAATAAACTTTCAAAATAGTTTTATTTCAAAACCAAAACATCATTGCCATTTAAACCGTATCAAGACGTTGTCACTTCCATTTCAAAAGCAAGTACGATATCATTTCCATTTTAAATATATATCCATCTCAAATATATCCATTTACAAAATCTTAGTACTTCAAAGTTATAACACTTTCTAAATCAAACACTTGGAAATCATAATACTTTGGAAATCAAAATTTATAAATCATAATGCTTTGAAATCATAACACTTCCCACTTAACTATTTTAAATATAAATAATAGTATATATAATAAAATAATTTATAATTTAAAATAGTTTATATAAAGTAGTTATAATTTAAAATAGTTTGTATAAAAATAGTTATAATTTAAAATAGTTTATATTAAAAATAATTTATATTAAAATTGTTAATATGAAATACATTTATAAAGTAACATGTATAAATAGTTTTAAATAAAATTTAAAAATACTTTATATAATAAAATAGCTTCCTCAAATTTCACAAATCAATTCCAAATCGACACCAATCCCAAAATTTCAAATTTAATCAAATCTCGAATCATCAATTTCAATTTAATTCAGTTCTCAATAAACCATTATATCGATTACAAATACAGATTTGAACCACAGATAAACCATTTGAATTTTAATATATTCCAAAGCTTTAAATATTTCACAATCTCAAAACTAAATTTGATAATCTCATACATATCTTAATTTGACTTTATTATTATTTAGTTTTGAAATATTCACTTAATAAATCCAATATTATTTAAATAAAACCCCAAATTACAATAAACTAAATATTTCTTTCAACTTATTTAACTTGCAATATTCATTTAAACTTGAAACATTCATTTAAATCTCCTTAACCAAAATCAAGTTACAAAATTATATCCTCCTACAATCTAAAATTCAATAAGTTCCAAATTGATTTCTGATTAAATGTATTTCTTAATTAAATACAATTGTAAATCAATACCTAATCTATCTTCTCAACCTTAATTTATGAAATCATTATAAACTCTATGTTAAAATATAATTTAAATAAATACTTAACCATATATATTTTAATAAAATCAAACTTTATTATTAAGCTTATTTTATATTAGAAAAAATTTATGCATAGCTTAAAATCATGAATTTAACTATATATAAGATAATATTTATATACCATCTAAGATCAATATTTATATAAAACCATAGTAATCACTTTAAATTATTTATATATAGACCAACGGTGTCTGTATATAATTTTCTATTCTACGGTCAAGTGATATGGATATTTATCATTTAAATCCGCATTTTAAATATATACGGGTATATATATCAATTCAGCACGTAATCCAAAATTAAATGTCAATGAAAATCACTTAGGTCTATCATTTCAACCCATAACGATTTTCTCCGATTCTATAGATCGTTCGGGTATGTATTATTTCAACCCATAGGGAATTCTATATTAACAGAGAACTTGCAGAGTGATATAATGTATAATAATAAAACGGGCATGTGTCATCAATATAAATAACAGATAATGGTGTCCGATGTCACAGGTGAACAGATACGGTAATAACATATATATAACATGTAAATAACTAACAACATCATAGTTCAATTGCCGTTTCAATTGAAATCAAATTCAATATATATAAGAACGTAAATCGTGAGTGGTTGCTCACCTTTCGAGGCCAGAGAGAACAGGAGATGACACAGGCACTGAAGTTGAATTACGAATCCAAGAAAAATCGGCACGAATTCAATGGTCAAAGCTGATAATAGAAATTGATGGAACGAATCAGTACGGGATTGATGAAGATAAATGGCATCAGTGATCTAATATATCTATGTTTTTCAAAAATCATTACTTTAAAATAAAACACATAAAAAATCAAACATATATACATTAAACATCAAAAGTAAACATAAATAAACATTTTTAAACACATACCAAAATAAACTTTCATATGATAATAATTTTAAAACCAATTATTAAATTAAACACATGTTAAGATTACATATTTTGAATAATTAATGTATTCATTAATATAAAACTTAGATTATATAATATACTTTTTCAAATATTAGACTTTACACCAATATAACAAATTATAAACTCTTTAAATTTTACCCCTTTACAATTTTCAAGTTAATATGTATACACACACACACACATATATGTATCTTAAAATATTCACCAAACATACTTATATATATATATATATATATAGGGTTCAAATAAAAAGAAGACGAAAGTCTCGGTCAACAATATAGGAGCAGACTTCAGCCTATAGTACATCTAACCAAGTATATTGTGTCCTATAAACTTATTTTATAAAACGTACATATATAAACAACCTTTACCTTTTCATTTTTGAGACCTATGCTTATCACGTTATACAACTATAAAGAAGATAATTGTAACAACATTATAACTTGCAGGTTATGTAAACTTTTGGAAATGTAAATACATATAGATAACCGTATAATATAGATAGGATATAAATATACGTGTATATATATAAGTAACTTTGTAAACTATATTTTTAAGCAACATATACCATTTTCAATGCAAGCATATAAACCCAATATACAACTAACGTAAATATATATACACACAACCGACTTATATATAAATATATATATAAAAACTGTTTCAAAGCCGATGTTATATTTATATTCAAACCCAACAGTATATCTATATAAAATGATATCTTAAATAAAGGAAGGAAGGGCTGTAAACATATATAGGCATCGAAAGATTGACATATGACCAAAGGAAATTCATACGGAAAAACTCATATATACGTAACAAAGGTATACAAATATAAATACTCATACAAAAAAATCAATCATACAGAACTAAAAATATGACATACTGAAATGTAATTAAACATATAACATACCATAATAACTCGAGTTGCTGATGCGGAAAAATGAAGGTTCATGGTGCCGAGTAGCTTGGCCGAGCAAGGTGGCAGCTGCTGGCACAGGTGTGATAAGAGTGAGGTGGGGTTCAGCCGCACGAGGCGACGAGTAAAGTTGGAGTAAGATGAGGCTATGATGCTTCGGCCATGGGAAGAAATGGTGGTGGCGATGTCGCTGCGTGGAAGAGGCCGGTTTGCGGGAAGCTTGAGTGGCCGATGGTCAGCATCTCGCTGAAGCTTCGATGCGTGGTGGGGAAGTAGCGGAGAGGGTGGAGAACGTGGCTGTTGCTTGTGGAGTTAGGAGTGGGTCGGTCGAGCAAAAGAGGGCGGTGCTAGCATGTTGAGCGTGGGAAGAAAGCGAGGCGGAGGTGATGGTAGGAGAGGCGTGGTCGATGTGAATGCTGCAATGTTAAGCTTTGAGAAGAATAAAAGATGAGAGAGGAAGAGGCAAACATACAAGCTGATATAAATTTATATCTCAACTTATTCTGGGTTATATGCTGTGAGAACATTTTTCAACTAATGTCATTGGAAAAGAAATGGATCAAAAGAAATGAAGTGTTGGATAGCCAAACATCAATACATAAGATCTGTGAATTCCAAATAGCTAGTGACCATTGGTTATCCCATGGAGGAAACCAATGGTAGAAAACCAAAAGGATGTAAATCGGGTACCGATACGGTTACTGTTTATAAGGATTCTGCCGTGTAATGAATTTCAAAATACTAATTGAATATACTATGGAGATCAGCACAACGAGGTGATCAAAATGGTACACAAATATTGGTGGTATGATTATCTAATCAAAAAATCAGTATCGGAATGTAAATGCGGCTATTTCGCCGAAATTAAGGTCGACGGAGCAATAAGAGTCAAGATTTGGAGAAACGAACTATAACGTCTTCCTCAGAAGATGATTTACAATTTTTCTATATAAAAATATTCAGGTTTCGAAAATATTATATTACCATCGATTTTTAATTGTTGAAATTAAAATAGAATTACACACAAAAATAAACTTTCATATTTTCTGATGTAAATTTACCAGTTGCTATGTAAAAATAGAAGCATTCCAAATATTAAATTTTATATCAAAATTTTATTTTTAAAATTTCACGAAAATTCAATTAATCACATTATTAAGACAGTTAAAATTTACGGGTCGTTACACTCTCACTCACTCAAAATTATTTGTCCTCAAAAAGGAAGGATGTAGGAGAAAAGAAACAACCAGAAGAAAATAGACTTGAAAGCAAAATAAAATAATTAGTTCAAACCATATAAATTTCAACTTAATTAAATTTATATTCAACAATTTGTTTTTAAATTCAAGGTTTCCATTAAATTGATTTAATTTCACAAAAAGGTTTCTTTCAAAACAAAAATTCAATTTAAATTCAATTAATTCAGGATATCTCACTAAGTTGATTTTATTTAACAAATTTGTTTATTTTAATTTATATAGATAATATTTTTTGTTTGTAAAATCATGTTCTAATTTGTGTAACATGATATTTTATGCATATATTTTATTTTTAAAACCTTGCTGTTTACTTGTTTAAAAGAGTTTGAATTTTAAAATTTCTTGAATTAATTTGCCCAATTTTTTAATAAATATAAGCAATTTCTGTAATGGTAGATTTTGGTTAAATTTTTTGACACTAATTGAAATTTTAAATTCAAAATTCTAACTTCAAATCTTTATTTAAAATGTATATATTTGCAACATTTATTTCGCTGTTGTTTTACTTACTTATATTGGTTATATACTTTTAAATTAAGTAATAAATAATGTTGTAAAAAGGCAATAAATTATATGTTTTAAATTGGTACGTTTATATCCGTTCTTGTTTAATTTATTTGGCGCTATAAATGGTACCTTATTTCCTGATATATTCTTTAGCATATTTACTAAATAAATAAGAAACGAATAGATTTAAAATTAAGTTACTTTGTTAATTATTTTAGGCGTACGTTTCGTTTTAATTATGGCATCTATTGTACACACTCGTCGACTTCATATCTTAGCTGTTAGAAATCAATCTACAGCCGTTCAAATATGATTTTCTCCTTACAAATCAAGTGTAAAACTTTCCACTTTCATTTGCGTCTACGTACTTAATAGGAATATAATCTTTGATTTACACTAGCCGTTTCAAAATCTTTTTTTCCTTTCCATTTCCTTCTGCATATTTAGTAGAAATGAATGCCTAAATTTTCTCTTGCCACTTTAAACAAATATTCATGCCTTTCTCCCACTTAATCAACGCAAGCTTCCCTGATAAATATTCAAAACCCACGCACATAAATACCCACCGCATATTATTTGACCTTCATCTCCTCTCTTGCGTGTGAAGCTTCTCCTATAGGTAAATGGCTGCACTTATTTTTTTTCTTATTTCTTTTCTTTTCTTCCTCTCGTTTTTCTTTCGTTTCCATTGTTTCACTCCATCAAGTGATCGGCTCTTCACCACAACAACAGGCCTCTGCCCCGCCACCACTACCACTTTCGGCCTAGTTCCTGACTTTTATTTGAAAGTATATATATCCATAAGTGTATATAAATCTATTATCTGATCTTACTTAAATAGGTTTGCTGTTTTATATCTATAAGTTTTATATCTATAAGTTATAGTGCGAACAATATAGTTATATATAAGTTGATTGTTAATGTATACGTGTGTTTTAAAAATAAAAAATAAAATAAAATAAATTTGAAGTGAAATAAAATATAGGTAGGTATAAGTTCTATATGAGCCTGCAAATCTATTAGTTACAATGTTTTTATAAGTTTACTTCAGCTATAAAAATTGTATTAGCATCATATAGTTATATAGTGCATGCATATATAGGCTTAGAGCATAATATGAAAAGCTTACAGTATATTTTGTTATGCATATAGAATCCAATATGTAAATCATATAAACTATTATTTTTATAATAATATAAGTTAAGTGTTTAGTAAAGATGTTAGCGTGGGTTCAACCTGTTGTGTATATTTTAGCTTATTTAGAAATATATTTGTTTAATGTATCTTTTGTGTTAGGCAGCATATCTGTAAGTATTATATAAAGTATATTATGTAGATATGTTATTTTTTCCAAAAACGATGATTTAGATATATATTTAATTTAATATCTGTTTAAAATTTTGAATTCATATATAAATTATTTTAATATATAAACTATTTAAAGTATTTTAATATATGTACTATTTTCAACATCTAAACTGTTTAGGCATTTTAAATGTAAACAATGATTTTTATTTCAACATTCGTCTTAAAAATTTAATATTGATTTCATGGGAAAACAATATATATATCATTGAATATGGATTTGTATTTGTCTGCATATATGTTGGGTCGGTTTTCAAACTTATATTAGTGTTAGCGTTTAAGATGGATTTAAGGAAATTTTAAGGAAATATATGAATTGTATAAACATTGTATATTGATTTTTGTTTAAATTAAAAAATTTAGGACATGATATGGATTTGAAAATATATGTTTGAAATTATTTTAGAAATAGATAAAAATATATAAAATGAAATAGTTCTGTTATATAAAGACTAATTCAATTGTTCTCATCGATTTTCTATTATCAGCCTTCACCCTTGTGCCTGTTTTCTACATCAAATCATATCCATCTAGCGTTGCTTTGGATTTTAGTAGCTCAATCCTGTGTCGAATTTCTCTAGCCTCGAAAGGTGAGCAATCATTCACGATTAACGTTCTTATATTTATTAAATTTGATTTTAATTGAAACGACAATTGAAATAGGTTGTTGTTAGTTATTTAAATTGTTATATATGCTATTATCTGTAGCTGTTCACCTGCGGGACATGACACCAAATCATGTTGTTTATATTATATTGTTATTGACGATATATGCCTGTTGTTATATTTTATATTATCTTTTATCACTCTGCAAGTTCCCTGTTAGCATAGAATTCACTATGGGTTGAAATGATACATACCCGAACGGACTTTAGAATAGGTGGAAATCGTTATGGGTTGAAATGATAGACCCAAGCGATTTTCATTTGAATTGAATATGGGATTACGGGTCGAAAGGATATTTACCCCTATATATTTAAATTACGGATTGAAATAATAAATATCTGTATCACTTCACCATAGGATAGGAAATTATATACAGACACCGTTGGTCCAATATAAATGTTTTGAAAATAATCTCTATGGTTTTGGGAAGAAAATATAATTTTAATAAAGGCCGATTCTTAGAATATTATTGTTAACTCCGCCTCAGTTTTGACTCAGCGACTTGAAATGATACCGACCTAACAGGCTAAGAAGGATGCCGGCCTAAGGCCCAAAAGGTTGCCGACGTAACGCTTTAGCAAGGTTGCCGACCCAACTGTCTAAAACAAGGTGGCTACCGACCTAACGTGGGTACTGGCCTAAGGCCTAAGAGGGATACCGACTTAAGACTTAAAAGAGGTGCCGACTCAATGCTTTGACAAAGTTACCGATCTAATTGCCTAAGCCTTAAGAGGAATACCGACTTAAGACTTAAAGAATGCCGACCCAAGATAGCTACCGACCTAAGTCGCAGCCGGCCTATGACTAATGTTAAGTCGTTCATGACCCAAGCAAAGGAAGACAAGTTCAATGCAGCTACTTGGCACAGTAGCCTCTTAACTCGTACACGATCCAGTTGCAAGTTAACTCGTTCACGACTCACGAACTAGCTTGAGTCGTCCACGACCTAAAGCTACTAGATGTAAGCCCGATGCCGTATTATTGATACAAGATTGTGTTGACTCGGAGGCGACCTGGGACTTGTGCAAATGAACCTATGTGAAACCATGGAGGGGCCAGATGAGTCGGCCACGACTTACCTTAGACCGGTCACGACTTACGACCTAAGGGGGGAATTTCCCTATAAATACCAACATACCTCAAGCATGAAGGGGATTTTTGGCCAATCTCTTGAAGTGCCGATACTCTGTTGAATTCTCGACTCACTCGACACTTCAAGTACGAAAGGCATTTCAACTAACTTCGGGAGAAAAATCTAACGCAATCTACGTGGATTCAAAGAATGCTTCTGCATCAAAGTTCTATTTGCTTGTCTCATCAGAATTGTAATTGAAGATTGTTGTAAAGTTGTAATCGATTCAGTAATAAAGAGAATTAAAGTGGACGTAGGCTTACCCTAAGCCGAACCTCTATAAAAACTGCTGTTTTTTCTGCATTCTCTGTGGTTTCTCTACTTGTTTTTTAGTTCCCGTGTTCACGGGTGATGCTTTCGCTCAACTTCAATCTACACCGGGGTGTTAGCGTCTGATTTTTACGTTAATAATTATATGTATAAAAATGAAAATTTTATGTATAGACCTAATAAAAATATTAAATCTAATTAAGATTGATTTAACACATATAATTTGTTTAAGGATTCGTTTAAATTTATATTTCAAAATAGATTTGGTAAAATTTTGAATAAGTTAAGGTTGAGAAGATAAAGTTGAATTAATTGGAATGGTATTTAATTAAGAATTATATTCAATTAAATCGATTTGAAACTATTGAATTCGGGATTTAAGATATGATTTGATAACTTGGTTTTGGTAAAAGGGATTAAATGGATATTTTAAGTTTAAATAAATTTATGGAAATATTCTGTAAAATGTAATCTAAGGTTATTTAAATGATATTGAACTTGTTAAGTGGATATTTCCTGACTAAATAATAATGAAGCTAAATCAAGATCTATATGAAACTGTTAGATTTAACTTTGAAAATGTTGAATATTAATGCTTTGAATATATCAGAAGTTTAAATGGTTATTGAGAACTGAATTGAATTAATGAATTGAGCTTTGAATAAACGAGAATATGGAATTTGAGTTGATTGGAACCAATTTGTGTAGTTGAGGAAATTTCAAATACTTTAATTTATAAATTATTTAATATATGTAATATTTTGGAAAATAGATATATTTGAAAGGGAAATGATATTCTGGTTTTGAAGTATAAATTAATTTGGATGACCACGGTGTTATAGTGTATATTTCCACCTTGTAGATAGTTCTGAAGATCCATAGAGGATGGTTATCCCAAACATCGTTTGAGTTATTGTATTCTAGTTGATATTTCACTTGAGCTTTATTTATTGATATAAGAATGTTAATCCTGACTCGAGTGTTTTGTGTTTTGCTTTATGCTCGGGTCAGACTAAGTGATACAGCTTTTGAGACTCACCTTCGGAGTTTGGAGCTTCGTTTGGGGATCCAACTATCGATTCCGCTTTCAGCCCTTCCAGCTGATTGGTTCAGAGAAGTCATCTGCTCGTACTAGAGACTTCACTACATCTGAGATATTCTATTGTATTTTATTTCTAACTCTGATGTTTATATAGTAGCTTCATGAACTACTATTTGTCTTTTCCGCTGCATTATATTACTCAGTGTCTGTGTTCTATGATTAGATATTTACTGTTTATGCTAAGTATTGCCAAATTTTATTTACAATGCTGTATTTTGGGAAATTCAAGTCTGACATGTGTGAATGTGAATGGTTGAAAATACCGGGTCGTTACAGTTGGTATCAGAGCTTTGGCTCTAGGCAAACATAGAATATACGGTAAATTTATTTACAGAATCACTTTCATTCGAACTTGAATCTCTTCCTATTTGATTCGGTTTCCTTTGAATTTTGGAACATTCCCCTTGGTTTCAAATCCATTCTTGTCTTTCCCTATTCGTGTTTTCTAAATTCTGGAGTATCCCATAGCTCCACTGAATGATTTGTAAAGGGGTGAAGCTCCTTTATAGTTGCATCGATTCACCGAAGATTTATATATCCTCGGCTTAGATGCTGCTATCTCTGGTAATGCCGAATTCTATATCTGGCGATCGAATGTCGATTTGCCATGGAATTCCGCATCGATCATATTCCTGAAGTCACGATTGACCCGGTTAAGGTCGCCCACGATTTATAGAAGTATATCCATCTTTTATTTTGTAATTTAATTATCTCATCTTCGATCGAATCTATCTTCGAATCAGGATTCTATTGATTAGAGTTCCTCTAATTTAAATCTCTATCTTTGTTTTGAAATCCAATCTTGAATCATCCTTTGAAAATTGGGTTTTGTTTCTATTTTGAAATTTTGACGATTATATAAGAAATGGATTTATATAAAAATAATTTATGACTGAAGGGTTTTAATTTGAAATTCGAGAGATTGAATTCTGGTGTTTTGAAATTGGTTTTAAGATTTTTGAAAATATATAATAATACGATTTGAAATTATTTTTTGAATAAGAAGTGTTTCAAATGACTCAAACGAGTTCCAATGATTCAAAGAAGTTTTAAGAAAATAGAAGTCCAGAACTCACTTATGTCGTTGGAGAATAATTTCGATGATGAGCGCACGCATCATCGACATTGATTTTCGAGTTTCAAAGTGGGGGAGAGGTAACTTTAATAGCTTCTCTATGCGAGTGATTTGTGAAACCAATTTTGATTTCAAATTCCGATGTATAATTCGATATTCAAAAGATATATGTGTATATATTAGAAACGATTTGAAGTAAGTTGGTGTTCAGTCCTCGGATTTCGGATTTGATTTGGTATAACCCTATCGTTTGAAATTTGATTTACTGATTTGTTGGTGATTTCCAACTCATGGATTGAAAATATGATTTCTTCGACCATTTTGAAGGTTCGAGCACTTCCAAATCAAGGTTAACTTTTCAAAGATAAGTAATTTTGGAAAGTATAAAGTATTTGATAAGTATATAAGACTAGTTTTGTATGTTTTAATATGATTTAAATAAGTTTGAAACTTCTTTGTTAAGTAAATGAATAAGACTATTTTGAATTATACTAGTAGGAAATATAGATTTTAAATGTTTTGAATAAAGTGTGTGCATATATATATATATATATATATATATATATATATATATAATAATCTTTCCAATGGTAAATTGAAATAAATAGTTCAAAGGTTTAAAAAGGGATGGTTCTAAAACTTAGCAAACATTTTGGGGGTAAAAATTGATTTTGAAAAAATATCGGGTTTCGAAAATAGATTGAAATTTAAACCCAGTATTTACATGATGTTTTGGAAATGAATTTTGTTTGACCTAAATTATGTTGATTTGAAAATTTGAATTATGTGCTAAATTTATGATTTTGGAAACTTTGAAACTGAAGGTATTTGATTTGGAAGAAATAATTTGGTGAAATCGGGTGTGATTATTGAAATTTAACTGATATCGAAATGAGTTGAAATTGAGAACCTTGTTTTACTAAATACTTGATTTGGGAGTTGTCGAACTTATATAAATTTGATTTGTATAAGTGTGAAGTTGATTTGAAAACTATGATTTAAAAAGGTACTCAATTTGAAAGTGAAATCTTATATAATCGAGATCTATATAAGTGTGATTTGATATACTATTGATTTTGGAAAGTATACGATTTGGAAATGAAATCTTACATATAATGGACTTTATATGAGTATGATATTTGATAGTGATTTGAAAAGGTACTATATGATATATATTTTCGAAGTAAGGATATGGAAAGTGCCTTCTTGATGCAGCGCAATTGGAAAACTTTGGAAATTCGCAAGCCCTAGGTCGGCCACGACCTAAAAGGAGCCTAGATCGTTCAGGGTTTTTAGACCATATGGGGAAAGCATCGGATTTAGGTCGGCCACGACTTATTGAAGGAGGTTTAGGTCGGACAAGACATAAGGGAAGCAGTTTAGGTCGTCTACGACCTAACGACACAGCAGCTATGAGTCGTTCTCGACCTAACCTGAGTCGTCCACGACCTAACTGGTTGAGTGAGGGGAAGCTACGAACTATCGAAGTAGTGGCACGAGGTAACAAGCACTTAGGTTGTATACGAGTTAACAAGAGCAGAGAAGTGGAAGAAGTAAGTCGTTCGAACTTGAGTCGTTCACAATCTAAGAGAAGCATTTTAGGTCGCCTACGACCTAGTGGGTATGCTGAAGGAAGAAGTTATAAGTCGCGAGGAACAACCTAACGAGATAACGCAAAAGGAAGTAAATACAGGTCGCGAACAACCTAACACGTCCAATAAGTCGCTCCAGCGACCTTATGATGAAAGTGAGCCGAAGGTAGGTCGCGAGAAGATAGGTCGCGAGGAGATAGGTCGCGTGAAGAATGCCTGGGTGAAGTAAGGTCGTTAACGACCTTATACCGCCTGCTAATTGGAAGAGCCGCATCTCTAGGTCGCTATGTTGGTTAGGTCGCACTATAATATGTTTTAGGTCGTTTCTTGTATGTGTTAGGTCGCGTGAGTTGTTTTTAGGTCGTTGTTTGAGTGCTGTGTTGTATAAAAGTGAGTGTGCTGTGTTGATAGGTCGCTGCCGACCTAAGTGTTGTAAATACGTGTTGAGTATAACGTTGAGTCGCTGTTGTTAAGTCGCTGCCGACCTAAGTTAGGTCGTAAGCCGCAGACGACCTAAGAGTGTTTGATGGCGTTGTGTTGTAAATGCTATAAATGGCCATGTTGTGTCATTTTGTAAGTGATTGATTTGGAAATAAATTTCTTGTTGATTGCTTTGTGCTTTCTTCTCTAATTGGTAGTTGAGTGTAATCTCCTATCTCCACTTACGTCATTCGAGTGCGCTCGAATCCACGTTTGTTGAAGCCGATTCACGGAATCTAGTGCGCTAGATCAACGTGCGAAGAATCATAGATCTTCTTTCTCGGCATCGTGCGCGATCAACGAGACGAAGATAGCTAGAATCTGGTATCTTTGGATCAACGGATTTGGGCCTTGCAGTATTCTCAACTCACCAATTGCTACTTTCACCGATTGAAGTTTATTTTGATTAATTCCGCTGCATCAGTTTTTGGTATCAGAGCCTACTTAGCCAATCATAGCTAAGTTGATTCTTGGAGCCAAGTATTTGAAGTTTGAAGTTGTGATCATTGTGTTCATCATTTGTTACAACAAATTTGGGGTTGCGATCCATATTCTCTTGGATCGAAAGTCGAAAGTTGTTTGAATTTGGACTTGTTGGAAGTTTGCGCGCCAAGTATTGAAGTTAGAGGTCGAGCCAAGTTCAAGACCAAGCCGAGCAAGTTAAGTCGTGAGGATTTGTGGCCGAGCTAAGGAGTTGTGCCGAGCGACGTAAGCCTTAAGTCGTTCACCTTGTGTAAGTTTGAAGCCGTGACTTGTTGATTGAGAAGCTTTGAAGTATTTGTGAAGAGTTTTCAATCATGCCACCAAGGAGAGCTAATCGTCATCAAAACATTGAAGCTTTGTATCGAAGAGAAGAAGCCGAGCTTATGGAACAACGTATTAATGAGAAATTTGATGAAGGCATTGAAAAATTGGAGAAATTGATGAATGATTTGAATCAAAGGAGAAGGTCACCAATCTCGAACCATGGAGCAAACCGAGTTTCGCCATCGGTTACGGAAGCGAGGAGGGTGTCACCACAAGCTTTTAGAGAAAGAAGAGAAACATCAATTTCATCAAGAAGAGATCACCATGACTATAGACATGAAGAGAGAAGAACTCCACGTGAGTTTGAAGATGAGCCATATCGGGATGAAGAGAGACATAGTAGAAGAGACATGCGTGATCGAAGGGATGTTGATGGTCGAGATCGATATAGACGTACATTTGATTTTGATGAAGAGGGTGATAGAGCTAGCATTCATTATCGAGATCGAGACCCAGTTCGAAATTCATACCGGGATGTTGAAGATGATCGACGTTGGGAGTCGGGAATGAAAACTGAAATTCCAGTGTTTAAAGGAGGGATGGTAGTTGAAGAATTTTTAGATTGGTTGTCAAATGTGGAGGAAATTTTTGACTTTAAGGAGGTTCCTGAGAATAGAAAAGTTAAGTTGGTTGCTACTCGTTTGAGAGGGAGAGCCATGGCATGGTGGCAACAACCCAGGCTTACACGGGAGAGGATGGGAAAGTCAAAGATTGAATCATGGGATAGGATGAAGGAATTGATGAAAGATACTTTCTTGCCGTGTAATTATCAATCTCTTATGTACCAGCGATTACAAAATCTAAGGCAGGGAACAAAGTCAGTAAATGATTATGCAGATGAGTTTTACCAACTTATAGCCAGGAATGATATCATGGAAACGGAGGGACAACTAACAGCTAGGTATGTTGGAGGGTTGCGAACGCAGATTCAAGACATGGTAAATATGTTTAATCCAATGTCTGTTGCGGAAGCACACCAAAAGGCTTTAGCGTGGGAAAAGCAAGGAAGACGAGGAGGAGGTGTGTTTATAAATTCGAACAACCAGAACAAGGATGTTAGTGGTAGTGAGAATGTTTCCAAAATTGCCAGTAAACCGATTGTGAATGAAGTTAGCAAAGCAAAGGTCAATAGCAGTCTCAAATGTTTTAATTGTCAAGAATGGGGCCATAAAAGCAATGAATGCACGAAGCCAAAGAAGCGAACGATGATAGCAGAGGAAAAGGATGAGGGTGCAGAATGTTCTGATTCATTACCGGTTGAGGAGGAAGAACTATTGACAGGAGATAAAGGGTGTAGTTTGTTGATGAGGAGATCTTGTTTAACGCCAAAACAAGAGAATGAGACTAGTTGGTTGAGGAATAACATTTTTCGGTCTACATGCACTATCTTGGGAAGGGTTTGCAAGTTCGTCATCGATGCGGGAAGCTGTGATAACAATATTTCTACCGAAGCGGTGAGGAAGTTGGAGCTGAAAACTGAGAAGCATCCTAAACCGTACAAGTTAGCATGGTTGAGAAAAGGGGGAGAGGTGAAAGTTGATCGAAGGGTCTGTGTGAATTTCTCCATCGGACAGAAATATAAAGATGAAATTTGGTGTGATGTTGTGGACATGGATGTATGTCATTTATTGTTGGGCAGGCCATGGCAATACGACAGGGCTGTGCAACATGATGGTCGCGCCAACAGCTATAGTTTCATGTTCGAGGACACCAAGATCACATTAGTTCCAAAAAGGCGTCAACAAGAAGAAAACAAGTTGAAGGAGATTGAAGAACTAAAGACGCTGTTATCTTTGAAAGAATTTGTTGATGTGGAAGATGAAGTCGATGAATTTCAACCAATGAAATCTGATGAACCAGGAGTTGAAATTTCACAACCAGCAAAGTTTGATGAGAATGAAGAAAGAGTGTCTCGGAATGAAGGAGATGATTTATTAATGGAGAAGGTGGATTCGATTAGTGTGTCATCAACAAGCGAGTTTGTTCAGAAGGTAGAGAATAGTACGGAAGAGTTTATGTTGAAAGAAAATGAGACCAGTGAAAGTGTTGAAATTCTCGAAGAGGTTAAATCAGTCGTGGGTGAATGTGAAGATGTAGTTCCTGCCGTGTTATTCAACGAATTGTTACCACTAAGGGACGTACGACGTCATGAGGATCAAGTGTCAGGAGCTATTGTACCATACAGACCACATTATCCTATGTTTCCGATAAAGCAGGAAAAGTTGAGGGGTTTGATTGATGAATTTTTATGCGGAGGAAGACAGTTGTATAATTCAGATTGCAGTTGGCAAATGGAAATTATCAAAGACTTGCATGTAGAACGACACGTGAGCTGTGTTCGTACAATACAGATAGTTGCAAAGTTTTATTTTGGACCGTCAATCGAGAAGGGAGTTGGAAGGATGGATCAGAGAAACCGTAATTGTCAAATTTCAAGGCGAATCGAGTCAAGTTTAAGTTTGTATACGCCCTTGTCCATACCTAATGAATTATGGGTGGAAGTTAGTAGGAATTCTATGTTGAAGACGCAAAGTGGTAATGAGGATATATACATGATAGTGGAATGATTTCTTGTGGGTACCTACAACAAGCTGGATACTGGAAGAATGAGTCATTTTAAAATTTTGGAAAAAATCAACGAGAATGCATATCAATTGGAGTTACCAGATGAAGTTCATATTTCTGCTGTTTTCAACGTCAAATATTTGATTCCGTATCACGGAGATGAACTTGTGGTAGAAGAAGATGGTGAAAATTCGAGGTCGAATTTCTGTCAACTGGGGGAGGATGATGCAGCGCAATTGGAAAACTTTGGAAATTCGCAAGCCCTAGGTCGGCCACGACCTAACAGGAGCCTAGGTCGTTCAGGGTTTTTAGACCATATGGGGAAAGCATCGGATTTAGGTCGGCCACGACTTATTGAAGGAGGTTTAGGTCGGACAAGACATAAGGGAAGCAGTTTAGGTCGTCTACGACCTAACGACACAGCAGCTATGAGTCGTTCTCGACCTAACCTGAGTCTTCCACGACCTAACTGGTCGAGTGAGGGGAAGCTACGAACTATCGAAGTAGTGGCACGAGGTAACAAGCACTTAGGTTGTATACGAGTTAACAAGAGCAGAGAAGTGGAAGAAGTAAGTCGTTCGAACTTGAGTCGTTCACAATCTAAGAGAAGCATTTTAGGTCACCTACGACCTAGTGGGTATGCTGAAGGAAGAAGTTCACGACCTAAGATAAGTCGCGAGGAACAACCTAACGAGATAACGCAAAAGGAAGTAAATACAGGTCGCGAACGACCTAACACGTCCAATAAGTCGCTCCAGCGACCTTATGATGAAAGTGAGCCGGAGGTAGGTCGCGAGAAGATAGGTCGCGAGGAGATAGGTCGCGTGAAGAATGCCTCGGTGAAGTAAGGTCGTTAACGACCTTATACCGCCTGCTAATTGGAAGAGCCGCATCTCTTAGGTCGCTATGTTGGTTAGGTCGCACTATAATATGTTTTAGGTCGTTTCTTGTATGTGTTAGGTCGTGTGAGTTGTTTTTAGGTCGTTGTTTGAGTGTTGTGTTGTATAAAATTGAGTGTGCTATGTTGATAGGTCGCTGCCGACCTAAGTGTTGTAAATACGTGTTGAGTATAGCGTTGAGTCGCTGTTGTTAAGTCGCTGCCGACCTAAGTTAGGTCGTAAGCCGCAGACGACCTAAGAGTGTTTGATGGCGTTGTGTTGTAAATGCTATAAATGGCCATGTTGTGTCATTTTGTAAGTGGTTGATTTGGAAATAAATTTCTTGTTGATTGCTTTGTGCTTTCTTCTCTAATTGGTAGTTGAGTGTAATCTCCTATCTCCACTTACGTCATTCGAGTGCGCTCGAATCCACGTTTGTTGAAGCCGATTCACGGAATCTAGTGCGCTAGATCAACGTGCGAAGAATCGTAGATCTTCTTTCTCGGCATCGTGCGCGATCAACGAGACGAAGATAGCTAGAATCCGGTATCTTTGGATCAACGGATTTGGGCCTTGCAGTATTCTCAACTCACCAATTGCTACTTTCACCGATTGAAGTTTATTTTGATTAATTCCGCTGCGTCACTTCTGCTTGATATCCGATTTGTGGCCACGTCTTGGATTCATTCTATCGATATTATTCTCTCTGATTTTGGTTTTCCGGATGTGATACTCGAGTGTCCCATCGTAGCGTAACCCATGGTTTTTTTCATGGCACGACCGTGTAGCGTAATTCGCCTGGTTGAGATGGCCCAGGGGTACGGATGTTTCCTGGGGGATCCATGCGTAACCATTGTGTATCGCGTGATCTACGTAGGTCGATTTTAGAAGCGAAATCTGTAGGGCTGAGAAAGCTTACAGATACGGATGTTTCCTAGGGGATTCAGGCGTAACCTTGTGTATCTGCGGTCTACTAGTCATCATGGTGAAATTCGTAGGGCCGAGAAAGCTTACGGATATGGATGTTTCCTGGTGGATTCGGGTGTAACCTTTGTGTACCTGCGATCCACAGTTGGACAAATGGTTTGGTTGTTTTGTTTGGATTGTACTTTCCATATTTTTTTTGAAAAGTTTTTCAGGTATTTTCACTGGGTGTTGAAACAAGTCTACTAAGTACCTAGAGAATCCTAGCTTTACACCTAATCAACACACTGCCAGAGTCTATAGGAACAAGGATAAACTTGTTAAGACATCGAGTTATAAAAGTATTTTGATAAATTATCATATAAAGGAAATTTTGATCATTTATTTTACCTTTCTAAATAATTGAAATTTATGTAATTTTAAAATAATGGTTCATCCTTGTCTTCCAACCTATTTTCCCTTCTAGCCATTCCAACTTTCCACCTTGATAAACTTACCTATAACAACTGTTATCAGGTATAATTTTAATCTTCTTGTCATCTTGTCTTAGTCCTATTTCATTCTATTTTTTCTTATGTGTTTTCCGTCCTCGTTCCTTTTCGAGAACGAAAAGATTTGAGTGAGGGAGACTGTAACAACCCTGTATTTTGGTTTATTTTAATTTTATATTTTAATTTTTTAACTGAAATTCCTGATTTAAAAACTTTATTTTATTTATTAAAATGGATAAATTTTGTGATTCTAAATATAAATTTTTATTTTTGTGTGAATTATAATTCCAAACCTGAACAAATGGAATAATTCCAAAAAATGGAATTTTGGTCAAATTGGTCAAACTTTGACTTTTAAAGTTAAAATTTAAATTTTTGAATTTTTGAAATTTTATATTTTATTATGAAAATAGATTTAATTTTAGGAATAGCGCTTTTCATTTGTCGAAATTTGATTGATATTGTGAAATTTATGCTTTTTACAATATTTGTGTAAATTGTTTTATTTAACAAATTTGTTTATTTTAATTTATATAAATACTATTTTTTTTTTGTAAAATCATGTTCTAATTTGTGTAACATGATATGTTCTACATATATTTTACTTTTAAAACCTTGGTGTTCAATTGTTTAAAGAAGTTTGAATTTTTTAAATTTCTGGAATTAATTTGCCCAATTTTAAATTAAATGTAAGCAACTTCTGTAATGGTAGATTTTGGTTAAATTTTTTGACACTAATTGAAATTTTAAATTATAAATTATAACTTCAAATCCTTATTTAAAATATATATATTCACAACATTTATTTTGCTGTTGTTTTACTTATTTATATTGGTTACATACTTTTAATTAAGTACTAATTATTGTTGTAAAAAGGCAATAAATTATACATTTTAGATTGGTACGTTTATATCCATTCTTGTTTAATTTACTCGATGCTGTAAATGGTACATTATTTCTTGATATATTCTTTAGCATATTTACTAAATAAATAAGAAACGAATAGATTTAAAATTACGTTACTTTGTTAATTATTTCGGACGTACGTTTCGTTTTAATTATGGCATCTATTATACGCACTCTTTGACTTCATATCTTAGCTGTTAAAAATCAATCAACATCCGTTCAAATATGATTTCCTGCCTTACAAATCACGTGTATAGCTTTCCACTTTCATTTGTTTCTCCGTATTTAATAGGAATATAATGTTTGATTTACACTAGCCGTTTCAAAATCTTTTGTTTCATTCCATTTGCTTCTGTATATTTAATAGAAATGAATGCATAAATTTTCACTTGCCACTTTAAACAAAATTTCTTGCCTTTCTCGCACTTAATCAATGCAAGCTTCCTAGATAAATATTCAAAACCCACGTACGCAAATACCCACCGCATATTATTTGGCCGTCATCTCCTATCTTACGTGTAAAGCTTCTCCTGTAGGTAAATGGCTGCACTTATCTTTTTCTTGTTTCTTTTCTTTTTCTTCTTCTTGTTTTTCTTTTGTTTCCATTGTTTCACTCCATCAAGTGCTCGACTCTTCACCACCAAGACAGGCCTATGCCCTTCCACCACCACCACTTTCGGCCTAGCTCCTCTCTTTTATTTAAAGGTATATATATCCATAAGTGTATATAAATCTGTTATCTGATCTTACTTAAATAGGTTTACTTTTTTATATCTATAAGTTTTATATCTATAAGTTATAGTACGAACAATATAGTTATATATAAGTTGTTTTTTAATGTGTACGTGTGTTTTAAAAGTAAAAAATAAAATAAAATAAAAGTGAAATAAAATATAGGTAGGTATAAGTTTTATATGAGCCTGCAAATCTATTAGTTACATTGTTTTTATAAGTTTACTTTAGCTACAAAAATTGTATTAGCAGCATATAGTTATATGGTGCATGCATATATAGGCTTACAGCATAATATGAAAAGCTTATAGTATATTTTGTTATGCATATAGAATCAAGTATAAATCATATAACCTATTATTTGTATAATAAAAAAAGTTAAGTGATTAGTAAAGTTTTTAACATGGGTTCAACCTGTTGTGTATATTTTAGCTTATTTAGAAATATATTTGTTTAAAGTATATGTTTGTGTTAGGCAGCATATTTGTAAGTATTATATAAAGTATATTATGTAGATATGTTATTTTTTTCCAAAAAACGATGATTTTAGATATATATTTAATTTAATATGTGTTTATAATTTTGAATTTATATACAAATTATTTTAATATATAAACTATTTAAAGTACTTCAATTTATGTACTATTTTCAACATCTAAACTGTTTAGGCGTTTTAAATATAAACAATGATTTTTATTTCAGCATTCGCTTAAAAAATTAATATTGATTTCATGGGAAGACAATATATGTCATTGCATATGGATTTGTATTTGTCTGCATATATGTTGGGTCGGTTTTCAAACTTATATTAGTGTTAGCGTTTAAAATGGATTTAAGGAAATTTTGAGGAAACGTATGAATTGTATAAACATTATATATTGAGTTTAGTTTAAATTAAAATTTTCTGGACATGATATAGGTTTGAAAATATATGTTTGAAATTATTTTAGAAACAAATAATAATATATAAAATGAAATAGTTTCGTTATATCAAAACTAATTCAATCGTTCTCATCGATTTCCCATTATCATCCTTGTCTATCATGCCTCTTTTCTACACCAAATCATATCCATCTAATCTTGCTTTGGTTTTTAGTAGCTCAATCCTGTGTCGAATCCCTCTAGCCTCGAAAGCTGAGCAATCACTCACGATTAACGTTGTTGTATTTATTAAATTTGATTTCAATTGAAACGACAATTAAAATAGGCTGTTGTTAGTTATTTAAATTGTTATATATGTTATTATCTCTAACTGTTCACCTGTAGGATATGACACCATAACCTATTGTTTATATTACATTGTTATTGATGATATATGCCTGTTGTTATATTTTATATTATCTGTTATCACTCTGCAGGTACCCTGTTAGTATAGAATTCACTATGGGTTGAAATGATACGTGCCCGAACGAATTATAGAATATGATAAAATCGTTATGGGTTAAATTGATAGACCCAAGCGATTTTCATTTGAATCGAGTTTGGGATTGCGGGTCGAAACGATATCTATCCGTATATATTTGAATTACGGATTGAAATAAAAATATCCGTATCACTTGACCAAAGGATAGGAAATTATATACAGACACCGTTGGTCCAATATAAATGTTTTGAAATAATTTCTATGATTTTGGAAAGAAAATATAGTTTTAATAAAGACTGATTCTTAAAATATTATATGTATAAAAACGAAAATTTTATGTATAGACCTAATAATAATATTTAATCTAATTGAGATTGATTTAATACGTATAATATGTTTAAGGATTCGTTTAAATTTATATTTCAAAATAGATTTGGTAAAATTTTGAATAAGTTAAGTTTGAGAAGATAAAGTTGAATTAATTGAAATGTATTTAATTAAGAATTATATTCAATTAAATCGATTTGAAACTATCGAAGTTGGGATTTAAGATATGATTTTATAACTTGGTTTTGGTAAAAGGGATTAAATGGATATTTTAAGTTTAAATAAATTTAGGGGAATATTTTGTAATATGTAATCTAAGGCTACTTAAATGATATTGAACTTGTTAAGTAGATACTTCCTGACTAAATAATAAAGAAGCTAAATCAAGATCTATACGAAACTGTTAGATTTAACATTGAAATTGTTGGATATTAAAGCTTTGAATATATCGAAAGTTTAAATGGTTATTGAGAACTGAATTGAATTAATGAATTTAGCTTTGAGTAAATGATAATTTGGAATTTGAGTTGATTGGAATCAATTTATGTAGTTGATGAAATTTCAAATACTTTACTTTATAAATTATTTAATATATATACTATTTTCGAAAATAGGTATATTTGAAAGGGAAATCATATTTTGGTTTTGAAGTATAAATTAATTTGGATGACCGCGGTGTTATAGTGTATATTTCCACCTTATAGATAGTTCCGCAGATCCTTATAGGATGGTTATCCCAAACATCCTTTGAGTACTTGTATTCCAGTTGATATTTCACTTGAGTTGGATTTATTGATATAAGAATGTTAATCCTGACTCGAATGTTTTGTGTTTTGCTTTACGCTCGGGTCAGACTGAGTGATACAACTTTTGAGACTCACCTTCGGAGTTTGGAGCTTTGTTTGGGGATCTAACTATCGATTCTGCTTTCTGCCCACCCAGCTGATTGGTTCAGAGAAGTCATCTGCTCGTACTAGAGACTTCAATGCATCTGAGATATTCTGTTGTATTTTATTTCTAACTCTGATGTTTATATAGTAGCTTCATGAACTACTATTTATCAATTCCGCTGCATTATATTACTCTTTGTCTGTGATCTGTGATTATTTATTCACAGTTTATCTCGAGTATTGCCAAATTTTATTTACAACACCGTATTTTGTGAAATTAAAGTCCGACATGGGTGGATGCGAATGGTTGAAAATACCGGGTAGTTACAATATTTATATACAACCATAGTAATCATTTAAAATTATTTATATATATACCAACGGTGTCGGTATATAATTTTCCATTCTACGTTAAGTGATACGGATATTTATCATTTAAATCCGCAATTTAAATATATAAGGGTATATATATCATTTCCACCGGTAATCCCAAATTAAATGTCAATCAAAATCGCTTGGGTCTATCATTTCAACCCATAACGATTTTCTCCTATTCTACAAATCGTTCGGATATGTATCATTTCAACCCATAGGGAATTCTATATTAACAGGGAACCTGCAGAGTGATATGTGTATAATAATATAACGGGTATGTGTCATCAATATAAATAACAGATAATGGTGTCAGATGTCACAGGTCAGCAGATACAAGTAATAGCATATATATAACAATGTAAATAACCAACAACATCATATTTCAATTGTCGTTTCAATTGAAATAAAATTTAATATATATAAGAACGTAAATCGTGAGTGGTTGCTCACCTTTCGAGGCTAGAGAGAACAGAAGATGACACGGACACTGAAGTTGAATTATGAATCCAAGCAAAACCGGCGCGATTTCAACGATCAAAGCTGATAATAGAACTTGGTCGAACAAATCAGAACTGGATTGATGAAGATAAATGGTATCAGTGATCTAATATATCGATGGTTTTCAACAATCATTTTTTTAAATTAAAACACATAAAAAAAATCAAACATATATACATTAAACATCAACAGTAAACAAAAATAAACATTTTTAAACGCATACCAAAATAAACTTTCATATGATAATAATTTTAAAACCAATTATTGAATTTAAACTCATGTTAAGATTACATATTAAGAATAATTAATAAATTCTTTAATGTAAAACTTAGACTATATAGTATACTATTTCAAAATATTAGACTTTACACCAACATAACAAATTATAAACTCTTTAAATTTTACCTTTTTAAAATCTTTAAGTTAATATATATATATATATATATATATATATATATATATATATATATATATATATCTTAAAATATTCACCAAACATACTTATATAAATATATATGTAGGGTTCAAATAAAAAGGAGACGAGAGTCTCGGTCAACAATATAGGACCAGACTTCAGTCTATAGTACAACTAATCAAATATATTGTATTGTGCTATAAACTTATTTTATAAAATGTACATATATAAACAACCTTCACCTTTTCATTTTTGAGACCAGTGCTTATCACGTTATACTACTATAAAGAAGATATTTGTAACAACATTATAACTTGCATGTTATGTAAACTTTTGGAAATGTAAACACATATGCATAACCATATATATAGACAGGATATATATGTGTGTGTTTATATATATAAATTTGTAAACTATATTTTTAAGCCACATATACCATTTTCAACGCAAGCACATAAACCCAATATGCAACTTGCGTAAATATATATATACAACCGACTTATATATATATAAACTGTTTTAAAGCCGATGTTATATATATATATATATATATATATATATTCAAACCCAATATTATATCTATATAAACTAATAGCTTAAATGAAGGAAGGAATGGCTGTAAACATATATAAGCATCGAAAGATTGACATAGAACAAAAGGAAATGCACACACAAAAACTCATATATACATAAACAAAGGTATACGAATATAAATCCTCATACAAAAAACTCAATCGTACAGAACTAAAAATATGACATACCAAAATGTAATAAAACATATAACATACCATACATAACTCGAGTTGCTGATGTGGAAAAATGAAGGTGCGTTGGGCCGAGTAGCTTGGCCGAGCTAGGCGACGGCTGTTGGCACAGATGTGATGAGAGTGAGGTAGGGTTCAGCCGCACGAGGCGACGAATGAAGATGAAGTAAGACGAGGCTGAGATGCTTCGGCCATGGGAAGAAATGGTGGTGGCGATGTTGCTGGGTGGAAGAAGCGGGTCTACGGGAAGCTTGAGTGGCCGATGGTCGGCATCTCGTTGAAGCTTTGGTGCGTAGCGAGGAAGTGGCGGAGTGGGGTGGAGAACGTGACTGTTGCATGTGGAGTTAGGAGTGGGCCAGCCGAGCAAAAGACGGCGGTGCTAGCGTGTTAAGCGAGGGAAGAAAGCAAGGCGGAGGCGATGTTGGGAGAGGCGTGGCCGATGTGAATGCTACAATGTTAAGCTTTGAGAAGAATAAAAGATGAGAGAGGAAGAGGCAAATGTACAGGCTGATATAAATTTAAATCTCAACTTTTCTGGGTTATGTGCCGTGAAAACATTTTTCAACGAATGGCATTGGAGAAGAAATGGATCAGAAGAAATGAAGTATTGGATAGCCAAACGTCAATAAATAAGTTCTGTGAATTCCAAAGTGCTAGTGACCATTGGTTATCCCACAGAGGAAACAAATGGTAGAAAACCAAAAGGATGTAAATCCGGTACCGATACGGTTACCATTTATAAGGATTCCGCCGCGTAACGAATTGCAAAATACAAAATTGAATATACTGTGGAGATCAGCACAACGAGATGATCAAAATGGTACACAGATATCGGTGGTACGATTATCCGATCAAAATATCGGTATCGGAATGTAAACGCTGTTATTTCGCCGAAATTAAGGTCGACGGAGTAATAAGAGTCAAAATTTAGGGAAACGAACTATGACGCCTTGCTCAGAAGATGATTTACAATTTTTCAATATAAAAATATTCAGGTTTCGAAAATATTTTATTACCATCGATTTTTAACTAATTGAAATTAAAATAGAATTACACCCAAAAATAAACTTCCATATTTTTTGATGTAAATTTACCAGTTGCTTTGCTAAAATAGACGCATTCAAATATTAAATTTTTATTTCAAAATTTTATTTCTAAAATTTCACAAAATTCAATCAATCACATTATTAAAACAATTAAAATTTACGGGTCGTTACAGCCTCCGTGCCAATTTCCATGAACTCTGGTCGCTCCACCAATGCCCAATTCAATCACGATCACCACTATAGCCGAAACCGTTCCCAAACCCTAAAATCGATCGACTACCACAACCCAAGCCCAAACCAAACAAATGGCCATGGTTAAACCCTACCCAGTTACCACCAGCAACCTCCAGTCAAGCCGCGATGCCTTTTGACGACTAGATCGTCGGAAAATGGTTTTTTGAACGAAAATAGGACAATTACTGATGCAGTGCCTAAGTCGTCCATCTACAGTCGCCAGCGAGCTATCTCCTTAAGTCGCGAACGACCTAACAAACGACCTAGCATTACAAACGACCCAACGCGCATATCCTTAGGTCGCTCAAGCTTAGGTCACGAACAAATCTTAAGTCGTGAACGACCTAACGAATCATGACCTGGCCCACAGCACATAATGAAAGAAGATTTTGTTCTTATGTCGCTCAACCTTAAGTTGCTCACCTGATGTTGAAACTTAGGGCGCAAGGTCCTTATGTCTCTCACTTTAAGTCGCAGCCTTCGTATGTCGCTGCCATGTTTTCTTTAAGCCGCTTCTTTAAGTCGCTCACTCTATGCCGTGGATTCTTAGGTCGCTCCAGTTGTAAGTCCCTCAAGGTTTCCTGTTGTTGCGCTATGTCTCTTGGATATATTGAGCCACATTGATGATATGTTGTAATTTCGTAGGACGTTTGTTGTAAGTCGCATGTCGTTGTATATAAGGTAGGTCGTAACTCGTGATGTTGTATATGTTGTTATGTCGTGTATTGTAACTCGTGTTGTATTTCCTTTATGTTGTATTTATTAACTCGTTTGTTGATAAGTCGTAGGTCATTATGCTATTGATAGGTCGCATGACATGTGTGACGACCCGGCTTTCTACGCCCGGAAAACCGCTTCGTCTTGAAGAAAGAAAGGGTGAGAAAATAGAAAGATAGAGAAGAAAGAACAACAACATCAGAATCTCACAGCGGAACGAATAAATTATAATAATCACATAAGTATTTACATAATATACAACATCAATCAAAGTTATACAGACAATAGATCACATACTAGACAGTTATAAACACCTGTCTAGTTATACAACTCAATACACAAGTCAACACAGAGATATCAACACAGCGGAACTATATGTATATCTACAACGCTGAAGCCTCCTGCTCCATTGCTCCTCCAGAATTCGTCAAAGCCAACCTGAATCCCTTGACTACCCGTAAAAATTTGGTTACCCGAGAGTTTATGAAAAACAACAAAAATAAACTACGGGTCAGACATGGGTCTGGTATGAGTAACAGGTTAAAGTTGTTTCATTTTGAAAATCCTTTGAAAACAAAAGGTATCACGTAAGACTCCCCACAAATAAACAGGGGTAAGTTTTTACCTTACGCTAACCAAAACATTTGATAGGAAATTCTGTGATATTATAATAGGTCTAGGGTTTTCAAGTAAATAGAAAATAGCCGAAATTGTTACATTTATTAAATTCCATCTACTAGCCACAAAAGTGGGTAATACAATCAAAACCGTTGGCACTTATTGGATTGTGGATTCCATACAATGGCAGGGCTACTGGGGTACCGCCCGTCACAGTACGTGGCCTAGGTCAACGTACCGAGGATCACTCCCGACCCCCTGCAACACAAGGCCGAAACCATTCCTTACTGAACAGTCCCGAACAAGATAACCCCGCAGATAGTCGTCGCTACTGCCCACTAAGCCGAAATAAAGGGACATCTATACAGGGGAATATCCTTGTCTTGCTTGGGCATGACCCACCTAACCTTGCTGCACCTCCCCTGTCTTAGCCATTCCCGGTTGATGAGGCTTGAGGCTACGATTACCTTTATAGAATACATTTCTTAGAATGCTCATCGCCCACCTGATGATGCGTTGAAAGCATTCAATCCAAACAAGTACGTTCTGGGTTTGAACGAAACCGAAGGCATTATCTCGTTACACTCATTTTGGAATCACCCTCAGAGTCAACGATGATAACCCTTGCATTCTTAATCTTCATCTTTACTTCAGATTCATGACCTATCGTTAATTTGGAATCGATGTGGTTTTCGGATGTTCCTAATGTGGAAAACCGATACCGGTTTCATCGAAATCCAAAACGTGTCTTTTAAGTCCAAGTTGTCTATTTAGTCTTAACAGTTCAATTCAATATCATCAATATACACACAAATGAATAATTCATAATATCACCATAGATAATCACATCATCATAAACAGATAACTCATATTATCATCAAAACAGATAATTAAATATTACCAAGCATCCATATCACATAGATATTACTCATACCATATCTGAGATCAGAATCCATCAATGAAATATCAATATCATTCATCCATAAGCAACGATTTATAATTATACCATTTGTAATTAATTTAAAATGAATTAAATTAACTACCTCTATCTCTAATTAATTTAAAGTAAATTAAATTAATTACTTCATCTATAAATCATGCTTATACAACCATTAAATTAATTATAATAAAATTAATTAATTATTCTCTAAATATTTATCGTGATTAAACACCTTTGATTAACCATCTTCTAATTACAAAAGTAATTAGTCTTTATTTAATTTTCCCAAAATAATTATCCTAAATTATTTATAGTAATTAACATTTAATTACTTTATTTATTACCACATTTTTAATTATTTCTAAATTAAACTATTCTTAATTTCATCATTAATTACATTAATTAATGATCTCTAATTCAGATTTAAATTAAATTACTTTATTCAATTTAATTACATTAAGTGATTAATCCTTAATTAAACACAATTATTAATCACCTTGATTAATATCAACCAGTAAGTATCTACCCTTAATTACTTATTAACAAATTAATTATTCCATAATTAATTATCTCCACTAATTAATCCTCTGATTAATTACAAAATTAATTATACAAATTACTTCATTAACACATCATCTTCCACTAATTACATTCAGTAATTAACATTAATTACTTTCTTAAGTAATTATGCTCCATTGAATACACTAAGTGATTACACGTATCAAATCATCAAATGATTTCTTAAATTAATTAAACTAAATTAATTAACTTAAATTAATCATTTAATAAAAATTAATTATAATAAGTAATTAATCTCTTAATTACTTTTATCAAGTAATTTCATTTAACAATTTATAATAGATTATCTAATTAATTTTTATTAATTATCAAAATTAATCACATATAAGAATTATTATCATAATTACATTTCTAAATTTATTCCTTAATTAATTCCTAACTGTGAATTAATCTAAATTATTAATTTGTAAACCAAATACACAAGTCATTCATTAATTAACTTATTCATTAATTTATTTGAATATTTTAGTTATCCCTAAGATAATTTATTTCTTTACTAATGACTTCATTAATATTTAAGTGTGTTAGAACTTTACCTTCCAAAATTTTAAATTCGAATTCCATTTGGAATTTAAGATTCAAAAGTATTATTTATTTAAATATTAATCAAATTTAAGTTCAATTTATAATCATGTAAATAACATTAATTACGTACATATGAAATTTATATAAGAAAGCCTTTCAATTCAACTATTTGAATCTTTATTTAAATTTTAATTTCCAAAAGTCATCATATTTTAAAAACTGAATTAAACCTACAGATTTGAATTCGAAGTAACTTGAATCATCCATTTACCTTTGATTTAAAAACTTTGATTCAAACTTCCCGTCAACAACTTGAATTAAACTTGATTTTTCATATCCAAATCTATTTTAAAACCTTAAGATTCAATAATTATTCAAAACTGAATTTTAACCATAGGATTTAAATCATATATTTCAGGTTTTAGTTCTGTCAGGTTTTAAACCTGAAACTTTCAATAATGAATTCAGAAATACAAAATTTGAATTTAAACTTCAATCTGGATTTGACTGATATTTGAATCTAACATCACACTAGTTTTACTCTGTTTGTAACTAGCTTTAAGTTTAATTTGCTTTTAAATTTTAGTTTAAATTTAAAACTACAGGCAGTTTTGTGCTACCTGTAACAAAATTGTCCAACCCGAGACCAAAGTACGAATGCTTCGGGTCGATTATTCCCCTGCTTCGAGTCACATACACGAATAACCCGAGTACGCCCGAGGCCAAAAACCCTGCACCATCCCCAAATGCTTCAGCACTTCTCTGGGTACGGTGCACATGCACCGTGGCCCCAGTCACCCTCCGGCCACCCACACGAGCTTCACCACGACGCTGACTACCACCAGACTCCACCACGAGCGCCAAAATCCATCGCCATGATCTCCAATCTAAAATGAGCAAAAAAACAGAACCTAAAAAAAAAACACAACATCCCCTACCCAAACCTGTCATCACCTTCTTCTGCCCACCCCGACCACCAGATGGTCAATAATTTCGGCCGTGGACTCGCCTTCGACCAACCTACCACCTCTCGAGACCTCGTGCAACTCGATGCACAGTAGAAGTCACGGTGATCAAAAGTTCGATCACCATACAAACTAGGGTTGTAAACAACAAATCACTGCCACCATCGCCACCGTGCTCAGGCCAACCACCAAGCATTTTTCCCCACACCCTGGTAAGCTCCTCCACCTCCTCACACACCCCGACCACCTCTAGTCACATAGAACACCATAAATCACCCAAAAACCAACACTTGAACAAAAGCAAACTTCATCTAAATCAGTTGACTAGAAAACATGATATTAATTTTAAAAATCATATTATGGTATGTATATTTGATCCATAACCCTGAATTCATGAATTAAATTCATCAAGATTTAACTTAATTTAGTTCCTACTGTAGTATTATGTTTTCCAGAACAAAGAACATTGTTTTACCCTTATTCAATATTTAAATTCAAGTCTCCATTCACAACAGCATTTTATGTCAACCTATGTCTTGTTAAGCTGGAATTAAGAACAAAAAAGAAATTTTGTTGAGGAGTTTAAACCTGGAACTAAAGACAGATAGAATCCAGAGATACTTAATACAGTACTCATACTTAACACAGAGCAATGCAACTGAATTTCAGAGAAAAAGTTGCAACAGAACAAAAATATACTTAAACCATTAAATTTTGATGTTGCTACCCTTTAAAACAGAGGTGGTTACAGGATGTCAAACACACATACATGCAGTAACACATAAACAAAGAAATTCATTAAGATATATGCACATATCAGATCATAATTAAGCAACTTATATATACTTAAGTATTTTAAACTTTAAGTTACTCACCTGTATTTCAGAAATAAACAGAGCCCTTTTATTTTGAAAAGCTTTGAAATTTTAAAACTGAGAATGGCCTTGCTTATGATCCCCAAATCTTCTTGTCTTTGTTGGATTGCAAACATTACTTAAGTTTGTATAAATGGAAGTGTTTGTTGTTACTTCTTTGTTTCAGGTTTTATATATTTTATGAACGAACTAAAAATAAGATGCATATAAAGAAGCTCAGGGGAAGGTGATAACTAGGTTAAGCATATGCAGGTACACTGTATATCTTTGTTTTTATCAGGCAGGATCTGTTAATTAGGAGGCTGAGTTGATTTTTTAAGCAATTTGAACTGATTTAAGTTGTGCTAGCATTTAATGTTTGAGTACTTATGTTCCTACATACCATGATTTATATATTAGATATTTTACATTTCTCTTACCTACATCTTATTTCTACTATGCTTGCTTTGCAAACTATTTTATATACTGAACATACACAAGGATATTTCTACTTAGCTTTGTTTTGCTTTATTATTTTACTTTGTTTTGCATTCTTTACTTACAGACAGCAAAATAATTATTTTGTCTGGTTACTTTTTATTATTTTGTTCTCATACTTGTCTGAATCTTAGTCTATAAGCTACTTACATTTTGTTTATTTTATTTCTTTTACCAGCACATATATTTACTTTGTCTTGTAACTTGATATTTCCATTTTATTTTCTTGCCTGCATATTAAACTTTACATCATAAAAAATTTACTTGCCTAGCTTGCTTTTATACCTATGTACATATACATTTCATTATTTTACACTTGTTCTTACTTTATATTTATTTTACAGGCATATTACAAACAAAGCCTGATTTGCATTTTTTTTATATGAAGTTGTTTTCAGTCCTTGTTATAAATTTTAACTTATATATTTATTTACTTAGGTTACTTTTTATTTTAAACTTAAACAATTAAATACTTATGTTAAGATTTATAAAGTATTATTTTATTTAACATTTTTGAAAGACTTTATTTTAAATTTACAAATCATAGCTTCTTTCAAAAATATACATATATTAAAATAACAACTTCTATATATAATTAAAACCCATTTTCAAGATATTACAATATTGATATAGTTTAAATATAACTTATTATTAAATTAAAATAATTTATAAAAGAACTGTTCTTTATAATATTAATCACTTATTTTATCAAGCTATAAAACAAAACAATTTTTTGTTCAAATTTAAACTTAAGCTATAATCAATTTTAAACAATTAAATTAAATCTTTTTTTTTGTTTTATCTTGAGTATTTTAAAGTCATATGATTATTTATTCAATATTAAATAAAATCAAGTTCCTAATTTACCTAAAATATTAGAATTAGAAATCATGTCTTTATTTTATTAAACTTAAAACAAAAATTATCTATTTGTAATATATATAGATATATATATATATATTATAAATAGAAAACAATTTAATTGTCTTTTAAAAGATAAATTATCAGCTACTTATTTATTTAAAAGATGATTATTAAATCAATTCAAATTATTATCAAATATTATTAAATCTATTTAATTTTTAAATGTAGATTATTAAATTGATATTGCCAAAAATTCCGGGATATCACATTCCTCCCCCCTTAAAAGAATTTCATCCCCGAAATTTAAAACAAAGGTAATTTAATAATCTAGTTAAAGATTTAAATTTTAGACACAAGCAAGTATCAATCATATGTTAACGATAATAGCAACCAATTAATCCAAACAAACAAATCTAACTATCCAGACAGGATTCCGGATAGAATTTTCTCGAGTTTTTCCCAAGTATAGATACCGGGTTACTCGCTTTATAGAATCCAAACAACAATACCACTAAGATACAGAATTTCTACTTATCTAGATCTACAAAACAAGACAGGATATCAGACTACAGACAAGTCTGAATCAACAACCAAAACTCCCCGAACTGCTGGTTCTATAATCAGAGATAGACCTTACACGTACTTCCTCAGAGATACATGAAACACAACGAATTCCAGTTATCCAAATTGACAATTCGATCCTGAAGACCAACACTTATCCAGAATCAAATCTCTGACTTCGAAATCCAAATTCGTCCGTCTCTTATCCACAAAACTCTTCAGACAATTCTGGGCTTCCCTCATCCTTACTGATCAGCTCAACTTTAGTAGATGCCTAGAAATAAACTGGTCCAAAAATAATCGGACAATTTTTTTTTCAAGATCAACGAAAACTCAGAACACAAACTCTATTTCAAATCAGAAGACAGAACTCATTTCTCTCATCCAGAAAAGATTAAACAGGTGCACTCGAATCTGGCCTCAGATCCTGAAAAATTTCCTGTAGAACTCTCTAATCCAAACACTGCAACATCCAATTGCTTCCAAACTAAAACAGCTGCCACCATGCTTCCACTGCGCAACTCTGATTGAGCAGATGAAAATGCCGATGATGACTCAAGCATAGACTGGACAACACATCCCAACAATAAAGTTCACATATCCAGAAATAAAACTCAGAAGTTCCTCAAAAATCCAAGTTGTTTTCCCCAAACTCAAAAATCATCCTATTACTAAACTGAACCATCGGTACAAAGCCTGGAAATCCAGTCGACACCAAACTCAATCTTCAGATGCTGACCAAACTTTGATTTCCTGAAGACATCCAGAAAAATTCACAAGAGAATACTCAAACCATCGCAAGTAACTTTTGCGATTGATCCAGCCTAATTCCAAAGAAAATGCTTCCTCTTTACCAAACAGAACAACTTACTCTTATGTGGCCAATCCATCGAAGAAATGGAACTACTCTGCTGCTTCTGAAGTTACCTCAAGAAAAACTGCTAAGCCAGAAGACTTCCCAATCCCAAGCTCTTCGAGAAACTCGGACCTCAAAGAAAATAGAAACATCCAGCTGAACACAGCCACAACACCGAGCAGACACACTTCCTTGACTTGTTCCAAAGAAAACATCTTCGGAGACATCCATAGTCACTGTGTTTCATCACACAGCTACTACACCTTGATGTATCAAGATATCATGACTTACTTCTGTCCAACCGACAGAACCAAACTCTAGCTCAACCAAACTTACACTTCAAAAATTAACTCCGAATCTTAACAGATTCCTTTCAGAGATTAATGAAATCCTTATACCAGTCAAAGCTTACTCGAGACGGTGTTAGGTCTACAGTCTCGACAATTATACTTCCAACCACAAACATTCAAACTCCAACCATTGGTAGTCGTGTTACACACACCACCACCCTATCTACCTTTATAGCTCATTGGAAAACCTGAACAGGTAACCCAATAAATAGGTAGGAATAAATAAACAAATATATATATTAAAATTACAAATACGCGCTCTCAGGGAAGAAAACACTTATGAGCCTAGGTATTCACTCAACCTAGCGCTCTGATACCAACTGTGACGACCCGGCTTTCTACGCCCAGAAAACCGCTTCGTCTTGAAGAAAGAAAGGGGTGAGAAAATAGAAAGATAGAGAAGTAAGAACAACAACATCATGATCTCACAGCGGAACGAATAAATTATAATAATCACATAAGTATTTACATAATATACAACATCAATCAAAGTTATACAGACAATAGATCACATACTAGACAGTTATAAACACCTATCTACTTATACAAGTCAATACACAAGTCAACACAGAGATATCAACACAGCGGAACTATATGTATATCTACAATGCCGAAGCCTCCTGCTCCATTCCTCCTCCAGAATTCGGCAAAGCCAACCTGAATCCCTTGACTACCCGTAAAAATTTGGGTACCCGAGAGTTTATGAAAAACAACAAAATAAACTCCGGGTCAGACATGGGTCTGGTATGAGTAACAGGTTAAAGTTGCTTCATTTTGAAAATCCTTTGAAAACAAAAGGTATCACGTAAGACTCCCCACAAATAAACATGGGTAAATTTTTACCTTACGCTAACCAAAACATTTGATAGGAAATTCTGTGATATTATAATAGGTCTAGGGTTTTCAAGTAAATAGAAAATAGCCGAAATTGTCACATTTATTAAATTCTAGCTACTAGCCACAAAAGTGGGTAATACAATCAAAACCGTTGGCACTTATTGGACTGTGGATTCCATACAATGGCAGGGCTACTGGGGTACCGTCTGTCACAGTACGTGGCCTAGATCAACGTACCGAGGATCACTCCCGACCCCCTGCAACACAAGGCCGGAACCATTCCTTACTGAACAGTCCCGAACAAGATAACCCCGCAGATAGCCGTCGCTACTGCCCACTAAGCCGAAATAAAGGGACAACTGTACAGGGGAATATCCTTGTCCTGCTTGGGCATGACCCACCTAACCTTGCTGCACCTCCCCTATTTTAGCCATTCCCGGTTGATGAGGCTTGAGGCTACGATTACCTTTATAGAATACATTTCTTAGAATGCTCATCGCCCACCTGACGATGTGTTGAAAGCATTCAATCCATACAAGTTCATTTCGGGTTTGAACGAAACCGAAGGCATTATCTCATTACACTCATTTTGGAATCACCCTCAGAGTCAACGACGATAACCCTTGCATTCTGAATCTTCATCTTTACTTCAGATTCATGACCTATCGTTAATTTGGAATCTATGTGGTTTTTGAATGTTCCTAATGTGGAAAACCGATCCCGGTCTCATCAAATCCAAAACGTGTCTTTTAAGGCCAAGTTGTCTATTTAGTCTTAGTAGTTCAATTCAATATCATCAATATACACATAGATGGATAATTCATAATATCACCATAGATTATCACGTCATCATAAACAGATAACTCATATTATCATCAAAACAGATAATTAAATATTACCAAGCATCCATATCACATAGATATTACTCATATCATATCTGAGATCAGAATCCATCAATGAAATATCAATATCATTCATCCATAAGCAATGATTTATAATTATACCATTTGTAATTAATTTAAAATGAATTAAATTAACTACTTCTATCTCTAATTAAATCAAAGTAAATTAAATTAATTACTTCATCTATAAATCTTGCTTACATAACCATTAAATTAATTATAATCAAATTAATTAATTATTCTCTAAATATTTATCTTGATTAAACACCTTTAATTAATCATCTTCTAATTACAAAAGTAATTAGTCTTTATTTAATTTTCCCAAATTAATTATCCTAAATCATTTATAGTAATTAACATTTAATTACTTTATTTATTACCACATTTTTAATTATTTCTAAATTAAACTATTCTTAATTTCATCATTAATTACATTAATTAATGATCTCTAATTCATATTTAAATTAAATTACTTTATTTAATTTAATTACATTAAGTGATTAATCTTTAATTAAACACAATTATTAATCACCTTGATTAATATCAACCAGTAATTATCTACCCTTAATTACTTATTAACAAATTAATTATTCCATAATTAATTATCTCCATTAATTAATCCTCTGATTAATTACAAAAGTAATTATCCAAATTACTTCATTAACACATCATCTTCCACTAATTACATTCAGTAATTAACATTAATTACTTTCTTAAGTAATTATGCTCCATTGAATACACTAAGTGATTACACATATCAAATCATCAAATGATTTCTTAAATTAATTTAACTAAATCAATTAACTTAAATTAATCATTTAATCAAAATTAATCACAATAAGTAATTAATCTCTTAATTACTTTTATCAAGTAATTTCATTTAACACTTTATAATAGATTATCTAATTAATTTTGATTAATTATCAAAATTAATCACATATAAGAATTATTATCATAATTACATTTCTAAATTTATTCCTTAATTAATTCCTAATTATTAATTAATCTAAATTAATAATTTGTAAACAAAATACATAAGTCATTCATTAATTAACTAATTCATTAATTTATTTGAATATTTTAGTTATCCCTAAGATAATTTATTTCTTTACTAATGACTTCATTAATATTTAAGTGTGTTAGAACTTTACCTTCCAAAATTTTAAATTCGAATTCCATTTGGAATTTAAGATGCAAAAGTATTATTTATTTAAATATTAATCAAATTTAAATTCAATTTATAATCATGTAAATAACATTAATTACGTACATATGAAATTTATATAAGAAAGCCTTTCAATTCAACTATTTGAATCTTTATTTAAATTTCAATTTCCAAAAGTCATCATATTTTAAAACTGAATTAAACCTACAGATTTGAATTCGAAGTAACTTGAATCATCCATTTACCTTTGATTTAAAAACTTTGATTCAAACTTCCCGTCAACAACTTGAATTAAACTTGATTTTTCAAATCCAAATCTATTTTAAAACCTTAAGATTCAATAATTATTCAAAACTGAATTTTAACGATAGGATTTAAATCATTGTTTAAATCATATATTTCATGTTTTAGTTTTATCAGGTTTTAAACCTGAAACTTTCAAAAATGAATTCAGAAATACAAAATTTGAATTTAAACTTCAATCTGGATTTGACTGACATTTGAATCTAACATCACACTAGTTTTACTCTGTTTGTAACTAGCTTACAGTTTAATTTGCTTTTAAATTTTAGTTTAAATTTAAAACTACAAGCAGTTTTGTGCTACCTGTAACAAAACTGTCCAACCCGAGACCAAAGTAAGAATGCTTCGGGTCGATTATTCCCCTGCTTCGAGTCCCATACACGAATAACCCGAGTACGCCCGAGGCCAAAATCCCTGCACCATCCCCAAATGCTTCAGCACTTCTCTGGGCACGGTGCACGTGCACCGTGGCCGCAGTCACCTCCGGCCACCCACACGAGCTTCACCACGACGCTGACTACCACCAGACTCCACCACGACCCCCAAAATCCATCGCCACGATCTCCAATCAAAAATGAGCAATAAAACAGAACCTGAAAAAAAAACACAACATCCCCTACCCAAACCTGTCATCACCTCCTTCTTCCCACCCCGACCACCAGATGGTCAATAATTTCGGCCATGGACTCGCCTTCGACCAACCTACCACCTCTCGAGACCTCGTGCAACTCGATGCACAGTAGAAGCCACGGTGATCAAAAGTTCGATCACCATACAAACTAGGGTTGTAAACAACAAATCACTGCCACCATCGCCACCGTGCTCAGACCAACCACCAAGCATTTTTCCCCACACCCTGGTAAGCTCCTCCACCTCCTCCACACCCCGACCACCTCCAGTCGCATAGAACACCATAAATCACCCAAAAACCAACACTTGAACAAAAACAATCTGCATCTAAATCACTTGACTAGAAAACATGATATTAATTTGAAAAATCATATTATGGTATGTATATTTGATCCATAACCCTGAATTCATGAATTAAATTCATCGAGATTTAACTTAATTTAGTTCCTACTGTAGTATTATGTTTTCCAGAACAAAGAACATTGTTTTACCCTTATTCAATATTTAAATTCAAGTCTCCATTCATACCAACATTTTATGTCAACCTATGTCTTGTTAAGCTGGAATTGAGAACAAAAAAGAAATTTTGTTGAGGAGTTTAAACCGGGAACTAAAGACAGATAGAACCCAGAGATACTTAATACAGTACTCATACTTAACACAGAGCAATGCAACTGAATTTCAGAGAAAAAGTTGCAACAGAACAAAAATATACTTAAACCATTAAATTTTGATGTTGCTACCCTTTAAAACAGAGGTGGTTATAGGATGTCAAACACACATACATGCAGTAACTCATAAACACAGAAATTCATTAAGATATATGCACATATCAGATCATAATTAAGCAACTTATATATACTTAAGTATTTTAAAATTTAAGTTACTCACCTGTATTTCAGAAATAAACAGAGCCCTTTTATTTTGAAAAGCATTGAAATTTTAAAACTGAGAATGGCCTTGCTTATGATCCCCAAATCTTGTTGTCTTTGTTGAATTGCAAACATTACTTAAGTTTTTATAAATGGAAGTGTCTGTTGTTACTTCTTTGTTTCAGGTTTTATATATTTTATGAACGAACTAAAAATAAGATGTATATAAAGAAGTTCAGGGGAAGGTGATAACTGGGTTAAGCATATGCAGGTACACTATATATCTTTGTTTTTATCAGGCAGGATCTGTTAATTAGGAGGCTGAGTTGATTTTTTAAGCCATTTGAACTGATTTAAGTTGTGCTAGAATTTAATGTTTGAGTACTTATGTTCCTACATTCCATGATTTATATATTAGATATTTTACATTTCTCTTACCTGCATCTTATTTCTACTATGCTTGCTTTAGCTTGCTTTGCAAACTATTTTATATGCTGAACGTACACAAGGATATTTCTACTTAGCTTTGTTTTGTTTTGTTATTTTACTTTGTTTTGCATTCTTTACATACAGACAGCAAAATCATTATTTTGTCTGGTTACTTTTTATTATTTTGTTTTCATACTTGTCTGAATCTTAGTCTATAAGCTACTTGCATTTTGTTTATTTTATTTCTTTTACCAGCACATATATTTACTTTGTCTTGTAACTTGATATTTGCATTGTATTTTCTTGCCTGCATATTAAACTTTACATCATAAAAAATTTACTTGCCTAGCTTGCTTTTATACCTATGTACATATACATTTCTTTATTTTACACTTGTTCTTACCTTTATATTTATTTTACAGGCATATTACAAACAAAGCCTGATTTGCATTATTATTTTTTATATGAAGTTGTTTTCAGTCCTTGTTATAAATTTTAACTTATATATTTATTTACTTAGGTTACTTTTTATTTTAAACTTAAACAATTAAATACTTTTGTTAAGATTTATAAAGTATTATTTTATTTAACATTTTAGAAAGACTTTATTTTAAATTTACAAATCATAGCTTCTTTCAAAAATATACATATATATTAAAATAACAACTTCTATATATAATTAAAACCCATTTTCAAGATATTACAATATTGATATAGTTTAAATATAACTTATTATTAAATTAAAATAATTTATAAAAGAACCGTTCTTTATAATATAAGTCACTTATTTTATCAAGCTATAAAACAAAACAATTTTTTGTTCAAATTTAAACTTAAGCTATAATCAATTTTAAACAATTAAATTAAATCTTTTTTTATTTTTTTTGTTTTATCTTGAGTATTTTAAAGTCATATGATTATTTATTCAATATTAAATAAAATCAAATTCCTAATTTACCAAAAATATTAGAATTAGAAATCATGTCTTTATTTTATTAAACTTAAAACAAAAATTATCTACTTACAATATATACAGATATATATATATATTATAAATAGAAAACAATTTAATTGGCTTTTAAAAGATAAATTATCAGCTACTTATTTATTTAAAAGAAGATTATTAAATCAATTCAAATTATTATCAAATATTATTAAATCTATTTAATTTTTAAATGTAGATTATTAAATTGATATTGCCAAAAATTCCGGGATATCACAACATGATAGGTCGTAGGTCGCGTGTGTGTGAAGTCGCCGACCTGTTTGTAAAAACTCTATAAATAGGGGTGATGGGTCTTTTGTAAAAGATGGTTGATTTTGAGTAAACTTTTGTTTGAGTGCTTTGTGCCTCTTTAAAATTGGAAGTTGAGTGTTATCTCCTTTCTCCATTTTCGGTTATTCGAGTGCGCTCGAATCAAAGGATTTGAAGCCGATTCACGGAATCTCGTGCGCCAGATCAACGTAGAAGAATCGTAGATCTTTGAACACAGTATCGTGCGCGATCAACGTGTTGGAGATAGCTATAATCTGGTATCTCTTGAGATCAACGGATTTGGGCACTTGGGTAATTTCAATCCATCAATTCTACTTTTCACCGTTTCATCCATTTTTGGTATTTCTGCTGCGTCAAATTGGTATCAGAGCTAGACTTAGCCAACCATAGCTATGCGAGCCTACTGGGAGCCGAGTTGAAGTATTGGAGATTGTTTGTTGATAAGTTTGATCAAAGCCAAGCCGAGCTAGGTGCAGGCTGAGTGAAGTCAAGTGCAGATTTGAGTAACAGCCGAGAGCTAGAGAAGGTTGAAGATTGTTGTTTGTTGATCATGCCGCCAAGACGTGCTAACCGTTTTCAAAATGTTGAAGATGTGTATCGAAGACAAGAAGCTGAGCAAATGGAACAACGTATTAATGAAATGTTTGATAAAGGTATTGGAAAGTTAGAGAAATTGATGAATGACATGAATCAAAGTCAAAGGAGAAGGTCACCAATCTCGAACCATGGAGGAAACAGAGTTTCGCCATCGGTTGCGGAAGCGAGGAGGGTGTCACCACAATCTTGTAGAGATAGAAGAGAATCATCAGTTTCAATGAGAAGAGAATACCATGAGTACAGAAATGAAGAGAGAAGAACTCCATGTGAGTTTGGAGATGAGACATATTGTGATGCTGAATGACATAGTGGAAGAGATATGTGCGATCGTGGAAATGTTGATGGTCGAGATCGATATCGAAGTACATTTGATTATGATGAAGATGGTTGTAGAGGTAGTGTTCATTATCGAGATCGAGACCAAGTACGAAATCAATATTGGGATGTAGAAGATGATCGTCGATGGGAGTCGGGGATGAAAACAGAGATTCCAGAATTCAAAGGAGGAATAATTGCGGAAGAGTTTCTGGATTGTTTATGAAATGTTGAGGAAATTTTGACTTCAAGGAAGTACCCGAGCATCGTAGAGTTTAGTTGGTTGCTACACGATTGAGGGGAAGAGCTATAGCATGGTGGCAAAAAACTAAACTTACACGGGAAAGAATGGGAAAGTCGAAGATAGTTTCATGGGAGAAGATGAAGAAGTTGATGAAGGCTACTTTCTTGCCTTATAATTATCAGTCTCTTATGCGCTTACAGAACTTGAGACAAGGGACGAAGTCGGTAAATGAGTATGCAGATGATTTTTATCAACTGATTGCTAGAAACGATATCATGGAGACGGAGGAACAGTTGACAGCTAGATTTGTTGGAGGATTGAGAATGCAAATTCTAGATATGGTGAATATGTTTGATCCAAGATCCGTTGCTGAAGCACACCAGAAGGCTCTACCTTAGGAGAAGCAAGGTAGAAGAGAAGGTGGTGCATTTACAAATTCCAACAATTAAATGAAAGGGGCTAGTACCAATACTAATGTTTCCAAGGCTGTTAGTAAACCGGTTGTCAATGAAGCTTCTAAGACCAAGGTCAATAACAATTTCAAGTGTTACAACTGTCAGGAGTTTGGTCGTAAGAGCAATGAATGTCCGAAGACTAAGAAGCGAGCGATGGTTGCTAAGGTTGAGGATGAGGATGCAAAAATAGAATGTTCCTATTCACCACAAGTTGAGGAGGAAGAAGAATTATTGTCAGGAAATGAGGGTTGTAATTTGATGATGAGGAGGTCGTGTTTGACACCAAAGCAAGAGGATGATTAAAGTTGGCTAAGGAGTAATATTTTTCAGTCAACGTGCACTATTTTGGGAAAGGTTTGTAAGTTCGTCATCGATGTAGGAAGTTGTGATAACATCATCTCTACAAAAGCTGTAAAGAAGTTGGCGTTAAAGACGGAGAAGCATCCCAAACCTTACAAATTAGCTTGGTTGAGGAAAGGTAGGGAAGTGAATGTTGGTCGAAGAGCTTGTGTAACTTTTTCCATTCGAAAGAAGTATAAAGATGAAATATGGTGTGACGTGGTAGATATGGACGTATGTCATTTGTTGTTGGGGAGACCGTGGTAATACGATAGAGCTGTGCAACATGATGGGAGGACTAACCGCAATAGTTTCTTGTTCGAGGGCACTAGAATCACTTTAGTTCCTAAACAGCGACAACAAAGCGAAAGCAAGTTGGAGGAGATTGAAGAACTAAAGACTCTGTTATCTTTGAAGGAATTTGTCAAGGAAGTGGAGGATGAGCCTGAAGTATTTCTGTTAATTGGACGAGAAAGTAGTGAATCGGTTGAAATTCCTGAAGAAGTTAAGCCAGTGTTGAAGGAGTTTGAAGATGTATTTCCGAAAGAATTGCCAAAAGAGTTACCACCATTGAGAGACATACAACATCAGATTGATCTTGTTCTGGGAGCTGTGTTACCGCATAGACCACAGTATAGAATGAGTCCAAAGGAGCACGAAGATTTGAGAAGGCAGGTGGAGGAGTTACTTGAACAATGGTGCGTACAAGAAAGTTTAAGTCCTTGTGCAGTACCAGCATTGTTAGTGCCGAAGAAGGATGGAACTTGGTGAATGTGTACGATAGTCAAGCACTAAACAAGATTACAGTGAGGTACAGATTTCCGATGCCTAGACTGGATGACTTGTTAGATCAGTTGAGTGGAGCTACTATCTTTTCAAAGATTGATCTGAAGAGTGGGTATAATCAGATTCGAATTCGACCGGGGGATGAATGGAAGACCGCATTCAAGACGCGGGAAGGGTTGTATGAATGGCTGGTCATGCCATTTGGTCTTCCGAATGAACCTAGTACTTTTACGCGAGTAATGAATCAGATCTTTCGACCGTTTATTGGAAAGTTCGTAGTGGTATACTTTGATGATATATTGATATACAGTGGGAGCACCGAAGAACATCTACAACACTTGCGGGAAGTGCTGATGATACTTCATCAGGAGCAATTTTACGCGGCAACAAAGAAGTGCATATTCATGACACACAATGTTTTGTTTTTAGGGCATGTGTTGTCCAAGGAAGGTATCCATGTTGACCAGAATAAAGTTGAAGCAATCAAGGAATGGCCACAACCCAGGATGATAACAGAAGTTAGAAGTTTTCAGGGTTTAGCATCATTCTACCGAAGGTTTATTCCACATTTCAGTAGCGTGATGGCACATGTTACTCATTGTATGAAGGCAAGAAGTTTTCATGGTCGAAGGAAGCAGGATTTGCTTTTGAGCGAATCAAGGAACTTTTGACGACAGCACCAATTCTAGTTTTGTAGGATTTTCAGTTGCTATTTGAATTACATACTAATGCATCTAAAGTAGGAATTGGAGGGGCATTAAGTCAGAGGGGCCGTCCAATTGCTTATTTCAATGAGAAGCTTTCGGGAGCAAAGATGAGATATAATACTTATGATGTGGAATTCTATGCTATCGTCCAATCCATAAAACATTGGAGACACTATTTGTTTCATAAAGAGTTTGTGTTGTATATTGATCATGAAGCCTTGAAACATTTGCAGGGACAGGATAAGGTTGCAGCCAGGCATGCTTCATGGATCGCATACTTGCAACAGTTTACATTTGTGGTAAAGCATAAGTTGGGAGCTACAAATCGTGTGGTAGACACATTGAGTAGAAGAAATCATTTATTGACTATGACGAAAGTTGAAGTGACAGGGTTTGATGTATTTCCGGAATTGTTTGTTGAGGATCCTTATTTTGCTAAGATTATAGACGAAGTCGAGAAAGGGAAGACGAATGAGTATGTGTTGGTAGATGATTTTCTAGTCAAAGGAAATCGATTGTGTATACCAGAGTGCAGTTTGCGAATGAAGATTGTGAAAGAATTGCATGAAGAAGGTCATGTGGGAAGAGATTGTACCTTGCAGTTGATTTCTCAATCATATTTTTGGCCTTCCATGTGGAAAGAAGTTGAAAGATTTGTGCAGAGATGTCACATATGTCAAGTTTCCAAAGGGACAACTACGAATGCAGAATTGTATATGCCATTGCCCGTGCCTACTAGACCATGGGTTGATATTAGCATGGACTTTGTTTTAGGTTTGCCAAGAACACAACGAGGGAATGATTCTATATATGTTGTGGTGGATAGATTTTCGAAGATGGCACATTTCATAGCTTGTAAAAAGACCGCTGATGCAGTCTGTGTTGCTCAATTGTTCTTTAAAGAGGTTTATCGACTACATGGGCTACCTGAGACCATTGTTTCTGATCGGGATACTCGATTTCTAAGTCATATTTGGTTGAGTTTGTGGAAGATGGTTGGGACTAAGCTTAATTTTAGTAGCGCTTATCATCCACAAACTGATGGGCAAACGGAAGTAGTGAACATATCTTTGGGAAACTTGTTGAGATGTCTTGTGAAAGATAATTTGAAGAGCTGGGATGTGAAGCTATGTCAGGCAGAATTCGTATATAATCATGCCGTTAATCGAAGTACTGGACTTAGTCCATTTCAAGTAGTCTATTTAGCAATTCTGAAAGGGCCGTTCGATTTGTCGATAGTTCCATGTCAGAAAGGGGTTGTTAAATGAGCTTGTGATTTCGTGAATGAGTTGCAGGAGTGTCACAGGACTGTTCACGAACGATTGCTTAAGTCAAATAAGAAGTATAAGCAACTGGCAGATAAGAAGCGAAGGAGTGTAATCTTCAAAGAGGGCGATTTTGTTTACGCAGTTTTGACGAAAAATCATTTTCTAGTTGGCACTTACACCAAGTTGAAGGCTCGAAAGATTGGACCAGTACAAATCTTGAAGAAGATCAATGATAATGCTTATCGGATAAGATTGCCGGATCATATCCATACCGCCGACGTTTTCAACGTAAAACACTTGATTCCATATCACGGGGGTAAGTGTGTCGAAGGAGTGGAAAGTGTGAATTCGGGGTCGAATTCTCTTCAACCAGGGGAGGATGATGCAGTGCCTAAGTCGTCCATCTACAGTCGCCAACGAGCTATCTCCTTAAGTCGTGAACGGCCTAACAAATGACCTAATATTATAAACGACCCAACGCACATATCCTTAGGTCGCTCTAGCTTAGGTCGCGAACAAATCTTAAGTCGTGAACGACCTAACGAATCACGACCTAACCCATAGCACATAATGAAAGAAGATTTTGTTCTTAGGTCGCTCAACCTTAAGTCGCTCACCTGATGTTGAAACTTAGGGCGCAAGGTCCTTATGTCGCTCACTTTAAGTCGCTGCCTTCGTATGTCGCTGCCATGTTTTCTTTAAGCCGCTTCTTAAAGCCGCTCACTCTATTCCGTGGATTCTTAGGTCGCTCCAGTTGTAAGTTGCTCAAGGTCACCTGTTGCAGCGCTATGTCGCTTGGATATAATGGGTCGCATTGATGATATGTTGTAATTTCGTAGGACGTTTGTTGTAAGTCGTATGTCGTTATATATAAGTTAGGTCGTAAGTCGTGATGTTGAATATGTTGTTATGTCGTATGTTGTAACTCGTGTTGTATTTCCTTCATGTTGTATTTGTTAACTCTTTTGTAGATAAGTCGTAGGTCATTATGCAGTTGATAGGTCGCATGACATGATAGGTCGTAGGTCGCGTGTGTCTGAAGTCGCCGACCTGTTTGTAAAAACTCTATAAATAGGGGTGATGGGTCTTTTGTAAAAGATGATTGATTTTGAATAAACTTTTGTTTGAGTGCTTTGTGCCTCTTTAAAATTGGAAGTTGAGTTTTATCTCCTTTCTCCATTTTCGGTTATTCGAGTGTGCTCTATTCAACGGATTTGAAGCCGATTCACGGAATCTCGTGCGCGAGATCAACGTAGAAGAATCGTAGATCTTTTAACACGGTATCATGCGCGATCAACGTGTTGGACATAGATAGATTCCGGTATCTCTTGAGATCAACGGATTTGGGCACTTGGGTAATTTCAATCCATCGATTCTACTTTTCGCCGTTTCATCCATTTTTGGTATTTCCGCTGCGTGAATTACTAATATCTCAAAATATATATCACTAAAAATTACAATTTAACTATTAAAATTCATGGTTTCAAATAAGCATCGTGATTGCATGCCTGAATATTTTAAACTAAAATAGTGAATTTTCATCAAAACTGGTCATTTGCTGTAAATCTTACCATTTTTTTATTATATAGTAAAATTTTATTCTTAAGCTATTTTTAACATAACCCATATTTGAAGAAAAACATATTTCTAGTTTACAATATCCCCTAATATGATCTAGATAAAAAGATGTTGAATTTTGAAGGGTTTATAACCTATAAAAATATAGAACATAGCAAATTTTCTTGCTCTCACACATACACAACTACTCACATATCAATTTTTTCCAATCATCATTCATATGCAACAGATTTAAACAAATTTTCAAGCATTGTTTTACTCACCTGTTGTTTAAAACAGAGAATCCGAAAGCTTGAAATCTGAAAGTGCTTTTCTTGAATTTGATAATCTGGAAAATAAGTTGATCTGGGTTTGAAAGCTTCTGATCTTCCCACTTGATTCTGATTTTTAAACTGGGTTTCTTGATTTTTAATTTGAAACTGGTTGAATTTGTTTTAACTTGCTCCAGATTGTATTTGTGAAGAGACTGTTGCTGGATTAATTTTAGGTTTGGGTATTTGATTTCAGCCTTTGTTTTTTGGTTTGGAAAAAAAATGTTTTACAGGTTTTGTTCTTTGTTTTGAAAAAATAGATTAGAGGAAAAAAACAAAGGAAAACGAATGGAGATGTAATATACTATATTATCATAATTTAATTATTCTAAAAAAAGACACTTGTCAATATCATTAGATAATTTGTTACACATGTATTTAGATATGTTCTTAAGCTTACATGTATTTTTTATGCACGTATTAATTTATTTTCCATGTTTATAAAACTTTCTTCTTCTTTTTTTCTTTTTTAGCAATTTCATTATCTTAATGTGTAAAATCTTTTAAAGAAAATAATATAAAACAAATTATATATTAACAAAATCATATACAATATATTTTATATCCAATTTTATTTAGGATATTTTTCCTTTGAATTCAAACCTCAAATTCAATTCAATTTAAAATCCAATTTAAAATCAACTCACACTAATATATTTATTTAAACAAATACAAATTCAATCTGTTTGAAAATAGTAATTTTTTTCTATTTATAATCTTCTTATAACCATATATATATATGTATATATGTATATATAAGGAACCACTATTATTTGTTTCATCTGTAAGTCATTGTTTAATAAATTAAATCCTATAAATTATTTTCCAATTAACAAATATCTGAAAATCCTGGTTATCACAAGCTTGATGATTTGGACAATCGTATTGAGTTTGGTTTAGTGGATCTTTTTCCTATTTAGGATTCCTTTAGCTATTCCTTTTGATTCTTTCTTTTCTATGTAACTCTATTTTGCAGTTTCTTCTTTACGTAGTTTGTAAGGTGTGGTGTGAGTTCTTGTAGCTAATGGGGTACCGTTGACTCTCACCTATTCTTGAAATTTTATTGATAATAAGTGGACGGTCGACTTAAAAAATCGACTAGCTTTGCCATAAAAATAATCTACCACAATAATGAAATAAGGGACTAATTATTATTAATTATTAAAATTAACTATATAGTTCAATTATAGGCTCAATCATAAACTCATCAATAACATAAATTATCCAAATTTACCTTAACTTTAGTTTTCATTGTGCACCAATTTGGCATCCATCACTTTACTCTACACCACCATGGAATCAATCATCATCTAACCGGTCTAGTCCTCTTGGCTATATTAGATTGCTCCGAATACGTGTTAGCGCTGAAATCCATCCTCATTCCACTCATTAAATCATCAAACATTTGTTGTATTTCCTTAAAGCCTTTCATAGGCAGATAAAACATAAATCTACTAACATTAACATTGAAATTTTTTAACTTACTTCAAATATCTAATAATCAAATAAGTAAATCAATGATCTTACCTCTGACTTTACCACTTCCATAGCACTCATAAAATCCTTCTTAAATTCTCCCAAATCCTGAAAATCAAAATTAACAATTAACGATTATACCCCAGTGTTCATATAATTATAGATGCAAAATAATTATTTCTTTAAAAAATAATAAGAAAGAAAGTTGATCTCTTTCTTGTCAATTCGAATTTTGAATTCTATCGAATTTGAACGAAGTTGAAAAACTAATGAATCTTTAAAAAAAACTCACTGAAGCATGGCATAGGGGGCTGAGAAGTGAAGCGTTGTTGTGAATGCAGTAGACTGGCTGAATACTCTGATGGGATGAGGCCCAAAGCTGAAGACGAAGGATGTATGTGTTTTTTATGAATCAGATTTAAGTGATTTTTTTGTTTCCTATTAAGAGAAGTTTAATTTAAAGATTTTGGTGGTTTTCACCGAAGACGAGGTAAAATAAAAATAAAAAGGAAAGCAGGGAAAGGAGAAAGTTTTAGCTCCAACTGAAAATGTTGGTGGGAATACACTTTATCAACATTCATTTTTTATTCTTTGTTTTTTATTTTTTACAAATGGTTGCAATTAGTTATAAAATGCTAGTATATATTGATACTAATAAGAACTTCACTTGCAGCAGGTATTCGAACATAAACTTGATAATATTAAGATAAAAGATTTTCAGTCCAGATGCTTAAGAAATTAAAGCATTATCAGTAGTAATTCTATGGGGGCCAATGGTAGGATTATGGTATTATGAGACTCAAATATATGGGATTTAAAAAAATATTTTATTAATCTATAATTTATTCGTTGTAAGTTTATAAACAAAATGGGTATTCATTTCTAAATTTAATTTGTTTTTTGAAAAAAGGGTACTTTATAAATGAATAAAAATCATATATGTCCACAATATGCCTCATTAAAACCTAGAAATCCCCCTAACCTAAATGGGTGCCTTGCTAGGAAAAAGAGTACATATCATGCCCATATATTAATAGTACAACAATACAAATGCCAAAATCCTAGTTGACTTATAGACGGAGGAGTAAAAAACAAGGAAATGATGCACTCAAAACCATCCATATATGCAACTTAGGACATGAATAAACAAAACAAACAACTAACAACACTAGAAAAATAAAAAACAAAAATACATGGTGAAGCTAGTACGATCCAAGCATGAAACAGCTCGGGTTCAATGAAATTGCAAGCGAGAAGAGCAATAACGCGAAAGCTTCTATATGAGATAACAAAATATCTCAGATCTAAATGAACTCAAAAACCATTAATAATGGAAGTCGAAGCAATCATGAGGGCAAAAACACTATCAACATATGTAGTTGAAAAACCACAAGCTATCCAAAATCGATCTCAAAGAGGATGGAACTCCAATTTTGGGACAATTCTGATCTCATAACTGGAAAAGATAAGTATCAACTGTCTCGAAATCTTCATCGATTCCACTGATTTTTGCAATCTTGAGTAATAAGAATATTTCTAGCGTTACCTGGCATTTTCATTCCTTTAAATATTCTCGAATTCCGCTCACATCATGTAGGCACGATCATTGTAGTTAATGAAGTCTTCATGATATGATAATGTACGCTATTCCAAAGTTGAATTTGACACGAAGTTTCCAAAATCTAATGGATATAATAAGAATTGCCTAGGCTAATTCTGAGCTTATGCGTAATGTCTTCAAGAATTTGTCAGGAATACAGGCAATTGAAAAAAAAAGATGGTTTCTATCTTCGTTATGATTTTGAGCAAAGAACATATTAATTGTCTAATATTGCTATTCCACCTGCTGATTCTGTCTTTTGTGTTCAATTTATTTAAAATAGTTCGGAATGAACAAATAGACATTTTAGGAGCACTTTATTATCCCATATGATTTTTACCATTTAATTTCAGTATGTTTGTTCTAATCTGGTCCCAAGCCGAGATAAAATTAAATTGACTATTGTTACTAGGTATCCACCACCAGTAATCATGCTTCTAAAACTCAAAATGAAAGGAACTTTTTACAGAATCATTAAGAGCTGTAAAACAAAAACATGAATAAGTCTTGGATTATAATTGGGGATTTCAATACAGTAATGCACTCATTTGAAAAATGGGGAGGTTTTCATATACCTTTTAAAAAATTAAAAATGCTCAATAACTTCATATTGAAAACTGGTTTGATAGAACCCATTATGATGGTTAAAAAAAGATACATGGAAATCATGCAAATTTAAAAATATATGATGCAAATTGGATAACATTTTCATCAACCAAAAATTTGTAAATTATTTTTCATATTTTCAATGTTCCACATTACCACAAGCATCCATTGATCATGTGCTATTCAAATTCTTTTTTTCTTAGGAAAAGAACAATTTTAAAAATAAACCATTCAAATATGTGAATGGTTTGACATTTGAAAGCAACTATAAAGAAATAATAAGAAATTGTTTAATTGTATCGACACAAGGTACAGCTCAATACAAGTCTAACAAATTTCTTAAAATTTCTAAGAAAAATTTGAAAAGTTGGAACAAAAATCAAAATAAAGATAATATTAAGAAAATACGAAAATGAAGGTAAGAGCATCTAGTATATGATAGTGGTGGCTTAGAAAAATCATTTGTAAATAAATTTTACCAAATGCAAGACAATTTAAGTAAAGTCTTAAATGTGCAAGCTATCAACATGAGGCAAAAAGCTAAAATTCATCAAATATTAAGAATTCAGGAACCAAATCTACCTGTCAAATATTTGGGTCTTTCCCTAAGTATGAATCAAGTTAAAGATAGAGACTATTCCAGATTATATGACATTACACAAGGCAAGCTAGAAATTAGTCAAGTAAGCAATTGTCCACTGTTGGTAGGCTAGAGCTTGCATACACTATCATCACAGCAATTATCATATATTAGATACAAACACATAATATACCATCCAAAGCATTACAAAAATTAGAAATAATATGTGCAAACTTTGTACGGAAAGGTGACGCAGCGGATTAATCACAAATCGATGTAAATCGATGAAAGTAGTACTTGGTGGATTGAAGATACCGAAATGCCCAAATCCGTTGATCCAAAGATGCCGGATTCTAGCTATCTTCAACTCGTTGATCGCGCACGATACCGAGAAAGAAGATCTACGATTCTTCAACGTTGATCAAGCGCACTTGATTCCGTGAATCGGCTTCAACGAACGTTGATTCGAGCGCACTCGAATGACGTAAGTGGAGATAGGAGATTACACTCAACTACCAATTGGAGAAGAAAGCTCAAAGCAATCAACAAGAAATTTTATTTAAAAAAAATCAACCACCCAAAAAGTTACAACACACTCCCTATTTATAGCCTTTTCTCAACACAGCTTCTTAAGTCGTCGCCGACTCACGACTTATCCCTAACACACATTCGTCCGACTCACCTACAGGCCGACCTTCGACTCAGCAGATACACCGACTCATATATACACATAACCGAGACAACTCTTAAGTCGGCACCGACTTAACATGAAGCGACTCAGAAACTACAAACACACATCCTTCTACCGACTCAACTTCATGCCGACTCACGACCTATGGAGTAACCGACTCAAGAAAATACACTACACAGACACATTGCGGCATAACTCCTTAACGACTCAATTAGGTCGACTCATCATGAGTCGTAACTCGTTGACTCGGCACCATTTTCTCTCTGTATCCAGTTATCCCTTCTTTCAGTCTTTCCTTAGGTCGTTGCCGACCTACTTCCGATGCCTTGTTAACTCGGGCTAACTTCCCCCATGGCTTGTTAGATCGTGGCCATCCTTCCTTAGCTCGGAAACGACTCAAGCTTTCATTGAGTCGTGGACGACTCATCAAACTACACCACAAGCTCATGCTTTCAGGAATTAAAGATTGCACAATTTTTTCTCTGGCCTTAGCTGCATCATCCTCCCCTGGTTGAGAAAAATTCGTCCTCGAATTTGTACATTCTTCTTCATCTGATTGTTTATCTCCGTAATATGGAACAAGATGTTTAACATTGAACACGTCAGACGTGTAAACATCTTCTGGCAGCTTCAACTTATAAGCATTTTCATTAATTTTCTTCACAATTTCAATTGGACCAATTTTCCGTGCCTTCAACTTGTTATAAGTACCCACTGGAAATCGATCCTTCGTCAATACAGCATAAACCAAATCACCTTCCTTAAATTCAACACTCCGTCGTTTCAAATCAGCAGCTCGCTTATACTTCTCATTTGACTTTTCTAATCGTTCTTGAACGATCTTATGACATTCCGTCAACCCGTCAACAAAGTCTACAGCTCGTTTAACCGTCCCCTTCAGTTGTGGTACTACTGCCAAATCCAACGGTCCCCTGGGTAAATTTGAATATACAATCTGGAATGGACTGAATCCCGTGATACGATTCACTGCATGATTATGAGCAAACTCTGCCTGGCATAACTTCATGTCCCAACTTTTCAGATTATCTTTCACCAAACATCGCAACAAATTTCCCAATGATCTGTTCACAACTTCGGTTTGACCATCTTTCTGCGGATGATACTCGCTGCTAAAGTTCAACTTCGTTCCCATCATCTTCCACAAACTTAACCAAAATTGACTCAGAAAACGAGTATCTCTATCCGACACAATATAATCTGGCAATCCATGAAGTCGATAGATCTCCTTGAAAAATAACTGAGCAACACGAACAACATCCGTCGTCTTCTTGCAAGCAATAAAATGTGCCATTTTAGAAAATCTGTCAACCATTACATATATAGAATCATTACCACGCTGCGTTCTCGGCAATCCCAATACAAAGTCCATACTCACATCAACCCATGGTCTAGCCGGTACAGGCAACGGTATATACAACCCAGCATTGGTCGCGGTTCCTTTCGAAACTTGGCAAATATGACATCGCTCCACAAACCTTCCCACTTCTTTCCTCATCGACGGCCAAAAGTAAGACTGTGAAATCAATTGCAAAGTACGATCACGGCCCACATGCCCTTCCTCGTGTAACTCCTTGATAATTTTCAATCTCAAGCTACAATCCGGTATGCATAAACGATTCCCTATAAACAGAAAACCATCCACCAATATAAACTCGTCAGCACTTCCTTCCTTTACCTTTTCAACAAATTTCACAAAATATGGATCTTCTTCAATCAGCTCTGGCAATAGCTCAAAACCTGTCACTTCCACTTTCATTGTTGTCAACAAATGACTCCTCCGACTTAAAGCATCAGCCACATGATTCGTCACCCCTGACTTATGTTTGACAACAAAAGTAAACTGTTGTAAATAAGCGATCCATGATGCATGTCTCGCTGAAATTTTATCCTGCCCCTGCAAATGCTTCAACGCTTCATGATCAGTGTAAAGAACAAACTCTTTCTGAAATAGATAATGCCTCCAATGTTTAACAGCTTGCACAACAGCATAAAACTCAACATCGTATGTACTATATCTCATCTTGGCCCCTGACAACTTCTCACTAAAATATGCAATAGGCCTTCCACACTGACTCAACACTCCTCCAATCCCAACCTTTGATGCATCAGTATGTAGCTCAAACAACAACTGAAAATTAGGTAAAACAAGAATCGGTGCTGTCGTCAATAGTTCCTTGATCTTCTCAAAAGCAACTCCCGCTTCCTCTGACCATACAAACTGTTTCCCCTTCATGCAATCAGTCACTGGAGCCATCACGATACTGAAGTGTGGAATGAATCTTCGGTAGAATGACGCTAGCCCATGAAAACTCCTCACCTCTGTAATTGTCTTTGGTGGTGGCCAATTTCTGACTGCTTCAACTTTATTCTGGTCAACTTGAATACCCTTTCCTGAAACAACATAACCCAGAAATAAAACACTGTGCGTCATAAACACACATTTCTTCGTAGCAGCATAAAATTGTTCCTCACGAAGAATGATCAATACTTCCCTCAAATGTTGAACATGCTCCTCCATACTCCTGCTGTAAATCAGAATATCATCGAAATTAACCACCACGAACTTCCCAATGAATGGTCTAAAGATTTGATTCATCACCCGCATGAATGTACTAGGTGCATTTGATAAACCAAATGGCATAACCAACCATTTGTATAACCCCTCTCTTGTCTTGAAAGCTGTCTTCCATTCGTCTCCTGGTCTAATTCGAATTTGATGATAACCACTCTTCAAATCAATCTTCGAAAATATAGTTGCCCCACTCAACTGATCCAGCAAATCATCCAACCTCGGCATAGGAAATCTGTAACGAACAGTAATCTTGTTCAAAGCTCGACTATCTGTACACATTCTCCATGTTCCATCCTTCTTCGGTACCAACAAAGCTGGCACAACACAAGGACTCAAGCTTTCCTGAACACGTCCCTGCTTAAGTAACTCTTCCACCTACCTTCGTAACTCTTCATGTTCCTTCGGACTCATTCGGTAATGTGGTCTATGTGGTAACACTGCTCCCGGAACAAGATCAATTTGATGTTGAATGTCTCTCAATGGTGGTAACTCCTTAGGCAATTCCTCTGGAAACACATCTTCAAACTCTTTCAAAACTGGCTTTGCTTCCTCTGGAATTTCAACCTCTTCACTGCTCTCTCGCCCAATCAACAAATAGACTTCAGGCTCCTCTTCAACTTCTTTAACAAACTCCTTCAAAGATAATAAAGTTTTCAGCTCTTCAATCTCTTCCAGCTTGCTCTCCTTCTGTTGTTGCTTCTTGGGAACCAAAGTGATTTTAGTACCCTCGAACATGAAACTGTAACTATTGGCACGACCATCATGTTGAACTACTCTATCAAACTGCCATGGTCTACCCAACAACAGATGACACATGTCCATATCCACTACATCACACCAGATTTCGTCTTTGTGTTTCTTCCCAATAGAAAAATTAACACAAGCCCTTCGACACACCTTCACTTCACCACCCTTCCTTAACCATGCGAGCTTGTACGGTTTAGGATGCTTCTCAGTTTTCAAGTTCAACTTCTTCACAGCCTCGGTAGAAATAATATTATCGCAACTTCCAGCATCAATAACGAACTTGCAAACTTTTCCCAGAATAGTGCATGTCGACTGAAATATGTTACTCCTCAATCAACTACAATCCTCCTCTTGCTTTGGTGTAAGACATGACCTCCTCATCATAAGATTACAACCTTCATCTCCAGATAATTCTTCTTCCTCCTCAACATAAGGTGCATTTGAACATTCTGCCTCCTCACCATCATCCTCCTAAACTTCTGCAACCATTGCTCTCTTCTTCGGCTTCGGACATTCATTGCTTTTGTGACCCAACTCCTGACAATTATAACATTTGAACCCACTGCTAGCCTTCGCCTTCTCAGCCTCCTTCACCACTGGCTTTGTAACAGATTTAGGAACATTAGAACTTCCACCAACACCCCTCGCTTGATTATTGGAATTAGTAAACACACCACCTCCACGCCTTCCTTGTTTCTCCTAAGCCAACGCTTTCTGATGTGCCTCCGCAACTGATCTAGGATCGAACATATTAACCATATCCTGGATCTGCATTCTCAATCCCCCAATGAATCTAGCAGTTAACTGTTCTTCCGTTTCCATAATATCATTCCTGGCAATGAGTTGGTAAAATTCATCAGCATAATCACTAACAGACTTCGTCCCTTGCCTCAGATTCTGCAACCTCTGGTACATAAGTGATTGGTAGTTGTAAGGTAAGAAAGTAGATCTCATCAACTTCTTCATCTTCTCCCATGATTCTATCTTTGACTTCCCCATTCTCTCCCTGGTAAGTTTAGTTTGCTGCCACCACGCCAAAGCTCTCCCCCTAAACCTAGTAGCAACCAACTTCACCCTTCGATTCTCCGGAACCTCCTTGAAATCAAAGATTTCCTCCACATTTGACAACCAATCTAAGAATTCCTCTGCTACCATCCCTTCTTTAAATTCTGGAATTTCCATCTTCATACCCGATTCCCAACGACGATTATCTTCAACATCCCGGTAAGAATTTCGAACTTGATCTCGATCTCGATAATGAATACTTTCTCTATCGCCCTCTTCATCAAAATCAAAAGTACGCCTACATCGATCTCGATCATTATCATCCCTCCGTTCATGCATGCTTCTTTGACTATGTCTCTCTTCCTCTCTATATGCTTCATTGTCAAATTCACGTCGACTTCTTCTCTCTTCATGTGCATAGTCATGATGATCTCTTCGTGATGAAATTGATGTTTCTCTTCTATCTCTGAAAGAATGTGGTGATACCCTCCTCGCTTCCGTAACTGATGGCGAAACTCGGTTTCCTCCATGGTTCGAGTTTGGTGATCTCCTCCTTTGATTCAAATCATTCATCAACTTCTCCAATTTTCCAATGCCTTCATCAAATTTCTCATTAATACGTTGTTCCATAAGCTCGGCTTCTTCTCTTCGATACAAAGCTTCAACGTTTTGATGATGATTAGCTCTCCTTGGTGGCATGATTCAATTTCACAAAATTTCAACAAATCGATACCAAAGTGATACTTCACAAGCAAATCACGGCTTCACAAGCTTCTACACAACTTCACAAAGCTCGGCCTTAACTCCTTAGCTCGAAACAAGCTTCCAATGATCCTCCCTAGGCTCGGCTACTTCACTAGTATACACGACCTACTTCAAATTCAAACACTTTCAACACTTTGATCCAAAATGGAATGGATCGAAAGTTCTCCCTCTTGTTGCAACTTCAATATGAACACGATGAACAACTTCAAACTTCAACACTTGGCTCCAAGACCCGATTTAGCTATGATTGGCTAAATATGGCTCTGATACCAAAACTGACGCAGCGGATTAATCTCAAATCGATGTAAATCGATGAAAGTAGTACTTGGTGGATTGAAGATACCGAAATGCCCAAATCCGTTGATCCAAAGATGCCGGATTCTAGCTATCTTCAACTCGTTGATCGCGCACGATACCGAGAAAGAAGATCTACGATTCTTCAACGTTGATCAAGCGCACTTGATTCCGTGAATCGGCTTCAACAAACGTTGATTCGAGCGCACTCGAATGACGTAAGTGGAGATAGGAGATTACACTCAACTACCAATTGGAGAAGAAAGCTCAAAGCAATCAACAAGAAATTTTATTTTAAAAAAATCAACCACCCAAAAAGTTACAACACACTCCCTATTTATAGCCTTTTCTCAACACAGCTTCTTAAGTCGTTGCCGACTCACGACTTATCCCTAACACACATTCGTCCAACTCACCTACAGGCCGACCTTCGACTCAGCAGATACACCGACTCATATATACACATAACCGAGACAACTCTTAAGTCGGCACCGACTTAACATGAAGCGACTCAGAAACTACAAACACACATCCTTCTACCGACTCAACTTCATGCCGACTCACGACCTATGGAGTAACCGACTCAAGAAAATACACTACACAGACACATTGCGGCATAACTCCTTAACGACTCAATTAGGTCGACTCATCATGAGTCGTAACTCGTTGACTCGAAACCATTTTCTCTCTGTATCCAGTTATCCCTTCTTTCAGTCTTTCCTTAGGTCGTTGCCGACCTACTTCCGATGCCTTGTTAACTCGGGCTAACTTCCCCCATGGCTTGTTAGATCGTAGCCATCCTTCCTTAGCTCGAAAACGACTCAAGATTTCATTGAGTCGTGGACGACTCATCAAACTACACCACAAGCTCATGCTTTCAGGAATTAAAGATTGCACAATTTCTTCTCTGGCCTTAGCTGCATCAAAAGGCAAGTACATAAAATTTAATGGGAGAAGGTGTGCAAAACAAAAAATAACGGGGGTCTTGGTTTGAGAAATTTTAAAGACGTAACGGAATAATGCAATCTCAAATTGTTCTGGAAATTCATCAAAGGAAATTTTTTATGGAAGAAATGGATGGAAAATAAATATGTCAAAAAAAAACTTTGGGAATATGCCAATAGAAAATCATTTTTCTCGCACTTGGAAAAGTATTCTTAAATGTAGGAAAACATCCATTAAAATGATAGAAAGAAAATTCAAGAACGACAAGAACACCAGGCTATGGTTTGACCCTTGGATTAAAAGTAAATCTATGGTCAAGTTATTAGGTTGGAATAATCTATTACTATTTGTAGGTACAAATCTAAAAGTGGAAAGCATTATTTAAAATCATAAGTGGAACACAAATCTGCAATCAATTGCATCAATATTCTAAATAGCAATAAAAAGCATTGAAATAGACTGAAGTCTAGATAAAGATATATGGAGTTTGCAATCATCAACAAAAGATAATTTTTATTTATAAGAACTTGGGAATACACTAAAGGTGTAGAAGTTAAAATGGAATTGTTCAAAACTGTTTGGAATAGAGTTAATTGGCCCCAAATGGCATGGTACATATTTTGCGATTCAAAATAGGCTATGCATAAGAGGTAGAGCTAAAAAGTGGAATAAAAAGGGAAAATAATTTTCCTTTTATGTCAAAATGACCTTAAATGTATTGGTCGCTTATTTTTCAATTGCATATGCACAAGGCATATATGATTTATAGCAAAAGGGAAAATTCAGCTTAGTCAATTTGAGCTAATCCAAAATATAAGTTCAAGAATTCAACATATTTAGCTAAAGTTCAAAAGAAAATCCAAGGATTTTGATAAAGCAAGTATTTATGACCACTATTATCTATCGCATAAGGAAAGAGAGGAATATCATATTACACAAGTAAAAAGAAATAACAAGCATTCAATTATGGAAAATCGTTGAAATAGATTACCAAATTCGTCGTCACAAATCCAGAAAAAAGTCTTCAGATTCGAAAAACCAAAATTCAATCATTCATGACCTGGATAACGTGAAGAAAGAGTTGAAGCATACTTATAAATAAGGAAAGTAAATTTAGACGTTTCCTGTGGCAAACCATTTAACCACAATGGCATTTATTGGATGAAAAAGCTTAAAAGCCAAAGTGGAACCTATCTCGAAAGTTCTTCAACTAGAGACAGCCAATTTCATACTCAAACCAAAAGCTACACCTGCTAGGGAAGTGTACGTGCATTAGATTTATGTGAACTGAATAATAATACTTATAAAATAATTAATTCACTTTTTTGACCTGATTTGAGCGGGAGCTACAGCGGGTCCAATTTTGAGTCCGATGAGATAAGGTTCTGCATCAAGATGGAATTTTTTAACTTGATATCAATAATCCAAGACTGAATGATAGCTTTTATTCAAGTAAACTTAACAACTGCATCTATTACTTATCTATATAGGAAAATGGTGAAAGCAGTAAGTCTCAAGACTAAGTGAAGACAATCTCAAAGGAATACGACTTATTAGGTAACTCCAAAGACAACTCCTCTGAATTACTAATAAGGAGAATAGAGCACAACTAGTTTGAAAGATGCATGCTTCGAGAGCATGATGAAAGTGACAAGCTTCAAGGGCAAGTGAAGCCAACCATTGATGAACGTAAATTATTGAATCATTCTAAATTAGTCACCTCGGATCTACAAATTAGAGGGATCAATCTCAACAATGTAACGATTTGGAAATCTCCATTAGCTAAAATTATAGATTTATTTGAGTAATGGGGTAAATCTCCTCTAAAACGAAGCCTTAATTTACTATGGTTTTTTTTCCTTCTTTTGTTTATAGGAGAATGATAATCGAAGATTTTGCGGTTAGGTCTGGGTTCGTAATTGTTGCCTTATTGTAAATACGGGTAGCGTTACGTACCTGGTTTCTTTCTTTTGGGCTTTGGGCCACAGTTAACTTATTTTTATCGTTCTTAACGAAAAATTACATAAATTTTCGTGATCCCTCCTAGCCGTAATTTGATTTTTCTCCTATTTCTATCTCAAAGTTATATATAAATCTCTTGGTAATCGTGCTTATACATATTCTTAGGTAAAAACATCCATCTATCATGCCAAGGTTGTGTATTTCTAGATACTTCCTTCTTGAATTTAAATAAGCTATAAACTCTAGGCTTCACCGTATATAGTGATTGAAGTCTATAATATGTTCAGTATTTATTAAAGTTGAAAGATTGTCCATTAATCTTCCTTTTTTCAAAAGTTTGAGAGTTAAATCTCATAATCACATTCACTCATGCTGTAGCTAATTTTTATTGTGTATAATAATCCTATCTTATTCCAACATTCAATAAAGTTGGAACCTGAACATTCACGTTCTTTTTTATGAAAGTTTGTAGAATTATTCTCAAATTCCTATGCTCTTTTCTCCTTTATGCTCCACAAGAATAAAATGCAGACTTAGGATTTTACTGCACATCTCTCTACTCCATCATTCTCCGGAATTTTAAACAAATAAATTAGGGTTTCCAACAAAATTTCATCCTTGGAATTTCAACTGTCTTCAAGTTTCGGTCGTCTATGGATGATTGATTTCATATGCCACACCCAATTTTTCAGCACCACCAGATGATTGCAAGCTATCTTTTAGTTTCAAAATAGGTTATTTCTTCAACTTACATTTATTTTTTAAAAGTTGATCTCTTTGATTGATTCTAAATGTTATTTAACTCTACCCTACCTTCATTGTTATTATGGTATTTTGATTGATAAATGCTTTCGAAATCTTAATTTGTAATTTTACATTTTTATTTGGAGTTTGGTTTCGTTTCAAATGATAACTACTTCATCTACTCGTGCATCAATTTGCATTTGAATTACTGCATTTTTTGAGGCATGAATGTACTATGTTTGAGCTTGGATACTAATTCTATCGATTATTTGAATGTGCTCAAATTTCCAATTGATATTTATTAACGAACCTGATTTATTTGTACTGATTTGAGTTCTCTGAAATTTAAGATTTGAATGATTACAGCATGTTAAATGTTAAAGCTTCCATTTCTCAGCCTTCACTATTTTCGGTTATCTACCTTTCAAACTTTCAGACTATATAGAATCTTTGCTTGCTTGCTTATACCTAAATAACATTTTCCCAAATTATTTTTACTTGATGCAAATATATTATTGATATTAATTGTTCTAGAAATTATGATTATGTATTTTAATACCCAAATTTTAAATAATATAATTATATATTTAACTTTTTACAATCCTATTTGTTGAAATTTTCCATAAAATTAAAAACTAGGTGTATTTAATACTCAAAAATTGCTTGACATTCTACTATTGATTTATTCCTTTCATCTCGTTTTTTAATCTACTTCGTTGGACATAGTTCCTTTAACATACTCCTTAATTTAGAAAAAGGTATAGTTAAAAAATATTATGCAATAGAATAATTTCTACCAACATAATTATAGTGTAGATTCATTAATTATTTTTGTTAAATGTATCTTTTATTAAAGCACTTTTGTTACTAAGATATGAAAACTTTGTTAACGCTAAAATTTGAACGCTAACACCCCGGTGTATGAAGTGAGATTGTGAAAGCACCACCCGATAGCTCGGGAATAGATTATAAGCAGATAACGGTGAAAAAGTAGTAAACAACAGCAATTTTATAGTGGTTCGGCTTAAGAGAGAGCCTACGTCCACTTTGAATATCTTTATTGACGATTCGATTACAAATCAATGCAGTTACACTTTGGTTACAACACAGTTTGAATTTCAAGTGACTTAGAACAAGTAGTCTAAACTTCAATGTCGATCCGAATCTTTGAACGCATGTTAGACATGTTTGATTTCTTCATGAAGTTCCTTGAAGGTGTTGAAGTAGTTCAGAATGCAGCAGAGTAACGGCGCTTGAAATGAATGAGTAGAAAAAAGTCCTTTGAATGTTGGATGTGGCCATGTATTTATAGGCAAATTTCTGGGCTGGAATTGTTAAGTCATGAGTCGTGACCGACTCAGGCTATGCTGTGGCCGAGTCAAGTTTAGTCGTGGCCGGCTTATCTGCATTTGGTCTTCTCACTAGCTCATTCTCTCGCTGGATTCTAAGCCAAGTCCTGAGTCGTTGGCGAGTCAACTCTCACTGGGACATGCATTGTTGTAACAGAATACGACTCAGTGGCTTTAAGTCGCGGACGAGTCGTCCTGAGTTATGAGTTGTCAAGTCACTTCTTAGGTCGTCAATCCTCTTGAGTCGTTTCTTATGATGAGTCGGTCCAGTCCTTGAGTCGTCTCGTACGAGCCGTGAACTTCGTTGAGTCGGTAACTCAATGAGTCAGCCTGTATCATGAACCGCTAACCTCCATGAGCCGTTCCATTCCTCTAAGCTACCTTGAGCCTTAACTCGTCAGCCAATTGAGTCGCTACCAGTTGAGTCGTTGAAGCAATTCCTTTGATGAGTCGTAATGCTTTGAGTCGGTCTGTCTTGTGAGCCGTTAACCCCCTTGAGTCGTAACCCTTTAAGTCACTTTCAACTTTAGGTCGTTAACTTAGTGAGTCGGTGACTCGATGAGTCGTGAGGCTTCCTGAGTCGTAGATCCTTCCTGAGCCGTTAAACACCTTAAGTCGTAGCTCTCCTTAGGCCTTAACTCATTGATTCCTCTAACTCGTGGGCCCCTTAACTTGTAGGCTGGAACGAGGTTAACATTTGCCCCTCGAAGCGCACGGTTAAGTCGTAAGTCGTGTGCTTCGACTTATCATAACTCGGGTGAGCCGATTCAAGTTCCAGCTCTTCCAGGTATAAAGCGCTTGACTCGTTCCTCCTATCTCCCACTTCTTATCAGCGATCTTCTAAACCGCATCCGCCATTAACGCACCTCCAAGTTCTCACAGGCGATTCCAACTCAATTCTCCTCTGATCATCTTTGACACCACATTACGTAAGCATTACGTAAGCGCTTCCCTTCCGATTATCAATCATCGTTAACCTGTGCGCTCCGTCCCTACCTTCATTTTATTCCCTTGAGTCTTGCAAGTTCAGTCATTCTAACCATCAATGGATGTAGGGTTGTTTGATCTAACAATTTTCGTCTTGAGGTGATTTAGTGGCGTGATAGGATCGGGGTTGTTTATTGAGAGCTTTATTGGGTTAATGGGTTAAAAGTTGGAAGATTAACGGGTTAGGAGTGAAATGGTTTATGGGTTAGAAGTTGGAAGATTAACGGGTTAGGAGTTAGGTGATTAGTTGGTCAAATAGAATCGAATACTGCTTTAGGTATGACTCGGCTATTTTTCTATGATCCAGCGACCTTTGCAATTTAACCATGATACGACTCAACATGCTCCACGACCTAAGCCTTGAGTCGTGGCCGAGATAAAACCCTTGACTCGTGGCCGAGATAAAACCCTTGAGTCGTGGCCGAGATAAGACTTGGAGATAATCTCCTTATTTCTACGGCTCATGACTTAGGGCACTGCCGACTCAGAATTTTTGAACCGTTGACGAGTTAGGACTTGCGTGAATTCTGTTTGAACCTTGAACCATTGCATAAACTTTGAACTGTCGAATTCTATTGCATTCATTCACAGGTTATTTTGACTTGCAGGCTAACAATCTGTTCAATACAACATTCACATAAAACTGGGACAAATATACTGTCATCGACTGCCCATATCAAATGACAGATTAGTTAATAACAGATAATTAACTTAAACAAATCGTGTGAACGAAGTGCTATCGATTTCAAGTAGAATATTAAAGCAACACTGAAACAGTCAATTGAAACTGATCAGCCAGCACTAATATTATGCTTGAACTTTAAATTAACAAGTTCTGAAATTACCATAGTCGATCAATCGTCAACCAGTTTAATTCCAGTTATATTTACTTGTTATTTTCATTAGTTCTGCACAACACTTCACACTTTTAGGAAACGTGCACCTTCGCATTTGAACATCCAGTTGCTTGTGTAGAATGACATCTCAACAAGAAGAATCAATGGGCCAGGCTGAAGATGTCTTCCCAGTAGCCAACTTGTTGGATAATCCTCCTGAGAGAACTCCCACCACTCTGAATCAGCGGGTGTTTAATCAATTGCTCACCCAATTTGGCATTGCCGAAGCTGATGCCTTACTGTCGGGGCCAAATGATACTGCAGATAGGCCCCCTTCTGGCTTTATTGCTGTCAATCGCCAAATGTGCTTGAGCGGTGCCATACCACCTTTTAATGACTTCCTTCGGCAGTTCCTGCTTCGATTATCTATCTCTCCATTCCAATTGCACCCCAATGGCCATGCCATTCTGATGGGGTTATGTGTGCTATTTAGTAGAGTTCTGGATCGATTACCGAGCTTTGAGGAAATCTGCTACCTCTGCTCATTCACAAAGATTAAAGATCATCCCTCTATCGTAGTCATAAGGAGTGCTCGAAACCGAAAACTCATCACCGATCTTTCTGAAAGCGTTCATGAATTTCTAAATCAGTATTTCTTTGTTCGTTGCCCTCCAGGGTTTTATGCCATCTGGAGAGTAGGAAGTAAGATTTTCCTGTTTTTATTTCTCCATTCTTGGACTTTTCAAAATTTGAGTTGTTGAATGCTAACTTTGCTTCTTTTCCCTGTTTTAGCACTTCCTCCTCCCTCTAGAGATCCATGCTATAAACAAATTTTTGAGAGATTGAACGCCGTGGCGGCAGAAGAGAGGAGTATAAAGTTCTTGTTAAATGATGGTTCATTCTTCTCGCTTCACTCTGCCTTGTGAAGTCCCAACTGAAATTCCTGATTCTCCGACGGAAACTCCTGATGCCCCGGTCTCTATTAAAGAGCACATGCCGGGAGGAACCTCTATAGAAACTTCACTAGTAAAGTGTTCAATTCCGAAGGATGTTGTGGGGCCGTCTGACAAGTCTGTACTTGCCCCAGTTACTGAAGAGGAAGAACCTCCACGATCTTCCGGAAAATCTACTAACGAAGGAGTTAAGAAAGCAAGTCCCAAAAAACATGATGGCGATGATGTTTTCGAGGGGTTGAGCGATTTAATTGTGACTTCTCAAGAACTTTTCAAAGATGATGTTTCCAAAACCATCTCTTCTGTAATCGAGGCGACATCCTCTCTACAACAAATGTCAACTCCTCCTACTCAAGTTATCACTACCTCTATTCCACAGAGTGGTTTGTAACTCGATGCGTGTAGTTTACACGTTACACAACACTTAGGATTTTTTCATCACTTCTACGCACTTATCTTCTTATACTATAAAGATTTCTAAAGCTTATTATTTTTATTCCAGATTCTCCAATGGGGCGCAGCAGCTCATACTACGATGATTTCTAGCGTTACGGGAGGCGTAGCCAGTATGATTATAGACGCTACCTCCCTTCTTACAGAGAATCCAATGAAGAGAGGGCCATCAGGAAAGCAGACGAGAGACGAGCATACGAAGAACGTCACCGAAGGGAAAAAGAAAGACATGACCCTCCTCACAGAGATGATGATACTCAAAAAAGAAAGCCTCACGATGAGAGAGGTAAAGGTCACATGGACGATTCTTCTAGCAAGCGGGCTAGACTTACTGAAGAAACAATGCCGACAGTTTCTGAACATGTTCCTGCTCAATCTCCTGCCCCCGTTCGTTCCGACATTCAAACAATCATCAACCGGCCCGCATACCAAGTTGGGCAAGGTCCTCCCACTCTTCAAAGTCGATTCCCTCAGTGGTGCCTGAGAGGGGTTCGGTTTGATCTCGACTTGGTTCCTCTCGACAAATCAGCTATGCTGCGAAATCTTGATACTGTCAGGACCGATATTGAAAGAATGTCGAACTGGCAAAAACTTGTCGACGAGCTTCAAAGGGTTAACCGAGCCAATCTCGAGGACATGCTCACAATGGAGAACGATAAGGCTGAGTGGCAGAAAACTCTCGAACAGCATGACGCCGAAATGAGAAGTATTGCTTCCTATAATGAAAAGCTGGAAGCAGAAATGGAAAAGCTTAAGGAATAATTAGATACTTCATCAACTTCCTATTCTCAAAAGGAGAGCATGCTTCAGCAACAAGTACGAGATGCGCATGCCAGTCAAAGGGCAGTCGAAGATAAGCTTGCACACAAGGAAAAGGTCATAGAAGAATATCGTGCTGAAACTGTACAGCTGCGAGAACAGACCGGCTCTCAAAGCTTGGAGATAGAGTTGTTAAAAACTCGACTTGCTATGGCTAAAAAGGAGCGTGACGAGGCTGTTGCTGGTAAACTCGCGGCCGAAGAGGCCCATCAAGCAACCAAAGCTGACATTAGCTCCACATCGTTTGATTTTTATCTGCACAGCATTTTGGGGCGTGGTAGCCTTGCCTTTGTAGGCCCCAAGTATGAAATCACACTGGCTGAAGTTTGGGAGGCAGCACTCGATATGCTCGGTGGCAAAGGTGCTGGATACGCTGAGTCAGCCCTTGAAGAGCATTATCTTGACGATGAAGCCCGCGCCGCTCTTGCCAAGGGAAAAGAGCAACTCGCCAGAGCGCGGACTGGGATGGCGGAAGGGGAGCGTTCTGAAAAAGAAGCACCGCCTACTACCTCTGAACGTCCTCTAGTTTCTTCTGAAGTTGACATCGCAGGTTCCAGTGCTCATTCGCTGCCTCCTACAAGTACCGGGGTAATTACCCCTACTGATGATGAGGCTTTGGAGGATATTGGGGCTCAAAATTATGAGATTGAACTAACGAAGCCAACATCTTCAGGTAATTTCGACATTGGCCCGATTCAGGTGGATCCCCTGCTTATTCCTCAAAAATTTGATGAGCTTCTCGATTACTTCTTGAATCTCGATGAACCCATATCTCCCTTCTTTTGGGAAGATACTAACATTTTCAATTTCTCTTCTTCTGCAGTTGAAACAACAAGTGCTGTGCAGATTTCGCCTCCTCTGGTTATCCCTCCTCCATCTCTTGAGGTGACTCCTCCTTCTGCTTCACAACCCGGGTCACAAGAGGAGAAAATTGAGGCTCTTCATGGCTTGGATGACCCTATTGCTTCGCAGGAGCAAAAAGATGAGGGACTTGAAGGAGGCGAGATTTCTCCGGAGCGGACTCCTTCTGACGACGTAGTTTTGTCCGCTCTTGTTACTCCAGGGAGTGAGTCTTCTTCGAAGAGAAGAAAGAAGCACGGAACATCGAAGAGGAGGGGGAAGAAAATCATCACTACTGAAGAGGAACCGGAAATTACACCAGTTGCACCTCCCTCCCCTTCTTCCCTTATGCCTTCAGACCGACCTGAAAAGCTAACCATTCGGCCGGGTAAAGGGTCTAAAGGTGGCAAGAAGAAATGAAGAGTCGGGCTTCGGGCTTTTTGATTCCTTTTTTGTGTAATGGTCGGATGTTGTGCAGGCACCGGCCCCTGCTTTTTTAGTTTGAAGCCTGTATCTGCAATTGAATAAAATGATCCTTTATTTGTACAGACTTTTGTTTGAATTTGAGAATGCCTTTATTATTCATTTTTGCACAAGTTTATTTATATGATATTGCGGTGAGCTTGTGGTATGTTGTTTGAGCGTACTTTACCAATGTAGCTATACCATTTTGTATGTAACTATACCATGTTGCCCCCATACCATAAGCTTGCTGCAATATTGTATACTATGAGGGGACTTGCACTCTTATTTTCTGAAGAATAATTACTTCATTCTCGAAGAAAATTTTCGTAGAGTGCAACTTCCTTCATATAAGTTTTTACGCTTCGTCCTTCGAAGAAATCACTTTTTTTTTATGTACACATTTTGCCAAGTGAACTCTTCTATGTGGTGAAGCGGGCCTCTGAAGGGTACTTTAACTTTAATTCTTCCTTTGAAAGTTAAAGTATGCCCTTGATGAGGATTTTTTTTTTAAATAGAAATTTGTGCCTCTGAGGAGGGATTTTTCACGTTTCAACACTTGGAAGTTTTATTTCAATCTTGGTGAAACGTGTTCCTCCAAAGAGTTGTGCCTTTGAAGAAAGCCTTTTCACGTTTCAACACTTCGAAGTTTTATTTCAATCTCGGTGAAACGTGGGCTTCCAGGAGGGTCTTTATTTTGTTTTACATTTCAAATTTGGTGAAGTGAAATTCCGAAGAGCGGTTGTTACACTTCAACTCCTGGTGAAATGTGCCTCCAAAGAGGTCTTTATTTTGTTTGCATTTCAACTCTGGTGAAGTGAAATTCCGAAGAGCGGTCGTAACACTTCAACTCCTGGTGAAATGTGCCTCCGAAGAGGTCTTTTATTTTGTTTGCATTTCAACTCTGGTGAAGTGAAATTCCGAAGAGCGGTCGTAACACTTCAACTCCTGGTGAAATGTGCCTCAGAGAGGGTTTTCATCGCCTGGAAGTTACTCTCTCATGGTTGGAGGGTCATGACTCCTCCAATCTTTTTTGTTGAGCAGAGAACTTTCTTTTTTATGGCGTATGACCCATTAGAGGTCTTTATCCTCCAAAGAGTTGTGCCTCCGAAGAGGACTTGTGCTGCCGATGATGGCTTTGGTTGCTCCTCTGTCCACTTGCTTATGCCTTTTCAGTGATCCTCTTTTTTTTTTTTAGCTTTCATTCCCTTTTCTTACAAGTAACTTGTTTAATCCAAGGAAGTGTGCTTCATTGTCAGGCAATTTCGTGAGAACGAGCATTAGCTTCTTAATTGGATGTTTGTTTGTTCAAACGATCTCAATTTATTAGCAAAGACCCGTTTCTGTCGAAATCAAAGGCCGTTCAATTAAAGTACTTCCTATCTAGGATTTGAATTCGGGGCTTTTGTGACTTGAAATTTGGCGAGAATCACTTGGTCTTTTTATGTGCAAGTTTCACTTCCATTGTCTGCAAAAATTTAAATCGACATTTCAGCAATACATTCTATGTACTTTTTATATCGAAAATAAAGCAAACATGTAATAATAATAAGGAACACAAGATTTATAGTGGTTCGGCCAGGAAATTAGGCCTACATCCACTTTATATTCTTTCATTATTTACTTGCATCAGTTTTACAATTGCCTTCAATTACAGGAATCATACATTCATAATTCTTTTTACAATATTTCAACAAAATTTTCAAGTAAAGTATGGACGCAAATGGTTGGTGTTCCATGCCCTTGGAATTTGATCTCCTTCAACAGTGGTGAGTTTGAATGTGCCGTCAAGAAGCTTCTGACCTATGACATATGGTCCTTCCCAATTTGGCCCAAACACACCCGTTGCTGTCATAATTCTCTTCAGGACTAAGTCTCCAATCTCAAAGCTGCGTTGGCGAACTTTGGAATTGAAATGTCTGGCTATTCTTTGCTGATGAGCTGCAATTCTGAGATTAGCCTCATCTCTTTCTCATCAAGGAAATCTAGCGCTTCGAGCTGTAGCTTTTCGTTTTCTGCTTGATTGAAATGGATTCTTCTGTGTGAAGGGACTTCTATTTCTACCGGAATCATTGCCTCTGACCCGTATGCCAATTAAAATGGGGTGTGTCCAGTCGCAGTTTTGTGAGTGGTTCTGCATGCCCATAGTGCCAGTGGTAGCTTATCAACCCAACCACCTTTTGCTCTTTCTAGTTGCTTTTTGATGGTTGACTTAATAATTTTGTTCACGGCTTCCACTTGCCCGTTTGCCTGCGGATGAGCCACTGCTGAGAAGCTTTTCCGGATTTTGAATCGCTTGCAAAAATCTTGGAATTCTTCACTTTCAAACTGAGTTCCATTGTCTGTAATTATTTTTTGAGGCACACCGTATCTGCAAATGATGTTTTTAGTCACAAAACTTATCATCTTCTTTGACGTGATAGTAGCCAGTGGTTCAGCTTCTGCCCACTTAGTAAAATAATCTACAGCAACAATGGCATATTTAATTCCAGATTTGGCAGTTGGCAACGGTCCTACAAGGTCTATTCCCCATATTGCAAACGGCCATGGACTGACCATCTGTGTGAGTTCAGTGGAAGGAGCTCTAGGAATTTTGGCGAATCTTTGACATCTGTCACATTTTCGGGAATACTTTGCTGCATCCCGATTAATTTCTGGCCAAAAATATCCGTATCGGAGAATTTTCTTTGCTAATGTTTGGCCACCTGAATGGTCACCACATTCTCCTCCGTGTACCTCTGCTAGGATTGCTTTAGACTCTTCCCTGGATACACATCGAAGTAATGGCATTGAGAATCCCCGTCTGTATAACCGGCCATCCTGGATTATGTATCGAGAGGCTTTTCTCAGTAGCTTTTGTCGTTCTTTTGAGTTCCCTGGTAAGGATCCATTGAGCAGATATTCTGTTATCGGAGTCATCCATGATTCTTGCTCTTGAGACATGCTCATGATCCGACCAATGTCCATCTCATCAATGCTAGGAGTCGACAGGACCTCCACTAAAGTTAGCCCCAGAAATTGAGCTTCGCCTGTGCTAGAATACTTTGCGAGAGAATCTTCTTTCATGTTTTCTTCTCGAGGAATGTGACTTATCATGTAATGATCGAAATCACCCAGGAGTTCCCAAGCCTTTGACAAGTAGGCGGGCAGATTCCCCTCTTTTGCTTGGAATTCCTTTTTGACTTGGCATACAATAAGCTGAGAATCACTGAATATCTGTAACGCTCGGATGTTTAATTCTTTAGCAATCCTTAGCCAGCGATAAGGGCTTCGTATTCTGCTTCATTGTTTGTTGAAGGAAATTCCAATCTTAGTGCATAGCATAATGATCGACCTTCAGGGGTCTCAAGTACAACTCCGGCTCCAGAACAGTAGTCGTTTCTTGCACCATCGACATATAACTTCCACTGGATTGGGGAATTGTCGACCGTTTCCTCCTCACTGTTACCCTTATCTGTGAATTCTGCAATGAAATCCGCTAAAGCTTGTCCATTGATTGCTTTCCGGGGATGATAAGTGATGTCATACTGACGGAGTTCAATATTCCACTTTAGAAGACGACCCGAAGTTTCAGGGCGAAACAGGACTTGCTTTAAAGGTTGATCAGTGAGGACTCTGATAGGATGAGCTTGAAAATATTGCCTCAACTTTCTAGACGCAATTAGTAAGCAATAGGCGAGTTTTTCCAACTTAGAGTAATTCATCTCTGCCCCAGTGAGTCTTTTGCTGATATAGTAAACTGGATGTTGAATCCTTTTGTCTTCCCGTATCAGCGCTGCACTTAAAGCATGAGATGATACTGCCAAGTATATAAGAAGATCCTCGCCATCGCCAGGCCTAGAAAGTATTGGAGGCGTCTCCATATGGCGAATCAATTCATCAAAGGCTTTTTGGCATTCGGGAGTCCAATCGAAGTTTTTCATTCCTTTCTTTAGGGCGTCAAAGAATGGGATGCATTTATCTGTGGCTTTGGAAATGAACCGACTCAGGGCGGCGACTTTTCCATTGAGACTTTGCAATTCCTTCTTTGTTCTAGGAGCTTTGATTTCTTTCAATGCAGTAATTTGAGCTGGGCTTGCCTCAATGCCCCTAGCGCTCACGATGAAACCTAAAAACTTGCCGGATTCCACTCCAAATGAACATTTTAAAGGATTGAGCTTCATTCCGTATTTTCGGAGGATTGCGAACATGTCTGCTAAGTGTTCTATGTGATCCACTGCTTTCTTAGACTTTACTAGCATGTCATCGACGTAGACTTCCATAGTCTTGCCCAGTTGCGGTTTGAACATAGCATTAACAAGTCTTTGGTATGTTGCCCCTGCATTTTTCAACCCGAAGGGCATAACTCTGTAGCAGTAAAGACCAGTGTCGGTGATAAAGCTTGTGTCCTCCTGATCTTGCTCATGCATCATGATCTGGTTATATCCGGAGTAAGCATCCATAAAAGATAACAATTCGTGTCCTGCTGTTCCGTCTACTAGTTGGTCGATCCTGGGTAATGGGAAGCAGTCTTTGGGGCAGGCCTTGTTCAGATCTGAAAAATCGATGCATACTCTCCACTTTCCGTTGGCTTTCTTAACCAGCACTGGATTTGAAACCCAATTCGGGTAGGTAGATTCTTTGATAAAATTATTCTCCATGAGCCGATCAACTTCTTCTTTTAATGCCGCCGACCTTTCTGGACCTTGAGTTCTCCTTTTCTGCTTCACAGGTGTAAATTTTGGATCAATATTTAGAGCGTGCACCGCAACTTCTGGGGATATTCCGCACATATCGGCATGAGTCCAAGCAAAAACATCCAGATTTGCCTTTAAAAAAGATATTAAGATATTCTGAATTGACGCATTAAGTTGTGAACCCACATTCAACACTTTGTTTGGGTCCTTTGGGTCAATAGGTATTGGTATTGTCGTTTCCACCGGTACCACTCTATTTTCCCCTGCACTGACTTTTCTAGGGTCCATCTCTTTCCTTGCTCCGCTGTGCTCGCCAGTGCAGGGTCCGCCCTGTAATTGCTACAAGGCTGGTTCTTTGATGCGGACTGGGGCTGCCGCATTCTTTCCCATTTCTCTTTTTCTGGTTTCTCGTAGCTCTGTCAGATAACACTCTCGCCCAGCATTTTGATCCCCTTTTATAACTCCTACTCCATTGTCTGTAGGGAATTTAATAGTGAGGCACCACGGGGCAAGAACAGCTTTGAACGCTGCCAGAGTTGGACGACCAAGGAAAGCATTGTAAGCAGAAAATTCATCGACTATCACAAAAGTTTGCTTGCGGACCACTTTTCTCTCTCCTTCTCCAAGTTCCACAAACAAATCAATGGTCCCTACCGGCTGCTTTGGCTCCCCAGTGAAACCAGCAATTTTCTGCGACGAGGCTTGCACATCAGCCATAGGGATCTTCATTTGGTCGAATGTTTTCTTAAAGAGAATATTGCAGGATGCGCCACAATCAATGAGAACTCTTCTGACAATAGCTGGCCCGATACCAGCCGAGATAACTAGAGGATCCAAGGTAGGAGCTTCAATACCTGCGGAATCCCTAGCTTTGAACACAATATCATCATCAAAAGTTCTTTGTTGCTTCAAGGGCGTAGCACCTTCCAAAACGAATACATCTTCCTCGGTCGGTACATACTTTAAAGCTCGGGTATACCTTTCCATCTCACCCCAGCTTCTGCCTGTTGGGTGAGGTCCTCCTGTAATGACATTGATAATGGGCCTTCCAGATTCATGCCCTGCAGCCTTCTCAATCGTCGTAGGCTGATGAGTAGGAGCCTGTTGCCCCTGACTAGATGAAGCAGGATTGTCGCCATTCTTTTTCACAAATTGCTGCAGTTTGTTTTCCCTTAGCAACTCTTCAATCAGATTTTTCAACTGGTGGCATTCGTCGGTCTCGTGACCGGGTTGATTATGGAAGCGGCAGAATTTCCCACTCTGTATAGCCTTTTTCCCGGTCCTTAGAGGAGGAGGTTTAGGAAAGTCAACAGAATCTTTAGTGGCAAGGTAGATACGCTCCGGCGTATCTGATAAAGGAGTATACTCTGATGGCTTGAAGGATCGGGGCTTCTTCAGATTACTCTGCTTCTTCCCATTGTTATTTTCCCTTTTTTGCCCTACAGATTCATTCTTGCGTGGAGCAACAGTGTTATCTTCAGCTTTTTCCAACACTGCCTTTACCGGTACGGGACGGCTTTCTAAGCGTATGAATTCATCTGCTTTTTTATAGAATTTTTCAAGGGAATTTGGTTCCTTCATGTTTAGCCATTTCCCAAATTCGCTCGACTTGTCAATACCCTTCATCAGATAAGTCAATATCATTCGCGGTTCTGCATTGTCCACCTCAGCTAACACTATATTAAAGCGGTTTAAGAAAGATCTGATAGTCTCTCCTGGATTTTGCTCCAAACTTGACAGTGACATGATATCCTTGGCTTTTGAGGCATATAGTCTGAACTGCTCCTTGAACTTCCGGGTTAAGTCAGAAAACTGATCGATAGATCGGACTGGCAGCTTGGTGAACCAAAGCAGAGCTACGCCTTCGAGGTACACAGGAAAATATCGGCACTTTATTTCATCAGAGGCTCTGGCACCTGTCATGTGCCAATCATACTTGTATAAGAATTCGTTCGGATCACTTGTCCCCTTGCAAGCTGGAATGGTTGGAGGGACAAACTTCCTTGGGAATTCAGCCTTTAAGATTTTCTCAGTAAATGGAGTCTTACTTGGGGCGAAACCCCATTCTTTCTCGTCTTCAACCCTCTGCATACTCTCTTTCATAATTTGTCGGACCATTCCAGAAAGATACTCCTCATCATGTCGAGTTCTAGATCCACCAACCTCTGGAAGTGTTTGTTCAAAGGGGCTAGCAGCCCTTTCAGGAGCATTTCTTTCTTCAGCATCATGAAGGTTGCCAGCAAAATTCCTCTCATTACCTGCTGGTTGACGGTTTTCCCCAAGCAAATCGTTCAACCTATTTAGAATTAGGGCATTCTGGGCATTCTGAGCCTCGAGTTGGGCATTTTGGGCATTGATCTGTTGGTTCAGCCCTAAAATTGCAGCATCTAGCTCTGCCTTTGTAACTCCAACAGCTGGAGTGGCTTGATTCGATACAGGGGAAGCGGAGGTTCCCTCTTGAATATTCCCAGATCTGAAAGATCTACTCTTCCTTCCAGGAGCCATAATCTCAGATAGACTTCTGGTTTTCAAGGAAATTCTCTCTACAAACCTCTATGAAGCAATGATGGTAACTCGCCTGAGTTCGATTTCTCAGTGAAAGCACCAAAAATGTTAACGCTAAAATTTGAACGCTAACACCCCGGTGTATTAAGTGAGATTGTGAAAGCACCACCCGATAGCTCGGGAACAGATTATAAGCAGATAACAGTGAAAAAGTAGTAAACAACAGCAATTTTATAGTGGTTCGGCTTAAGAGAGAGCCTACGTCCACTTTGAATATCTTTATTGACGATTCGATTACAAATCAATGCAGTTACACTTTGGTTACAACACACTTTGAATTTCAAGTGACTTAGAACAAGTAGTCTAAACTTCAATGTCGATCCGAATCTTTGAACGCATGTTAGACATGTTTGATTTCTTCATGAAGTTCCTTGAAGGTGTTGAAGTAGTTCAGAATGCAGCAGAGTAACGGCGCTTGAAATGAATGAGCAGAAAAACGTCCTTTGAATGTTGGATGTGGCCATGTATTTATAGGCAAATTTCTGGGCTGGAATTGTTAAGTCATGAGTCGTGACCGACTCAGGCTATGCCGTGGCCGAGTCAAGTTGAGTCGTGGCCGGCTTATCTGCATTTGGTCTTCTCACTAGCTCATTCTCTCGCTGGATTCTAAGCCAAGTCCTGAGTCGTTGGCGAGTCAACTCTCACTGGGACATGCATTGTTGTAACAGAATACGACTCAGTGGCTTTAAGTCGCGGACGAGTCGTCCTGAGTTATGAGTCGTCAAGTCACTTCTTAGGTCGTCAATCCTCTTGAGTCGTTTCTTATGATGAGTCGGTCCAGTCCTTGAGTCGTCTCGTACGAGCCGTGAACTTCGTTGAGTCGGTAACTCAATGAGTCGGCCTGTATCATGAACCGCTAACCTCCATGAGCCGTTCCATTCCTCTAAGCTGCCTTGAGCCTTAACTCGTCAGCCAATTGAGTCGCTACCAGTTGAGTCGTTGAAGCAATTCCTTTGATGAGTCGGTAATGATTTGAGTCGGTCTGTCTTGTGAGCCGTTAACCCCCTTGAGTCGTAACCCTTTAAGTCGCTTTCAACTTTAGGTCGTTAACTTAGTGAGTCGGTGACTCGATGAGTCGTGAGGCTTCCTGAGTCGTAGATCCTTCCTGAGCCGTTAAACACCTTAAGTCGTAGCTCTCCCCAGGCCTTAACTCGTTGATTCCTCTAACTCGTGGGCCCCTTAACTTGTAGGCTGGAACGAGGTTAACAAACTTTAAGAGGACAACAAGCATGGCATCGCTAGCTTGTTCTTTGTTATTGAGCATATTTAGCTCCCACTCCGTGAATGTTGACTTACTTCTTACAGTCTTTCTTTTTACAGAACTTATGAATTTAAGTTAAGGACTTAAATACATATATGTAATTTGTTGGCAAAACTAGCTTGATGCAAAAAAAAAATATTTTTTCCCTACTTTTATTGACTATCACAGTCCATGGTGAAATTATTTCTAAACTTGGACCATTATCATTGTTATTTTTTTGCTCCATTATCATGTGAAAATTCATTGAGTTTTTGAAATTTAGATTATCCCTGCTTATGTCATTTTGTTACATGTGATCCTTTAAGCTTTACAACATGTAATTTTGAAATGAATACTTTTTTATAGTCTTGGGTTTAATTTCAAATTTTTTTTATATCCTCTTTTCTTGTTCATATATGCATTATTGTATGTTAAAGTGATATACCAACGAAGTTAACAACAATTAAACATTTATTTACTATTTATTTTCTTTTAAACATTTCCCAACGCTACCATAATCTAAGACAATGTATACTATTCTTCTATTTTATACTTTAGGCTCCCTGTGAAAAGCTCCACTAGAAGTAAAATTAGATCATAAAAGATACTTGTTGTTTACAGATTTTCTATATTATGGATTCTTATTATTGTCACATTTTTGTACTTGAAATCAATCGATTGGTTCTAGTTCTACCATATACAATACCGTTTTTAATTTAGATGGGAACATCAGATGTTGGGTAGGATGTTATTAGAGAAGTTCAGATTTAATGAACATATAGTATATAAGTATCACATAATCACTTCTTCCATACGTCCCATTTGCATTCAAAGTAATAAATGGTATAAATTTCTCGATGCCAACTTCTTCCCTTCTACTTAAGACTATCTCAGACATCGTAAACATAACGAATTAATACTAGGAATCTCATGTTGTTTATTAGTGGGAAATGTTAGGTTAGCTAATTTATAATATTCACTTTTACCATCTCCTAGAATCATTTATTTCATGTATAATCTATGAAGTTAAAATAGAATAAAATATTTTAGAATTAAAAGGAAACAACAATCATTTTGGGAAACAATATGAATTAGGAAGCCCAGGGTTTTGTGGCAAACAATGTCATGGTATCATTTTTCATTATTTTTCATTTTAGTAAACTAGCCTTGGAGGACTAACCTATTAATTCAAAAGACAATGTTAAAGGAGAGGTAGTCCTGCACGAATTAAAGGAGAGGCAAACTAGGCCTTGGAGGACTAACCTATTAATTCATAAGAAAAGAAAATGTTAAAGTAGAGGTGAAACGACTACATGTTTTGTCATTGAATAATGTTTTCACAAGACAGGTTATACACGTATCTCCACTTCATACACTTGGCCTTTTATTTCCTTTTCTCTTGACACACGTTCATTGAAAAAAAAGAGATACTCATGCTAAATTAAATAAAACAAAGTTAAAATCGAATTCGTTTACAAAGGAACGAAACCCTTTTATCTTCGTTCAAATTGAAATTAATGGCCGCCTCTATTCTCCTCAAAAAATTGAATCAATTCAAATCACGCCCTTAAATTTAAAATCGTTTGCATTCGCATTCAAATTAAGGCAGGTCGCGTGTGTTTAGTGTTTCGACGAAGCCGAGGTTTTGCAGTTGCTCGACTATTCGTTCAAGGTCGATGGTCAAAATCGAGTTCGAGCAAGTCAGAGCGGCGACGAGCGCAGCGATTTGGGCGTAATCGAATTGAGTGTTGCTGAGGCACGATCAAAGCAGCGCAGTCGATGTGGTTGTAATGTCAATTTCATCGTCAGTGAAGGCCACGCTCTCGGGTTTGAGGAAGTGTTAATTTAGCAAGGTGTCTTTTTGGCTTGGATGGGTCGTCGGTTGTTCGCACGCGTGTGGGAAAATAGGTGAGGCTCTGGGATTCGAGGATTGCAGAGAATCGATTCTGAGGTTTGAATTTTGAATTTTATGATAACCTATTTAAAACTGGAAAGAATATATATATTAACACACATAATAATATCAGTAAGGTGATTATTATTTTATATCGACTTAATTATAAGTTAGGAAATTTATTTAAATTTATTATTAGTTAAAATAAATAAAAGAAAGAAGAAGGGATCAAGAGTCAAAGATTTATAGTTTCGATTTAATTCAACGTTTTGATTTAATGTTAGTGAAAACTTTAATTTAATTGGTGTTTATTATGTGAATTATCTTAAATTTACAGCAAGATAAAGTTTTTATTTTAAAAAAATCATTAATAATACTAAAGATAATTTATCAAATTAAACTGGGTTTAAAATTTAATTATTAGTTTAATTAAATATTTGGTTAATAAAATCAATTTAGTAGAAATTAATTGTTGATTAGTTCAATATTAACAAAAACCATATAATGTTTATACAAGGTCAAAATCATGAAGAAAAGTCGTGATGGAAATGGATTGCAAATAAAAAGGAAAAGGTGAAAGGAGAGATCTTCTGACTCAATCGGAATAGTTATAATTTAATTTATTGATTGATTGTTTGGATGTGATATTATATATATATATATATATGTGTGTGTGTGTGTGTGTGTGTGTTGGAGTGATTGATTTCTCGTATTATATAGCGGAAGAGACCTTATGCACCCCGCGTAATAACAGATGATCCTTTATACCACGTCATCCCGCCTTGAAGCGGGATTGGCATTTAATTTCTTATGATGCAGGGAAACAGGTTGGAGGGATACAACGGGATTCCTCAAAATATTGAATTTATTTTTTTATTCAACGATATGATGTATGTGATAATCTAAGATGGTTATGTTAATTTATATGAGTAATGGGAATTATTGAAGGCTATGGTTTGGACGAATATATATATTTTGGTAACTTAGAATACCAGAAATATAAAATTGGATTTTTGGAAGGAAATTAATGTAGAGAATTTTAAGTAAAACAAATTTTGAGAATTGGATAAATTAAAAGAAGGAATTTGGAAATGAAAAAGGTTGATTTTTTTGGAAATCCTATTGAATAAATTCCATGTATGGGGAAAAAGATTTTTTAATAAATGGAAGTAAATGTATTTTGCGAACTTATGTTGTATCGTTTTAACGTTGAAGAATTTACTTAAAATTCGGATTTTAAATGGTTTGGGAGAAATAGAGGAAATTTTTTGAAATCAAGTATGAAATTGATTTTTATGATTTTAATGGAATTTAAACCATAAATAGAGGTATGAATATTGGATTAGTGGGTTTTGAAATAAATTTGGATAAGTAAAGGAGTAATTTTTAAATGATGTAATCATTGGAAATCGATTTGGAAATTGGTTTAGTGTTTGAAAGTAAATTTTGGAAATCGATTTGGAATTGATTTAGTGTTTGAATTTGTGTTTTGAAAGAAGGATGAGATTATGGAATTTATAAACTGAATTTATAATGTGGAATAAGAAATCAGTGGATATTTGGAAATTTATATTCATGATTAAATTTGTAAAGGAATGCGTAATTTAATTTAAAATAAATGGTGGTTTATTTTTAAAGGTATGGAAAGAAAATTTACGAATTTGGGATGTAAATTTGAGATGTAAATTTGAGATAAATCAAGAAGGATTTATTAATGGATTTAAATGGACTATTTTGGAATGGAAAGCGCATTTTCCCTGGAAAGCTGAGTAGGTTTTCAAAGTAGCTTTTGAATATAAATTTAAAGTTCTAAATTTGGTTTTAAAAAGAATGCTTTTGGAGAAATTATTTTCTTAAATTGTTTTTAATTCTTTAAAGTAAATATTTATTAATTTAATTATAGAAGTGATTATTTTAAAGACTAAACTAGAATTTGATTTGGCGGATGGTTATTTAAATAATTATACTACATCTAATAATTTTATTTTAATTTGAAAATTAGTTTGGGGATCATGTTTTTACAAGTGGTATTTGTATATAATTCATAATTAATATTTTAAATAGTTTTTATTTTAAGTGTGTCCAAGTAGATATTTTTGGATAAGGGATTTAAATTATTTTATAAGTATATGGATTTGGCAAATTTTCAGTGGAAATAAACAATATTAGGAAACTTATTCCACGAGAGAAAAGTAGTTTGAAAATTATTTTCAAAGGGTTGAAGTGTGAAAATATATCTTGCGAAGATATTTTGAAATAAATAATTTGGGAAATTATTCAAATCTGATGGTTGTTTATGGACAGCAATTGATAGTTAAATAACCGACTATAAATATTGGCCTTTAAGGTGGCATTTGAATTTTGATACGACTAGGTTCGGGTTCCAAATGGCTATCTGAAATCCACATCGAACCTTAATGATGGATCTTTTGTTTAAAGTATTAAAAATGGAAATTTGTTGTGACTAAACTATGATATGAATGTGTCCACTTGTTTTTAAAAAATAAGTGCTCATTATTCGGACTAGCTGGGGGAGGAAATTAAGTCATATAACCCATTCCAAATATGATACGACGAAATGGAATTGCATATGAAGATGATGGTTGAAGATCGGGTATTTTCGAGAACGAAATGATTACCTATCGATTGTCTCTGCACCGAGTTGCTCTGGTATAGAGATTAACCTATGTGATGGGGAGTCAGGACGTGATTTGGGGATATCTGGATTTGCAAGGACTTCTTTCCTTAATTGGACGAAGTGCCTTCGGTTCCATTCAGATCCAACATGGACTTGTATGGATGTATGTCTGATGTTACACTTTGAGATATAAAGCTGGTTTCTATCAAATACATTTCTGTTTGGTGGTAGAGAATCTATTCTCTTTGCTTAACACTCTTCTCTGAGATGTATGAGCTCAGTTGTTATGTAGTTGATGGTTACTAGTAATATATTCAGAATTTAGATAATGTGGCATGCTAAGTCCTGATCATTGGTTGTTCGAAGCATGGCTTTTGTGAAAAGTGTAGCTTTGTGGGACGACACTTGTAAGAATCAGATTCTTCGACTTCCGAAAACCGACATCAATACGTTCACTGTATCAACTGTCGAGAAATCGAATGCTGAAAAACCGAACACTTAGGGTTTTAAGAAGAAGAAAGAGGTAGAAGAAGAAAGAAAAAGATAGAACAGAACAATATCAGAATCTCACAATTCTCAGCAGAACAACATATAATAGATAAATGAATATTCATTAAAACAAAAGAACTATATATTATATACATTACATCACATTACATTCATTATCAGAGTTTACAACAGCAAATAGCGGAAAAGAAATACTATATACTTAGTAATATGCTACGCCATCCATCTTGCCTCCAGCAACTCCTGAATTTTCAGAAAATCCTGATAAACCTGACTCTAGACTGCCCGTGTGGAAATTGGTGGGCACCCAGAGTTTAGGAAGGAAAACAATAAACTCCGAGTTAGTCATGTGACTGGTCTGAGAATTTAAAACAGTTATTTATCTTTAAAACAAAGAACATGATAATTTTAAAATAGATTCGCAATGCTTTTTCGAAAATGAGACTACCATAAGGCCTCCCGCACACACACAATGCAAACGCAGAATCGGAGGAGATTTCTCCTTGTGATAGTCAAAGATGCTTGATACGTATTAAAAGAATATTTGATATTATTACTAGTGCATAGTGTAGGCAAAATTCATTTCCAAAATAAAGATATAAATCTTAGCCAACATACGACCATTATCGTACGCCTACTATAGCTACCATCCAAACAGTGGGGCGCCACCATAAGTGAATGATAGGTTCTACAACTAAAACCATACAAGATTGTATTGTTTCTTTGGATTTCCAACAAATGGTCAGGCCAAGGAACTTCCCATTGCCACATGGGTACGCCTCTGGAAAGACGACCCGGGGACCAAACCGGATCTCTGCCAACACAAGGCCGGGTTACCCCTAACTGGGTAACTACTGACACGAATATGTCATCCCCCGATCGTAACTGATCTATATCCGAGGATCCTCGATTTCCAACAACCACAAAGCAATAAATTTGCAGCAACAACATAGGTTAAGTATCTGGGCTCCTTACCATGATACCACCTCTATCCAGAAGGAATGACATACACTAAAGGGCGCTACCCCTAATAACCTTGCTCCATCCTTCCTGTTTTGACCATTTTCGGGGTGTGAGATCCGACGAAGTCTCGTCCACAAAGCCACGCTTTATACAAAAGCTGTGCTTTGATCATCAAATGCTCAAAAGCACTTCGTATGCCACATTACCAATTTGGGAATGTATCACTAGTAACCATCAACTATATAACCTCTAAGGGTGTTAAGCTAAGAGAATAAATTCTCCGCCACCAACGGTAATATATTTGATAGAAACCAAATTTACATCTCAAATTGTAACGTCAGACGCACATCCATACAAGTCCATTCCGGGATCGAACGAAACCGAAGGCACTTACAAAGAAGTCCTTGCAATATGCATATTCACTATTCACGACCGGACTTCCCATCACCAAGGGTAATAAATTTCTATATCGGGGATCAGCCGATGGAGAAACATTCGACGATAATCCTTCCGTTTTCACAAATATCTGGTCTTCAACACCGGTCTTCAATGCTATCTATTACGATGTATCACATATTCAGAATGGGTTATACGACCCCAAGGTCCTTTCCCGGCTAACCCGAATAGTGAGCGCTTATTATTTGTTTTTTTAAAATAAGTGTAGCATTCAAATTCAAGCAATCACAACAAATACCTATTTAAAGGTAAGTATTGATAGTCGGTTATTTAACTATCAATAGGTATGCACAACATCACCAGATTCCAAATAATTTTCCAAATTATTTATCTTCCAAAAATATCTTTACAAGATATATATATATATATATATATATATATATATATATATATATATATATAATTCCCCTACTCAAAAAATAAATCGATATTTATTTTTAAACCAATTTTCCCAATCTCATTTATAAATTCCATGTTGAATTTACATTTCCAAAATAGCTGTGAATATACAATTTCCAAATTGATTCCAAACATCCATTTTCAATTTATCTTTAAAAAGATAATTCTCAAACATTCATTTCATATTGGAAAACTTTTCCCTACTTATTTAATAATAAGTATTTCATAAATCTATTTAATTTCAACACTTGGAAAATATTCTACATACTTAAATCGAAATCAAGTATGTATTTCATTCTTTAAAGAAAACATTCTCTTAACACATTTATTTGAGTCAAAACGAATGTTGCTTAAAACATCGTTACGACGACCCAATATCAATAGTATAGGGATTCGAAATTTTGATAGATATATAAATCCCAATATTGTACAAAAACATTTCCTTTCGGAAATCATTTACTATAACAATAGTGTTATAGTCCATCATTTCTTTCAATTCCTTGAAAACGCCCATTTCAACAATGAATGTTGAAATCTATGTTTTCAATACTTAATACATTTAAAACATCTCTAATCTTTTAATTCTATTTAAAATATCCTTTTTTCCCCAAAACATTTCCTTAATATAGTATTCATTATCCAAAATCGTGAATATACTTCGTTAATCCAAATTCAACACTTTCACAAATTAAATTAAAGGATTTTCCATAGTCCAAAATCGTGGATATAATTCCTTTAAAAATTTCTATGTTTACTTATCAAATTTATTTGATTACGGATTTATAAAACAACGTTTATAAATTCCATTTCTATATTTTATAACAACTTCATTTTATAAATCTCCTTTATTAACTAATTCTATTTATATTTCGTTTACCTTTCGAATCCAACTTATAAGTAAATTTCTTATGATCCATTTATTCACAAATCTATGCTTTTATATCATCATTTATTTGTAAATTTATTTTTTTTTACTTACTTATAAAACTAGGTACAACTATATTTTAACACTTATAAAAGCTGGTTTTATAATTTCAATATCTTTAACTTATAAAATATCAATCTTATAAATCTTTTATATAAATCGTTTATAATAATTCAAAAATCCCAATTTAAACTATTTATAAATTTGTCAACTACTTATTTCAAAAATCATGCTTTGCTTATATTTCACAAAAATCATAATTTTTATAACATAAAAATTTATAACGTTTTAATTATTTAAAATGAATAAATTCGAAAATTTAACAAACGTATCATTTCGAAAATCACTTTAAAAATCCCTTAAAAATCAAAGTCGTTATTTTTAAACTTCAAAAATGGATCCGATGATGCAACACACCAGATAATCAATCACGGCATCCAAACATCATATATCATCATATGATAATCAACAAATATCACACTATATGTAAATAAATAAATACGGTTGAGGAATCCAGTTGGATCCCTCCAACCTGTTTCCCTGCATCCACAGATGTTAGCACAATACCAATCCCGTTTCAAGACGGGATATCATGGTATATGGGATTTATAAAATATTATCCGCTTAATATGCGGCGCAATAGGGTCTCATCCGTTATACAATGCGGGAAATCGTCAACTGCAATATATACATATGCCAATATATATATATATATATATATATATATATATATATATATATATTGCAATATATTACTATATATACACATTAACATCCAAACAGTCGATCAATCAATAATTGCAAAATCAACTTTATATTTTTGAGTGAGAAGATCTCACCTTTGATTTTGTTTTGCAATCCATTTCCATCTTGACTCGATTTTTCTTGATTTATACCTTGTATAAATATTAGGCAAATAAATTAATATTCGAACCAATTAAATAACAAATTTCCGTTTTTAATTGTTTAATTAACTAATAGTTTCATTTAAACCAATTTCTTATTTAAATATCCATTTTGACAACATTATAAGGTTTTTATTAATATTAGAATGATTGAACAATTGAATTGCCATTTTCTAAATTAAATTTGCCAATGATTTAATTTTTTAACCAATTACTTTTAATAATTTTCTTTAGTAACCAAAAGAATTAATTAAGTTAATTGAACATCTTAATAAATTATTCTTAACCCATTTTTCCAATAATAAATTATTTTCAGTAACCAAGGTAAATCTAGTAAGTTTATTAAATACATTATTTTAAATTTCAAACTAATGACTTATTTAATCAATTAATTATTTAGTTTAAAAATCGAATTTCCTTTAAAACTACATATCTATACATATATACATAAAGTTCGAAAAAACTGTATTCCTCACTTCATCATAATTTTTTTTATCGTACTGATTTAAATCATATTGAGATTAAAAATTGTGTAATGTACCTGCTGCTCACAACATTGACGCCGCAATGCTCTGGCTCGACTTCGAGCTACCCATAGGTGAATGCGACCATCGTGCTTTTCTCGAACGACGCTATTCCAGATCAAGCCGCCGCCCCATTGCGCCTGACCACCTCAACCCCGACTCCGCTCGAAACTTGCGACGCCTTCGCCTAGAATGTCGCCGCGATGCTACAGTCAATCGCCTCGCTCCTTGTAAACGACCCCACAAGTCGCTGCTCGAACTTGCCATGGTCGCGAACCTCGTCTCGATGCTTCGATGCTCGCACTAGATCTGACTTGAACGATAAGGAGAAATGGTTTGCCATTTATTCGAACTCAATTCGATTTATTTTTGAGTATAAAGGGCTTCGTCCATTTAAATTTTGTTTTGATGCTCTGGTGTTTTCAGTTTGAAGTCGATTTGGAAAAGGAGAGATAGCGGCCATTGTTTTATTTTATTTTTCGTGATTTTTATTTTGATTTGTACAGATAGAGGAAGATGGTTATTTAAATTTAAAGAGACATGCTCTGCACGATTTCCTTTCTTCCATGATTTAAGGCGTGTTTTTAGGCATGATGTTAGGGAGATAACGTAGTGTGTTGTTGACCAAATTTAATAATTAAATTTAAATTGAATTCAATTTGATTTCGACCCGTTTATATGTCGTATGCACACATAACAACTCCAAACGCTACGAAATTTGAAATCCGATAATAATTCAATATTACGGAGCCAATGGAACTGGTTTCGTCGAATTCCGAGACTGTGGCTCCGAAGGCTATTTTTAAATATCGATTCAAACGATATAAAATTCAAAAGTGATCAAAACAGTTTCAATTTCAATTCTGAAGCTTCAATTATCTTTAGTATTATCAATATAAATTTTACAAGCCTTTGAAATATTTTCAATCAGCTTAAAATTGAAGATTCAAATTTTTATTTAACTTTCAATAGATTAACTTCTATAATTTAATAGCCAATTTCAAAGTTATATTGAAATTTCAAACTAAACCATCATTCAAATATTTAAAATTAATTAAATATTTTCAATTTAAATTGTTCAAAATTCTGGGTCATTACAATCTTTCCCCCTTAAAAGAATTTCGTCCCGAAATTACAAGTTAGGAAGAATGCCCTTATCCCGATTATCATTTTTCATAATCCAAATAGTTTTATCAACTTACTAACCTAAATCTTTTATTAAAGATCCATTATCATTTCAATTAATTTTCCAAAATCAATTATAAGTTTCAAACAACATTGTTTTCCTAACAATTCAAATTTAAATTTAAATTCAAATTTTAAACTTTCAAAATTTTCTCAAAACTTTTCTAACACTTTAAATTTTCGAAAAATTTGGCCAGCGTCTCCTTTGCGCGGCTAGCTCGGTACGACTACAAAATGGTACCACGGCCCCTCAGATTCAAAAAGAAAACGAAAAGCCAAGCAGCTGGACAAGAAAATCACCAAATTTCATACTGAAATTGAAATACGCACCTTTTTGTCGAGCAATTCAATTTTATCTCAATTCCATTTCTTTTAATACACCTGTATATCCTGCTAGCAGTAGTATCTATTTACAACATTCAAACCATTTAGCCAATTCCATTACAAAATTTTCAACATATGCTTCTTACATATTTTTACTTTACTATTGAAGTTATATATCCAATTTCATCCAATTTTGCATTTCAATTTCATTTCAATTCAATTCACAATTTCAATTCTATTTGAATTCAATTTATCTTCTATTCTGAATATTGAATTTTATCGATTAACCTTCATTTACAATTGATTCATATCATATTTTAAATTAGTTTCATTTACTAATTCATTTCAATTCTCAATTTGAAATCGTTTGTCGTTAAGTAAAATTTTTCAACAATTTTAAAAAAAAATTCTAACTCTCAAAATTTTCGAAAATTTTTGGCAGAGTCTCCTTTGTATGGAGGAGCTTTTGCAATTTGACAATAGATATAAATATATATACATCGACCCACACGGTCGGAAAAACCAAAAAACAGTTCATATTTCCTATTTTTATTGCGTAGGCGTACCTTATTAGCATTTTAAAGCAAAGCGGCTAATTTATTAGCTTATTAGCACTATCAAATCCAGCCATACAGCTCCCCTGTACCTGTACTTACTTAATTTAAACACGTAAGTGACATATATAAGAAATTTATTTGCATTTCACTTATTTTCAATAGCAACACATATGCATTTCATGAATAATGTACATAAAACAATTTTCGTAAGCAATTTATATGGTTTTAATACAAATTTAATCGCTTACAACTACATTCCACACCATTTCTATTTAATTCAAGTGATTTACAACACACTTTCTACATTCTACTCATTTCTTAAGCAAAACGAATTCATACCATTTTAATTGATTCAAATATGAATTATATTTTTTTATTAAACCATAGAAATTTATACAACTCATTTGCGTCAAACGACAACCATTTCTATGCAAATTTCGACGATATGTACTTAATAGAATATCCATCTAGTTCATAACTAATTTTAAATTGATGTCAACTCAATTTACATTTTATTCTATCTCATTTCCAATTGGTTTCGTTCAATTCAATTTGTATTTCATATTCACATTCTTTTTGAATTTATTTTATCAACAAGGTCATATTCAATTTATTTCAACTTACTTGAATTTATCTGCAATTTCGAACCATTTTTATTTAGCTCACAATTCAAGTTTCAATTTAATTAATTCAACTTCCATTTCAGTATTTCATGAATTAATAAATTAACATACTAGTAGACTTGAATTCAATCTATTTTATTTTACCCAAGTTTAGATTTTATTCAACTTGATTCAAATCTCATTCCATTTTTCAATTTCAATTCATTTATTTACAAATGTTACTTCATTTGTTCATTTACAAACACAATTTAATTTCAATTCAATTCTATTTGCTTACAAATTGAAATGAATTCCAACTTTCAATTTAACTTTCGTTTAACTGCAATTGTAAATTTATTCATTCATTCATAATTTATTTTTCACCATAATAATTTCATTCCAATCAACTTAGTTTATTAGGCTTCGAAAATTTACCTTTATTCAGATTCACTTCATTGAATTGATTCACTTATGCTTACTTTAATTTAACTCCATCCTTTAAATTAAATTTATTCTATCAAGATTTAAATTGTATAAGTTATCAACTCATTTATATTCCACAAATATTTTTATATAGTATTCCAGAGTCTTTTCAATGGTTTCAAAACCATTTCTTTGAAAACAATCCAAATTATTCTTTGAATTTCAAAATCAAACCCAAATTTTCCAAACAACTTTCATTTAAAACAATTCAATTTGGCAGCAATTCCTCTTTTGGAAACCCAAAAATGAACACCGATGATGTCATGATCATGATCGGAATTATTTTCTAGCGACCGAAAAGAGTTTATTCATTCCTTCAAATACCTTTCAAAACCTTTGAAATTCATTTTCCAATCACAAAGGAATTTAATTTCTAAAATTTCCAAATTCTTCCAAAAACATTTCCAAAAACTTCTCTGGAATTCCATTTCTAATTATAAATCACATTTATAATTTATATTCTCCGATTTCATTTTTATATGGATTTTATTTCTAAACTTTTGATTATGATTCCAATTTCTTATTCAATAATCAATGGTAATAATTTTTAATATTATCAATTCCTAACATCCAAGCATCCATATACTATAATAATTTATAAAGATAATTTCTTTTATTTACGAAAATAATTTTGGGCAAAATTATTTCATTTACCCGATAAAACACTACTGTGTCAGTTTATTTTGTTTAAGAGTTTACAAACTCATATCAACACAGTTAGCGAGACTGCACCGACCAGAATCTATAAACAATCAACCGATAAGTGAACACAATACAAAAAATTTCATATTCACTAACAAATACGCGCTCATATCTATTATTACACTCAAACTCATTCTAGAGTACTGCTAACTCTATCTCTAATGAGTAACACCCAACATAGCCATGGTTGTTGCTTAACTATATGATCTGATACCACTTTGTAAGAACCCGATTCTTCGACTTTCGAAAACTGACATCAATACATTCACTGTATCAACTGCCGAGAAATCGAATGCCGAAAAACCGAACACTTAGGGTTTTAAGAAGAAGAAAGAGGTAGAAGAAGAAAGAAAAAGATTGAACAGAACAATATCAGAATCCCACAATTCACAGCGGAACAACATATAATAGATAAATGAATATTCATTAAAACAAAAGAACTGTATATTTTATACATTACATCACATGACATTCATTATCAGAGTTTACAACAACAAACAGCGGAAAAGAAATACTATATACTTAGTAATATGCTACGCCATCCATTTTGCCTCCAGCAACTCCTGAATTTCCAGAATATCCTGATAAACCTGACTCTAGACTACCCATGTGGAAATTGATGGGCACCCAGAGTTTAGGAAGGAAAACAATAAACTCCGAGTCAGTCACGTGACTGGTGTGAGAACTTAAAACAGTTATTTATCTTTAAAACAAAGAACAGGATAATTTTAAAGTAGATTCGCAATGCTTTTTAGAAAATGAGACTACCATAAGGCCTCCCGCACACACACATAATGCAAACGCAGAATCGGAGGAGATTTCTCCTTATGATAGTCAAAGATGCTTGATATGTATTAAAAGAACATTTGATATTATTACTAGTGCATAGTGTAGGAAAAATTCATTTCGAAAATAAAGATATAAATCTTAGCCAACATACGACCATTATTGTATGCCTACTATAGCTACCATCCAAACAGCGGGGCGCCACCATAAGTGAATGATAGGTTCTACGACTAAAACCGTACCAGATCGTATTGTTTCTTTGGATTTCCAACAAATGGTCAGGCCAAGGAACTTCCCATTGCCACATAGGTATGCCTCTGGAAAGACAACCCGAGAACCAAACCGGATCTCTGCCAACACAACGCCGGGTTACCCCTAACTGGGTAACTACTGACACGAATATGTCATCCCTCGATCGTAACCGATCTATATCCGAGGATCCTCGATTTCCAACAACCACAAAGCAATTAATTTGTAGCAACAACATAGGTTAAGTATCTGGGCTCCATACCATGATACCACCTCTATCCAGAAGGAATGACATACACTAAAGGGCGCTATCCCTATTAACCTTGCTGCATCCTTCCTGTTTTGACCATTTCCGGGGTGTGAGGTCCGACGAAGTCTCGTCCACAAAGCCACGCTTTATACAAAAGCTGTGCTTTGATCATCAAATGCTCAAAAGCACTTCATATGCCACATTACCAATTTGGGAATGTATCACTAGTAACCATCAACTATATAACCTCTAAGGGTGTTAAGCTAAGAGAATAAATTCTCCGCCACCAACGGTAATATATTTGATAGAAACTAGCTTTACATCTCAAATTGTAAGGTCAAACACACATCCATACAAGTCCGTTCCGGGATCGAACGAAACCGAAGGCACTTACAAAGAAGTCCTTGCAATCCGGATATTCACTATTCATGACCGGACTTCCCATCACAAAGCGTAATAAATTTCTATATCGGGGATCAGCCGATGCTGAAACATTCGACGGTAATCCTTCCGTTTTCACAAATATCCGGTCTTCAACACCGGTCTTCAATGCTATCTATTACGACGTATCACATATTCAGAATGGGTTATAAGACCACAAGGTCCTTTCCCGGCTAACCCGAATAGTGAGCGCTTATTTTTTTTTAAATAAGTGTAGCATTTAAATTCAAGCAATTACAACAAATACCTATTTAAAGGTAAATATTGATAGTCGGTTATTTAAGTATCAATAGGTATGTACAACATCACCAGATTCCAAATAATTTTCCAAATTATTTATCTTCCAAAAATATCTTTACAAGATATATATATATAAAATTCCCCTACTTCAAAAATAAATCGATATTTATTTTTAAACCAATTTTCCCAATCTCATTTATAAATTCCATGTTGAATTTACATTTCCAAAATACCTGTGAATATACGATTTCCAAATTGATTCCAAATATCCATTTTCAATATATCTTTAAAAAGATAATTCTCAAACGTTCATTTCATATTGGAGAACATTTCCCTACTTATTTAATAATAAGTATTTCACAAATCTATTTATTTTCAACACTTGGAAAATATTCAATATACCTAAATCGAAATCAAGTATATATTTCATTCTTTAAAGAAAACATTCTCTTAACAAATTTATTTGAGTCAAAACGAATGTTGCGTAAAACATCGTTACGCCGACCCAAAATCAATAGTATAGGAATTCGAAATTTAGATAGATATATAAATCCCAATACTGTACAAAAACATTTTCTTTCGGAAATCATTTACTATAAAAACAGTGTTATAGTCCACCATTTCCTTCAATTCCTCGAAAACGCCTATTTCAACAATGAATGTTGAAATTTATGTTTTCAATACTTAATACATTTAAAACATCTCTAATCGTTTAATTCTATATAAAATATCCTTTTTTCCCCAAAACATTTCCTTAATATAGTATTCATTATCCAAAATCGTGAATATACTTCGTTAATCAAAATTCAACACTTTCACATATTAATTTAAAGGATTTTCCACAGTCCAAAATCGTGGATATAATTCCTTTAAAAATTTCTATGTTTACTTATCAAATTTATTTGATTACGGATTTATAAAACAACGTTTATAAATTCCATTTCTATATTTTATAACAACTTCATTTTGTAAATCTCCTTTATTAACCAATTCTATTTATATTTCGTTTACCTATCGAATCCAACTTATAAGTAAATTTCTTATAATCCGTTTATTCACAAATCTATGTAGGATCTAGATTAACCCTAGAGGGGGGGGGGGTGAATAGGGTTATAGCAAATTTTCTTGATTTAAAACTCAGAAATAAACTGCAGAAATAAATATGCTGAAAAGTAAATCACACACAAAATTTACCCAGCTTCGGCAACCCCTGCCTACTGCTGCATTCACAGATTTCTATTAGAATTAAACAGTATCACGCTTACAACAACTCTATTAGACTCGCAGACCCTTTTGCTCCCGCTCACAAACACTCTACTAGACTCGCACACCCTGCTCCCGCCTATAGAGTTTCGCTCACTCGCAAACACTGCTCCCGCCTATAGAGCTTTGCAAACTCGCACGCTCTGCTCACTGAACTAATTCAAAATAGACAATCTGACACTACCTAATATCTAGGTGGTGATTTACGGATTCTTCGTTTTAGAAAGTAGAACAAAAACAATTAAAACAGTAATTAAGAAAATAAATAAAAACAACCCTAATAAAATAAAACAAAAAGAAAACAAAAAACCCTTTCTTTTTTTTATATGAATAAGGCCGGCTCTTATTTCTTCAGCCCGTCACTTTTGTTTTTCGTTCGTGGAAAAAGAAATGGCCGCTCCTCTTCTGTTCCTCTTTGCGATTTAGGGCTTCTGTAAATTGTCTTTTCCTCCTTACGATTCAAATAGGGTTGTGCAAATTGAAGTCGCCACTTGATATGATTCGTTAGTAGGTTTCGTTGCTCTTCGATTTGTTCACGGCTCTTCAATTTGGATTGAGTTCGTTCTGATTCTCTGGTATGTGTTGTTTCCTTTTGCTTTTCTGGTTTTTGGATTGTTCGAACTCGATAATAAAATTTGCCGATGATGTTTCGTGGTTTATATAGGGTTTGTAACCCTAGATTTGCGTCGTATATTCTCTATTTGAATTTGTCATATTATTCACCTCGGCCGTTCGATTAATTTCTGATGTTTGATGATTTCTCTGACTAATTCATATGTGAATATTCTGGTTGCTTGATGATTACGCCTTTGAATTAATTTCGTGATGACTTTCGACTTTGACTTGTTCAACATTGAGATTTTGACACGAACTTGATGCTGGATAATATTTGACATCAACTTGGTTTTTAACTTGTTCCAATTTTGTAATTTCGGCTTCTTGAATTTCTGGCCCCTGTGTAATTTAGCTCTGGCCATCTTTGTTTCAATGCTGATCTTGATTTCATGAATTTAATATTGACACTGTTATGCTTCCACGACTTCGACATTTACATTGTTCAACATTGTCCTGATTGCTTTGGCTTCACCACATAGCATATTTGTGCATTTTAAAATGTTGCATCATTGAGTAGTTTTCATTTGTGTCATGTTGTATCATTTACTTGATGTTCTTAACTGCCTGTATTTTGCATTCATGTACTTGCTGCTATGTTGGTGGCAATCTTGTGTAAGTGCTTCACCATACTTGTTCATGTGTACATCTGACCCTTCCATATGCTCTCTGATAATGTTGAACTTCACTGTTGCTTATGTCCACTGATGCATTCAATCTGCACTTCACTACTATCTGTCTGAACTGTGCACATTGTTGCACTTGCTCATGTTAAATTGCATTGTTCATCTGAGTCTGCTCACTGTATCATGCTTGGCTTTGTACACTGTCTTATGCATTGCCCCCATTCACTGTTGCTGTGCAGTTGCAATGCCTTGCTTGGTCTCTGTTACATGCTTGCTGTTGCATGCTTGTGATATTCATGTTGATTTGATGATGCTGGTATTTGCTGATATATTACTTTGAATTGCATACATTTTATGTTGACATTTTCTTTGACACAGATGCTATATCAATGCTGCTTCACCATATTTGTTGTTGCAGCTGTCTTGACTTATGCTGTCCACTGCAGTTTGTAGTGATATTGAGCATTGCATATTTGATTCATGTTTGCATTATCCACTTGAACTTGTAGTCTGCCTTGATCATCTTGCAACCTGGTCTAGTGCACCTTGTTTCATGCTTGAGACTGTGCTTGCATTGTTACTAGGTCGACACTTGCATCACTCTGTAACACATGTTGTGTACTTCATTCAGTGTTCATGCATGTTCTCTGTTCATTTGAGTTGTATTCACATCACTTTCTGAAGCTTGAGTTGCTTGCATTTTCTGGTCAGTCTTGTACTGTCCACTGCCCTGTAATCTTGAGTTAGTGCTTCACCATATCACTTCTTGATTGATGCTGTATCACTTGTAGCTTTATGTATTCATGTGCTTGTCTGCATTCACTCTGGCTTGCACTCATATTCTTGCTGTTTTTTTTTTTGATATTGTGGCATGTGGTCTTTGCTGTCCACTGCAGTTTTGTGTTGCTGTGCACTTTTGTGCTTTGGTTTGAACTTGCTGTTAGGTCATTTTGTACTTCTCTTATGTACACTTGCACCTGTACTTTGACTGTTTGCAACTTGACACTGTTGTACACTTGCTCTTGTTGGCTGCGCATACGAGTTGGCGAGGCAGTGCACACGTGTATGAATGTACACGTGTGTATTGCAGCCACTTATGGTTACCTGTCCCTGTAATATCTATCAAGTGTATATATCGGCGTGCACGGCCTTGTGGCATATACAGTAATATACTGTGTATGTCACAAGTTGTTCGTGTATGATGAATTTAAATTTAAATGATGACGAACATCCCAAATAACTGAGGCAAATATTATTTTCAAAAACCATATTTTATTTTTGAATTGCAAAAATATTTCTTTTTCAATTTTACTGCGTTAGTTTATATTTTTGCAGATTGCTCAGATGCTGGATTCAAACCGGAATGCAGTTGAAGACAAAAATACGAGTGTGAGTGATATGTAGTGAGGTTATCAATGTAAAAATATTTGTGATGTAATCGTGATGTAATCTGAAATGTATATGTATAGTGAGAGCATGAATTTGTACTATTCAAGTTTGTAATAAATATTCGTTTGAATAAAATATTCGTTTGAATTCAAAAACTGTGTAACTTGTTCTGTTTGAATTCAAATTCAAATTCTGTGTAATTTATTTTATTCAACAGATATTTATTTAACCAAATACATACTATACAAAATATTTGTTTGAATAAAATTTCTGTTTGAATTCAAAATCTGTTTAACTTGTTTTGTTTGAATTCAAATTCAAATTCTGTGAAATTTAATTTTATTCAACAAATATTTATTTAAACTATGAAAAATAAAATAGTACATTACCAAATACATTTATATGAATGTATATATGTTTATTATCATCAAACAAAAATCATATAGCGCAAAGCGCATATTCAACAATCTCCCCCTTTTGATGATAACAAACATATATTTAAGATTTTGAATATATTAAATGTATTTGATAATTTCATTTGCTCCCCCTATTTGAATGCTTCCTTTATATGTGATACTCCCCCTACATATATGGCTCCCCCTATACATATGCATACAAGTAAAAATATGTAAATGAGCCTATATGCAAATTGAAAGTTATTTGACCTTTGCTTGATTCTATTTGACACCTTTGCTTGATTCTATTTGACACCTTTGCTTGATTCTATTTGACAAAATCTTAACTTTTCTCTCCCCCTTTTGTTATCAGCAAAAGAATAACAGTGTTATAAAAATAGGGATGAAGTGATAGACATGAATCAAACATTTAACTCAATTATATATAAATATCAAATTTCAATAAAACTCAAACAAAAATCATAATTACCCTTGTCAAACGCATATTCCACTTTCAGAAGTGATGGAGATAGAATCATCAAAAATTCATCTAGATATGTCTATTTGTGATATATTTATCTCTGGAAATTTGAATATCTACTAACCATGCATAACCGTTAGGACTTTTAAATGAGATTAGTAGTATTCCAATTTAATTTAAAAATGAAATCAAGTATCTTCTAACCACGCATGACCGTGAGGACTTTTAAATGGGATTAGAATCAACTTGTCTATTAAATCCATTATTTTTTAATATGCGTTCCATACATGCATAACCGTGAGGACTTTTAAATGAGCATGGAAGCACATAATCAAAAATCCAAGTAATTCACCCATGCATGACCGTGAGGACTTTTAAATGAGAGTGCTTTGGATATTTATTTTTAATTGCTAAATATAAGAAATTGAAGCACAAATAATTTCCTTCACCGATTTAAAGATATTGAAGAACAAATGATTTCCTTTGTAAACTACCACAAATTTACATATTAAATATGATTTTGATGAGTGATGTTCGATAGAAAGATGATAGAAATAGAAATGGTCATGGAATTATTATCCAACAAAAAGTTTTTATAACTCTTGTTATGAAATTCTAAAGAAATTTTTAATTATACTTTCTGGAGTTATAATATATGATAGATATCAACACTTATCTCTTTTTCAATCACTATTTATCTTTTCGATAATCAAAGGGAGTCAGATTAGTCAAACTTGTCATTTAAAATCAAATTATAAAATCAATTTTTCAAAAAATAATTAAGCTGTAAATATGGTCAAACATGATTTCTTGAGGGGTGTTTTATAAGAAAATTTTCTGCTATTTGAAAATTATTTCAAGTGAAAAATATGCAGATATTTTCTTTTTAAAAAAAAACGATGCAGCAAATAAATGTTTCACAAATTAATCACGTTACACTAATAATTTTTCTATCAACTATATTACCAGTGTAATCCGCATCTGAATTTAAATTTCACTCAATATTCACTTGTTGAATCAAACCATGAGATGTGCACCAAAAATTTCAAAACATCATTCTTTTGAATTTTTAATTTAAGCCGTGTTAACACTCAAAATAAATATCATGATGATAAATTCAGAAACCAGAGGATAAACAATTATTTTCATGAGTAATCAGCATTTGACTGAACAAATTTATATAAATTAGTTCAAAAATTTAAAATCTGGTTGGTCATCAATTAAGCACAAATTAATGTCATAAATAAGAACAAGTCAAAAAATCATATCAATTAAGTCCGAATCAGTCAACCATCATAATTACTCCAAGTAATTCTATTTAAAGATGGTTAGTCATTATTTTTTTTTTTAAAAAAAAAAATCATAGTATCAAAATCATCATCTTTTGTTCATCTCAATATTGGCTGATTTTAATTTAGAGTATGATGCAGATAATCACATTTAAAAAACAATTACCTGTTTTACCTTTACGATAATTTTTCGTGATTGCCCATTGTGATTCTGTCACCTTTATACTAGGCTAAGGAACTTTGTTTTGTCGCCCGTTGTGCTTCTGGAACAGCCGAAATTCAGAGAACACTGTTGTTGTTCCTTAGCCTGCCACCACACCTACACGATAAAAGATTTATGTGACCTATTTGTTTTTATAGGTCCATTGTTGTTAGTGGCAGAATATGAAAAATATGTTTTTGGAGACTCAAAACTATTTATACATGTTCCTTTTGGCACCCAAACTTGACTTTCAAAGATTTTATATTTGTGCCTTTTGGAACCCAAATTGGTATAGTTTTCACGTGTTTGGGTCTATACCAACAATTATTTGGATTGTGTCCAAATTCTCTACAAAACGTGCTCATTAAATTGACTTGATTAAATTTTGTGTTCCTATGACTATGATTTTCAACCTGATTTCCAATTATTTCAGATCGAGCAGCACTTTTACCTTTATCATCATCTTGTGATTTTCCAAAACCTAGTCCTTTTCTATTGTTAGCAAAAATTTGATTTCCCAATAGCATGTTGAAAGATTTTTCGCCTCTTGAAAAGTTATTCAAAGATTTCTCAAGATTTTGGACTTTGGTTTTTAATGTTGTATTTTCAGCGACAAGTGAGGTGCATCGATTTATAAAGTCCTTTTTTCTAGTGTCAATGTTTTCTTTAAGACTCAAGTTTTCTTTTTCAAGATTCTCAGAGTTATTCCTAATTTTTGATAGTTCCGAATCTAAAATTTTACATTGGTTACATTCTAGGTTTTGAATATTTTCAAGTTCAGTTTTTAACCTAAAATTTTCACGAGCAAATTCTCTCCTATCAGATTTCAGTTTTTCAATTTTAGATTCAAGAGTATCCACTACCTTAGTAAGGTCAGAACACATAAAAACAAGTTCTTTATAAGAAAACTCACCTGCCTCACTAGATTCGTCGGAGGTTGCTTCTGATTCTGATTTTGCCATGCAACACAAGTTAGCCTCCTCTGGGCTACTATCCGAAGCTTCCTCTCCTTCTTCATCATCCCAAGTCGCTGCAAATACCTTCTTCGCCTTTTTCTTTTCTTTGTTGTTTTTGAGAAGTGGGCATTTTGGTTTGATGTGGCCAGGCTTGTTGTAGTTATAACATATCAGTTCATTATCAGAATTTTCGGAATCTTTTGACCTATTGCCCTTTGTTTTCTTCTTGCGTGGCTTGAATCTAGACCATTTTCTAAGATTATTGACAGCCATTGCAAGCTCTTCAATTGGATCTTCTTCATCGCTTTCTTCTTTACTTTTTAAAGCAATCATCTTCTTCTATGGTTCGGAGTTGTTGCGTTCTTCCTTTGCTTTTAACTCAAGCTCATATGTCATCAGGTTGCCAATCAACTCCTCCATGCTTAGTTTGCTCAGATCTTTTGATTCTTGGATTGCTGTGACTTTTGCCTCAAAGTTCATTGGTAAAACTCGTAGTATCTTCCGCACAAGCTCTACCTCAGTGAATACCTTCCCAAGCGCTCTAGCATTGTATACCAAGGTTGAAAAGCGTCCAAACATATCCTTTATGCTCTCGTCTTTGTCCATCACAAAGTTTTCGTATTCATTGCTGAATAGGGCTAGCCGAGACTCCTTGACTTGAGAAGTTCCTTCGTGTGTCACCTCCAAAGTATGCCATATTTCCTGTGCTGTTGTACAATGAGAAATTCTATTAAATTCATTTTTATCAAGAGCACATATCAAAGCATTCATGGCTTTAGCATTTGTCGTTTTCAATTTCTTATCGTTTGCATCCCACCTATCCTTAGGTTTAGGAATCTCAGTACCACCAACGATTATAGTGGGAGGTTTATAGCCAGTTTCAATAATATCCCAAACATCATAATCAACGGAACTAAGATAAATACTCATCCTAACTTTCCAATAAGCATAATCGTTCCCGTTAAACATGGGTGGCCTAGCAATAGATTGTCCCTCAGAAAAAGCATTATTTTGTAGACTCATGACTCTAGAGTTAAAAATACCAGGCTCTGATACCACTTGTAGGATCTAGATTAACCCTAGAGGGGGGGTGAATAGGGTTATAGCAAATTTTCTTGATTTAAAACTCAGAAATAAACTGCAGAAATAAATATGCTGAAAAGTAAATCACACACAAAATTTACCCAGCTTCGGCAACCCCTGCCTACTGCTGCATTCACAGATTTCAATTAGAATTAAACAGTATCACGCTTACAACAACTCTATTAGACTCGCAGACCCTTTTGCTCCCGCTCACAAACACTCTACTAGACTCGCACACCCTGCTCCCGCCTATAGAGTTTCGCTCACTCGCAAACACTGCTCCCGCCTATAGAGCTTTGCAAACTCGCACGCTCTGCTCACTGAACTAATTCAAAATAGACAATCTGACACTACCTAATATCTAGGTGGTGATTTACAGATTCTTCGTTTTAGAAAGTAAAACAAAAACAATTAAAACAGTAATTAAGAAAATAAATAAAAACAACCATAATAAAATAAAACAAAAAGAAAACAAAAAACCCTTTTTTTTTATATGAATAAGGCCGGCTCTTATTTCTTCAGCCCGTCACTTTTGTTTTTCGTTCGTGGAAAAAGAAATGGCCGCTCCTCTTCTATTCCTCTTTGCGATTTAGGGCTTCTGTAAATTGTCTTTTCCTCCTTGCGATTCAAAAAGGGTTGTGCAAATTGAAGTCGCCACTTGATATGATTCGTTAGTAGGTTTCGTTGCTCTTCGATTTGTTCACGGCTCTTCAATTTGGATTGAGTTCGTTCTGATTCTCTGGTATGTGTTGTTTCCTTTTGCTTTTCTGGTTTTTGGATTGTTCGAACTCGATAATAAAATTTGCCGATGATGTTTCATGGTTTATATAGGGTTTGTAACCCTAGATTTGCGTCGTATATTCTCTATTTGAATTTGTCATATTATTCACCTCGGCCGTTCGATTAATTTCTGATGTTTGATGATTTCTCTGACTAATTCATATGTGAATATTCTGGTTGCTTGATGATTACGCCTTTGAATTAATTTCGTGATGACTTTCGACTTTGACTTGTTCAACATTGAGATTTTGACACGAACTTGATGCTGGATAATATTTGACATCAACTTGGTTTTTAACTTGTTCCAATTTTGTAATTTCGGCTTCTTGAATTTCTGGCCCCTGTGTAATTTAGCTCTGGCCATCTTTGTTTCAATGCTGATCTTGATTTCATGAATTTAATATTGACACTGTTATGCTTCCACGACTTCGACATTTACATTGTTCAACATTGTCCTGATTGCTTTGGCTTCACCACATAGCATATTTGTGCATTTTAAAATGTTGCATCATTGAGTAGTTTTCATTTGTGTCATGTTGTATCATTTACTTGATGTTCTTAACTGCCTGTATTTTGCATTCATGTACTTGCTGCTATGTTGGTGGCAATCTTGTGTAAGTGCTTCACCATACTTGTTCATGTGTACATCTGACCCTTCCATATGCTCTCTGATAATGTTGAACTTCACTGTTGCTTATGTCCGCTGATGCATTCAATCTGCACTTCACTACTATCTGTCTGAACTGTGCACATTGTTGCACTTGCTCATGTTAAATTGCATTGTTCATCTGAGTCTGCTCACTGTATCATGCTTGGCTTTGTACACTGTCTTATGCATTGCCCCCATTCACTATTGCTGTGCAGTTGCAATGCCTTGCTTGGTCTCTGTTACATGCTTGTTGTTGCATGCTTGTGATATTCATGTTGATTTGATGATGCTGGTATTTGTTGATATATTACTTTGAATTGCATACATTTTATGTTGACATTTTCTTTGACACAGATGCTATATCAATGCTGCTTCACCATATTTGTTGTTGCAGCTGTCTTGACTTATGCTGTCCACTGTAGTTTGTAGTGATATTGAGCATTGCATATTTGATTCCTGTTTGCATTATCCACTTGAACTTGTAGTCTGCCTTGATCATCTTGCAACCTGGTCTGGTGCACCTTGTTTCATGCTTGAGACTGTGCTTGCATTGTTACTTGGTCGACACTTGCATCACTCTGTAACACATGCTGTGTACTTCATTCAGTGTTCATGCATGTTCTCTGTTCATTTGAGTTGTATTCACATCACTTTCTGAAGCTTGAGTTGCTTGCATTTTCTGGTCAGTCTTGTACTGTCCACTGCCCTGTAATCTTGAGTTAGTGCTTCACCATATCACTTCTTGATTGATGCTGTATCACTTGTAGCTTTATGTATTCATGTGCTTGTCTGCATTCACTCTGGCTTGCACTCATATTCTTGCTGTTTTTTTTTTTTTTTGATATTGTGGCATGTGGTCTTTGCTGTCCACTGCAGTTTTGTGTTGCTGTGCACTTTTGTGCTTTGGTTTGAACTTGCTGTTAGGTCATTTTGTACTTCTCTTATGTACACTTGCACCTGTACTTTGACTGTTTGCAACTTGACACTGTTGTACACTTGCTCTTGTTGGCTGCGCATACGAGTTGGCGAGGCAGTGCACACGTGTATGAATGTACACGTGTGTATTGCAGCCACTTATGGTTACCTGTCCCTGTAATATCTATCAAGTGTATATATCGGCGTGCACGGCCTTGTGGCATATACAGTAATATACTGTGTATGTCACAAGTTGTTCGTGTATGATGAATTCAAATTTAAATGATGACGAACATCCCAAATAACTGAGGCAAATATTATTTTCAAAAACCATATTTTATTTTTGAATTGCAAAAATATTTCTTTTTCAATTTTACTGCGTTAGTTTATATTTTTGCAGATTGCTCAGATGCTGGATTCAAACCGGAATGCGGTTGAAGACAAAAATACGAGTGTGAGTGATATGTAGTGAGGTTATCAATGTAAAAATATTTGTGATGTAATCGTGATGTAATCTGAAATGTATATGTATAGTGAGAGCATGAATTTGTACTATTCAAGTTTGTAATAAATATTCGTTTGAATAAAATATTCGTTTGAATTCAAAAACTGTGTAACTTGTTCTGTTTGAATTCAAATTCAAATTCTGTGTAATTTATTTTATTCAACAGATATTTATTTAACCAAATACATACTATACAAAATATTTGTTTGAATAAAATTTCTGTTTGAATTCAAAATCTGTTTAACTTGTTTTGTTTGAATTCAAATTCAAATTCTGTGAAATTTAATTTTATTCAACAAATATTTATTTAAACTATGAAAAATAAAATAGTACATTACCAAATACATTTATATGAATGTATATATGTTTATTATCATCAAACAAAAATCATATAGCGCAAAGCGCATATTCAACAATCTATGCTTTTATATCATCATTTATTTATAAATCTAAAATTCTTACTTACTTATAAGACTAGGTACAACTTTATTTTATCACTTATAAAAGCTGGTTTTACAATTTCAATATCTTTAACTTATAAAATATCAATCTTATAAATCTTTTATATAAATCGTTTATAATAATTCAAAAATCCCAATTTAAACTATTTATAAATTTGTCAACTACTTATTTCAAAAATCATGCTTTGCTTATATTTCACAAAAATCCAAATTTTTATAACATAAAAATTTATAACGTTTTAATTATTTAAAATGAATAAATTCGAAAATTTAATAAACGTATAATTTCGAAAATCACTTTAAAAATCCCTTAAAAATCAAAATCGCTATTTTTAAACTTCAAAAATGGATCCGATGATGCAACACCCCAAATAATCAATCACGGCATCCAAACATCATATATCATCATATGATAATCAACAAATATCACACTATATGTAAATAAATAAATACGGTTGAGGAATCCAATTGGATCCCTCCAACCTGTTTCCCTGCATCCACAGATGTTAGCACAATACCAATCCCGTTTCAAGACGGGATATCGCGGTATATGGGATTTATAAAATATTATCCGCTTAATATGCGGCGCAATAGGGTCTCATCCGCTATACAATGCGGGAAATCATCAACTGTAATATATACATATGCCAATATATATATATATATATTGCAATATATTACTATATATACACATTAACATCCAAACAGTCAATCAATCAATAACTACAAAATCAACTTTATATTTTTGAGTGAGAAGATCTCACCTTTGATTTTATTTTGCAATCCATTTCCATCTTGACTCGATTTTTCTTGATTTATACCTTGTATAAATATTAGGCAAATAAATTAATATTCGAACCAATTAAATAACAAATTTCCGTTTTTGATTGTTTAATTAACTAATAGTTTCATTTAAACCAATTTCTTATTTAATATCCTTTTTGACAACATTATAAGGTTTTTATTAATATTAGAATGATTGAACAATTCACTTGCCATTTTATAAATTAAATTTGCCAATGATTTAGTTTTTTTTAACCAATTACTTTCCAATAATAAATTATTTTCAGTATCCAAGGTAAATCTAGTAAGTTTATTAAATACATTATTTTAAATTTGAAACTAATGACTTATTTAATCAATTAATTATTTAGTTTAAAAATCGAATTTCCTTTAAAACTACATATCTATACATATATACATAAAGTTCGAAAAAACTGTATTCCTCACTTCATCATAAATTTTTTTATCTTACTAATATAAATCAAACTGAGATTAAAAACTGTGTAATGTACCTACTGCTCACAACGTTGACGCCGCAACGCTTTGGCTCGACTTCGAGCTACCCACAGATGAATGCGACCATCGTGCTTTTCTCGAACGATGCTATTCCAGACCAAGCCGTCGCCCCATTGCTGTAGTCACTCGCCTCGCTCCTTGTGAACGACCCCACAAGTCGCCGCTCGAACTTGCCCTGGTCGCGAACCTCGTCTCGATGCTTCGATGCTCGCACTAGATCTGACTTGAACGATGAAGAGAAACGGCTCACCATTTATTCGAACTCAATTCGAATTTTTTTTTGAGTAGAAAGGGCTTCGGCCATTTAAATTTCGTTTTGAAGCTCTGGTGTTTTCAGTTTGAAGTCGATTTGGAAAAGGAGAGATAGCGGCCATTGTTTTATTTTTATTTTTTTCGTGATTTTGTTTTTGATTTGTACAGATAGAGGAAGATGGTTATTTAAAATTTAAAGAGAGATGATCCGCACGATTTCCTTTCTTCCATGATTTAAGCCGTGTTTTTAGGCATGTTAAGGAGATAACGTGGTGTGTTGTTGACCAAATTTAATATTTAAATTTAAATTGAATTCAATTTGGTTTCGATGCGTTTATATGTCGTATACTTACATAACAACTCCAAACGCTACGAAATTTGAAATCCGATAATAATTCAATATTACGGACCCAATGGAACTGGTTTCGTCGAATTCCGAGACTATGCCTCGGAAGGCTAATTTTAAATATCGATTCAAACGATATAAAATTCAAAACTGATCAAAACAGTTTCAATTTCAATTCTGAAGCTTCAGTTATCTTCAGTATTATCAATATAAATTTTACAAGCCTTTGAAATATTTTCAATCAGCTTAAAATTGAAGATTCAAATTTTTATTCAACTTTCAATAGATTATTCTCTATAATTTAATCGCCAATTTCAAAGTTATATTGAAAATTCAAACTAAACCATCATTCAAATATTTAAAATTAATTAAATGTTTTCAATTTAAATTGTTCAAAATTCTGGGTCATTACAACACTTCATCGAACCTCACACCCCGGAAATGGTCGAAACAGGAAGGATTCGGCAAGGTTATGGGGGTCGCGCCCCTCAGGGTCAGTGCGTTTCCTTCTGGATAAAAGGTTGTATGTTGTATGGAGCCCGAATATTTTACATATGTGGATAAAAAGTGATATTATGTTATGAAGCCTAGATTATTTTACTTATGTGGTTGATGGTTGTTGAGGCGCCTCGGTATAGGTCGGTTACGACCGTGGTATGGCATACTCGTAACAGTTCATACCTAGTTACAGAGGTAACCCTACCTTGTGTTGGCAGAGATCCGGTCAGGTTCTCGGGCCATCCGTCCGGAGGCGTACCCTTTCGGAAAGGAAGTTCCTTTGCCATGACCATTTGTTGGAAATCCAAACCAAATAATATGAGCCCTTTACGATTGCAGTTGTAAAACCTGCCATCTCAGATGGTAGCTATAGTAGGCATAATATAATGGAACCTATGCTGACTAAGATTAATATTATACTTTTGAAATGTTTTTCATACTATGCACTAATAATAATATCAAATTGATTTTCACATGTCAAGCATGCTTAACTATCATAAGGAGAAACTTCCTCAAATGTGCGATTGCATTGTGTGTATGGCGGAAGACCTTATGGTAGTTTCATTTTCCAAAAGCATAGCGGATTTCTTTTTATTTCTTTTATGAATATAACTATTTTAAGATCTCACACCAGTGAATGACCTGGAGTTTATTATTCCCTTTCTAAACTCTGGATGCTCCTAATTTTCCACACGGGCAGCGTAGAGGCAGGTTATCTCTGGAGCGAAGCCGGGAAAGTATGCTGTGGAAATCAGGAGACAAGCTGGAATGTCGAGATGTATCACATGTATATGATGTTATTTTTTCCGTTGTTGTGTTGTATATAGCTCTGATGATGTAATTTATAAACAGATATAGTCCTTTGTTTAAAGATTAGTCATTTGTCTATTATATATTGTTCCGCTGCGATTGAGAGATTCTAATATTGTTTCTATTTCTTCTTCTATCGTCTTCTTCTTTAACACTAACGGTTCGGTTTTCCAGCATTCGATTATTCGGCATTTGATACAGTGGACGTATTGATGTCAACTTTCGAGCGTCGAAAAATTGGGCCGTTACATGTTGCATCAAAAACCATATTTATTACTATGAAATAGAAGTTCTAACTTTACTGTGCTATACGTTTGAATGAGCTTTACTACACTTACATGTAAATCATGATACAAACATTCAATAAAATTACATTGTCCTAACAAATCACTAAACCTAGCTGCTCTACAAGTAAATTATTTTATTTTAATAAACTATCAATTGAGTAGAAATTTCTGTTAACCACTACCTAGCTTTGGCGGAAGCCCTCATTTTCTCAATCCTAATCCCTCCTCTAATGATTTCCTTAGCCAAGACAAGTCCCTGGATAAGTAATACTCTTCTCACATCAGAATTGCCAAGCAATCTATAATTGATGATAATGGATTTGAGCTTGTTATGAACAAAAAACTAAGGACATCAATTTTTTAAGATCACAATGATAGTTTGCCTCCATTGGGGAAAGTTGGATTAAAAGCAACACTAGTCAACGAATGATCAGCATCCTACGCCTAGAATCAAACTAGTATGAAACCAGTTTCAAATGGCTCTAACTTATGCCAATGCAATATAATAAGGCTTAGTGCATCAAATTGTTATCGCCTCAAAGATGATTACATTCATGATAGCCAGATGACCGAGATTTGTTCATTTTTTGAAATATAGGACTGTGACTAAAGGGGTGGGTTTATAAAAGCAAACCTTCTTCCTCTTCTCTCACCTTACAATTATATTAGAAAAAATTGACAATGAAAAGCTTCTGCTTTCTCAAAAGCTTCCAAAATTTTCGATATAGATCAACAATCATTGCCATGTTGGTAATGGTCGTCATTGATGAGCTGGAGTGGCATATAAATATGAAGTAATATTATTAACATTTATTCTGATAATGGGCCATGGGCCAAGCTTACTTGCATGAGCATGAACTTTGAGCAAAAAATCAAGATCATATAGGAGTGTTAAAGCCAAATACATAGCTTATGAGTCGATTCATAAGCCGACATCATGGGGTGCTTGGCATAAGCATATCTTCAAGAAAGTCGTTATGCTTCTATTCATTATCGAGGACTTGCCTCCGGACTTTGTTAGACTTATCCATTATGCTATTATATAATCGAGCCGTTTGTGTTTTAGATCGAAACTTCAAGATCCCGTTCTTCCGGCAGACCAAGTTTAGCTTCGCTTGTTGGCCTTAAGGCCTTTGTACTGGATCACTACCAACGATCAATGATCGACCTGATTATCCATCCACGGGCTTTTTCTCTTTCTACATTAGCTACTTCATGGTGGAGGTCATGCAGCCTCTCCAACCCTTATTTTTTTCCTTACTTAATGCCTACCTACTTTATCTCGGCTTGCTTACTCCTAATAGCTATAGCTTTTTAGGTAGGCGTCTATGCCGCTTGAATAGTGCTTGGCATCTCACCAATTTTGTTCAATTTCGACTGCAAAATAAGTCAAAGTTTCTAGTCGGTACCTATTTTCATTTCCAGTCTAACACTGAGCTTGTGATCTTCTCTGCCATTCTTAGCAAAGCTGCGCTTAGATGGATGACCAGAAATTTCTTTGTCCCACATGGGGCCAATCCCAGTATTGAGAATCTCACCTTCCAAACCACTAGTAAGTCTTCACTTCTTTTCCTTCCTCTTTATCTTCTCTCTTTTCATTTGCCTGACTCATTCATTGATAGAGGAGGAACTTGCTGACTTCGACATAGACTATATGGCGCTGAATAAGAGGCTGAATGCTCAGAAGAAGGCGCCACTGTGCATCAGGACCTAAGACAATTAGGGATGGCTATCTTAGTTCATCAAAAGTCTTAGATACTAGTGCTCAGTGGTGGTCGTCTTCAGTGCATTCAGGCTCTCATTCAACCGCATGAATTCCAAGTTAAAGTAAGAAAGTTCCTCCCTTATAAGTTAACGAATCAAGCAAAGGAAAACAAAGAAGATAAAGGGAAAGGAAAAGAAGTGAAGACTTACTAAGGGTTTGGATGTGAGATACTTAAGACCGAGTTTGACCTATATGGGATGAATAAATATCTAGTCATCCAGCAAGAGGCAATCTTGCCAGAAGGCGGAAGAAAATCACTGGCTTTGTATTATACTTTAGACGCTAATAGGTGCTGACTGAATACTATAGCTCCTTTTTCATTCAAAAAACCATACCAACAAGAATGGAGTTTAACTCCGGGGGCCAAGCGCCATGCAAGCGGCATAGATGCCACCTAAAAAGTAGTAGCTACTGGGAATTAGCTGGCCAGAAGCAAAACATTATGCATTAAGTATGGTAGCAAAATAGGAGTTGAGGGGACACATGATGCCCCCCACGAGTAGTCAATGGAGAAAGAGAAAAAGCCTACGGGCAGATGATCTGGACGATATTGGAAACAAGATAGCAGACATCCCTACATCAACTCCTTGGCAGGCCAGTTGCATGATTAGCCAGAAGAAGTGAATCTCGATGTTTCCGTCTAAAACAAAAAAGGCTTGATTATGCAACAGTACAATGGCTAAGTATAACAAAGTCCTGAGGCAAGCACCGAACAATAGGTAGAAGCACGATGACAATCTCGATGATACGCTCTTATCGAATACCCCATGAAAGCTTGGTTATAACCCAACTCATAAACCAAGTATTCAGCTTTAATGCTCCAAAATTATTTTTGTTTTTTGCTTCAAGCTCATACTCATGTGATTGGGTCAACCGATATCCGATTATCAGAATAAATGTTAATGATACCATTTAACACTTACAAGCCCACTCCAGCCTATTAACATTGACCATCGCTGACATTGCAATGATGGTCGATCGATGTTAAAAATATTTGAAGTTTTTGAGAAGGCAGAAGCTTTTTTGTGTTAGTTTTTTTGCTTTCGGTAAAGTAAGAGAAGGGATAGAAGGTCTACTTTTATAAACCTTCCCCTTTAGTTTAAGTCGTAGATTTTGAAAGTTATCTCGGTTATCTAAGTATCATCAATGCAGGCGTCTTTGAGGCAATAACAGTTTGATATTGTAGGCCTTATTATATTAGCATTAGGCTAGAGCCATTTCAAACTTCTTTCATACTAGTTTGAATTTTGGGAGATGAATTCTGGACATTTCCTTGATTGTCGTTGCTTTTAATCCTATATTTCCTTGATGGACGCAAACTGTCATTGTGATCTTGAAAGATTGATCTCCTTAGTTTGTTGTTTATAACAAGCTCGAATCCTTCATCATCAATTATAGATTGATTGGTAATTTTGGTACTAGAAGAAGATAGCTTATCGATGGACTTGTCTTGGCTAATAATATCATTGGAGGAGGGATTAGGATTGATGAGTTGAGAGCTTTCCGCCACGGTTAGGAATCATTTGCCAAAAGTAGCTATTCGATTGACAATCTTTTATGAAAATAAAACATGTTACTTGTAGAGAGCTGTGTTTAGTGATTTGTTAGGCAAACATAATTCTGCCGAAAGTTTGTAACATGATTTATATGTAAATGCAATAAAGTTCATTCAAACGTATGGTGTAGTAAAGTTAAAACTTCATTTCATAGGAATAAACAAAGTTTTCGACACAAAAAATGATCCAGAGCACAATTACGTGGTAAACATACGGTCATTTCACCTCTCTTTTAACATTTTCTATAATTTTGAATTAACAGTTGAGTTTTCGGAGGCTTTGTTTGCCCCTCTTTAATTCACGCAAGGCCTACTACATCGTCTATACAAAAGATATTATGACACTATATGCCATAATAACCCTGGGCTTCTATTCATATTATTTCCAAGTAAGTGGTTGTTAATTCCATTTCAATTCTAAAATATTGTGCTATATATTAACTCGGTAGATTATACCTGAAAAAAATGATTGCAAAAGATGCTAAAAGCTAATATCATAAAATAGTTAACATTTCTTTTTGATAAACATATGATTCATATTATTAATCTATTATGTTCATGAAGTCTACGATGATCTTAAGGAGTAGGGAAGAATTTGGCATAAGAAGATTATTCTAGGTGCAATATGGAATGTAAATGGGATGTATAATGGAAGTGATTATGTGATACCTACATACTGTATGTTTGTTAATTCCAAACTTCTCTAGTAACATCCTACCCAACATCTCATGTTCACATCTACGTTGAAAATCGATATTTTATATGGTAGAATTAGAACCAATCCACATATTTCAATTACAAAAACATTTATGACAATAATAAGGACCCATTACACAAAACATTTGCAAACAACAAAGTGTGGAAAAAAACTTGTGACGATGACAATTTAAATAGCTTTAGTAGGAATACTTCAATATTCTGGGGTCAAGAACACTTGTGACTTTTGGCACCCAGATATTATAATGCTAATGTAAGACAATATACCAATTAGCATCGTATGATTGCTATCATTGACATCCTCTGTAAGATTGTCTTTTCAGTTGTTTGTAATTAACATGTTGTAGCTAAAATGAAAGAAATTGATATATATTATGTTAAACACTAAAACTGTAGGCCCAACTAAGTGTAGCAAATTTCATTGGCAAATTTTTATAGCCAACCAAGTAGTTCAGGTTTCTCCACGGATGCATTATGGAGGAGCTTGAGTGGGAAGCTTCATCGATAGCTAGTTATTATCTTGTCTCCATTGTATTATATGTATCTTGTATCAACTAGGTAGTGACAGGCTATTATAACCGTCCAAGGGTAGAACTATATTACCATGACTCTGATGTATCACTTTTGAAATGGCTTTGTAAAGGATTATGCTGATTAGTCTACGTTATTCCATAATGTTATGAGAGTTTATGATTGATTAGTTTCTTTTTATCTTTTGTCTCATTTCTAAACTGTCAAGTTTATATAGCCTGTGTTAATTTATATATCTAAACTGTCAAGTTTATATGGGTATAAATGATTAGGTCAAAGTGCATATACAAGCTATAAAGATTTTATTGATTTTGGTTACATATATATAAAAAAAATTGAGATTTATTTCAAATGAACACGTATTTTAAAATAATGGGTTTAAGTGAAATATTAATATAATATGCGTCTCGTCCAAAACTTTATATCATGCTATTTTGATCCGTTCCCGTCGTTTCTGTTACCAGATTATGTTCATCAAATTCGTGCCAATTTTGCTTTGCTTGGATTTGTAAATCAAATTTCCATGTCCGTATCAGTGTGTGTTTCCATATCACCTTCGGTACCCTCCAGCCACGAAAGGTGAGCAATCACTCACGACTAACGTTCTTTTATTTATTAAATTTGATTCCAATTGAAACGACAATTGAAATATGCTACTGTTAGTTATTTACATTGCTATATATTTTGTTGTTTGCAAATGTGTTCACCTGTGGGATATGACACCTATCCCATTGTTATATTATACTGTTATTGATGATATATGTCTGTTATTTTATTATTTGTAATCACTCTGCAAGTTCCCCGTAGTTTAGAATTCAATATGGGTTGAAATAATACATACCCGAACGGACTTTAGAATAGGAGAACTTCATTATGGGTTTAAATGATAAACCCAAGTGATTTTCAATAAAAATTGAATTTGGGATTACGGGTCGAAGTGATATCTACCCGTATATTTAAATTTCGGATTGAAATCTGTATCCCTTAACCATAGGGTATGAAATTATATACAGACACCATTAGTCCATATGTATAAATATTTTGAAAATAATTTCTATGGGTTGAAAATAAATATACGGTTTTAATAAATATTTATTCTTAAAATATTATATGAAAATAGAAATTTTATATATAGATTTAATAGTAATATTTTGGAGATCGATTTAATCCATATAATATGTTTAAGTATTTATTTAAATTTATATTTCAAAATTGATTGTTGTAATAATTTGGATAAGTTAAGGTTGAGAAGATAAAGTTGAATTAATTGAAATTGTATTTAGTTAAGTATTTTACTTAATTGGATTATTTGAACAAAATAATTTAAAATTTAAGATTCGATTTATAACTTGATTTTGATTTAAATGATTAAATGGAGGTTTCAAGTTTAAACTAATCGAAAGGAATATTTAGTTTAAAGGTAAATTGGGTTATTAAATAAATATTGAATTTATTTAGTGAACATTTCAAGACTAAATAACTAGGTTAAATCGAGATCTATATGAAACCGTTAAACCAAACTTTGAGTTGTTGAATATTAAAGCATTGAAATATAGTAGAATTTAAACGGTAAAATTTTGATTTAGTTCTGTATTTGAAATGAATATAATTTGAATTTGTTTGATCAAAAAAACTGAATTGTATAAAAATTTATAAATTGAGATTGAATTAAATTTGAATGGGATGGTCGGGTTGATTTTGGAAACGATTTGTTAAGTTGAGGAAACTACAAATATTCTACTCTAAATATTTATGTGTATATATATATATATAATGAAAATATATTTTTGTTGTGAAGTATAAATTAATTTGAAATGACCTCAGTATTATATTGTATATTTCTACCTTATAGATAGTTCCATGGACCCTTAGAGGATGGTTATCCCAAACGTCCTTTAAGTTAATTATATTTCAGTTGATATTTCACTTGAGTTAGATTTATAGATATAAGAATGTTAATCCTGATTCGAGTGTTTCGTGTTTTTGCTTTACGCTCGTGTCATACTGAGAGATACATCATTTGAGACTCACCTTCGAAGTTGGAGCTTTGCTTGAAGATCCAGCTATCTATCCCTTCAGTCATCCAGTTGATTGGTTCAGAGAAGCCATTTATTGCATTGGAGACTTCATGGCATTTGAACAATTCGGTTGTATTTTATTTCTAACTCTGAGGTATATAGTAGCTTCATGAATTACTATTCTTTATCTATTCTGCTGCATTGTATTACTCTGTGTAAGTGATCTATGATTGATTTATTTACTTTATATTTTAAGTTTTGCCAAATTTTATTAACAATTCGATATTTTGAATTATTCAAGTCGGACATGTACGGTTTTATTGTCGATTTGAATGGTCCAAAATAGCGGGCTGTTACAGTTGGTATCAGAGCTTTGGCTCTAGGCAAAACTTAGCATATATGGTAAATTTATTTACAGAATCACTTTCGTTCGAGTTGAATCTCTTCCTTTTTGACTCAATTTCCTTTGAGTTTTGGAATGTCCCTCGGTTCCGAAATTCATTCTTGTCTCTTCCTATTTATATTCGTTTGATTCTGGAGTATCCCATAACTCCACCGTATGTTTTGTAAAGGGGGTGAAAACACCTTTACTTTTGGCATCAATTCACCGAAGATTTTTGTATCCTCGGTTTACGATGCTGCTATATCTTGATATGCCGAATTCCATCTCTGGCAATCGAATGTCGATTTGTTTTAGAATTCCGCATCGATCATATCCCTGAAGTCATGGTTGACCCGGTTAAGGTCGCCCGCGATTTATAGAAGTATATCCATCTTCTATTTTGTAATTTAATCATCTCATCTTTGATCGAGTTTATCTTCGAATCAGAATTCTATTGATTGGAGTTCCTCTAATTCAAATCTCTATCTTTGTTTTGAAATCCATTCTTAAAATTATTCTTTGAAAATCGAGTATATTTGCATTTTTGAAATTGTTTTATATATCGAAATTATTATTTTGATAATTATGATTTTATTCTATATAAAAAGTGAAAATGTTTTCGATAAGGATCATATACCTATATATAAAACGAATAAGAAATGTTATTCTATATATAAAAGTTTTGAAAGGATTGGAAATTTCGAAAATTTATAAGAAAGTGATTCATATAAAAATGATTTATAACTGAAGGGTTAAATTTGAAATTCGAGAATTGAATTCCGGTATTTTGAAATTGGTTTTAAGATTTTGGAAAATATATAAAAATAATATGATTTAAAAGTATTTTTCCGAATAAGAAATGTTTCAAATGAGTTCAAATGAATTCCAATAATTTTGAAGAAATTTTAAAGAAGTTTTCAAGAAAATAGAAATCCAGAACTCACTTATGTCGCTGGAAAATAATTTCGGTGATGAGTGCACGCATCATCGACATTGATTTTCGAGTTTCAGAGTGGGGGAGTGGCCACTTTAATAGCTTCGCTATGCAAGTGATTTTGTAAAACCGGTTTTGATTTCAACTTCCGAAGTATAATTTGATATTTTAGAAAGATATAAGTATATATTTGAAACAATTTAAAATGAGACCGGTTTTCAGTCCTCGAGTTTCGGATTTAATAATTGGTTTATTAATTTATTGTCGATTTTCAACTATTGAATTGAAAATTTGATTTCCTTAACTATTTTGAATGTTCGAACACTTCCAAATCGAGATTAAATTTTCAAAGCTAAGAAATTTCGAGGAGTATAAAATGTTTGATAAAGAATATAAATTTAGTTTTGAAATGTTTTGAAAAAAATATGGTTTTGAATAATGGTTTTCAGAAAGGTAAATTGGATATTTCAAATAGAAATAGATAGTTTAAAAGTTTTAAAGGGATACTTATAAATTTGGAAACTATTTTTAGTATAATTGATTTTGAGAAAATATTTGGTTTTGAAATTTAATTGAAATTAAAACCAGTGCTTATATGGTGATTTTGGAAATGAATTTGTTTGACTTGAATTATTTTAATTTGGAAACTGGGATTATTTTCTAAACCTATTATTATGGGAACTTTGAAATTTAGATATTTAATTTGGAAGAAAATTTGGTGAAATCATATATGATTTTGAAACTGATATTGAAATGATTTGAAATTTGAGAACCTTATATTATTAAGCACTTGATTTGGAAGTGGTCGAACCTATATAAAATGGATTGTATAAGTATGAAGTAGATTTGAAATCTACTGATTTGAAAGGTACTCAATTTGGAAAGAGATTTTATATAATCGAAGTCTATATAAGTATGATTTGATCTACTATTGATTTGGAAAGTATTCGATTTGGGAAAAATGAAATCCTATATATATGGACTTTATATAAGTACGATAATTGAAAGTGATTTGAAAAGGTACTATATGGTATATATTTTCGAAGTAAAGATATGGAAAGTGCCTTCTGCTTGATATCCGCTTTGTGCCACATCGTGGATTCATTCTATCAATATTATTCTCTCTGATTTTTGGTTTTCCGGATGTAATACTCGAGTGTTCCCACCGTGGCGTAACCCATGGTTTTTTTTTCTCTCGTGAATGCATAGCGCAATTGCCTGGCTGAGTCTTGCCTAGGGGTACGGATTGTTTCCTGGGGGATCCAGGCGTAACCATTGTGTATCCTACAATCTGTGTAGGTCGCGAATAGTAGCGCAAGTGCCTGGCTGAGTCTTGCCTAGGGGTACGGATTGTTTCCTAGGGGATCCAGGCGTAACCATTGTGTATCCTGCACTCTACTAGTCATCATGGCGTAACTCGCAGGGCTGAGAAAGCTTACGGATATGGATTGTTTCCTGGGGGACCCAGACGTAACCATTGTGTATCTGCGAACCATGATCGGACAAAGGTTTTGGTTTGGTTGATTTGTTTGGATTGTACTTTCCATATCTGTTTTTAAAAGGTTTTTCAAATATTTTCACTGGGGTTGAAACAGGTCTACTAAGTACTTGAAGAACTCTAGCTTTGCGCCTGATCAACGCATGGCCAGAGTCTGCAAGAACGAGGATAAACTTGTTAAAACATCGAGTTATAAAAGTATTTTCGAAAGAAAAATTGGTTTCGATATAAAAGTATTTTATTTATAAAGGTATTTTATTATAAAAGTATTTTGAACAAAGAAATTTTGTATTAATATTTGAAATTTAAATTCTTATGGTTTGAAATAAATTATTCGTGCCCGATTCTATTCTTTTGAATCAACCTCATCTGCTCAGCTTTATTTTTCACCTATATTCCATTTTCGGAATCTATCTTCCTTTCCTTTTTGAATAAATCTTTTAAATATTGCTTATTTGTATACTACATTGTTTTATATAAAATTTTAGCGTTATAAATATTTTTGAAGTTATAAATTAAATAAAACATCTTTAAAGAAAATGATTATTAATTTATTGATAATATTTGAAAGGTATCTTGAGAAAAATTAAAAATTTCATAAATTTTGGATTTAATATTTTCAATATTCTTTGTAAATAGAAGTAATAATGTAAATAATTGTTTGCAAAGGAGTTTGAGAAGTATTAAATATTAAATTTAATTTCAAATGAAATTTTCAAATAAATATTTTAAATAAAGTTTATATAGTTTTAAAATTTATTGTTTATCTTGGCTTTCAATCTATTTTTTTTCTGGTTGTTTTATTCTCCTACCTCCTTCCTTTTCGGGGACGAAAAGTTTTGAGTGGGGGAGAGTGTAACGACCTGGAAAATTTTAAAAATTTTAATTGATTCTATAATGTATTTAATTTAATATTTGTGAAATCTTATAATAATTGAATTTTTAAATAAAATGTTTATATATTTAGAATACGTATATTTAAATATAGCAGATTTTTAATTTTCAATTTATTTTAACAAAGTTTATTTCATTGGGAAATTCTATTAAATTCAAGCTAAAAATTGCTGATAATAAATTTATTATCAAGCAATAGCCACTATCCTTTACTTTAGTAATTATTTCATCAGTTGCTAAATTTTAGCCGTTGCCATCATTTCAAAAAATTAAGCGTATAATTTTGTATACGTTGTATTTATCTTTTTGAACGGTTGATATGTTAATTGCCTTTATAGCTTTAATATTTGTCAGCTAAATAAATGGGTGACCGTTACTGCCAATATTTAATTTGATACGTTTCCCGATTGCCTTTTTCATTCACTTGATTGATTGATTTGCTGTCGTCTCTGTTATTTTCTCTCTGTCTTCATTGCTTTTTAAAGGTAAGAAACTGTTCCCTCAAAACATAAATATTTGATTGTAGCCAGCAGTAACTTTTTTTAATAACCTTTTCCTAAATCAAAGCTTCTGAGCGTTACAATTTCTTTTGATTGGATATATGTGTTTAGGAGAAAATATTGCAGGTGACCGTTACAATTGATTTCGGTGACTTTCTTTCTTCCCATACATCATTATATATTTGCTTTCCATTTTTCCTGAATTTATGTTTAGCAGTTTCGAAAATCAAACGTATACATTTGTATACGTCGTAATTATTATTTGAAAACGATTCACTTTATTTTTCTTTCCCTTTTTAACTTCGTTTCTCTCTCTTTACTTTATATTGGGACTTTTGTTTCCTTTGCTTTTCAACCTGAGCCTTGCTTGCCAAGCAATAAATTTATTGCTTAAATAATTTTCAGCTGAAATCAAGAAATTAGACCGTTACCATTTTGGTTATATTGATTTCCCATTTATTTCTGGCTCGTATTGCTCTGACTTTTCCTTTTCCTTTTCTATACTTACGTTTCAAAAATAAATAGTACATATAATAACGTACATAATAAATTGCAGCTAGCTCATTTCTCACATATTTATTTCGTGCCTTAAAACCCCGTCACTCAACGCATCGATGACTACCTTTAATTTCGCCAGTTTTGAAATGTAAATGTTGGATACGTTGCATCCATTGCCTTATTCCTTTATATTTAGATCTGAACCATTTGCCTTTACCTTTTCACTTTCTTCCTCATTCATAAACCACTTCCTCCTCCTTCACGTAACCACTCACCAAACGTTACATCACTCCTTCTTCTTGCACTATCCACTCTCACTCCACCGAGGCCATCACCATCCACCTCTCTGTTTGTCTCCCCTCCACTTCCACGCCGAAGCATGAAGCAGTGCCGTGCTCCCCTCCGAGCTCCCCACCATCCCTGACTTCGGCCTTTCTCCTTCCTTTTTGGGTTAGTATATGTATCTTAAATATAAGTATAGTATTCTGTGTAAATTATTTATATACATTAAGTAATAGATTCATAATTGTTGTATATATATGTCCAGCTTCTGTTATAATATGAGTCTAGTATATAGGCAGATTGTATGGGTTGTCTGCATAGTTGTATAAGTTTATAAATAGTTTATATAAGATATTTTAGTTATATAGTTTACATATATATTGGTATAACTTTTGTGTGGTGTGCGTATGTTTTGGGTCATAACTTTTGTATGGTGTGCGTATGTTATGGGTAGTATTTGCAGTGTATGGTTTCAGATATTATTATATTAAAGTGTACTAAGTATATTGGGTTCAAATTAAATGTAGTTTTAAATTTTTATGTTTTGAATTGATGTAAAAGCAAAAATATGAATAAGTTGTAAGATTTTGTTTCTGTTGGAGATAAAGTTGGACTTTAAATTTTATTTTTTTTACATGTCTAAATTTAATATAATATATGTATAAAGTTTTAACTGTTTAAGAAAAATATATAAAGTTTTAAGTGTTGTTAGAAGTATTGTTTTATTCGCTAGAAGGAAAGTATTTTGTTTATATTACTTATATAAACGTTGTCAGTTTTAAATACATAGGTTATGGAAATTTGGTATTGATTCTTTTCATTTGGTTAAGGTTACAATAATTTACTTATACATATAGCTGCATGTTCACCTGTATATGAATTTACCTTTTTGATTTAGGCTGCAACTACATGAATTTTGAATTCGCACGTTTTCTATTCTAAATTTTTTTCCAGATTATATTAATATGTATAGGCAATTGTTTATATTTAAGTTTACAAGATTTTTTTTAGTCTGCATAGTGAGTTAATATAAAAAGTATATTTTATTTATAAGCGGTTGTATACACATTAGTATTTGTTTTAGTTAACAGTAATAAAAACAAAATTTATATAGCCTGTGTTAATTTATATATCTAAACTGTCAAGTTTATATGGTGTTAACTCCACTTTTTCAGCATGGCCGTGATATAAAAAATCGACCAAGAAGTCAATGATAGTTCATCTCGAAGGATGGTCGACTTAACCTCCCAATAAAGCAAGTTCTGTTGAATGAATTTTCAGATAAGATCCCCTATGGAGGGGGGGTCCAACGGGGGTGCCAACCCCCCAAGGTGGGGGTGCGGGGGCAACGCCACCGCCTACGGTGTTCGACCTGACCGGTCAGGTCGTAGGGGTCCAAGGGGCAGCGCCCCCGGCGGGGTGCGGGGCAGCGCCCCGACCAAAACGGTATACGACTTAAAGAGTGAAGTAAGCCAGCGACTCAACTTATCTGGTTGCCGACTCAACAGCCTTGAGGAGTTACCGACTCAACATCCTTGAGGAGTTACCGACTCAACAGCCTTGAGGAGTTACCGACTTAACGGTCTTGAAGGGTTACGACTCAACGACTCAGGAGGGATAACGACTCATCGGGTTATAACCTTAGCGACTTAAAGGTGCCGGCCGACTCAACGGGTTAACGACTCATGGAGTTAGCGACTCATGGGGAAGACCGACCTAAGGATTTCAACGACTCAGGATGACTAACGACCTATCATAAGTCGCTGGCGACTCAAGCGAACAAGGAACAAGCTTAATACCGATACACCTATGCCGCAGCCTGCTGACTCGTGGTATGTGAGTCGGTCACGGCTCATCTTGAGTCGGTCACGGTTCATCCTGAGTCGGTCACGACTTATGGCTTGATCAACAATTCCAGCCCAGAAATTTTCCTATAAATAGATGGCCACCTCCAACATTGAAGGGACTTTTTTGGGGGGGGCTCACTTCCTGGACGCCATTACTCTGCCATTGTCTCGACTTCAAACAACGCTGAAGCAACACTTTTATCACTCCAATCATCAAAGACATTTCAACAAATCTCAAGAGGAAGAATAACTCATTCGCCATGCATTCGAAGGATTCTTCTACATCGGGGTTTGAGCTATTTGTCTAAGTGTGTTGTAATCGGAGTTGATTGTTAAGAATTGTAACCAAATCAGCAATAAAGAGCTTTAAAGTGGACGTAGGCTAGATCTTAAGCCGAACCACTATAAATATTGTGTCTTTTATAGCTTTTCTTTGATTTCTTTGCTTATACTTTGTTCCCGTACCAACGGGTGGTGCTTTCACAATTACCTTCTACACACCGGGGTGTTAGCGTTCAATTTTTAGCGTTAACATATGGGTATAAATGATTAGGTCAAAGTGCATATACAAGCTATAAAGATTTTATTGATTTTGGTTATATATATAAAAAAAATTATTTGAGATTTATTTCAAATGAATACGTATTTTAAAATAATGGGTTTAAGTGAAATATTAATATAATATGCGTCTCGTCCAAAACTTTATATCAAGCTATTTTGATCCGTTCCCATCGTTTCTGTTACCAGATTCTGTTCATCAAATTCGTGCCAATTTTGCTTTGCTTGGATTTGTAAATCAAATTTCCATGTCCGTATCAGTGTGTGTTTCCGTATCACCTTCGGTACCCTCCAGCCACGAAAGGTGAGCAATCACTCACGACTAACGTTCTTTTATTTATTAAATTTGATTCCAATTGAAACGACAATTGAAATATGCTACTGTTAGTTATTTACATTGCTATATATTTTGTTGTTTGCAAATGTGTTCACCTGTGGGATATGCCACCTATCCCATTGTTATATTATACTGTTATTGATGATATATGTCTGTTATTTTATTATTTGTTATCACTCTGCAAGTTCCCCGTAGTTTAGAATTCAATACGGGTTGAAATGATACATACCCGAACGGACTTTAGAATAGGAGAACTTCGTTATGGGTTGAAATGATAAACCCAAGCGATTTTCAATAAAAATTGAATTTGGGATTACGGGTCGGAGTGATATCTACCCGTATATTTAAATTTCGGATTGAAATCCGTATCCCTTGACCATAGGGTATGAAATTATATACAGACACCGTTGGTCCATATGTATAAATATTTTGAAAATAATTTCTATGGGTTGAAAATAAATATACGGTTTTAATAAATATTAATTCTTAAAATATTATATGAAAATAGAAATTTTATATATAGATTTAATAGTAATATTTTGGAGATCGATTTAATCCATATAATATGTTTAAGTATTTATTTAAATTTATATTTCAAAATTGATTGTTGTAATAATTTGGATAAGTTAAGGTTGAGAAGACAAAGTTGAATTAATTGAAATTGTATTTAGTTAAGTATTTTACTTAATTGGATTATTTGAACCAAAGAATTTGAAATTTAAGATTCCATTTATAACTTGATTTTGATTTAAATGATTAAATGGAGGTTTCAAGTTTAAACAAATCGGAAGGAATATTTAGTTTAAAGGTAAATTGGGTTATTAAATAAATATTGAATTTATTTAGTGAACATTTCAAGACTAAATAACAAGGTTAAATCGAGATCTATACGAAACCGTTAAATCAAACTTTGAGTTGTTGAATATTAAAGCGTTGAAATATAGTAGAATTTAAACGGTAAAATTTTGATTTAGTTCCGTATTTGAAATGAATATAATTTGAATTTGTTTGATCAAAAAAACTGAATTGTATAAAAATTTATAAATTGAGATTGAATTAAATTTGAATGGGATGGTCGGGTTGATTTAGGAAACGATTTGTTAAGTTGAGGAAACTACAAATATTCTACTCTAAATATTTATGTGTATATATATATAATGAAAAGATATTTTTGTTGTGAAGTATAAATTAATTTGAAATGACCTCGGTATTATAGTGTATATTTCTACCTTATAGATAGTTCCATGGACCCTTAGAGGATGGTTATCCCAAACGTCCTTTAAGTTAATTATATTTCAGTTGATATTTCACTTGAGTTAGATTTATAGATATAAGAATGTTAATCCTGACTCGAGTGTTTTGTGTTTTTGCTTTACGCTCGGGTCAGACTGAGAGATACAGCATTTGAGACTCAACTTCGAAGTTGGAGCTTTGCTTGAAGATCCAGCTATCTATCCCTTCAGTCATCCAGTTGATTGGTTCAGAGAAGCCATCTGTTGCATTGGAGACTTCATGGCATTTGAACAATTCGGTTGTATTTTATTTCTAACTCTGAGGTATATAGTAGCTTCATGAACTACTATTCTTTATCTATTCCGCTGCATTGTATTACTCTGTGTAAGTGATCTATGAATGATTTATTTACTGTATATTTTAAGTTTTGCCAAATTTTATTAACAATTCGATATTTTGAATTATTCAAGTCGGACATGTATGGTTTTATTGTCGATTTGAATGGTCCAAAATAGCGGGCTGTTACACCTAGAAAGTTCGAAAACCCAAATAATGGTTTTTTCCCCAAATCCAAATCTAAGCTCCAAATTAATTAAAAATCAAGGAAAATTGGTAGCAAATCAAACTCTCCATGTTTCTAGCTTCAATCCAAGACCAAAGCTCATTCCTTTACTTGCTATATCTACTAGTTTGCTTCTAATAAATCCTAAGGTGAGTTGGACACTCACATTTCTAGCTTATACTGAGATTTAAAGGTAAGAAATCTCAATTGTGTTTGTCGCATGTTCATTTGCGATTTGTTGTTAGTAAATTGCATATATCTCTTACGTTTTAAATCGGAATTAGGATTTTTTTGAAGTTTTGGAAAGCTTAAAAAAGTTTGACTACTTTCATGTTAAACATTTTTGAAAATACCGAGCATAGAGGGTCGAAAAACCTAATGTAAACTTGCTACCCTGTCATTGCAAAACCGTAATTTTCTATCTTAAATGTCATTGGTAATTTGAGCATATCCTTCTCATTTGATGTCCAAATTTAACAGTTATTGATGTTTTGGAAAGAATAAATTGTATAATATAACTTTTTTGTTTGGGTTTCATTAAATTTGAAGTTTACATGGTCAAAAGTTCGTTCTAGTGTCAATGTCCCGAGACTAAAATGACAGCCGTAGTGAACTTCAGATCTGAAAATTATTTTGGTCATAACTTTTTCATTTCTTATCATAATTTGATATTTTTTGATGTTCCGGAAAGCCTATGATATCCTATATAACTTTTATTTTTTGTGTTTTCTCAAGTTTTGGGTTGAATAGGGCCAAACTGGCTAAACAAGCCACTGGCCTTTGTTTTTCCTGTGTATTCATTTGCTGGCATGAGTTCGACTTTGAGATGTCACAGTTTCTTCATCTCTAATCGAAACTCAAAGATACTTTTTGCAATTTAATGTAAAAGATTTTGAAATTTATTTCTATAAATTTTCAGGTCTCCCAACAATTTTAACATGTATATATCTGCTGTTGAACTTGAACCCGCGGCATGCTGAAATTCAGCGATTTTACTTTGTTTTAGTCCAACTTTGAAACGAAGCAGATTCTTCGTTTCAAACTGGATTTGAGTGATTATTTTTGCAGATTGAAGTAGGAGTATAGAATTACGTTCCTGCAAATTTTCATGACAATCGGGGTTCTTTTGCTATTTTGAAACTGCTGTCGAACTTGAACCCGCAGCATGCTGGAATTTAGCGAATTAAGCTTGTTTTAGTCCAACTTTTAAACGACGCAGATTCTTCGTTTCAAATCGTATTTGAATGATTCTTTTTCAAATTTAATAGGAATGTTGAACTACACTCCTGCAGAATTTGAAGTTATTTTGAGACTGCTAACTTGTTCAAACCTGATGTCGAATATTGAGTCGTAGCTTGTTTTAAACATATAATACTTGGTGTAATTTCCGTTATTTCGATGTTCTCTTGATATTTCTTTCTGGATTTCGTACACGGGTTTTATAATATGTTTTAAAAATGTTTTTCAAATAAATCTGATTTTGAAATTATAGTAAGTATAAAAATTATACACTCTATAATAAGAGACTTCAAAGGCAATTTCTAAAGCGATTTCGAAGCCTTCCTAAAACTCGCTTTCTTCAACTTAATTTCTATAAAAACAATCAATTTCGCACTTTGAGCGAAGAGGGAGGAGAATTAAATGATTGGATAAAATGCATGCTGTGAACACTTCCATTTATCTTTTCAGTTAATTCCTAATCTATTAGTTCGATCGTTTTGGCCTACGGGTCTGGTTTACAGATGATATGAGGTGAACCTTTTGCTGCTTTGAGTGTGAAAATTACTAACAGTTAGTAAACTGTTTAGTCCGCACGGGTGGCATGGGACACACGTTAACACTTTTCGGGTTCCTTTCCGAGAGTTTGTGACACATATTAGCAGTTAGTGGGGTCCAGTACTGGACCTCTGGACCTTCGCCACTACGGTTTGTTGCCTTCGGGTTTGTTGCCCTATATTATAGCTTTTGGAGTTGGTCCTTCGTCACTGCTCGAGAGGTACTTTGGTTTGTCACCTTCGGGCTTGTGGATCCTTGTTTATATAGTGGTTAGCACGTGCAATTTGTATTTCATTGATATTTATATTTCCCTAGAGTATCACCTTTCGCGGTCGGATGTAACATCCCGCCTTTTCGCACGATTTAAACGGACACACGTGCCAATTCAAACCATACGTAAGGGCGGATTGTTATGGGATAAATAAGAAAAACAGAGAAAGAAAAAATTACTAAACAGAATCACACAGTGGAAGGATAAAATATAATAATCAAATATACAGTTCATGTAGCTGTTTTACAAAACCTTTGATTTTATTTATACAATACATATCAGAGTACACATACCATACGACAAAGCAGCGGAACAATATGAGTGTAGTGGAATATAATTAATATTAATAATAGAAATCTCCATCTTCGTCCTCTAGAGCTAAAGTCTTCGATCCTGAAACGCTCGGACTGACTCGAGCGAATTTGAAAAGACAAAACACTCGAGTCAGAACTAAAAGATCTTATGTTAGTTAAATTAACAGAAATAAATATGAGTACAGTAACTCAAGAGACGCTCGGGATTTACATCTCCTAAAGATCCGTTAAACTATTTACTATGTAGTATGTTGCGCTATTATAATAGTGTCTAATTGTAAAATAAACTTACTTTTAAATAGCGTTAAGTCTTTACATTTTCCACCTTAACACATTTATATATTCCCATAGTCTATACAGTACCGTAATCTCCCCCGTAATGGGCGTCGTCAGAGGGCACTCCATAGGTATAGTACAAAACAAAATCGTATAAGGCGCGCTAGGGTAGGTGACACGGCACAACTAGGCAATGCCAGGGTAGATATACCAATTACGCTTACGGGCCGATGGAAACGCGCAGCGCGCAGCTGCCGCCCACCTCGGACAAACTCCCTACATCAAAGAAATCAAAAGTGAAGGTGGCCACCGAAAATCCAAAGTCTAAGTATAGTATCGAAGGAAAGTGTCCGATCAGAGGTGCTACCTCATTAACCCGTCGATCGCTCCTGTTTTAGCCACCCTATGCCAACTCACGGGAGTTGGGTCCTCGTATTTACCTTTAAAGGAAACGCCGCCACCAACCTACTTCATTCTGGAATCTCCACCACGTACACGGTTGTTAAAGTGGTTTTTGAAGTTGGAAGAGAGTATGACAACTTCCGATCCCGGTCTCTTCAACAACCAATCGTTATTATAACACCGCGGTCTTTTCAAAATAGTTTATACTTTAAAACCAGAATAAAATATCCATTTTAAACCCATATAAATATGATATCATTTATATTTTTAAAACCCTAAATCAATACGATATCATTTATTTTCCAATATATATTCCTTCCAAAATCATAGGGTTTCCAAAGTAAAATATTTAGAAATCAAACTCTTGAACATAATATTTCCAAATTATACTACCTTGAAAAACATAGCTTTGAAACAAATTTCCATCTCTTAAATGGTTAATTATTAAACTACATTTATAAAACAAAATAGCTTCTTTAGATTTCACAAATCGATTTCAAAAATCGATTTACACTTCCAAATACCATTTCAATTCTTATGTTTCAAGGCTTTAAATATTTCACCATTTCAAAAAAACAACACATTTGACAAATCCATATGTATCAAATTCAATTACTTCTTATTTAGACTTGAAATGTTTACTTAATGAATTCAATATAATTTAAGTAAAACCTTTAACTTCACATAACTGGATAATCTTTCAATTTATTAAACTTGATATATTCATTTAAATCACTCTACACAAAAATCAAGTTATAAAAATCATACCCTTTAAAAATCAATAACCTTTTTATTTAATTCCAAATTTTACTCAATATTCATCTTCCGACCTTATTCTCATTTAAGTCAATAAAACTCCATAACTTAAATTTTAAATAAATGCTTAATCGTATTTGATCTTAAAAATCAAACATTATTTTATACTTCAAAACAATTTATACAAAGCTTAAAACCGAAAATTACTACGTATAAATAACCTTTATTAATAACCAAATCAAAAACCCATAAACCACATATATATAGCTTTGCAAAAACCATAGAAAAACATTTCAAAAAAATAATTTTATATATATACCGTGGTGCTTGTATAAAATTTTCTACTCTATGGTCAAGTGATACGGATGTTTATCATTTCAATCCACAATTTAAAATAAAAATGCGGTTGTATATCATTTCAAACCGCAATCCCGAATGAATGAAATGCATGATAACTTGCAGTTTATACAATATAAAATATAGCATCCATTCATCCAAATATCAAGCATCAACCATTATTTTCAATCATCATCCAATTTAAACAATCATCGATATGGAGCATATAAATTATACAAGTAATAAATAACAGGTATTAACTAAAAGTTTATATTCAATTATAAATTTAATAACTGTTACTAGCAGTTTATATACAAAAATAATTCAAATTTAACTGTCAGTTGATACGAAATAAAAATTTAACATAACTATGATTGGCAGTTAATATGCAAATAAATAAATTCTAACTGTCAAATTTAGGTGCAATAAATAAAATAAATTAACAGTTAAATCAAATAAATGCAATTTAACAGAGATAATGAATAAAACCTGCCAAACAGTCATAAATAAATTTCTACTCATATCTAAAATTAATTTAAGAGACATATGAAGTTTTAGAAGTTGTGAGTGGGTAAAAACACTCACCTTTTGAATTTAAATTGAATTTAAATCCGATTTAAACCCAAAATTTTGATAGTCCCCAAATCTGTCCAAACCAGCACCAACTGATCCAGAATTTAATTTCGAGCCTAACAAAAAAATCTCGTGTAAAACGGACAACGTATGCTAAAGTTATTAGTTTTAAACTAGTTGAAAACAAAATTAAAAATTAAAATAAACTAACCATACTAGATGCCACGTCACTAGGGCTCCACGTGCGCACAGGAAACAACAGGAATGCGACCCTAACTTCTCGAATTCGAACAGGGCTGCCGCATGAAACCCTAACCTCAATTTTCACGCCGCCTACATGTACCACCACGTGAATCGAAGCCCATCACCACGCTGATCGCCCCAAGCCGACCCCCCTTGGCAGCTCGCGCGCGCCCCTATGTGGCTGAAACCACCTCCGCCGCCGCCCCATTAAAACGCCAATTTCTGGCGATCGAGACCACTATGCCTCAAGCCGATCGTGCCGATGTTCACTGCAGGTCGCCCTCAACAGTCTGCCACTCCCCGATCGAGAAATTATGAAGGATCCACCGTCGAAACAATAAAACCCTAATACGGACGGTCTGAATTGATTCGAAATTCTCGGACAAACGGTGCGACGAATTGAAAAATGAACAGCACCATTGAATTACGCTCGTCGAGAACATCAACATATATTTTTTTGGAATTTTTTTGAGATGCTTGAATTTTCATTTGAATTTTGAATAGAATTGGATCTGAAATTTGCATCCATTGAGGAAGAGAAAGAGTTGAAGAAATGAACGTACAGCAAAAGAGAATAGAATGGAGGCTAGGGTTTATCACAGCCTATTTATAGACAAGCTGCAATAGAATAGGTGTGGCACGAATTATAAACGTGCTAAATGGTAGTTGGCCCAAAAAGCCCGTTCTGACCCCGGAACAAAATTTGTTAAACCCATATATCCAAATAGGTAATTTAAAATATTCTGAACGCGATGGAAAAAGTTTCACGTCCAAATTCGATCGTATGAAGAAGTTATGCTGTAAACAAAATTTTCAAATTGATTTTAATTAAATCGATTTCAAGGCGTTTTGCGTTCGTACGATCAAATGACAAGTCCGATCGATATGAAACTTGTAATAATTCACCGATACGGATCCGATGAAACTGGTTTAGTCGAAATCCGAGTGCGTGACCAAAATGGCTATTTTTATATTAATTAAATAAAATTAAATTAAATCAATTAAATCGAATTTTATATTTCAATTATAGAGTTGACAATTTATCACCTTAATACTCCTCCATCATTCGCAATTATTTAAACATAATTTAAATGTCAATTTAGAGAAGATAGATTTATCAATTGAAATGCCCTATCTTAAATTTCATTATATTCAAAATTATAAATTTTAGTTCCCAAAATTTCTATTAAATTAAATAATCAATGCTTATTCCATCTATAATTTTTAAGTAGATGGATTCCAAGTTGGGTTCAAAATCTATTGTTCTAATATTCTTGACTTTTAGTTAAATCTCTATAAACGTAATGTTTAACTTTAATTTCATTTATTTTGCAATACTTTTAATTAAACTAAAATATCGCTTTTTATACTTAAATATATACTCCCATTTGTTTATTCAAATTTGCACTATTATGCATTATTTTAACAACTCATTCATAACTTTGAATCTATTCCCCAAATTTCACATTTCTATTGTTACATAAATTTGAATTGATTACTTGCCTCACTGATAAATTTAATATTTGCATTGGTTTTTCTTATACTAAATAAATTTCCCATATTAATAAGGTTTCAAACAATCAATAAGCCCAACCCCTTTTACCAATTATTTTTCTTTAAATAATTCATGTCTCTATAAATACTTACGTTTACACTTTATAGTTATTTTAATATAGCCCTTCCAACACTCTTAACCCTTATCTTTAAGTTCACCCACTTGTAATATTAAATTATATTTGTTACAACTCAATGTTGGCATTTATTACTATTAATTTATTCAATGTTTACTGCCCCTTATTTCAAATTCTTCCATTTACAGTTGCGACTTTACTATTCACAGTTACTTTTGTATACTCCTTTCCTATTTAAACCAAATATAACAAATTCCAATTAAATCCAATTATTACCTTTAAAATAAATCATCACATTCGAATATGTCTATTAATTTGGAATGTTTCATTTAAGTTTATAAATGATCCACTTGCATTAACATAATTCTTTAAATTTATTCCCATTTACGGTTAATCAATGTTATATTACATTAACCAAATTTAATATATTCCTTTAATTTCTCATCTTCAAAGTATATCTATGTAAAAATCTTTCCACTACTGAATTTATTGAATCTTATGCAATCTTACTATAAATAAGTTTTAAATTACCATTAATTGTACATTCAATTACTATTCAAAGTATTTATGCCTTAATCAATTCGATATATACGTTTGTTTCCTTCTATTTAATTTATAACCTAGCATATATTTTCCTAAATCATATTTCATTACATTCATTAATGGGTATTGCATTGAAATCTAATTTATTAGCTTGTATCACAATATTACCTTTAATTACAATTGGCTTACCAATTTTTATTCAATAACCTAAATAAATACATATATATTAATCAAATCCTTACATTTGTTTTTCACATACTCCATAAAATCAAATCATAACATTTAAATGATTTAATTGAATTGGAATTTCATCCAAGTCATAAATTATTACTTGCACTAATATGATTCCTTAATTACATTCCAATTACCATATACAAACTTTTATTGCATTAAATCAAATTAATACTTTCTTAAATTTCTCATATTAAATTCCAGGTAAGCATCTCTTTCAACTTAATTCATTCGGATTAAATTCGAATTACTATAAATAGGTTATAAGTTACCATTTACTAAATTAAACTACAAACTTAATAATTCAACCAAATTAAATCCACGACATTTTCGGGTCGTTACATCGGTCCTTTGAACCAGTCGATACATAGCGATTACCTTATGGAAACTGGCAATGCCTTCTTGGGCATTTGTGTTTGCATATCTGGCTTGATTTGGGATATTTATATCCTTTGTATATTTTGATTTCCCGATGATATGAGGCATGCGACATTTTAGCGATTCATGAGATTTTTTGTCTCCTTTGTGTTTTATGCTTATTAAAGCAATAGTGTTCTATCACTTATTGTAATCATATATGCCATATATGATGCATATCCTCCATATGTCTTTGGTTAGCTTTATTATAGTTCCTTCTTGTTTAAGAAAAACATCACTATGCTCTTATGTTCCATTATTTTTCTATCACCTTTGATTTGTTTAGCTAGACAGACCTGTGTATTTTATACTCGGGTCAGACCGAGGTGTTTTAGGTTAGGTACATTTAGACTTAGCCTATTCTGCTTCTACATGGACATTCTGCTAGCTCATTTTGTTATAGCTTTTTGTGTTGTCCTTTTTGTTGGCACTCTGATGTATATTCTTTTGACCCATGCTTGGGTTCTGGTCGTTATACCACTTTGATGTATCATTTTGGATTGTACTACCGATTGTATCTATACTTATGCATATGTATGCATTTCTGCTGTTTTGTGATGATTATTTACGTTTGAGTTATTATTTTTTGTTCTGATAGATCCGTTAGCAATTATAGTTTTTTGTGGTAAATATTTATTGGATATGTTGATCCACTTGATAAGAAAATAAAATAGATAGCACTTACCGACATATTCAGTGGATAGTTAAGACAAGGCTATAGATGGTCTCTCCTATGCAGCTCTATTCTTCGCATTAGCAGACGTTATTACCTCGTAATACTCTTTGTTAATATGGGTCTCAGAGTGGGGCGTCACAACTTGGTATCAGAGCTGAGCATAGAACAAACCGTGATAAACACAAAATAGAAACACATATTACAGTACATCCAAATATAATACAAGTGATAACATAGTTTCCCACTATCGTATTCATCAATCATGCCTTTAGTCTTTTCATTTCCTTAGAATGGATAATAAGTTTGAAAACATTATAAGTGATTTGAATATCACTATTTTTTAAAATAGTAGAAATTAGACCTCATATGGCTTAAATTTAAATTATGTGTTTTGATCCTTAGTGATTAAAGTGGCACAGCGGAAATGGTGTGACCGTTTACGCTGGCACATTCAATGCTTTGTTTTTAGTAAATGCTTGTTTGGTTGATAATTGCATGAATGTGTGTTAACATAGTTGTAACGACCCATAAATTTTGATAAATAAATTGGTTGAATTAATAGATTTTTGTAATTTAATTTAGAAAGAAATAAATATTTTATAATTTATGATGAAGTAAATGTTAAAAATGAAATGCAACCATAGAAATTAAAGCTAAGTATTAACAATTGAAATGAATATGTCGATTAAATGAAGTAACGTAAATTGTTATACTAGGCTAAGAATTGAATATAAGAAAGCAATGGCAAATAGTGAATTAATTAATGAATTTATAATAATAAATAGTAATTGAATGTCCTGTAAGTATTTATAATATTGTTTGAAAAAGGAAAACTTATAAAAGTATGAATGAGATTAAGCATTTAATTAACCAATGCAATAATATATTGATTAATAATAACTGAATGTGAATTAAGGTAGTAATGTTAATGGCAGTTGATAAATAACCAATTTAGTGCAATCCCAATTTAATTGCAACAATTGTAAGGTTTTAATTGATTGAAATTAGTAGATTTGGGAAATAGATTCAAAAATTTATCAATTGATAGAATAATACGTAATAAATTGTAGATGATAGGATTAATGCTAGAGAGTAATTATAATAGTTGTTGTTTGATAATAAAGTAAGAATGCGAACCAAGATTATTAATTTAAATGTAATAAAGTGAATTAATTGGAATTACATGAAAAGATTTTTAATTTAAATGTAATAAAGTGGATTAATTGGGAAATATTAATGTGCCAAGATATAGCCTATGCAAATTGAAGTTAATAATTAATGAATTGAATGAAAGGCCAATTAATGAAAATAAATGGGAACATTGATTTGTGTGTAATAAAAGCTTATTAATGTGACTAAAAGTTAGCGTAACGATTTTTGTATGTTACCTATTTGTGTAGAGTGTTAATTTACAACTGGAAATCAGTTACAATAATTATAATTTAATATTACGTTAATGTTAATTAAGGTAATATTTGTAAGTAATGTTTGTTGAGTCAAAGCTTCTATGAAGATTTTGATTGCTGACAACAATATAAAGGCAATCGACAAATCAAGACCTACATATGATACTCTAGATTATAGGTTGATTATTTGATGTTGTAATAGTGATAAACTTGTTAAAATCTATCCTCAAATAATCATGCATCTCAAATATAGTCGATATATATACATTTAAACATCATTGCACATTCACTGTGAAAATTTACACAGACCGGTCGACCGGTTGGAAATGGGGCGGTCGACCGTTTCTGGTAAAGTTGCACAGTAAACGTGCACACATGCACATAACGACTATATATTTAAAATCCTGTCTACCGGTCATTTTTTGACCTGTCGACCGTTTATAAACAGAAAGCAAGTTTTCCAAACGACACTTCTCTTCTCCAAAAGTTGCATCTCCTACCTTTCACCAATAATCACAACTCTTAATGGCAACTGTTTCACCAAGAGTTACAACTATTTCTTCTTATATATACTCATCTAAATCGTTGATTCAAACATGAATATATATGATTATTATATGCTTTCTCTGATCTTACTTTCTAACATTCTTGCATTCTAAAAGCACTCATTTAATTAATAGCTTATTGAATCATTGAAACTATTTTATACCTTTTGATTCAATAAGCAATATACCTTCTTTAATCTTCACAAAACATCAGTCATATACTTTGAGGATAAGATTATAGGAAGGGTGTACTACTAGTGACAAATCCGTGTTTTCAAGAACACAAGTTGTCAACAACAATTGTATTTGTTTTTGTTGAAGTCCTCGTGTTGTAAGAGGCAAGTGTGAAGTCCTCGGTGTTGTAAGAGGCAAGTGTTGAAGTTCTCAGTGTATTAGAGGCGTGAAATCCCGTTCGGCTGTTCGGGTATTGTAAACCTGTTCCTCCGGGTGAAGCGAGGTAGTTAATAGTGAAAATCTAGATAGGAGTCTGGGACTGGACGTAGGACGGTGCTCCGAACCAGTATAAAAATCTCTGGTGTGATTTTTCTATTTTTATTTTCGCTTTGCTACTATCATCTATTTTCCGCATTTATATTATAGTCCATATTACACGATCCGTGTGTACTATATTAGTACGTGCATTAGTATACTCACCCCCACTTTCATTTGGTATCAGAGCACGGTCATCATATAACCGTAACACAGTTATTTGATATATTCTTGTAATATGGCAAATAACGCAAGTACTAGCACTCAAAACACCACTTACACAGAAGGGCAATCGACACAAAGACCTCCATTTTTCAATGGTCTTAACTATAGTTATTGGGCAACACGTATGTCATTCTTTATGCAATCAAGTAGCTATGATGCTTGGAATGCTACTCAAAGAGAAATAGTGAATCCAACAACTGATTATTCAGAATGGACTGTGGCTGAGAAAACGGCAGCAGCCGTAAATGCAAGAGCAATAAATATGTTGTTCTGTGCATTAGACCAAAATGAATATAACCGTGTTAGTATCTGCACTACTGCATATCAAATTTGGCAAACGCAAAAAATCACTCATGAAGGTACTAACAAGGTTAAACAAGCCAAAATAGCCATGCTGAAAAGTCAATTTCAAATTTTCAAAATGAAACCAAATGAAACAATCAATGACATGTATTCACGGTTTCAAACTATTCACCATGCACTTATTGGGTTAGGACAAAAGTATTCTGATTTTGATGTTGTTTCAACAGTCCTACATTCTCTGACTAATGAATGGGAAGGAAAAGTATTAGCAATTGAAGAAGCTAATGACCTTTCCGTCATGAAGCCAGATGAATTGATAGGAAATTTAATGTCCTATGAAGCAAGTTTGCAGGCTAGAAAAGAACAGAAAGAAGAAAAGAAAAATGTAGCATTTCATGTTGAGAAAGATGAAAATGAATCAGATTCTGAAGATGAAGATTTGGCGTTCATTGCAAAAGGATTCAAAAAATTCCTAAAATATCGAAAAGCCAGTCGCTACAATAAAAGGAAACCTGGATCAAATAAACCATCTTCATCTGCTATAGAATGTTTCAACTGCCATAAAAAGGGACACATGCAGAAGGATTGTCCAGAACAAAAGAAGAAGTCAGAAAATGACAAATTCAAATATAAGAAGGACAAATCAAAGAAACGAGCCTTCTCAGTAACATGGGATGACTCAGAGTCATCTTCATCAGAAAGTGAAAGTGATTCGGAGAATGAACAAGCTAATGTTTGTTTTATGGCAACAGAAGATGAGGTACAAATTCCTACATTTGATGAATTACTTGATATTAATGTTGAATTGATAGTCAAATATAAAGACATAAAACGTCAATTAAAAGTAGTCAAAGCAGATTTAAGTAGAGCAGAGTTTGAACGAGATATGTTAAAAGATGAGAAGAAAATATTAGAAGAAGAACTTGGAAATATTCAAGAATCATCATCTAATGTTGACTCTCAAATATCTCTTTTGAGTCATGAAATAGAAGCTCAAAAAGAGAAAAATAATGCTCTCACTACTGAAAATCATGAACTTAAAGCAAAAGTTAAAATTCTAGACCTAGAAAAAGCTAGTTTACAAACAAAGTTTGATGACATTACTCAAAATGTTTCTAACTTTAACAAAGGTCGAGAAAATTTGACTAAAATCATTGAAAGTTCACAATCTATTTCAGATAAACAAGGTTTGGGATATAACAAACATGAAACTAAGAAACATCTTAGAAATAAAAGGAAGAAAAAAATACAAAAAACTGAAGCTAAGAAAATTTTTAGTTTATTATATTTCAAACCAAAACCAGTTGTGAAATTTCAAAAGAGAAATGTTAAGACTATCAAAATATGGGTTCCTAAAACAAATAATAATTTGATTAGGAACAAATACATTCAGCATTTCATGAATACTGTACATTTTAATAACAATTATATATATAAAGGGGATACCGGACCCATATGGGTTTGGACTCCTAAGACCTAACTCTTAGGACCCTATAAAAAGTGGGTACCATGAACTTAATTCTAATTTTTTGCAGGTCCCACTGAAGAAAAGAGGAAAGTGGATATTGGACAGTGGTTGCTCAAAACATATGACGGGAGACAAAAGCTTATTAACAAATATTAAATACTCAGATGGTGGCTCAGTCACTTTTGGAGACAATTCAAAAGGTTATATCATCGGCAAAGGCGATGTGAGCAATTGCGGTACATCTAACTTACCTCTTATTACTAATGTCATGCTAGTTAGAAATTTAAAACACAATTTACTTAGTATTAGTCAGTTATGTGACAAGGGTTTTATAATTTCCTTTTCAAATAATAAGTGTAGTATTTTAGATAAAGACCATAATTTAGTTTTTGAAGGTTATAGAGACAGAAATATATATATTCTAAATATGAATATTAATCATAATTCAGATATGTGTCTTGTGGCTAATGACAATGATCCATGGCTATGGCACAAAAGTTTCTGTCATATAAACTTCAGAAATATTGACAAGTTAGCTAAAAACAATCTAGTTAGAGGACTACCCAAAATGAGTTTTAAAGTTAACAACATTTGTGATGCATGTCAATTAGGAAAATTGACCAAATCATCTTTTAAATCCAAGAAAGTTATATCAACATTACAACCACTTGAGTTACTGCACATGGATTTATTTGGACCTACTAGAGTTCAATCAATAAATCACAATCAATATGTGCTTGTAATTGTTGATGATTTCTCTCGTTATACATGGATAATTTTCTTAAAAAATAAAAGTGATGCTTTCAATCATTTCAAATCGTTCGTTAAAAGAATTCAAAAATCAAAAGGGATTAAAGTTAAAAATATAAGAAGTGATCATGGCGGAGAGTTTGAAAATAATGAATTTGAACATTTTTGTACAAAGAAAGGTATATATCATAATTTTTCGTTTCCCAGAACTCCACAACAGAACGGAGTAGTAGAATGAAAGAACCGAACTTTACAAGAATGTGCAAGAACATTATTGAATGGAACTACCTTACCAAAACATTTCTGGGCAGAAGCTGTCGCAACCGCCTGTTATGTTTTAAATCGTGTGTCCATAAGACCTCTTACCAAGAACACTCCTTATGAATTGTTTAACAAAAGAAAGCCCAAAATCTCATACTTCAAAGTTTTTGGTTCTAAGTGCTTTATTTTAAATACGAAAGACCATCTTGGAAAATTCGATCCAAAAGCCGATGAAGGAATATTTGTCGGTTATTCGGAACGAAGTAAGGCCTATCGGATATTTAATAAACGAACCAAAACTATTGAAGAATCACTTCATGTATCTTTTGATGAAATCTATCAGCATCCTCACACAATATCAGATGATGACGAATCAATAGTCATTAATAATCCAATCATCTCAAATACTGATTCTGACTCAGAAGTAATTATTGAGAATGCTCCTCAAATATGTGAATTACAAACACCACCAAGAATATTAAGAGACCATCCGACCCAAAATATAATAGGTGAAATAACATCACATGTCAGAACAAGGAGTCAACTCAATCAAATGGGTCATGTCGCTTTTCTCTCAAATATCGAACCCAAGAATCCAAAAGAAGCTGCTACAGATGATTACTGGATCATTGCCATGCAGGAAGAACTAAATCAGTTTGAGCGCAATGACGTTTGGGAACTTGTTCCAAGACCAACTGATCAGTCAGTAATTGGTACTAAATGGGTCTATAAAAATAAGGCTGACGAACAAGGAAATATCACCAAAAATAAAGCAAGATTAGTAGCACAAGGATACAATCAAGAAGAAGGTATCGATTATGAAGAAACTTTTGCACCAGTTGCTCGACTAGAAGCTATTAGAATTCTATTATCTTTTGCTTGTCATCATAATTTCAAACTTTACCAGATGGATGTCAAAAGTGCTTTTCTCAATGGATTTATCAAAGAGAATGTCTATGTCGAACAACCTCCGTTGTTCGTACATGAAAAATATCCTGACCATGTGTTCAAACTTAAGAAAGCTCTGTATGGTTTAAAACAAGCACCTCGTGCTTCGTATGAACGATTACGTAGCTATCTTATTAATTCAGGTTTTGAAATAGGCAAAGTCGATCAAACTTTGTTTATTAAACATTCTCGAAAAGATATTCTGGTTATCCAAATATATGTAGACGATATAATCTTTGGTTCAACAAACGATAAACTCTGCAAGGAATTTGCAAGTATTATGACCAAAGAATTTGAAATGTCTCATATGGGAGAACTATCTTATTTTCTTGGACTTCAAATCAAACAACTTTCAAACGGTATTTTTATCAATCAAGAAAAATACTGTGAAAATCTTATCAAACGCTTCGGATTACAAAATACATCTGGTAAACCAACTCCTATGAGTACAACTACACATCTTGAAAAAGATGAAAGTAGTAAGAATGTTGACCAGAAATTATATCGAAGCATGATTGGTTCTCTTCTTTATCTTACAGCTAGTCGTCCAGATATATTAACGAGTGTTTGTTTATGTGCTCGTTTTCAAGCCGATCCAAAGGAATCACATTTACGAGCAGTGAAACGTATAATTCGTTATCTTAATAATACCAAAGATTTTGGTCTTTTCTATCCAAAAGAATGTCCATTTGAATTAGTATCATATAGTGATGCTGATTTTGGTGGCTCACGAACGGATAGAAAAAGTACAAGTGGTACGTGCCATTTTATTGGAAAATCACTTGTCTCTTGGTTTAGTAAGAAACAGAATTGTGTTTCACTATCAACATGTGAAGCTGAATATATATCAGCGGCTCTTGCTTGTACTCAAGTACTATATATGCAACAAACACTTCAAGATTTTGATATTCATTTATCAAATTCTATTATATACTGTGATAACACAAGTGCTATAAATCTTTCTAAAAATCCAGTGAATCACTCTCGAACTAAACACATTGATATCCGTCATCATTTTCTTCGAGATAATATTGAAAAAAGAAATATATGTCTTGAATATATCCATACTGACAATCAATTAGCAGACATTTTTACTAAGCCGCTGCTCGAATCTAATTTTATTAGATTACGAAGAGAGCTTGGTTTAATTTCAAGAAAAAATCTTGACTAAGCAATTACTAATGTACACTTTCTCTTTTGGTTATTCTCTTTAATTATAATTTTTTTTTTAAACTAAACTAATGTCTTTTCTCCTAGTAACCGTATCTTTTACTTAACCTATTTTTTATATTAAATATTAGCCATTGCTTTATTTAAATGGTTAAATTTTATTTACTCATTTTATAAATTCAGTTTTAAAAACAAAGCTATTTTTAGAATAACAATAAAATTTCTGCTTATATTTTCGTGGTTAAAAGTTATCATTAACTCACATCCATAAGATTATATATAAGAAACTTATATATAAGCTTGCAAATTTTTTATACTTTGATCATCTTTAATTCTTATCTATCCATAATAATATATTCAACTTACACTATGGCTCATATTTGTGACAAATGTGCGCAAGAATCTCACATTTCTATTACAAGCTCTGAGTCGGACGAATATTATTCTCCTACTACTCCAAAACAAAAATCAAGTTGTCATCATCAATGCTCCTGTATGTCTGATAAAACTCCAAATTCAAAACGAGTTAAAAGGACACTATTCTATTCTCCTCGAACCAAAGCTCAAATTGAAGAGATACACCACTACCAAAAACATCAAATCGACCTTCAGAGACAATTGCATTATGGACAAAACCAACTGTATCATGAACAACAACGTACGTCGGCGCGATTATCCGTCTTAGAAAGAATGGCATCGTTCTTCTGCGGATCAAACAAGCACGATGTTCATGAACCAATGCCATCCAGGCCATCGACTTCAACGACTCCAAACTCTTGGGATAGAAATTATAACGAGAATGAAGGAGCTCGAAATAAGTGGAGTCCAAGGGCTAAACCTATTGAAGACAACAAAAATTCTAATGACAACTCTCCTTCTCATTAGAATTTCATAATGTATATTGTTTTGTTTTCATATATATTTCTTGTCATATCACATATTCTGTAATAATAATATAATATACAATATATGCAATCGATTTTTTTCAAAATTTTTTGCAAATTCAAGCAGTTTTCAACACAGAGCAAAACCGGTCGACCAACGGAAATATGACCGGTCGGCCAAAAATGCTCTCGGGTTGAAAACGGTCGACCGGTAATATATAGGCGGTCGACCGGTCGCATGCATTTATAGTTTTTTTTTCAGTTCACGTATATATTTTATACCCCACACTCATTTCTTTCTACTTCCTACTGAAAGCTTTCCCAATTCCCAAACCCTAGTTCATATTTCTCAAGCTCCAAAACTCTCAAATCCTCATCAATGGCTCCACCACAAAAGAAATCAAAGAAAAGAGCATCTTCAGAATCTTCATCTCTAACTCTCTCTGCCAGAAAGTGGCTTGAAACTCCAGTTGCCGTAACTCGATGGAATCAAATGACAAATTATAAGTTCCATCCGGGCTCATTCATCAAATTCGAAGACTTCACTTCATACGGTATTCGTCGTTTAGCAAACAATTCCAATATTTCTCCTCTAATAGATTTTTCAGATAATAGCGTAGAAATTAATCACTTAATGATTAAATTATTCTACACAAATTTGAATTTAGAAGAATATACACCGGATAATCCAAATGGAGTTATTTGGTCGGTAGTTTGCGGCAAACGAATTTATCTTACTCATGATAGAATAGCTTCTATTCTTGGAATACCAAATCGAGGTGAAGAATTTTCATCGACATTTTGTGAAGTATTCACCCGAAATAGCACTAGCCATAAGTTTATAGAAGATAATAGTGACGGCACCAAATCGATTGGGCTACGACCGACAGCAAGGCTATTACATCGTGTCTTGATGCACTCTCTATTTCCTCGATTAGGAAATTATGATGCCGTCTACAAGGAAAATTTCAAGGCTCTTTATGCTATATACGGGGAAATCGAAATCAACTGGGCTCACATGATTTTCGATGAAATTTTAAAAGTGAATAACTCCACTCGACCTCATTTCTTCTATAATGAGTATATTATGCGCATATTGCTAGCATGTGGAGTAACAGCCCCTGATTCAGCAACATCTACACCAAAATGCATTGACTCCACTACCATCAAGCGCATGAAACTTCCTCCTCCCTATGTTCAGATTATGCCATTCGAACAATGGCAACAACAAGGTACACAAGCACAACGAGCTCCATCTTCCCGACCTCGTTCCGCAGAAGTTAGGTTGTTGAAATCTAAGTCGTCTACAAGAGAATCTCTTGAAACCATCGCTCGTAATCAATTCTTACTTGAAGCGAGACTCAAACGTATGGATTCAAAAATTGACAAACGATTCAACAAGGTCAAGTCTTTCTTCAGTGCTATATGGGATGCTATATCATGTAGCACATCTGTCTCTACCCAACATCAAGACCCCGGAAAGCGTCCGGCTCCTCCCACTTTCACTTGGTCAACATCCGAGGAATCTGCTGGTACAAGCGGACAAGGTCATGGAGAGACATCTAGAGGTGATGACGATGACGATGGTAACGATGACAATGATGACGATGATGATGATGAAGATGATGAGGAGGAGATTCAGTCGGACTAAAGCTAGTTTGTTTATTTTTTTTTTTAAGTTCTTTAAAAACATCTGTGACACTTGTACTAATTAGTGTCCATCTTATTGAACTATGGCATGTATGGTAGTTTTCAAAACATCTTATGTTTAAATATGTATTATGCATTGTTCTTTTTTGGTTCATATTCTCTTTTGTTTACTCCTTTTTGTCGATGACAAAGGGGGAGAAAGGTGCTAATAATTGTTTGCAGGGAGAAAGGTGCTAATAATTGTCTGTAGGAAATCACATATTCAGGGGGAGATTCAATACTTTAGCTATATATTGTCATCAATCAAAAAGGGGGAGAATGTTGAGTCAAAGCTTCTATGAAGATTTTGATTGCTGACAACAATATAAAGGCAATCGACAAATCAAGACCTACATATGGTACTCTAGATTATAGGTTGATTATTTGATGTTGTAATAGTGATAAACTTGTTAAAATCTATCCTCAAATAATCATGCATCTCAAATATAGTCGATATATATACATTTAAACATCATTGCACATTCACTGTGAAAATTTACACAGACCGGTCGACCGGTTGAAAATGGGGCGGTCGACCGTTTCTGGTAAAGTTGCACAGTAAACGTGCACACATGCACATAACGACTATATATTTAAAATCCTGTCTACCGGTCATTTTTTGACCTGTCGACCGTTTTTAAACAGAAAGCAAGTTTTCCAAACGACACTTCTCTTCTCCAAAAGTTGCATCTCCTACCTTTCACCAATAATCACAACTCTTAATGGCAACTGTTTCACCAAGAGTTACAACTATTTCTTCTTATATATACTCATCTAAATCGTTGATTCAAACATGAATATATATGATTATTATATGCTTTCTCTGATCTTACTTTCTAACATTCTTGCATTCTAAAAGCACTCATTTACTTAATAGCTTATTGAATCATTGAAACTATTTTATACCTTTTGATTCAATAAGCAATATACCTTCTTTAATCTTCAAAAAACATCAGTCATATACTTTGAGGATAAGATTATAGGAAGGGTGTACTACTAGTGACAAATCCGTGTTTTCAAGAACACAAGTTGTCAACAACAATTGTATTTGTTTTTGTTGAAGTCCTCGTGTTGTAAGAGGCAAGTGTTGAAGTCCTCGGTGTTGTAAGAGGCAAGTGTTGAAGTCCTCAGTGTATTAGAGGCGTGAAATCCCGTTCGGCTGTTCGGGTATTGTAAACCTGTTCCTCCGGGTGAAGCGAGGTAGTTAATAGTGAAAATCCAGATAGGAGTCTGGGACTGGACGTAGGACGGTGCTCCGAACCAGTATAAAAATTTCTGGTGTGATTTTTCTATTTTTATTTTCGCTTTGCTACTATCATCTATTTTCCGCATTTATATTATAGTCCATATTACACGATCCGTGTGTACTATATTAGTACGTGCATTAGTATACTCACCCCCACTTTCAATGTTAAGGTTATTCATGTTGGACAATTTGTTGAATTATAAGTATTGGAAATAAAGCTTTATCAATATATTGTAATTTAATTAGATTAATTGCAATTAAATGAAATTATAATGTCTAAATATTACGTTATTTTAAGATGGAATGTGAGAATATTTAATGTATTACTTTTGAATCCAATGTTAAATCCATCTATTTGAAATTTATCAATGGAATGATCATTAATTTAATTAATTAAATGGGATTATTGGAATTTAATTTATAATTTCAAAATTTAACGAAATTTTGGTTAATACTGAAATTAATAAATTAATCAACTCTAATTGACAATTAAATTTGGGTAAATTAGTGTAAATGATTTAGAAATTTAAAAATGATGAAATTTGTTAATTGTAGATTTGAAACTGAAATTTTGATTTAATTTGTTAATTTACTGTTTTAATTAATTAATGTAAAAATAGCCATTTTGGCCACCGACTCGGATTTCGATGAAACTAGTTTCGTTGGATCCGCAACGGTGAATTATCATAGGATTTCAAGTTTCGTAGCGATCAGACTTGTCGTTTGATTGCACGGACTCGAAACGCCTTGAAAATAATGAAATTGAAATCAATTTGAAAAATATTGATTTTAGCATAACTTCTCCATATGATAGAATTTGGACTTGAAACCATTGCCATTGCGTTTAAACTATTTTAAAACACCCATTTTGATATACAGGTTGACCCAATTTCGTTCCAAAGTAAGAACGGGCTTTCTAGGCCATTCATCGTTCAGCGCATTTATATATCGGGTCCATCTATTCTATTTCAACCTGGCCTATATTTACCCTATTATAAACCCTAACCTACCTCTATTTCTCATTTGTCTGTGCGTACAATTCTTCTTCACCTCCTCATTCCAGTGGCAAACAATTCCAAATCCAATTGCAAATTCAAAAATCAAAGTAAAATTTAAAACTCTCTAAAAAAATTTAGAAAAAATATATATTAAAGATCTCAATGATACGAACCTACGTATGATGTTCGTTTAGTGACCGGATTGATCAGAAATCACGATCAAAGTCGAATTGGGCGTTTTAGATTTCAACATCAATCGATGAAATTGAAATCTGGGTATTGTAGAACTCATCAGGGGAAGTCATTTGGTGGTGGTCGCAGCCTCTATTGGTGGCTAAGGCATCGGAATTTGGCGACTTAGGGTTTGAAAAACCTTGGAACTTTGGCGGCGGCGGCAATAGGGGAGGCCGAGTACGATGGCCTTCAAGGTGTAGATGTGGCAGAGGGAGGCAGTCGTGGTGGCTATGACGACTTGGAATTTTTGATCATTTGAAATTGGAATATTTAATTGGTTTTAACTATTTAAAAATAAATTTTTAACTTGAATTCAAATATCACCATTTATTCGGCAATTTAATTATTAAATTAAATAAGTTGAAGTTGGATAAAATGTTGAATCTGGAGTTTCAAGCCTATTAAAAATAATTTGAAGGCTTGTAAAATTTATATTGGTAGTACTGAAGATAGTAGAAGTGTTAAAATTGAATTTGGAAGTGCTTTGTTAAGTTTTGAGATTTTATTGTTTAAATTGAATTTTAAAATAGCCTTCCGAGGCACAATCTCGGAATTCAACGAAACCAGTTCCATTGCTCCGTAATATTGTATTATTATCGGATTTCAAATTTCGTATTGATCGGAGTTATTGTATGAACGTATGACATATAAACGCACTGAAATCTTTGTTGAAAATTCAAGATATTTTGGTTTATATTCTATATATATATATGGAAAATCAGAATCTAATCAGGCCAAACCGTCAGCCGTTTCTTTTCCCATCAGTTGCGATTCTGTCCTTTCCAAGTCACTTTATCAAAGTAATTTATGCACGCAAGATGATTCAGACGCTACCCATTTTCCTTCATTCGTGCAGCCTTGTCTCGAAGATAAAAATATCTACCATTTAAAATTAATGGCTAAAATAAAATCATAACCCTCGTCTCTTTTCTGTTCGAACTGATTAACGGTAGACTCTAATCTCCCTCTTCAATTGAATCCTTTCTAAAAAAATAAAAAATAAAATATAAAATAGATGAGAGAAAATCATCGAGATGTAGCTCGATTTCTTTAGGCATCGAAGGGGAAGACGGAGGGGTTTTCGATCGTCAAGGTGAGCTTTGCGAGGGCAGCTCCATGCGCGCGAAACTATAGGCGGAGGCGGGATTTATCGCGACTCCATCGCGAGGCAGGAAGGTCAGGGCATGCTCGCGTGGGTGAGACTCATAAGATCGGCAAATGCCTGGAGTGGAGCAGTGAACTACGAAATGAGTTTTGGTTCACGTAGTGGATCCTCGAAGTCGAAATTATTCTAAGCCATCTGAGATTTGATGCCATCATGAAGTAAATGAGCGTGGGTTTTGGGTTGCAGCGGGAGTCGGTAGCGAGCTGTTGTGGCTCCAGTTTTTTTGCATATTAGGTTGGTTATGATTGGATTCCTATTGGGATCGAAGTGTTAAGATATATTGTAACGACCCAAAATTTTCGCACACGAAAATTCTGGATTGTTATGAAAAGGAAGAAAGAGATAGAAGAAGAAGAAGATCAGAAACAACATCTCACATTTGCAGCGGATAAAATATAATAAATAATAACAGTTTACAGAAGGATACTATATCTGTCAATTACAATTTTAATACATCAGAGTTACACATATACTCAAACACTGGACATATACAAATCAACATGTCTCAGATCTACAATATTATAATACAGCGGAAAATACTCTACACGTTCCTGTCATCCAGCTCGCCTCCTGAGCTCCAGAACGTTCTTACTTGAAAATCTGTAATACTGGCCTGACCCGAGCTTTACACCAAAGTAACACCCGGGTCAGGCTGGAAACCAGCGTGAGTAAACCCAACTAACATGGAATACCAAAGCAATCAACTTATATAAACCCGAGAAAATTATATCAATTCACCAAGCCACAAAATTATTATTGACAACACTTATTCCACATATAAGTTTCTAAATACCCAAGATTTTCTAGTTCCTCCAAATCATTTCACTCCAGTATATAGATTTCACATATCAATCTTATATACATTCGAAGTGGTTTCGGGTATTTACCCAGTACCTGATCTCTTCGAATCTCATATCATCCTATACCAAGTTATCTAAATGAAATACACAACATTTCACATCAGGGTTATCAACTCCTTCAAATCATGTAGTACTATTCAATCATTTAGAAGCAAAACTTATCACATACAAATCAATTCAATTGATTCTAATTGAATTTCAAACCTCAATCACTTAGATTCCTTCATTGATTAATTCCAAAACAATTAATTAATTAACCCTTCCCTATTCATTCATCTTAATTAAATACCCTAGATTAATTATCCTTCAATTATATTCAAGTAATTATCTTTAATTAATTTCACGATATTAATTATTCTTAACCCAAAATCAATAAGTAATCTTAATTACTTCATGAATTAATTGACTATTTCAATTACGTTAATCCTTAATTACTTATACTAATTAACTTCTCTTAAGACACTTATTTCTGATTAATTCATCTTAATTAATCAATCTTTAATTACATCGTTGATTATATAAATTTATGATTTCCAACTATATTTCAATTTGTCCAAACCTAAATTAATTACATTAAATAATTAATCATTAATTAAAACCGCAGATATTAATCATTCTTGATTTAGCTCAACCTGTAATTGTCTACCTTTTTATTTACATCATTAAATAATTTAATTACTCATTTATAATAGAAGCTTAAAGGAATTCAAAACCAAATTTATTTTTAAATTTAATTCGGTTTACGATTGCACTTTGACATTCAAGTTACTAAAAACACTTAATATTTTAAAACTTATTTGTTAGATTTAACTTTGATTTAGGACTTGTTTTAAATATTTACTTTACAATTTAACTCCAGTTTTAAAAATCCAACTTTATATATTTCGATAATTCAGGGTACCGAAATATCCAAGCAACCCATAGCATTCAATCTTCCAATTACGAAAAATATTCGTCACAGAGTATCAATCATTCCAGTATATACTATATACCAATATATAATATGGCTCATCAATTCAATTCAACCATTCAACCAATCATTAAAATTTAACCACTTAAATTAAAAAAAAAATCCAAAAGCGTGAGATTACTCACCTTTGATTTTCGATTTGCAAATCCGATCCAATCTCGGCTTGGCTTCATGGTTTCGACCTTGTATAAACATTTTATAGTTTATTAATAACTTGATCTAATTTGATAATTTATTTTTAACATTAAATAAATTTTAATTAACTAGTTTTAAATAATTGTTCTCATTTTTGAAATGAAATCTACTAGGATAATAAAACTCTAAATTTAACTTTATTAATAGATTTTCGTAAAGAATTTAATTTACAAGTTTATATGTATTAAAGAATCCACTAATTTTCTTCAAACTCTACCAGCATTTTAAAGTTTCCTATTTTAAAAATATTACATCTATTATATTCTTACTGTTTAAATAAAATAAGTGAGTTGATAAATATATATATTAAATTAACTTTTGAAAAAGAAAAAAAAGAAATGAACTACAGTATGCTTAATACCTTACTGCGAACAACAAACACGTTCTGGAAATGCCAGATATTCCACCATAGTGCTCGAGCTGGAGCTCGATTCCACTTCACGATGTCGACATCGAGCCACGACCCAACCTGCTTGTCTTCCACCTGCGACTGCAAATTCCCCCTCTCTACCTTGATCGTTTGCTAGTCGAAACCCTAGTTCGAACCCCTCTGCGCTGCCACATGCTACTACAAAATCGACATCCTCACGCTACTTCATCGACCGTTGAAATCGTGACTTCTACTCACGATCCTTCCTGTTTCTCGGCGTTGTAAATCGAAAGCGCGTCCCCAAAAATTTCAGCGAACCCTGCCTCCACCGAAGCTCGCTTCTGACATCGCCACACCCGCAAAATCCCTCACCTTCCTTGCCCAAACTGAGGTTGTCGAACTCAAGCAATAACTCGTTCATTTTTCCCAAATGAGAACAATTCGTGTGAACGAGATTTCGAATTTCGTTCTGAAAAATGATTTTCAATTTCGAGGAGGTCGGCTTCGGCCATTTTTTTATATTCGTTCGATTCTTCTTGAAGATAAGAGAAGGGGAACGGATGATAAATATTTATTTGGTAGCTTCCTGCGTACGATTGTTTATATAATTAAACATTGAAAATATCTCGTGTCGCACCGTGAAATTTCGAACCCCGAATCAGACATGACGACAGGCGTTTACAAGGTTTTACCCGCATTCCGGACACAATGGAACGTGTTTCGGAAGCTAATTTGATCATATGTGCGAGTTATGGAAATGAACGATCAATTTTAAATTAAATCAATTAAAATAGTTCTAAGCGTTCTGAGCTGCCAGGGTCAAACGACAACTCCGATTGCTACGAAAATTGAAATCCGATAATAACTAACTATTACGGATCCAATGGAACTGGTTTCGTCGAATTCCGAGACTGTGCCTCGGAAGGCTATTTTTAAATATCGATTTAAACGATATATTATTAAAATTAAACAAACCGCCTTTAAATTAAATTTCAACCGTTCTATTATTTTCATTATCATCATTATAAATTTTATAAGCCTTCTAATTATTTTAAACAGGCTTAGAATCGCAGATTCAACAATTTACTCAATTTTAATTATTAAATTCAATATTTAAACTATATAATTTAATGATTTGATTGTCAAGTACATATTGATATCTATAATTCAAGTTAAAATTAACTTTTAAATATTTTAAAATCAATTAACTATTCAAATTTTATATTGTTAGAAATTCCGGGTCGTCACATTCCTCCCCCCTTAAAGAATTTCTTCCCCAAAATTACTATTTAGGAAGAATGGACCAATACTCGTTTACCTTCCTCCCAAAATCCACAATTCAACATCCTACCATCTATCTTTTATTAAAGACCCACTATCACCTCAATCAACTTTCCAAAACCTTCTATAGTTTTCAAACAATACCCTTCTGCTCAATCATTTAAATTTCAATTTAAAATCAATTTTGAATTATCAAAATTTCCTTAAAAATTTTCTAACTCTGTAAATTTTCGAAAACTTTTTCCAACGTCTCCTTTGCGCGGCTAGCTCGATACAACTACAAAAGGCCTCTACGGGCTCCCAAATTCCAAAAGAAAACAAAAGCCAAGTGGCTAGATCAAAAACCCAATCCAATTTCATACAGAAATTTTAAATACATACCTTTTTGTCGGGCAATTCAAATTTATCTTCTGATATCAAAACCAATTTCCTCTTTCTCTTTATAATACCTACATAACCTACTTAGCAGTAATCTCCAATCATAGCCCTTTAAAATCATTTTATACATTTCCTTACATAGGTTTCATATCTATTTCAATTTAGTTTTTTTCCCATTTCAATATGATTTCAATTTGTCTTCAATTATGAATATTAAATTTTATCTTTCATTTATAACTGATTCATATTAGTTTTATTTACGAATTTACTTTAATTTCCACTTTGAAATTGTTTTGTCGTTTGTAAGATTTTCGCCAAAAAAAATTCAAAAATTTTCTAATTGGAAATTTTTTGGCAAAATCTCCTCTGTACGGAGGAGCTTTGGCAATTTGACATGAGATATAAATATATATACATATAGCCACATGGTCGGAAAAAGCAAAAACAGTTCATATTTCCTATTTTTATTGCATAGGCGTACCTTTATTTAGCATTTTAAGCAAGCGGCTTATTTATTTTAGCAAATAGCACAACCAAATCTTGCCAAACGGCTCTTCAGGTACCTGTACTTACTCAATTTAAACATATAAGCACTATATATATGAAGTTTATAACAATTCTCTTACGTAAACAACTATAACACTTCAATTCTAAAAGAAATGCATTCAAAATAACTTCCACGAGCTATCTATATGTTTTCAAAACTAATTTAATTGCTTTCAACCAATTCATAAGCCATTTTATTCAATTTTAATGGTTTGCACCTCAATTTCTTACATTCAATTGATTTTTAATCCAAACTAGCTCATATTCACTTCAATTAATTCTAAAACCAATTTATTTAATCTCTATCAACTCACAAAAATTTAATTGCTTTTGTTTACGCCAAACGACAATTATCGTTATGCAATTTCGACGATATTCGCTTAATAAAGTATCTATTTTAGTTTATAACTTCTTCAAATTAATTTCAACTCATTCTAAATTTAATTTCATTTCATTTCTAAATTATTTACCAACCATACATTGCATTTCATTTCATCTCCACACTGGATTCATTCAAAACAATCTATTAAGCTTGGCACATTCAACTTATAAATTAATAATCATTTCCAATTTAATTTAACCCAGACTTTTATGATCTTTCACTTTTGCTGTAAGCCAACTTCTATTAATTTTAAATTTAAGTTAATTTACTTTCTTTAAATTATTTCAACTTCATAACTTAAGCTCACATCATTTGCGAATAAATTTTCTTTTCACCTTAACTTGATTTTATTTCAAAAAAATCTCATTTCAACCTACAAATCTATTTGATTAATTATTATAAATTAAAGTCCAAATTCAATTCATTCACTACTAAATTAACCCATTTGTTATCCCAACTTTTGGCAAAGTTGAGATACCCAAAATTTACTAGAAACCAATGATTACTCTTCATGAATATCAACCATGCACTGCAGGATAACCATGGATATCGATGAATTTTGTCCGAGTCCGGAATGGGCCACAATTGATAGGACACGACAAGAAAGATCATGGAAGTCTGCATTCCAAATTTCAAGTCAATCCGAGGTCATATGCTCAAGTTATGATGGAATCAAGATAAGAGGAATTGACATTGCTCGGTTCGAACCCATTGTGTTCGAACCCATCACATTCGAAACCATCTGGTTCGAATCCAAAGAAATAAGGTCGCGCCTCGAAAGCATTTGCCCCAGTTCGAATCGATGGAGTTCGTATCCATCGGTTCGAAACCATCTAGTTCGAACCCACCTGCGTTCGAACCGATAGCCCAGCCATGTCACACTCGAACCCATCGGGTTCGAGTCCACCTAGTTCGCATCCATTAGCCTCGACTCCACTTCGAACCCACCAAGCCATTGCCTACTTCGAACCCATCACAATGTCCTCTCTTCGAACCCATCACAGAGCCACACTTCGAACCCATCGAACCGACTGAGTCAACCAATCACGATGACGTGTCTTCCATCGGTTCGAATGCGCCGAGATATATGGAGTCGAAGCGGTCAACACGGAGAGAAGTCCGGATCGATTCGAAGCTTGCGCTCCACGTCACCACGAAGTCGCGTGCCACACTGGTTTCGAAACCATCGTTTCGAGTAACAGGGGTTCGAAATTAACAGCCTGGCTATGAAGTCAATTTCGAAACCAACATATCTCCTAACCTACTGATCCAAATGCCGTGAAATTTTCACAGATGCTTGCATACATGATGAAGAATGTCCACGCCAAATTTCACCTCGATTGGATGAATTCTTGATCGGTTCGAATGGAGTTCGAACCGATGCCAAAATAGGCCCAAACTTTCCGAGACCGTACGTGTGGGCCCCCTCACGTGCCAGAAGAGGTCTCTCAAGTTTTCAGCGAGATAGCAGCAGCCTACGCCTATAAATAGACCTCCAGGTCATTCAGAAAAGGGATCTTTCCGCGATTGAACGCCAAGACTCTGCCGGATTCAAGTTTAACTATCAGAACCACCGTTGTACCTGAATTTCAGAACTACAATTCATTGTAATCCGCTGTAGTCGATTGTAATCAGCGAAGAACATCAATAAAAGGAAAAACCTTTGAAGTGGACGTAGGCCGGAGATAGCCGAACCACTATAAAATTGTGTGTTCTCGTCTACATTTACTATTTTGCTACTTAGATCTGCGATTTGTGTTTGGATATTGCTGATTTATATTCCAACACTGGTGCTTTCACATTCATCGGGGTTTGTGACCAATTTTGGCGCAAACACTTTGGTGCTTTCACTGAGAAGAACTAGCACCCGCTACATCAGAATTCAGAATTCAGAAACAATGACTCGACAAACAAGACAGAGAGTTGATAGGAGCCTACAAGGAGGAAGCCAAGAAGCATCCTCTGGATCAAGAGAAGGACCGGCTTCCGTCTACATCACTAGAGACGAGATGGAGGCTATGGCCAACTCATTGCGCGAAAGCATAATGAAAAGTCAACAGGAGATGCTGCAGAATTTCCTCGAGCAAATGAGGACAGCAAATATACAAAACCTTGGACCAACTACGACAGCTACAAGTACGGGACAAGGAATCAGGATTGCAGAAGCAAATGAAGGACAGGCTCAAGGCCAGAATACAGGGATTGAAGGTGGTCAACAAGGCCTTGGGGGCAGACCCTCAGGGTCCGATGCTGGAAGACCAACAGACGGAGCACAACAGACAGGAGCCAATGCATACGCCAACGAGCCACCAGAAGAGTACGTACCGGAATTCCCTTCAAGGCTCGGGGGGCAGGACAGAAACTTGACAAGGGGGCAACCCCTAGACGGGGACGAGAGAATGATTGGCCTCATGCGAAGAATCATGAGAGGAGGATTACCTAGCGGAGGCCTAGAAGAAGTTAGTCGGAGTCCAGTCACTCCAAACATCAGAAATGCCAGGAACCCTCCAAAATTCAAGCTACCAACGCTGGATCCTTACGATGGGAGGTCAGACCCAACAATGCACATCACAAGATATATCAGGCACATGGAAGTGCTGGGGGCATCCGAGGAAGTGATGGCGCGATGTTTCCCCCTGTATTTGACAGATTTAGCTTCACTATGGTTCAGACAACTAGAGACTGGATCAATCGAAACATGGAGCGAGCTCGTAGATTGCTTCATGAGACAGTTCAGGGTCCACGTGACGCGACCCAAGAGCGTGATGACCTTAGCAACAATCAAGCAGAGGACCGGAGAGTCCATAAAAGATTTTTTACTCAGATTCAACGTGACAGTGACTTCTGTGGATCGCCCGGATCCATCGATGATTCTAATGGCGGCGGTGGCAGGAGTCGCGGAAGGTACCAAGTTTAAAGATTCTCTAACGAAGGACCCGCCGCAAGATCTTGGAGAATTCTTTCATAAAGCCGAAAAGTTCATTCGGTTAGAAGAATCACGAGTCGGGAGTTGTGAAATAAATGCCACGAAAAGCGTAGGAACTTCTGGAGAGCAGTCCGGAGCGGACAAGGGAAAGAGAAAACAGGATGACAGACATGATGGTCCTGATAAACGGAAGAAATTCCGAGAACCAAGATTCAGGCAGTACACAGATCTGAATGCAAGCCTAGAAAGAGTCTTCACTGAAACCAGGGGGCAACTTCACTATCGAAAGCCACCTGTAAGGGATCCCACCGAGCGGGAGCGCAGGACTGGAAAATATTGCCTATTCCATGAGCTGGATGGGCACACCACAGATGAATGCCGTCACCTGAAGGATGAGGTGGAAGAACACGCTAGGGGTGGTAGATTACCGCAGTATGTCAGAGAACGGACAGCAGCGACAAGGCATGAACAACTACCGCCTCCACCTTGCAGGAACGATCCTGGATCGGGATCACGACTCGTCATCAACTGATCAAAGATGGCAAGGGCCAAGTCCACGATTTGGACTTCGGTCGAATAACTTTATTTAGGTTTATTTTCAGAATAAACGGTTACTCCACTTACACATGTACGGGAACCGGAGAGATCCCTAGGCATGCTCTGAGATGGAGATAAACCGCTGCGCCCGGAGTGGCAATCCTTAGTTTTTTCTGATGTTTGAGATTGAACATCTAGAACTTGAATATCAATAAATAAATTAGAACTTCTTGCAATAAACCTTTTGACCGGAGAGTCAAAGGATGAACATTACATATAAACATGATCGCTTTATGACCCTATCCGGAGAGACGGGGTCCGAAGGCAAGAAGTGAGTTGCTTCGCCGGAGAGCGACAGGATCGACTCACTTATACAAGAAAGATCGCCTTCACCCGGAGAGGTGAATCCAGAAGGCAAGAAGTGAGTTGCTTTGCCGGAGAGCGACAGGATCGACTCACTTATCGTCGTTTCCCCTTCACCAGAGAGTGACAGGATGGGATCCGACAAGAGTCCGGAGAGACTATGATCGGCCGATGATTCAGGTCATGACATCGCTTAATGTTCAACTGCTTTGAACCGGAGTGCAAGAAGTGAGTCGCTTCACCGGAGAGCGACAGGATCGACTCACTTAAGCGCTGTTTCCCCTTCACCGGAGAGTGACAGGATGGGATCCAGCAAGAGCCCGGAGAGGCTATGATCGGTCCCGAACGACCATGGTATCGCTATATGTCCTAACCGGGACCGGAGTGCAAGGGATAGAAGGCAACGCCAGAGAGCAATAGGATCTTTCTATTCAATCACTGAGTCTAGAACGGGCTCAGTAAGGGTTTAGAGCAGCCAATAATAGTCCGGAGAGACTATGAAACTTCATTCTCAACTCCTACGGGAAGAACGACTATTGATTTGGCTTCGAACAGCCACATACTTGATTGATAATGCCACAGCTATCAACGAAACATGAATTTATTACACTTGATCTAAGACCGTTCAAAACATACCTTTTACAAAAAGGCATGTTTTGGGGGGCAAAATGTTATCCCAACTTTTGGCAAAGTTGAGATACCCAAAATTTACTAGAAACCAATGATTACTCTTCATGAATATCAACCATGCACTGCAGGATAACCATGGATATCGATGAATTTTGTCCGAGTCCGGAATGGGCCACAATTGATAGGACACGACAAGAAAGATCATGGAAGTCTGCATTCCAAATTTCAAGTCAATCCGAGGTCATATGCTCAAGTTATGATGGAATCAAGATAAGAGGAATTGACATTGCTCGGTTCGAACCCATTGTGTTCGAACCCATCACATTCGAAACCATCTGGTTCGAATCCAAAGAAATAAGGTCGCGCCTCGAAAGCATTTGCCCCAGTTCGAATCGATGGAGTTCGTATCCATCGGTTCGAAACCATCTAGTTCGAACCCACCTGCGTTCGAACCGATAGCCCAGCCATGTCACACTCGAACCCATCGGGTTCGAGTCCACCTAGTTCGCATCCATTAGCCTCGACTCCACTTCGAACCCACCAAGCCATTGCCTACTTCGAACCCATCACAATGTCCTCTCTTCGAACCCATCACAGAGCCACACTTCGAACCCATCGAACCGACTGAGTCAACCAATCACGATGACGTGTCTTCCATCGGTTCGAATGCGCCGAGATATATGGAGTCGAAGCGGTCAACACGGAGAGAAGTCCGGATCGATTCGAAGCTTGCGCTCCACGTCACCACGAAGTCGCGTGCCACACTGGTTTCGAAACCATCGTTTCGAGTAACAGGGGTTCGAAATTAACAGCCTGGCTATGAAGTCAATTTCGAAACCAACATATCTCCTAACCTACTGATCCAAATGCCGTGAAATTTTCACAGATGCTTGCATACATGATGAAGAATGTCCACGCCAAATTTCACCTCGATTGGATGAATTCTTGATCGGTTCGAATGGAGTTCGAACCGATGCCAAAATAGGCCCAAACTTTCCGAGACCGTACGTGTGGGGCCCCTCACGTGCCAGAAGAGGTCTCTCAAGTTTTCAGCGAGATAGCAGCAGCCTACGCCTATAAATAGACCTCCAGGTCATTCAGAAAAGGGATCTTTCCGCGATTGAACGCCAAGACTCTGCCGGATTCAAGTTTAACTATCAGAACCACCGTTGTACCTGAATTTCAGAACTACAATTCATTGTAATCCGCTGTAGTCGATTGTAATCAGCGAAGAACATCAATAAAAGGAAAAACCTTTGAAGTGGACGTAGGCCGGAGATAGCCGAACCACTATAAAATTGTGTGTTCTCGTCTACATTTACTATTTTGCTACTTAGATCTGCGATTTGTGTTTGGATATTGCTGATTTATATTCCAACACTGGTGCTTTCACATTCATCGGGGTTTGTGACCAATTTTGGCGCAAACACCATTACAAGCTCATTTTCAGTTTATTTTACCTACCTGGGTTTTGTTTGTAATTCAAACCATGTCTAATATAATTGAATTTCATTTCATTCGACAACACTTCCCTTATTCTAATTTACTTGCAAATTTCATTAAATATTATTCATATCACACTTGAATTTTATTTGTAATTCAAACCATCACTATTTTTATCCAATTCCATTTTATTTTTATTTTTACAACATCTTTTCTAATTTAATTCATTATAAAATCCAAGTCGAATTCTATTTACAATTCGAATTCATTTCCAAACTCCATTATTAATTTACAATCCATTTTATTCAACCGATTTAAATTCTATTAATATATTCTATCAAATAATTATTTAGCTAATTAGCTTACCTCCAACCATTATTACAAAAATTACTTCATTAAATTTTCCCGAGTTAAATCTTATTTATAATTCCAGTTTGGATTCCCTTTTATTTTCCCAAAATTCCAACACTTTTATTTTAAAATTTAGAAATGCCTTTAAATTCATATCATTTATTAAAATAGACTTTTATAAAAATACTTCTTATAACTCAATGTCTCAATCAGTCCATCGTTGTTCTCATAGAAATTCTGTCATACTTTGATTAGGTGTAGGACTGAAAATCTATAAGTACTTGGTAAATCCGTTTTCAACACCCGGCGAAAATACTTGGAAAATAATTTTATTGAAAATATAGAAAACAGATTTTGAAAGTAGAGGGAATATCTTTGGTGAAAATGCTCTGGAGATCATTACTCCCATCTATGGTCGCAGTTAAGCCGATGGTTACGTTGCCATCCCGACAAAATCCATGGATAGCTGTAGGCCTCCGCGCCCCTCGATTACACCATAGAACCCGCTACAGATCGCAGCTACAACCACGGTTACGTAGCTATCACAGCAAAAACCCATATAACTGTAGGCATCAGCGCCCTCGAATTTTGCTCCCAAAAAATGAAATTTCTCCACTCCATTTGACCATAGATCGCAGTCTGCCGATGTTGCGTTGCCTTCCCGGCAAAATCAAGTGTAGACTGTTGGCACTCATCCTGCACACGATTTTGGCTATGGTCTTCACAGTAGATCGCAGTGACGTCGAGTAACACCATTGTCACAGCATAACCCAAATTCCCCTGTAGGCATCAGCGTCCTCGACTTTCGCTACCCAATAATCCTCAGGAGCTAGTTTGTTCGGACTCCTCACAGGATCAACTTTAGAACCCCCCTTGGGGCTCAAGGCAGCACCACCCGATGGCACTCCTGAGAAGTTCATTTCAAGGGAGCGCCTATTTCCCCAGAGCTATCATCAAAACAGTTTATACTATACATTTAGTATCTTTCAAATCATACACCTAGTATGATCTCATACAAGGCTCCTTTACACAAAATCGATTATCCTAGAATCGATAATTATCAAACTAGGCTTTCCAAATCTCAATATTGATTTTACCCAAAAATCAAAAGCCTTTCCCAATCCAAAGGTTCCCAAAACCTTTTCCAAAATCTTCATAAGATCCTTTATATATATTAAAACTTTGGATCATTTCAATCTTGTATAAAACTCCTTTTATACTTCAAACACTTTCTAAAATCCTTTTTCTTCCAGCAATAAATTAAACAAGAGGAGATTTATCTTATATAACAAAGATATATAACTTTGTTTATTCAAAATCAAATATTTAAATTTGATTACTCTTTTCAATATCAATTTCATTCAAATTCGTACGATGTACACATCTCATCCGTACACTATACAAATCTGATCGCCTACTCGATCACACAATTCCATTTCCGAACTAGTATCGTCCACCCGACTTCCTAGTGCGGACTCAGATCTGATTTCTTGATCAGAAACCGTCATTATCCTTGCATAGACATAACTATGATAGAGAATATTCAGAACCAATCAACAATCCATATCCATGTTCGCCCGCGAAAATCGAGTGAAAAATCCCAACTCGGATCGATAAACTATCTTGAAATTCTGTGCTCGAATTTGAATCAAATCTCTATGCGAATAGAATAATATGCGTACATCCCACGTATTTCTTTTCATTGATCATCAGCCAAATCAATTCCCTTTCCATTCACATTTCCTTTAGTTCTCTTTCACTTAATTACAATTGCCTTAATTTTCATTGAATTATCACTACAATTCTTATTTCGGTTGGGTATTTAAATCAATATTAGTTGGAACTCCGACCAGTTTATATTTAGAAAATAGCTTGAAATTTTTCAAAATAGGTAAGTAGTTGAAAAATAATTATTAGTTTGCAAATTAGCTATAAAAGAGTTAACTAATTGTAAAATAGTCGGAAAATAGTTGAATAGTTTCAGGAATTTTAAATAATTACAAAATAGTTGTAAAATAGGAATTAGTTTGTGAAATAGTTGAAAAATAGTAATTAGTTTAGAAAATAGTTGAAAAATGGTTAAATAGCTCCAAAAATAATTGTAAAACAAGTATAAAATAATCTAGCTCCAAGAAAGACAGGTTGTATATATTTGATAGCTTCGAAAAATAAGTTTATATCAAAAAAAATTATATTGAAAATAGTCATGAGTCAACTGTACACTTCCCCAACAATTCAACTTAAATTTCCATTTCCATTTAATTGACTCAATTCTAACTTGAATAACTTCAATTTCTATTGAAATTTGTTTAAACCCAATTCAAGTTGAATCAATCTTGATTCCTTTCCCAATTTAAATCAAATTCCATTTTAAATTATTGTTGCTTATGCACTTCAAGGTTCAAATAAGAGTTCAATACAATTTTATTTTCAAATCTTAATTTATTATTAAACTTTATCTTCCAGTTTGAAGCCAATTCTTAAACAATTTTAATTTACAAACTGAATTATTCAAATTTTCAGTTTAAAGTGATTCCATATCCTTAATTTCAAATTAAAGTTAGATTTTCCTTTTTATCTCAATAATGGATATATTACCATACTTCATTTCTCATTCATTTAAACAAATCCAATTCGCAATTTAAGGATTTTTAATAACAATAAGATGATATTATCCAATTTATTTTAAAACGTCCATCCCTTTCCAATTTCCAGATCTCAAACCGATTTTGAGATCACACAAACTACCAATTCAAATTAACCATTTAACCTTCCAAGTTAAATTCAAATTTCATCTTAAAATTTCCAAGTCAAGTTGTTCCTTCAAACTTATTTAACTTCTCCCATGTTAAATTCGATTTACTTAACCCAATCAACCTCATTCAATCCTTACACTTCACAATAATAATCTTCCCACTTAAAAAATTATCACTTGGGCATCACATCCCATTCCAAATTTTCAAACTCAATTTTTAGAGTTTATTCAAACTATTTTTGATATATGTATATTCCTTATTCATACATATTATTTCCTTTACACACGAGGTCATCCTAAAATTTTAGACCACTTTTTGTTTTTAATTCAAATCAAATTTTCAAACAACCCATTGTTCGCAACAAGTCCCAATCATCCAATTAATACTTATTTATTATTTTTCATTTTCAATCAATTAAATTTTAATTTGGTTGTATTTCTATTTCTACTTAATTTTATTCCAACTCAAGACTTCAATTTGGTTGTATTATATTACTTCTTAATTTTAATTTCAATAATCTAACAAATAACCACCTTAATATTTGTTAGAAGGAAATATTGCTTTGTATATCAAATATATATTTATCTACAATTATTTAAAACCTTTATATAAGAAAATAACAAGTAAGCGCTCATATATATGCATATATATACTCAACCCGTTCTAGAGCACTACAGACTCTACTTAATGAATAACTCCCACCAGAGCCAAGGTTCTCGCTTAACCTTCACCTTTGATACCAAATGTACCGACCCAAAATTTTCGCACCCGAAAATTCCGGATAGTTATGAAAAAGAAGAAAAAGACACAATAAGAAGAAGATCAGAAACAACATCTCACATTCGTAGCGGATAAAATATAATAAATAATAACAGTTTACAGAAGGATACTATATCTGTCAATTACAATTTTAATACAACAGAGTTACACATATACTCAAACACTGGACATATACAAATCAACATGTCTCAGATTTTATTATAATATAGCGGAAAATACTCTACATGTTCCTGTCATACAGCTCGCCTCCTGAGCTCTAGAACGTTCTTACTTGAAAATTAGTAATACGCGGTCTAACCCGAGCATTACAGCAAAGTAACACCTGGGTCAGGCTGGAAACCAGCGTGAGTAAACTCAATTAACATGGAATACCAAAGCAATCAACTTATATAAACCCGGGAAACTTATATCAATTTACCAAGCCACAAAATTATTATAGACAACACTTATTCCACATATAAGTTTCTAAATACCCAAGATTTTCCAATTCGTCCAAATCATTTCACTCCAGTATATAGATTTCACGTATCAATCTTATAAACATTCGAAGTGGTTTCGGGTATTTACCCAATACCTGACCCCGATCTCTTCGAATCTCATATCATCATATCCTAAGTTATCCAAATGAAATACACAACATTTCACATCAGAGTTATCAACTCCTTCAAATCATCCAATACTATTCAATCATTCGAAAGAAAAACTTATCACATACGAATCAATTCAATTGATTCTAATTGAATTTCAAACCTCAACCACTTAGATTCCTTCATTAATTAATTCCAAAACAATTAATTAGTTAACCATTCCCTATCCTGTAACGACCCGTATTTTACGTGTCGATGGATCGTAGAATTTACAGGTCGTTAGTGTTGTTTGTGGTGTTCCTAGCCTGAGTCGTATAAGGAGATAACTCGTGTGGTTAGTGTTGAGTCGTGACCGACTCATAGGCATTGCCGAGTTAAGGGTTGAGTCGTGACCGACTCATAGGATAGGTCGTGTACAAGTTACGACTCATAGGATGGAAGGCTTGGGAGTTAGGTCGTTTGAAGGATAGGTCGTAGGTAGGGGTGAGCGACCTAAGGAGCTAACGGGTTAGGATGTTAATGTGTTGAGAGTTAGGTCGGTTGAGCGACCTAGGATAGAGGAACGACCTAAGAAAGTGACCGACCTAGTGGAGAGCGACCTAAGAGGGGGTAGCGACCTAAAGGTTAGGCGACTTAGAGATGGACCGACCCAGGAAAGTAGCCGACTTAGGGTTTAGAGAGGCATGCTTGAGTCGTTGGTAGATGAGTCGTTAGGTCGCTAGCGCGACCTAAAGGAAATAGGTTGAGTCGTGAGTCGGCTATGTTGTTAGGTCGTAGCATGATAGGTCGGCAACGACCTAAGTTAGGTCGGAGGCTTTTGTATTGTGTGTTTGTTAGGTCGTTGGGGACATAGGTCGGCAGGGGTTTGAGTCGGCACTGGTATTAAGTCGTAAGTCGGCATGGTGGTTAAGTCGTCATACGACTTAGGACTTGGGATATGCGGCCTGTGTTTTAGGTTATGTCTGGGTTGTGTCGTAGGTCGTTAAGGTTATAAGTCGTTAGGTCGGCCTTGGGCTTAAGTCGGCCTTGTTTGTTAGGTCGCAGGGGGTTTAGGTCGTGAGACCCTGTGTGTTTGGATAAGCCGTAGGTCGCTAGGGCGGGCTGGTTTTAGGTCGTAGGTCGTTGGAGTGTTAGGTCGGGGACGACCTAAAGGGCGACGACCTAAGGGTTGTTCAGCCTATAAATAGAGGGGTTTGGCTCACTTTTTGGCACCGGTTTTTGAAGCGACGAAGTGCTGCCATTTTGGGAACTCGACTACAACATTTCTTCATCTTCTTTTCTCCATTCCAATCTAATTCTAACATCCATCCAAGATCGAAGATCGAGATCGAAGATCCAAGTGCCAAAGTTGAAGATCTTCATCCGTTCGAGCTAGAATTCATCGATTGGAGCGAGATATTGCCGGATCAAACCTTGATCTTCGCTGTCCAGATCTGAAGTGTGTAGTTTTTGTAGTGTTTGGGTGATTTGGTGAGTGGTAGTTATCTCTCACGCGGATCCAAAGGAGTATATTGGATTGGTGGCATGTTTGGGTGTTAAAGTTAGAGATTTCATGCATTTTTCTTAGATCGAAGTCTAGATCCATGGTTTTTGAAGATGTTTACTTATGCAAGTTTGTTTAATAAGCATTAGAGACAAAACCCATGTTTTATAATTGATAGATCTATGCTAAAAACCATGATTTCACATATGTTGGACTTTTGCTCGTTTATTTACGAAATTGCCATTATAGTTGATATTGCTTAAATTGCTTAATAGATCTTGTTTGAATGATTGATTATTTGAATGTATGATTGATTTGATTGTTTCCAAGTTAGCTAGTAGTTGATTTGGAACAAGATGATGAAAGAGGATTCAAAAGCTATGGAAGAAGGCTCTTGAATGGTGAAAGCTGCTTAAGGCATATGTAGCGGATGTTGAAGCTCATATGTATAGATTGGATGATGTTGAGATGGGACTTTGCCATGATTTGATGAGGCAAACCATGTTGTTGAGTTGAGACTTTGCTTTGATGCGATGAAGCGAAGTATGATGTGAGTCTTGGCTTAATCCAAGCAGGGATCATTCCAAGCATGTTGATAACTTGAAGAGTAGTTCAAGTTGGTTGATAATGGATTGTTCAAGAGGTAGCTTGAGCTTGTATGAGGATAGTCGTCAAGAAGGATGGCTAGGAGGCTTGGATCTCGTCGTTGTTGAAGGTTCTAGCATGCTCAAAAGCAAGAGTACATGGGGCGCCCATAACGACTACAGGTAGGTAGTCGGGACACCCAAAAGACTACAGGTAGGTAGTTGAGTACTCTGGGCAAAGTAGATAAGTCCTAGGCACAAGGCAGTGTGCGGAGTTATGGTTAGAACCGGGGTTACCATTAGCCCTTGACAGATGGTCATTCAACTAACGGTGAAATCGAGGCAAGGATGACAGTGATAGCCAGAGTCATGGATGTTTGGTTGTATTATCATTCGGCTTCAAGAGCGGTGTTTTCTGGGTGCTTATCTGATCTTGGTTTAGGCCTTGGGGGTTTGTATTTGGAAAACATCGTCCTTGACTCGAGTGGTATTCGCTTTACCTTAATTGTCTATGTTGTTATGCTTGCTTCTCCTTAGTGTATGTCTGGGGCTATCACTGTAGAAAGAGGTGGAGTGGGATGGTTTGGTTCCTATTCCTTTTATCCTTTATGCTCTTTTGGTATGTTTGATAGTTAATTTACTGCTCACTAAGACTTTGTCTGACTCAAGGTTTTATGTCTCCTCTTATTACCTTGGGCTGTTCATCCATGTTTGGGATGGGCAGACTAGGTAGCAGGTGACAGGTGCTGCGCTAGGAGTTCTACGCTGAAGATGACGAAGACGAGCAGGAGGCTTTGCATATTGTTTTCTTACTATATGTACTGGGTATCCGCTGCTGTATTTGGTTGAGTGATTTGTAGTGAGGCTTTCATGTATGGATTTGAGTAGATGATTGTACAAAACTACTGTGATGCTTATATGATGATGTTCTGTTCTATGGAGCTTCACTATATTATATTTCTCTATTGTATTTTATCCATGCGCTGTGAGTTATGCGATAGAGATTCTTTTGTTTTGTTTTACCCTGACTATCGTCCATGGCTGCCTGGCACGCCTTTCAGCGCATTATTTCCTTGTTTTGGTGCGGGAGTCATGGGCGGTCGTCACATTTGGTATCAGAGCGCTTTGGTTAATCGATTTCAGCCAACGCTCGCTGACGTAACTACGTATGAGAGACGTAATTGTATTTTGATGGATGATTACTATATATAATATAGTAGCCTAGAAGGATTTGAACTCCTTATGCAGTTGTTTCTTAAGGTGTTCTAATCATTCTTATTACAGATATTAAGGATGAGTCGAAGAGGGAGACCAGCTGCAAGGGAAAGCCGTGCTGATGAAGGAGCTGTTGATTATGGAACTATGTTCGAAGCGATGATGACTTCGATCATGAGAAGGATACCAGCTTCAGGATCATCAGTGGATGTGGGAGTTCAAGTTCAAGCTCCAAGACCGGTGGATTTTGCTAAGCTTTGCAAGGATTATACTTCTCTTGGAGGAAAAGCTTTCTTGGGGACGGAGTCGACTATTGAGGTGCAGAGATGGATTGATGCATGTCGAAGGATCTTTGGTGACTTAGGGATTGAGGATGCAACTAAGAGAAAGCTTGCATCGAGACAGCTTCAGGGAAGAGCTGCTGATTGGTGGAATTCTATCACCATTGATACCCCAGAAGAAGAGATTACTTGGGAGCAATTCCAAGTTAGATTTGAAGCCAAGTTCATCTCTACGGCTCAGAAGTCTGTTTTGTTCAAGAGGTTTGTAGAGCTCAAGCAAGGTGGGAGACCAGTTCTTGAGTATATTTCTGAGTTTGAAGCTTTGTCCAAGTATGCCAGATCGTACATTGATTCTCCCTATCAGAAGAATGAGAAGTTTGTGACTGGTCTGGATGCTTATCTTGGGAGGCAGTTAGTGGATCATTTGGACGATCCATTTGAGAAGCTTGTGGAGAAAGCCCTTAGGCATGAGAGTTTGTTTCCTAAGGAAAGTTCTGTTGTTGCTGTAACCAGGGAAGGATCTAAACCACACCAGAATGGCAATAAGAGGAGGAAGCAGCAGCAGCAGAAGGGTAAGGATGGCCAGAAGAAGCCGAAAGGCGAAGTGACTTGTTATAACTGCCAACAGAAGGGCCATCTTTACAAAGATTGTAAGAATCCCAAGGTGCCGGGAAAGTGTTATAACTGTGATAAGCTGGGACATATCAAGAAGGATTGCCCAGAGCCGAGGAAAGATAGGCAGATTGTGCAAGCCTATGCTTTGGGAGTTGTGCCGTCGTCTTCAAAAGCTCCGACTGCTGAAGAAAAGGGGAAGAGTGTGGTGGTTCAAGGTACTCTTTCTATTTGTGGTGTTCCAGTTAGAGTGTTGTTTGATACTGGAGCGTCGCATTCTTTTGTTTGTGATGATTTGGTAAGCCGGTTAGGTATGAAACCGGATATTGTTGATAGGCCATTGGTTGTGACTAATCCGGTAGGGGGTTCGTCATGTTTGTGTATGTTATGTCGTGGTCTAGTTGTGTCGAGTCATGATTGCTCGTTTGTTTGTGATTGCTTTGTTCTGAACTTTGCGGGGTTCGGAATTATTTTGGGTATGGACTGGCTTAGGAAGTATGCGGCAAGGATTGATTGTGAGAGGCTTGAGGTGACAGTCGGGAATGTGGAAGGGCGAAAGGTTGTGATACGATGTAAGCATGAAGAAGGCGTCTTCATGAGCTTCATGTATTCGCTAGTTGTTCCACGGGATGGACTGTCATCAGTGCCTATTGTGAATGAGTTTGGTGATGTCTTTGAGGAAGTCAAAGGGTTACCGCCGCATAGGGAGATCGAGTTTCGTATCGATCTAGTTGAGGGAGCCAGACCTGTTGTGATGCCTCTTAGGCGGATGGCACCGAGGGAGCAGCAAGAGCTGAAGGTGCAAGTTGATGACCTTTTGCAGAAAGGATTCATTCGGAGAAGTGTGTCCGAATGGGGTGCGCCAGTTGTGTTCGCAACCAAAGCGGATGGATCGTTGAGGTTGTGTGTGGATTATCGTGAGCTGAATAAGGTGACTAAGAAGAACAAGTATCCATTGCCGAGAATAGATGACTTGTTTGATCAGCTTCACGAGGCTAAGGTGTTTTCTCAGATGGATTTGGCAACGGGATTTCACCAGTTGAGAGTGGCAAAGGATAGTGTGCCGAAGACTGCTTTCAGGACACCATCCGGGTTTTATGAGTGGCTGGTAATGCCGTTTGGATTGACTAACGCGCCAGCATATTTTGTGGATCTTATGAATAGGGTATTCAGAGATCAGTTGAATAAGTTCGTGCTTGTGTTCGTGGATGATATTTTGGTTTACTCCAGAACCGAGGAAGAGCACAAGACGCACTTGAGGATTGTTTTGGGAATTTTGTGGAAACATCAGCTGAAGGCTAAGTTTTCGAAGTGTCACTTCTGGAAGAGTGAAGTGAGGTTCTTAGGCCATGTTATCTCTGGAAATGGAATAGCGGTTGACCCCGCTAAGGTGGCAGCGATCCAGGATTGGGTTAGACCTAAGAATGCATCTGATGTGAGAAGTTTTCTTGGATTAGCAGGATATTATCGTCGGTTTATCAAAGACTTTTCCAAGATAGCTGCACCGTTGACAGGATTGACGAAGAAGAACCAAGTGTTCAGATGGGATGATAAGTGTGAGCAAGCTTTCGTAATCCTGAAAGAACGACTGACAAGTGCTCCTGTTTTGACTATTCCGAGTGGGAATGATGAGATGGTGGTTTACACCGATGCATGTGGCACTGGACTAGGAGCGGTGCTAATGCAGAAGGATAAAGTTGTTGCGTATGCTAGTCGACAACTAAAGCCGCATGAAAGGAATTATCCGACTCATGATTTGGAGTTAGCGGCGATTGTGTTTGCTTTGAAGATGTGGAGACACTATCTATTGGGAGTTAGATTTGAGCTGTTTACAGATCATAAGTCGTTGAAGTATCTGTTTTCCCAAAAGGATTTGAATCTTCGACAGCAACGGTGGCTAGAGTTCTTAGCATCGTATGATTTTGGTATAGCCTATACTCCAGGGAAAGGTAACGCAGTGGCTGATGCGTTAAGTCGAAGACATGCAGGATTGGGAGCCATGTTTTCGGAATGGAAGAGTCTTGAGTATTTGGCTGGATTTGATTTCAGGCCTAGATGTGAATTGGAACCTGAGATGTTGGCAAACTTATCGATAAGGCCTACTCTTGTGGAAAGAATTGGTGAGAGGCAAAGGGGAGATGATAAGCTTATCAAGATTATCCGTGATTTGGAATCCGGATTGGATCCAGAAAAGGATAAAGGATTTGAAGTCGATCGAGAGGGTTGGCTTCGAAAGCAAGGGCGACTAGTTGTTCCCGATGTAGATGGATTGAGAGATGAAGTTCTGAGGGAGAGTCATCACTCGAAGTTGACAATTCATCCAGGTGGAAATAAGATGTATCGGGATATGAAGAGAACCTACTACTGGGAAGGTATGAAGAAGGATGTTGGGAATTTTATTTCCAAGTGTATGAATTGCCAGTTGGTGAAAGCTGAGCAGAAGAAGCCCAGTGGATTGCTTCAGCCATTAGAGGTTCCTACATGGAAGTGGGAGCAAGTGTCGATGGACTTTATCGATGGTCTACCTAGGACAAGAGCAGGGAATGAAGGGATTTGGGTCATAGTAGATCGTTTGACCAAGAGTGCAAGGTTCATTCCTGTTCGATCGACTAGGACTGCATCGAAGTTGGTTGAATTATATGTGAAGTGGATAGTTCGTTTCCATGGTGTCCCGAAGAGTATAGTGAGCGATCGAGATCCATTGTTCACTAGTAGATTTTGGAAGAGCTTCCAGGAAGTTTTGGGAACTGAGTTGTGTTTGAGTACAGCTTATCACCCTCAAACAGATGGTCAGACTGAGAGAGTGAACCGAGTTTTGGAAGATCTTCTTAGAGCATGTGTTTTGGACTTCGGAGGATCATGGGAAGATCACCTTCATTTGGTGGAGTTTGCTTATAATAACAGTTATCAGTCGAGTATCGGTATGGCACCATATGAGGCATTATATGGAAGACCGTGTAACTCTCCGACATGTTGGTTGGAAACTGGAGAAAAGCTGATACTTGGGCCAGAGATGATTCGACAGACTTCAGATTGTATAGAGATCATTCGGCAACGAATGAAGGCAGCCCAAGATCGTCAGAAAAGTTATGCCGATAATCGTCGTAAGGATTTGGAATTCGACGTAGGTGATATGGTTTTTGTGAAGATTTCTCCTCTGAAGAGTGTCATTAGATTCGGGAAGAAAGGAAAGTTAACTCCGAGATTTGTTGGACCATTCCCGATTATCGAGCGAATTGGAAAGCTCGCTTATAGATTGGAGTTACCGGAAAAGATGGCGGGTGTGCACAGTGTTTTTCATGTATCTTATCTACGGAAGTATATGCACGACCCAACTACGGTGGTTTCTGCTGATAGCTGTGAAGACTTGGAGGTTGATCCAGTTGTTTCGAGACCTCGTAAGCCGCTTCGTATTGTTGAAACCGATACGAAACAGCTTAGGAGGAAAACGATTACGTTACTCAAGGTACAATGGAGTGATGATGTTAACGACTGTACATGGGAGGAGGAAGAGAGGATGAAGGCAGCTCATCCCGGACTCTTCGAGGTATGGCCCTAAAGTGTCGTGACATCTCATGAATTTGTAGCTTGTTCTCAGTCTTAGAATTCTGCATGCTAGGTTAGAATTGGTTGCATGGTTTGTTGATTGCTTTGGATGGTAGGCATGCAGAATATCTTTGATTTCTGATTGTTTGCTTGGAATTTCGGGGGCGAAATTCCTAAGGGGGAGAGAATGTAACGACCCGTATTTTACGTGTCGATGGATCGTAGAATTTACAGGTCGTTAGTGTTGTTTGTGGTGTTCCTAGCCTGAGTCGTATAAGGAGATAACTCGTGTGGTTAGTGTTGAGTCGTGACCGACTCATAGGCATTGCCGAGTTAAGGGTTGAGTCGTGACCGACTCATAGGATAGGTCGTGTACAAGTTACGACTCATAGGATGGAAGGCTTGGGAGTTAGGTCGTTTGAAGGATAGGTCGTAGGTAGGGGTGAGCGACCTAAGGAGCTAACGGGTTAGGATGTTAATGTGTTGAGAGTTAGGTCGGTTGAGCGACCTAGGATAGAGGAACGACCTAAGAAAGTGACCGACCTAGTGGAGAGCGACCTAAGAGGGGGTAGCGACCTAAAGGTTAGGCGACTTAGAGATGGACCGACCCAGGAAAGTAGCCGACTTAGGGTTTAGAGAGGCATGCTTGAGTCGTTGGTAGATGAGTCGTTAGGTCGCTAGCGCGACCTAAAGGAAATAGGTTGAGTCGTGAGTCGGCTATGTTGTTAGGTCGTAGCATGATAGGTCGGCAACGACCTAAGTTAGGTCGGAGGCTTTTGTATTGTGTGTTTGTTAGGTCGTTGGGGACATAGGTCGGCAGGGGTTTGAGTCGGCACTGGTATTAAGTCGTAAGTCGGCATGGTGGTTAAGTCGTCATACGACTTAGGACTTGGGATATGCGGCCTGTGTTTTAGGTTATGTCTGGGTTGTGTCGTAGGTCGTTAAGGTTATAAGTCGTTAGGTCGGCCTTGGGCTTAAGTCGGCCTTGTTTGTTAGGTCGCAGGGGGTTTAGGTCGTGAGACCCTGTGTGTTTGGATAAGCCGTAGGTCGCTAGGGCGGGCTGGTTTTAGGTCGTAGGTCGTTGGAGTGTTAGGTCGGGGACGACCTAAAGGGCGACGACCTAAGGGTTGTTCAGCCTATAAATAGAGGGGTTTGGCTCACTTTTTGGCACCGGTTTTTGAAGCGACGAAGTGCTGCCATTTTGGGAACTCGACTACAACATTTCTTCATCTTCTTTTCTCCATTCCAATCTAATTCTAACATCCATCCAAGATCGAAGATCGAGATCGAAGATCCAAGTGCCAAAGTTGAAGATCTTCATCCGTTCGAGCTAGAATTCATCGATTGGAGCGAGATATTGCCGGATCAAACCTTGATCTTCGCTGTCCAGATCTGAAGTGTGTAGTTTTTGTAGTGTTTGGGTGATTTGGTGAGTGGTAGTTATCTCTCACGCGGATCCAAAGGAGTATATTGGATTGGTGGCATGTTTGGGTGTTAAAGTTAGAGATTTCATGCATTTTTCTTAGATCGAAGTCTAGATCCATGGTTTTTGAAGATGTTTACTTATGCAAGTTTGTTTAATAAGCATTAGAGACAAAACCCATGTTTTATAATTGATAGATCTATGCTAAAAACCATGATTTCACATATGTTGGACTTTTGCTCGTTTATTTACGAAATTGCCATTATAGTTGATATTGCTTAAATTGCTTAATAGATCTTGTTTGAATGATTGATTATTTGAATGTATGATTGATTTGATTGTTTCCAAGTTAGCTAGTAGTTGATTTGGAACAAGATGATGAAAGAGGATTCAAAAGCTATGGAAGAAGGCTCTTGAATGGTGAAAGCTGCTTAAGGCATATGTAGCGGATGTTGAAGCTCATATGTATAGATTGGATGATGTTGAGATGGGACTTTGCCATGATTTGATGAGGCAAACCATGTTGTTGAGTTGAGACTTTGCTTTGATGCGATGAAGCGAAGTATGATGTGAGTCTTGGCTTAATCCAAGCAGGGATCATTCCAAGCATGTTGATAACTTGAAGAGTAGTTCAAGTTGGTTGATAATGGATTGTTCAAGAGGTAGCTTGAGCTTGTATGAGGATAGTCGTCAAGAAGGATGGCTAGGAGGCTTGGATCTCGTCGTTGTTGAAGGTTCTAGCATGCTCAAAAGCAAGAGTACATGGGGCGCCCATAACGACTACAGGTAGGTAGTCGGGACACCCAAAAGACTACAGGTAGGTAGTTGAGTACTCTGGGCAAAGTAGATAAGTCCTAGGCACAAGGCAGTGTGCGGAGTTATGGTTAGAACCGGGGTTACCATTAGCCCTTGACAGATGGTCATTCAACTAACGGTGAAATCGAGGCAAGGATGACAGTGATAGCCAGAGTCATGGATGTTTGGTTGTATTATCATTCGGCTTCAAGAGCGGTGTTTTCTGGGTGCTTATCTGATCTTGGTTTAGGCCTTGGGGGTTTGTATTTGGAAAACATCGTCCTTGACTCGAGTGGTATTCGCTTTACCTTAATTGTCTATGTTGTTATGCTTGCTTCTCCTTAGTGTATGTCTGGGGCTATCACTGTAGAAAGAGGTGGAGTGGGATGGTTTGGTTCCTATTCCTTTTATCCTTTATGCTCTTTTGGTATGTTTGATAGTTAATTTACTGCTCACTAAGACTTTGTCTGACTCAAGGTTTTATGTCTCCTCTTATTACCTTGGGCTGTTCATCCATGTTTGGGATGGGCAGACTAGGTAGCAGGTGACAGGTGCTGCGCTAGGAGTTCTACGCTGAAGATGACGAAGACGAGCAGGAGGCTTTGCATATTGTTTTCTTACTATATGTACTGGGTATCCGCTGCTGTATTTGGTTGAGTGATTTGTAGTGAGGCTTTCATGTATGGATTTGAGTAGATGATTGTACAAAACTACTGTGATGCTTATATGATGATGTTCTGTTCTATGGAGCTTCACTATATTATATTTCTCTATTGTATTTTATCCATGCGCTGTGAGTTATGCGATAGAGATTCTTTTGTTTTGTTTTACCCTGACTATCGTCCATGGCTGCCTGGCACGCCTTTCAGCGCATTATTTCCTTGTTTTGGTGCGGGAGTCATGGGCGGTCGTCACATATCCATTCATCTTAATTAATCACCCTGGATTAATTATCCTTCAATTATATTCAAGTAATTATCTTTAATTAATTTCACGATATTAATTATTCTTAACCCAAAATCAATAAGTAATCTTAATTACTTCATGAATTAATTAACTATTTCAATTACATTAATCCTTAATTACTTATATTAATTAACTTCTCTTAAGACACTTATTTTTGATTAGTTCATCTTAATTAATCAATCTTTAATTACATCGTTGATTATATAAATTTATGATTTCCAACTATATTTCAATTTGTCTTAACCTAAATTAATTACATTAAATAATTAATCATTAATTAAAACCGCAGATATTAATCATTCTTGATTTAGCTCAACCTATAATTATCTACCTTTTATTTACTTCATTAAATAATTTAATTACTCATTTTATAATAGAAGCTTAAAGGAATTTAAAACCAAATTTATTTTTAAATTTAATTTGGTTTACAACTGCACTTTGACATTCAAGTTATTCAAAACACTTAATATTTTAAAACTTATTTGTTAGATTTAACTTTGATTTAGGACTTGTTTTTAAATCATTACTTTACAATTTAACTCCAGTTTTAAATATCACTTCTATTTCTTTCCAATTCATTTTTATTTTATTGTATAATTATTTCACTTTCAAATTTTTCAGCCTTATATTTTTTCCAAAACTCCAACTTTATATATTTCGATAATGCAGGGTATCGAAATATCCAAGCAGCCCACAACATTCGATCTTCCAGTTACGAAAAATATTCGTTACAGAGTATCAATCATTCCAGTATATACTATATACCACTATATAATATAGCACATCAATTCAATTCAACCATTCAACCAATCATTTAAATTTAACCACTTAAATTTAAATAAAAAAATCCAGAAGCGTGAGATTACTCACCTTGGATTTTCGATTTGCAATTCCGATCCAATCTCGGCTTGGCTTCACGGTTTCGACCTTGTATAAACATTTTATAGTGTATTAATAACTTGATCTAGTTTGATAAAATATTTTTAACATTAAATAAATTTTAATTAACTAGTTTTAAATAATTGTTCTCATTTTTGAAATGAAATCTACTAGGATAATAAAACTCTAAATTTAACTTTATTATTAGATTTTGGTAAACAATTTAATTTACAAGTTTATACCTATTAATGAATCCACTAATTTTCTTCAAATTCTACTAGCATTTTAAAGTTTCTTATTTTAAAAATCTTACATCTATTGTATTCTTACTGTTTAAATAAAATATGTGAGTTGATAAATATATATATATTAAATTAACTTTTGAAAAAGAAAAAAAAGAAATGAACTACAATATGCTTAATACTTTACTGCGAACAACGAACACATTCTGAAAATGCCAGAAATTCCACCATAATGCTCGAGCTCGAGCTCGATTCCGCCTCACGATGTCGACATCGAGCCATGACCCAACCTGCTTGTCTTCCACTTGCGACTGCAAATTCCCCCTGTCTTCCTCGATCGTTTGCAAACCGAAACCCTAGTTCGAACCCTTCTGCACGGCCATATCCTACTGCAAAATCGGCATCCTCACGCTACTTCATCGACCATTGACATCGCGACTCCAACCCGCGATCCTTCCCATTGCTGGGTGCTGCACTTCGAAAGCGGCGTCCCCAAAAATTTCAGCGAACCCTACCTCCATCGAAGCTCGCTTTTGACATCGCCACGCCCGCAAAATCCCTCACCTTCCTTGCCGAAACTGAGGTTGTCGAACTCGAGAAATAGCTCGTTCATTTTTCCCAAATGAGAACGATTCGTTTGAATGTGATTTCAAATATCGTTCTGAAAAATGATTTTCAATTTTGAGGAGGCCTCCTTCGGCCATTTTTTTATATTCGTTCGATTCTGCTTGAAGATAAGAGAAGGGGAACGGATGATAAATATTGATTTGGCTAGCTTGCTGCGTACGATTGTTTATATAATTAAATATTGAAAATATCTCGTGTCGCACCGTGAAATTTCGAACCCCGAATCAGACATGCCGACAGGCATTTATAAGGTTTTACCCGCATTTCAAACATAGTGGAACATGTTTCGGAAGCTAATTCAATCATATGTGCGAGTTATGGAAATAAACGATCAATTTTAAATTAAATCGATTAAAATAGTTCTAAGCGTTTTGAGCTACCAGGGTCAAACGACAACTCCGATGCTACGAAAATTGAAATCCGATAATAACTAACTATTACGGATCCAATGGGACTGGTTCCATCGAATTCCGAGACTGTGCCTTGGAAGGCTATTTTTAAATATCGATTTAAATGATATATTATTAAAATTAAACAAACCGCCTTTAAATTAAATTTCAACCATTCTATTATTTTCATTATCATCATTATAATTTTATAAGCCTTCAAATTATTTTAAACAGGCTTAGAATCTCATATTCAACAATTTATCCAATTTTAATTATTAAGTTCAATATTTAAACTATATAATTCAATGATTTAATTATCAAGTAAATATTAATATCTGGAATTCAAGTAAAAATTAACTTGTAAATATTTTAAAATCAATTAACTATTCAAATTTTAAATTGTTAGAAATTCCGGGTCGTCACATATATCGATTTCATCTTTAATTCAAATTAATATAGATTGAAAGTAAATTTTGAGGAACAGCAGATAAAAGAAATAAAATAAAAAAATAAAATAAAAATATGTATAAGATTTCGAGAAAGAAAAACAGGATATATATATATATATATATATATATAGGGAAAGAATTTTTATGTACAGTAAGGTAGGAAAGTTTACTTTTTTATTTACTATAACAACCCGCATATTTTACGATTGAATATCAAAATATTTTATTTCAATATTTTAACGTTAGTCGGATTTTAGTCCGAAAAGTTACTTTTTGCATACGGTCGAATTAGGATTCAGAACCACTTCCATTGGGTCCAAAACGCCGTTTGCGATCTTTTTTACTATAAACTTTGATATGTTTGGAGTTAGTGGAATCTTGCCACTTATTCACTTTAGGCTTTGGGTTTGGTTTAGCCCATTAGCATAAGCTATTAACTCTAGCTCAACCCCTTCCCTTCATAACTTCACTTTCTTTAACGACCCAAAATTTTCGATCGCGAAAATTCATGATAGTTAGAGAAAAGAAGAAAGAGATAGAAGAAGAGCTAAAAAGAAACACACAATCTCACATTCGCAGCGGATAAAATATAATATCAATAATAATTATACCAAAGAAAACTGTATCTATCAATTTACATCGATATATTAGAGTTACAACAATTCTATACAACATTGGATTGATACAATTTAACATGTCTCAGATATATACAATATCATAGTGGAACTCTCCATATGTCCCTGCCATCCAGCTCGCCTCCTGAGCTCCAGAACGTCCTTACCTGAAAATCTATAACACTCGGTCTGACCCGAGCATTACATCAAAGTAACACCCGGGTCATGCTGGAAACCAGCGTGAGTAAACTCATCTAACATGGAATACCAAAACATACAACTTATATAAACCCGGGTAACCTATATCAATTTACAATCTTCACAAGTTGTTATAGACATTACTTATTACATACATCAATTTTTTTCTTTTAAATGTCAAAACATAGATTAAAGGATCCAATTCACTTTAAAACATTCCAAACCAGCTTATTGGTTTCACATATCAATCTATAAGGAATCGAAGTGGTTTCGGGTATTTACTAATACCCGACTCCGGTCTCTTCGAATTCAATACACCTCAACCCAAATCATTTTAGTGAAAATTTAAATTCAACTATAATACAAGATGTCACTTTTACATGGCAATTCATCATTGATAAATAACCATAATATCACTATACACCTAAACATATCATATCAGCAACATTTTATCAGGTATATTAGCCAATTCAAAGCATTCAACATCATTCAATCATTCATATGCAAGATTCATCATCTTCAAAATTAATTTAATTAACCATAATTGAATTAAATCAATTACCTTTAAATCTTGCTTATTAATTAATTACAAACCAATTAATTTATCATACAATAACTATCCATCTTAATTAACCCTCCTTGATTAATTATTCTTTAATTGCTTTAAGTAATTAATTTTTACACATAGATTAATTATCCTTAACCATTCACATAAATCAACCTTTAATTAATTAATGACATTCATTAATGATTCTTAGTTAATTACTTCCATAAATCAACATTAATTAATCACATATAGTAATTAACTTTCCTTTAATTATTTACACTAATTAATCTTTGGATTACTCACGCTGAGTAATTAATCCTTAGTTACTTCATTAATTTCTCCCCTAACGTAGTTTATCCTCTTTAATTATATTCCATAATTATTCGTTAATGTCTTATACTAAGTATCCACTTATACCTAATTCATAACATAAGAGATTTATTCTTAATTAAGTAAAAATTAAATTTAAATTAATTACCCCAACTAAATATTCTTAATTGATTATTTAATTAATATCCATTATAATTCATTAATTTAATTAATAACAATAATCAAATAATCTTATGAATTTCATTTAATGATTAACCTTTTTAAGTTAACCTTCCAAATTCCTTAATTTAGTTTAAATAATGAATTTTATCATCTCTAAACATATAAAACAATTTGGATAACAAATTGTAATTAACCTTTAATTTATCACGTTTCATTAATTAACCAATCCCTTTAATTAATTTCCTTGATAAATCCATACTTTAATTAATTATACTAAATAATTAACTCTCAATTACTTCCATTAAGTAATTATCCAAAACCAAAACTGTTTTGAATAAGTAGGTGAGTACATTTACTTGTTTATAAACTTGATCCATACCTTAAATTTGAAAAGACTTATTTAAACTCTTGAAAAATTACTTTTACTTTGAACTTTCATATATCAATAACTAAATTTAAAACGAGAGGTCCAAAAGGATTCAGTTCCGATGCCTCATCTTACAATACATTACTTCCTACCCTGGTCTAGCCCGGCCCGCAATCCTAATTTACTTAATTTCAAAGAAATTGAATCCTATTATTTCGACCCAACAATTTCTACGGCCCGCTACTTCTTCTTCCTCTTCGTATTATTCCCAGAAAACACCTCTCCCCTTCGTATATTCTTGAACCCATTAACATGGGCCATGTGTACGTGCACATGCAAGTTATACAGCAAATCCTCGATCCAAGATTGCCAACACACTTCCATCCACAACCTCATTCCTTTACACCTACCGCCGATGCCTCCAATAATCTCCTCAGAAAAACACCCATTCGAGCGAACAAGGCTACATGAAAAAAATCGCGTGACCAAAAATCTTCCAGAAACCCCTCAAATTTTGCCTTTTTGAAGCTTTCTTCAATCCTGTCATGATAGTAGACTATATTTTCCCAATCTACGCTTAAATCAAAGATGAAACCCAACCCTAGCTTTCCAACATCATCAAGTATCGTCATGAAACTCCGCTGAAATAGCACCAAAAATAGCCTTCCTGCATACGAACTCAAAGGCGCTGACGGCATCGAGAAATTCGAAACGAATTGAGAGATATGATTTTTTTTTTCAAGATCCCGTTGTTGTTTTTTAACATTTCTATAGGATATAAATTTACATCCTTAACACTTCTTCTACAGGTTCAAACTCTACCAGCATCTAGTATAACTAGATTCTCATCAAATCCAACTTGTATTGAGCATTTCACTCAACCAAATCAAAAAAACAAAACTACAGGCTTTGACAGGGAAACATCAACCATTCTATCATTTAACAGAGAGGAGGTACTCTCAGTATTTGGTTTAAACAGAATAATTTAATTTTTTTTTCTCAAACATGCATACATCATTTTCATGTATTCATATACATGCAAGAAAATCCTTACATCCAAACTTCAATGATTAATGCATATAGATTAAGAAACAGATAAATTTGAGATGATGAAGGGTAGATTACTCACCTTATTATGAACAGAGAACTGTATCTTCCAATAAATCTGGAAATTTGTTTTGATGATCTATATTTGAAATTTGATTTGTACTGCCTTGAGTTAGAACAGAAACTTCACTCTGATCTTGAATTTGTTTGCTTGAGTATTAGATTTTCTCAGGTTGAAAATCTGAAGTTGTTGTTTGATTTATCTTCTACTTTTTTTTCTTTTCAGTTTTCAGTTTTCTTTTGATTTTCTTTTCCTTTCATAATGAAGATGAAGCGGTTAAAAAAAAAGGGAAAGGGTGGAGATGTAAGTATTTTAATTATCTCTTATTTTCTTATTTTCTAAAAACAATGACACTTGTTGATTTTACATACAAATGTCATTTGCATGAAGCATTAGATTTATATTTGTTAAATCATGAATACATTTAACTTACAAGTGTATTTTTCCTAGAGTTAATAAATTTTATAAATGATTTATATACATATATATAAACTCTCATATATATATATTTAATTTCCTAATCTATACATACATTTCTTAATTTGTGTATTATGTATAACCCTTTTTAAAAGAAAATAATAAAAAACAAACTCTAAAGCATACATAATAGATTTTAAAAGAAATTCACATTTATTTAATATATATATATATCTATCCCTTGAATCCCGAATTTAAATTCAAATACAATTTTAAAATCCAATTTGAAATCAACATACACAATATTTTCATTTACAGACACAGATTCAATTTGTTTGGAAATAATAATATTTCTATTTAAATTCTTCTTATATCCATATATAAATATAAACAACCATTATTATTTATATGAAAATATCTATTTTGCCATTTTAAATAAGTATACTAAGAGGATTATCAAACCAATACTTATTCAGGTGTATGTTTTTATTACCAGAATTGTTTATTTAACTTTCTAATCAAATTCAGTTAATTTACCAATTACAGATATGTTAACGTGAAAATCAGACGCTAACACCCTGGTGTGAAATAAAGTTGGATGAAAGCACCACCCGTGTATACGGGAACTACAAGCAAGTAGAGAAAATACAGAAAAAAGTAGAAGAGACAACAATTTTTATAGTGGTTCGGCTTAGAGTAAGCCTACGTCCACTTTAACTCTCTTTATTATTGAATTTGATTACAACTCAACAACAATCTTCAATTACAACACACTTTAGACCAGTAGATCAAACTTTGATAGAGAATAATCTTCCGCATTCATGTTGAAATTGTGTAGATTTCCTCTTGGAGATCGTCGTAGTGTCTTTGGTGTTTGGAGTACTTGAAGTGTTGAATGAGTAGAGAATTCTGCAGAGTATCGGCGCTTGAAATGGTCGGCCAAAAGTCCCCTGAAAGTTGGAGCTAATGATGTATTTATAGAGAAATCTGGACAGGAATTTTCGCCTAAGTTATAAGTCACGACCGACTTAACGAAAGTCGTAAGTCGCGCCCGACTTAAGGATCATGAGTTAGCAGGCAGCGGCATAGGCGAAGCGGTATTAAGTTTGTCTTCGTTCATCTGGATGCAAGTCTTAACTCGTTTGCGAGTTAAGAAGTCACGGTTTAAAATGAGGCAGCATTACCATAAGTCGTAAGTCGGTCACGGCTTAAAGGCAGTTGCTTCCACTCATTTCTATCTTGAGTCACTAGGTCGTCCTGTCTTTAAGTCTTTAAGTCGCAACTTCTTAAGTCGTGACATTTCTTGAGTCGTCCGGGCCTTAACTCGTAAGTCGGCATCCTTGCTATCCCTTAAGTCGGCAATTAGTTGAGTCGTCATTCATTTTAGGTCGGCAACAAGCTAAGGCTGTTGAGTCTGTAATCATTGTGAGTCGTGAGCCTGGTTTGAGTCGCTTGAGCAGAGGCGTTAACAATTGCCCCTCGAAGTACACGCTTAAATCGTGAGTCGTGTGCTTCGACTCAGTGCATGAGTCGTAAACGACTCAAAGAGGCTCATGACTCGTTAGTCTTTCCATCTTCTTCCCTGTTCCGTATATAAGCCGTTGAGTCGGTCCTTCCTCCTCACTTTACTGCTTATCTGTTTTATTTGATCCTTCAATTAACGATCCTTGAAGTTTCCAGAGACGAATCCAAGCTAATCAGTCGTCAATTCATCTTCACCTTTATATTGCGTAAGTGAATTCAACTTCTGTTCAATCCATGATCACCATTGACTCACGAATCTGGACTCCCCATTTTCTGACTCCAATTCATTTTTATGCCATGTTCCATCGCGAACCACGTTTCTGATTGATTTGCGTTTGTCATCGATCATATTGTTGTTATCGTTCATGATAACATAGTAGTGCATCAGATTTGTCGCAAACTTGAAGCGATTCGAATTGGTTTTTTGGGTGATTTCTGACCATGTGAGGAGAAGATAATGGGTTACAGTGTGTCGAATTAACTGGTCTGTGAGTTTGGAGGAGATGAGACGGTCCTTAACGGGTTAATGGGTTAGAAAGGAGTTAATTGGTTGAGGAGATGACCTATAATTCTCACGACTTAGTTGGTTTTTTGGATCTACCGATTTAGGACTTAGGTCGTACGAGTGACTCAGCCCTTTAGATCCTTACTACGACTTATCCTTTAGACTGTGAACGTCTCAAGCCATAAGTCGTGAATGATTCAGCTCCTGGGCTATTTTCCATACCGAGTTGCTCCTTGTGGCTTAACCCTTGACCGACTCAAGTAGATGAGACCTAGGCTTTGAGTCGCGGCCGAGACAGGACTTCGAGAAATTTGCTTTGTTCTGATTTGAGGCTTTTTTCTCCATGCACATTACGACTTACAGATCTTAACTTAACTCGCCGCATACCCCTTAGGTCGTGAACGAGTTGTCACTTAAAAGCATAATCCCAACTTGATTATTTAACTTGTATTACCGGACTGAATTGCCTAAACTCTGAATTGCCCAAACTTTAAATTGCTTGAACTTTGTTGCATTATTCCACAGATCATGTTAACTTATAAGCTAACTACCTGCTGAAAATAACAACTACAGAAAACCAAGGCGAATATACTGCCATTGACTGCCCACATCAAATGACAGATTAGTTGACAGAAGGTAATTTACTTAAATAGATTGTATGAAATGCTGTGAACCAATCAACTAAAGTGAAACATCAATGCAAAGCATCGCTAACTTGAACTGACTTGTTCGCATTAACATCTCACTTGCATATTTGGATTTAAAAACAATAAGCCCTGGATTTCATTATTGACAAACGCTTGCTAGTTTTTTTATTCCAGTTATATTTGCTTATTGCTTTGTTGATTTTACACGACACTTCACACATTTTTAGGAAACGTGCACCTTCACGTTTGAATATCCAGTTGCTTATGTAGAATGGCCTCACATCAAGAAGAAGTAACGGAACAGATTGGAGAGGCTCTTCCAATAGCTGCTCCACTGGATACTCCGCCGGAAAGAGTCTCAACTTCCTTAAACTACCAGACGTTTAGCTTATTGCGTGCTCAGTTTGGCATCGTTGAAACGGATGCTATATTGCCTAGGCCAAATGATTTTGCTGATAGCCCTCCCCGTGGTTTCATCGCTGTCAACCGCCAAATGTGCTTGTTCGGTGCTATTCCTCCCTTCAACGAGTTCCTTCAGCAATTTCTACTTCGATTGACTATCTCTCCGTTTCAACTGCACCCCAATAGTTACGCCATTCTGATGGGGTTGTGTGTTTTATTCAAGAGAACCCTGGGTCGGTTAACGAGCTTTGAAGAAATTTGTTACTTATGTTCTTTAACCAAGATTAAAGACCATCCCTCCATTGTCGTCATAAGGAGTGTTAGGAATCACAAACTCATGACTGACCTACCCGAAAGTGCTCATGGATTTTTAAATCAGTTTTTCTTCGTTCGCTGCCCCCCAGGGTTTTATGCCATCTGGAGAGTAGGAAGTAAGACTACCTGCTTCTATTTTCCATTTTCGAACTTTTCGAATTTTGAGTTGTTAATCGTTAATTCCACTCTTTCCTTTTTCAGCACTTCCTTCCCTATCCAGAGATCCAGGCCATAAGCAAGTTTTTGAGAGACTGAGTGCCGTGGCCGCGGAAAAGAGAAGTGTAAAATTCTTGTTGACGGATGAATTTTTGCACCAATACGGGCTTTCGCATACCTCTCGCTCTACACACCCCCACGAAGTCCCAGACTCTCCGGCTAGAGCGTCGAATGCCCCCGTTTCTACTGACACATCCATACCAAAAGATCCTGCTTCTGAGGCTTCTCTAGTGAAGTGCTCCACTTCTGTTGATGTCGCGGGGTCATCTGGCAAACTTGCCCCGGTCACTGAAGAAGAAGAGCCTCAGGAATCTCCTCCGCATTCAAAGAAGTCTGGTGACGAAGAAGCCGGGAAAACCAGCCCTATCAAGCAGAGCAGGGACGCCACTTTCGAAGGACTGAGCGACCTCTTTGCCACCTCGCAAGAGATCTTTAAAGATGATCCTATTACTACTGGGGTTTCTTCTTCAGTAGTCGAGGCGACTTCTATTCTGCAACAGACTCCGTCAACTCAAGAGTTGATGCTAACTTCTACACCCACAACTACTCCACAATTAAAGAGTGGTTCGTAGTTCGATGCGCGTAGTTTGCACATTACACACACTTAGAATCTTTCGGCACTTTTATGCTTCTGACTTTTTGTACTTTGAAGAATTCTAAAATTTATCTCTTTTTATTTCAGATCCTCCGATGGGACGCAGCGGATCCTACTATGATGACTTCCAGCGCTACGGGAGGCGTAGCCAATATGATTATAGGCGCTACCTCCCCTCTTACAGAGAATCCGATGAAGAAAGAGCCGCCCGAAAGACTCAAGAGAAGAGGGCTCAAGAGGAGCGTTAAGAAAGAAGAGAGAGGGAGGAGCGCCACGATTCTTCGCAGAGAGGCGACGATTCCCATAAGAGAAAATCCTATGATGACCGAGGAAAAAGTCATATGGTTGAGGATTCAAGCAAGCGAGCCCGACATGGTGAGAAGCATACCTCTACAACTCTTGAAAAGTTGACTGCCCCCGTCTCGCTTGACATTCCTTCTGGCTCTCCCGCTCTTGGGAAAACAGATATTCAAACAATAATCAACAGGCCTAAATTTCAAGTTGGACCGGGCCCAACCACTTTGCAAAGCCGGTTTCCACAGTGGTGTCTGAAGGGAGTGCGGTTCAACCTTGACTTGGTCCCCATTGACAAGTCTGCCATGTTACGAAATCTCGATGCCGTCAAGCTTGATATTGAAAGGATGTCGAACTGGCAAAAGCTTGTTGACGAGCTCCAAAGGGTTAACCGTGCAAATATAGAGGCCATGCTCACTATGGAGAATGATAAAGCCGAATGGCAGAAGGTCCTTGAGCAACATGATACTGAAATGAGGAGCATCGCTACTTACAATGAAGAGCTTGAAGCGAAAGTTGAGGAACTTAAACAACAGCTTGCTACTTCTTTTACCACATATACTCAAAAAGAAGAAGTATTTCAGAAGCAAGTTCGCGATGCTCACGCAGCTCAACGACATGCCGAGGCACAACTTGAAGCCGAGCAGAAAACAGCAGAAATTCATCGTGCTGAGGTTACAGGTCCACAGGAGAAAGTCAGCTCCCAGGAGGCGGAAATTCAATTGCTTAAGCTTCAACTTTCCAAAGCTGAAAGAGAGCGTGATGAGGCCGTTGCCGGCAAAATTGCAGCTGAAGAATCTCATGAGGCAACGAAGACCAACATCAGCTCAACATTATTTGACTTCTACTTGCATAGCATCTTGGGGCGCGGTAGCCTCGCTTTTCTAGGCCCCAAGTATGAAATTACTCTGTCTGAAGTTTGGGAGGCTGCACTTGATATGCTTGGTGGTAAAGGCGTTGGATATGCCGAGTCAGCTCTTGAGGAGCATTACCTTGATGATGATGCTCGCGCCGCTCTCGCCAGGGGGAGAGAACAGCTTGCAAAATTAAAGGCCGAAACGGCGGTAGGAGAATATTCGGGAAAAACTATCTCAACTGCACCAATTCGGCCTTCTCCTTCGGCCGAAATTGACATTATCGGTTCCAGTTCTCATTCTCTTTCTCCTGCTAAATTTACCACCCAGATCACAAGCATACAAGGTGGAGATGAAGGCGACGAGAGTGCCGAGGCACAGGCTTACGAAGTTGATGTCAGGAAACCAACTTCTGTAGGTAACCCTACTGTTAATCTTGCCTAAGTAGACTGCTCATCTGTTTCTTACGAGCTTGATGAGCTTCTTGACTACTTCTTGAACCTCAGCGAACCTTTATCTCCTCTTTTTACTAACTTGAACTTTTTTCCTTCTGTAGAGAAAACGTCGAGCATTGTTCAAACTTCCCCTCTTCCAATTATTCCTCCTCCATCTATTCAGGCGACTCCTCCTTCTGCCTCGCAACCGGGATCACAAGAGGAGCAAATAGAAGCTCTCCAAGACTTGGACGATCCCATTGCTTCACAAGAACACAAGGGAGAAGAAACTGAAGGGAGTGAGAAGACTCCAGAAGCAACTGGTTCCGACGACGAACCATTAGCTAAACTTCTTTCTCCAGGGAGTGGGTCTTCCTCCAAGAAGAGAGGAAAGCAGGGAGTCTCCAAGAAGAAGAAGAGATCTTCAACTGGCGAAGAAAAAACGAAAGAAAGTCCGATTAAGCCCCTTTCTCCTTCATCCCCTACTCTTACAAGCCGGCCTAAGAAGTTGGTTATCCGGCCATGTGCGGGCTCAAAAGTTGGACGGAAGAAGAAATGATGGCTCTGGTTCTGTGGCTTTTATATCGCTTTTTGCTTTTTGCATGTACTGACCGGAAATTGTGCGGGTACCGGCCCCCGTTTCCTTTATTTCGAAACTTGTATCTGTAAGAAATTGTAACAGAATTGAATAAAATGATCCTTTATTTGTACAAACTTCTTGTTTGAATTTGAGAATGCATTTATTATTCACTTTTGTACAAGTTTCTTTGCACGATATTGCAGTGAGCTTGTGGTATACTGTTCGAGTGCAATTTTACCGATGTAGTTATACCATGTTGCCCCTATACCATAAGCTCATTGCAATATTTTACTTTATGAGGAACTTGTACTTTTATTTTTTAGAGAATAATTATTCCGTACTTGGAGGAATATTATTTCGTTAAAAAAAAGAGTACAAATAAGTTTTTACGCTTCATCCTTCGAAGATATCACTTTTTCTTTTGTGCATATACACATTTTACTGAATGAATTCTTCTATGTGGTAAAGCGGGTATCTGAAGGGTACTTTAACTTCTTTTTAAGGAAGAGAATTTTCCAGAATAGGTGGATCATTCTTCCTTTGAGAGTTAAAGTGTGCCTTTGAAAAATTACACCTCTGAGGAGGGCTTTCTCACGTTTCAACACTTGGAAGTTTAATTTCAATCTTGGTGAAACGTGTGCCTCCGAAGAGGTCTTTCTGCTTGCTTGTGCCTCCGGGAGGAGGTCTTTTCATTTCTGCCTCTGGGAAGAGGTCTTTCTGTTTCTACCTCTGGGAAGAGGTCTTTTTATTTTTGTTGTGCCTCTGGGAAGAGGCCTTTTTTGGTTTCTGCCCCATGGGAGAGGCTTTTATTTTTCCCTGTTCGCTGGGAAGCGGGTCTCCGAAGAGGGCTTTTCACATTTCATTTTACGGGAGTGTATCGACTGATGATGAAATGTGTGCCTCTGAGCTGGGTTACTGCCTGAAAGTTTGGAGTTTCTTTCTCTCAGTTGGACGGATTTACGGGAGTGTATCGACCGATCATTCCGCAACTTTGTATCGAGAAAGATCTCTCTTTTTCTGGTTGGCCCGCCTGAGGTCTTTTAGCATTTCAAATGTGGTTAAATGGGCTTCCGAAGAGGGCTTTTTTCACGTTTCAACACCTGGAAGTTTTATTTCAATCTTGGTGAAACGTGTGCCTCTGAGTAGGACTTTTGCCTGGAAGTTTGGAGTTTCTTTCTCCCGGTTGGACGGATTCACGGGAGTGTATCGACCGATCATTCCGCAACTTTGTAACGAGAAAGTTCTCTCTTTTTCTGGCTAGGCCCACTCGAGGTCTTTCTCCTCCGAAGAGTTGTGCCTCCATAGAGGGCTTGCGCCTCCGAAGAGGTCTTTTGTTGATTGATGCTTGCTCGCCCATGTCTCTTTCGCCATCCACTCATGTTGGCGATCCTCCTTGTCTTTTGCAAGTGTCAACACTTTTTAGTTGCCAATAATTTCCCTTATCCAAAGAAATATACTTCACAGTTAGGTGAGTTGGTGGTGGTGGACACAGTTTGCTTAACTGGCTGTTTGTTCAAACATTTATAGTTAGTTAGAGATGGTCCATTTCCACCCACATTGATCACTCTTGTTTGAAGCACTTCTTTTGTAGGATTTGAGTATGGAAATTTTTGATGGTTTAGTGTGTGTTTGCTGGGTCTTGGGATGGGTAAGCTTTACTTTCATGACCTGCATCATTAAATCGACATTTTAATGACACAGTTAATGTATTTTATATGTCGAAATAAAACAAAGCAGTTTATAATAGTAGAGAACACAAGATTTATAGTGGTTCGGCCAAAATCTGGGCCTACATCCACTTTATAGATTTTCATTATTCACTTGCTTTACAATTGCTTTCAATACAAGAATCATATTTTTGCAATTCTTTTACAATATTTCAGCAAAGCTTTCATGTAAAATAAGGAAGCAAATGATTGTTGTTCCACGCTCTTGGGATTGGTTCTCCTTCGACAGTTGTGAGTTTGAATGTGCCATTAAGAAGCTTCGTGCCTATAACATATGGCCCTTCCCAGTTTGGCCCAAACACACCTGTGGCTGTCATGATTCTTTTCAGAATTAGGTCACCAACTTCAATGTTGCGCTGACGAACTTTGGAATTGAAGTGCCTAGCTATTCTTTGTTGATGAGCCACAATTCTAAGTCTAGCCTCTTCTCTTCTTTCATCAAGGAGGTCAAGTGCTTCCAATTGCATTTTTTCATTCTCATGTTTATCAAAATGGATTCTTCTATTTGAGGGGACTTCAGTTTCCACTGGAATCATTGCTTCTGATCCATATGCCAACGAAAATGGAGTATGCCCAGTTGCAGTTTTGTGGGTGGTTCTGTATGCCCATAGTGCAAGCGTTAACTTGTCAACCCAGCCACTTTTTGCTTTTTCCAGCTGCTTTTTGATGGTTGATTTGATGATTTTGTTTACTGCTTCCACTTGCCCATTTGCCTGCGGATGGGCCACTGCTGAGAAACTCTTCTGGATTTTGAATCGTTTGCAGAAGTCCTGGAATTCCTCACTTTCAAATTGAGTACCATTGTCTGTGATTATTTTCTGCGGCACACCATACCTGCAAATGATATTTTTAGTCACAAAATTTATCATTTTCTTAGAGGTAATAGTAGCCAAAGGTTCAGCTTCAGCCCATTTAGTAAAATAATCAACTGCAACAATAGCATATTTAATCCCTGATTTGGCAGTTGGTAATGGCCCAATGAGATCCATTCCCCAAATGGCAAATGGCCACGGACTGACCATCTGTGTTAGCTCAGTGGAAGGTGCTCTAGGAATTTTGGCGAATCTCTGGCACTTGTCACATTTCCGAGAATATACAGCGGCGTCTTGATTAATTTCCGGCCAAAAATACCCATAACGGAGAATTTTCTTTACTAACGTCTGACCACCCGTGTGATCTCCACATTCCCCTCCATGTACTTCAGCTAGAATTGTCTTGGCTTCATCTTTAGTTACACATCGGAGTAATGGCATTGAAAAACCCCGCCTGTACAATCGGCCGTCTTGGACTATATATCTGGAGGCTTTCCTTAGAAGCTTCTGTCTTTCTCTCGAATTTTCTGGCAAAGAACCTCTGAGTAGATAGTCCAGCATTGGAGTCATCCATGATTCTTGTTCCTGAGATATATTCATAATCCAGTCAACATCCATCTCGTCTGTACTTGGTGCTGACAGGACTTCTACGGGGACTAATCCCAATAGTTGAGCTTCACCAGTACTTGAATACTTCGCGAGGGAATCTGCCTTCATATTCTCTTCCCGGGGAATATGGTTTATTGAATAATGATCAAAATCTTCAAGAAGCTCCCAGGCCTTTGACAAATAAGCGGGTAAATTTCCTCCTTTAGCTTGGAATTCATTCTTGACTTGGCATACGATAAGCTGAGAGTCACTGAAGATCTGTAATATTCTGATATTTAGCTCTTTAGCGATTCCCAAACCTGCAATGAGAGCTTCATATTCTGCTTCATTATTAGTCGAAGGAAATTCCAACCTCAGTGCGTAACACAATGATCGTCCTTCAGGGGTTTCAAGGACAACCCCTGCCCCAGAACAGTAGTCATTCCTTCCGCCATCAACGTATAATTTCCATTTCACCGGGACGTCATTAGTTTCCTCTTCCTCACTATCACCTTTATCTGTGCATTCAGCAATGAAGTCTGCTAAAGCTTGTCCGTTGATAGCTCTTCGGGGATGGTAAGTGATGTCATATTGACTGAGTTCAATATTCCACTTTAAAAGACGGCCCGATGTTTCAGGGCGAAACAGGACTTGCTTCAGAGGTTGATCAGTGAGGACTTTGATGGGATGAGCTTGAAAATACGGCCTCAATTTCCGTGATGCAATCAATAGGCAATAGGCAAGTTTCTCCAGCTTCGAGTAATTCATCTCTGCCCCAGTGAATCTTTTACTAATGTAATAGACTGGTCGCTGGATCCTTGTATCTTCTCGAACCAATGCTGTACTCAGAGCGTGTGATGATATTGCCAGACATATGTAGAGATCTACACCATTGTCGGGGTTTGAGAGTATTGGAGGCACTTCCATATGACGAACCAACTCATCAAATGCGTTCTGACACTCGGGAGTCCAGTCAAAGTTTTTTCTTCCTTTCTTTAGAGCATCAAAGAATGGAATGCATTTATCAGTAGCTTTAGAAATGAATCGGCTCAAAGCAGCAACTTTTCCGTTAAGACTCTGCAGTTCCTTCTTTGTTCTAGGAGCTTTGACCTCCTTCAAGGCAGTGATTTGAGCAGGATTAGCCTCAATGCCCCTAGCGCTCACAATAAATCCCAAAAACCTTCCTGACTCCACTCCGAATGAACGTTTCAACGGGTTAAGTTTCATTCCGTATCTCCGGAGGACCGCGAACATTTTTGCCAAGTGATCCATGTGGTCCACTGCTTTCTTTGACTTTACAACATATCATCGACATAGACTTCCATTGTCTTTCCGATATGTGGTTTAAACATGGTGTTAACAAGCCTTTGGTAAGTTGCCCCCGCATTCTTGAGTCCGAAGGGCATGACTTTGTAGTAGTAAAGACCAACATCCGTTATGAAGCTTGTGTCCTCCTGATCTGGCTCATGCATCATGATCTGATTGTACCCGGAGTAAGCATCCATAAAAGACAACAATTCATGTCCCGCCGTTCCGTCCACCAACTAATCAATTCTAGGCAGCGGGAAACAGTCTTTGGGGCAAGCCATATTCAGATCTGAGAAGTCAATGCATACTCTCCACTTCCCATTAGCCTTTTTAACCAGGACAGGATTTGAGACCCAATCTGGGTAAACAGATTCTCTGATGAAACCATTCTCCATGAGTCGATCGACTTCTTCTTTCAGCGCTGCTGACCTCTCTGGACCTTGAGTTCTTCTTTTCTGTTTTACTGGCGTGAACTTTGGAACGATGTTCAGAGCGTGTACCGCAATCTCTGGTGATATTCTGCACATGTCGGCATGAGTCCATGCGAATACATCTAAATTTGCCTTCAAGAACGAGATCAGAATATTCTGAGCTGTAGTGTTGAGTTGTGAACCCACATTCAGCACCTTGTTTGGGTCCTTTATGTCAACAGGTACCGGCACTGTCACCTCTATCGGCACTACTCTATTCTCCCCTGCACTAGCTTTTCTTGGATCCATCTCTCTCCGGGCACCGCTATGTTCGCCAGTACAAGGACCAACCTGTAGTTGCTACAAGGTTCGTTCTTTGATGCGGACTGAAGGCGCGGCACCTTTTCCCATTTCTCTCCTCTTTGTTTCACGTAGCTCTGCAAGATAGCATTCCCGTCCCACGTTCTGATCTCCTTTAATTATCCCAATTCCGTTATCAGTGGGAAATTTTATAGTTAGACACCATGGGGCGAGAACAGCTTTGAATGCAGCCAGAGTCGGTCGGCCCAAGAAAGCATTATAAGCAGAAAATTCTTCAACAATTATAAAGGTTTGCCTTCGAACTACCTTTCTCAGCCCCTCTCCGAGCTCTACAATCAAGTCTATAGTCCCAATCGGCAGCTTTGGCTCCCCAGTGAAGCCAGCAATTTTCAATGACGAAGCCTGAACGTCAGCCATTGGTATCTTCATCTGGTCAAAAGTTTTGTTGAAGAGAATATTACACGAAGCCCCGCAATCGACCAGAATTCTTTTCACAGTGGCCGGGCCAATACCGGCAGAAATGACCAGAGGATCTATCGTAGGGGCTTCAATACCCATAGAGTCCATGGCGCTAAATATGATGTCATCAGGGAAAGCTTTCTGTTGTTTCAATGGCGCAGCATCCTCTAACACAAAAACACTTTCCTCTGAGGGTGCATGCTTCAGTGCACGAGCATACCTTTCCATCTCACCCCAACTTCGGCCTGTCGGGTGAGGACCTCCTGTTATCACATTAATGACAGGCCTGTCTGACTCATGTTCTACGGCCTTCTCACTCAAGCTTGGATGGTAAGCGGGGACTTGTTGCCTTTGGACCGATGAGGTTGTTGTGTCCCTATCCCTTTTAACATACTGTTGGAGCTTGTCCTCTTTCAACAGTCGCTCAATTACTTCTTTCAAGTGTCGGCATTCGTTAGTGTCATGACCAGGCTGATTGTGAAACTGACAGAATCTTCCACTTTTCTCCATTTTACCTCCAACCCTCATCTTAGGTGGCGTAGGATAACTGATATTATCTTTGGTTGCTAAGAAGATATTTTCAGGGGTATCAGTCAAAGGTGTGAAGTTGAAAGCTCGACCCTTCTTTGCATCCCCTTGTTTCTTTCTACCGTCGTTCCCCCTTTTCTGAGCATTGGATTCCTTTTTGTCTGGAGCATTACTATCATTCTTAATTTCCGCTGATGCCACCTTAGCCGGTGCTTGAAGGCTTTCCAGGCGCATGAACTCATCGGCTTTTTTATAGAATTTATCGAGTGAATTTGGTTCTTTCATTTTCAACCATTCCCCAAACTTGCTCGATTTATCAATTGCCCTCATCAAGTATGTTAAAACCATGCGTGGCTCAGCGTTATCAACCTCGGCCAAAGCTATGTTGAATCGATTCAGAAACGACTTGATGGATTCCCCTGTGTTTTGCTCTAGATTTGACAATGACATTATGTCCTTTGCTTTAGAGGCGTACAACCAAAACTGCTCCTTGAACTTCATAGTTAAGTCCGAGAACTGATCAATGGATCTAACTGCCAGCTTGGTAAACCATAATAAAGCTACTCCTTCCAAATACACCGGGAAGTATCGTCATTTAAACTCATCGGATGCCCTGGCGCCAGTCATATGCCAGTCATATTTATACAGAAATTCGTTAGGATCACTTGTTCCTTTGTAAGCTGGAATAGTGGGCGGAACAAATTTTCTCGGGAATTCAGCTTTCAGAATCCTCTCAGTGAATGGAGTTTTTCTTGGAGCAAAGCCCCACTCTTTCTCATCCTCGTCCTTTCGCATACTTTCTTTCATGATTTGACGGACCATCCCTGAAAAATACTCTTCATCATCCACAGGCCCTGCGGGGAAAACGTCAGCCATTCTTTCAGAGTTCTGCCTTGATAATCGTTCACGAAGGGTCGGTTGAGGTCTCGATCCTCCATCTTGAGGAAGTGGCCTTTCAACGGGGCTTACCGCCCTTTAAGAAGTATTCCCTCTAACACCCTGAGCTCTATCAGCAGAGTTTCTTTCTTTATTTGCTGGCTGACGATTAGCCTCGAGCAAATCATTTAGCTTATTCAATATCAAGGTATTCTGAGCATTCTGAGCCTCTAATTGTTGATTCAATCCCAAAAACACAGCGTCTAATTCCGCTCGTGTAACTCCCACAGTTGGAGTTGTCTGACTTAGAGGAGGAGAAGTAGCGGTGTTCTCTTGAACATCATCAGATCTGCCAGATCTACGTTTCCTTCCGGGAGCCATAATTTCTGTTAAACTTCTGGTCTTAACGGAGATTCTTTCCTCACAGTTTGGTGAAGCAATGATGTAAATACCCTGGGTTCGAAATTCTCAGTGAAAGCACCAAAAATGTTAACGTGAAAATCAGACGCTAACACCCCGGTGTGAAATAAAGTTGGATGAAAGCACCACCCGTGTATACGGGAACTACAAGCAAGTAGAGAAAATACAGAAAAAAGCAGAAAAGACAACAATTTTTATAGTGGTTCGGCTTAGAGAAAGCCTACGTCCACTTTAACTCTCTTTATTATTGAATTTGATTACAACTCAACAACAATCTTCAATTACAACACACTTTAGACCAGTAGATCAAACTTTGATAGAGAATAATCTTCTGAATTCATGTTGAAATGATGTAGATTTCCTCTTGGAGATCGTCGTAGTGTCTTTGGTGTTTGGAGTACTTGAAGTGTTGAATGAGTAGAGAATTCTGTAGAGTATCGGCTCTTGAAATGGTCGGCCAAAAGTCCCCTGAAAGTTGGAGCTAATGCTGTATTTATAGAGAAATCTAGACAGGAATTTTTGCCTAAGTTATAAGTCGCGACCGACTTAAGGAAAGTCGTAAGTCGCGCCCGACTTAAGGATCATGAGTTAGCAGGCAGCGGCATAGGCGAAGCGGTATTAAGTTTGTCTTCGTTCATCTGGATGCAAGTCTTAACTCGTTTGCGAGTTAAGAAGTCACGGTTTAAAATGAGGCATCATTACCATAAGTCGTGAGTCGGTCACGGCTTAAATGCAGTTGCTTCCACTCATTTCTATCTTGATTCACTAGGTCGTCCTGTCTTTAAGGCTTTAATTCGCAACTTCTTAAGTCGTGACATTTCTTGAGTCGTCCGGGCCTTAACTCGTAAGTCGGCATCCTTGCTAACCCTTAAGTCGGCAATTAGTTGAGTCGTCATTCATTTTAGGTCGGCAACAAGCTAAGGCTGTTGAGTCGGTAATCATTGTGAGTCGTGAGCCTGGTTTGAGTCGCTTGAGCAGAGGCGTTAACAAGATATTTTAAAATTCGCGTTATCACATTCCTCCCCCCTTAGAATCTTTTCGTCCTCGAAAAGAATCGAAGCCGGAATTTATTAAATATTTTAAAACCAGTTAAAATATTCTTTGATTATTTTTAAAAAAAATTTAAAAATCTGTATAATATTTCCAAAATAGTTTTATAAAAATACTTTTATAACTCGATGTCTCAACCATTCGATCCTTGTTCTCCTAGAAATTCGGTCATACGTTGATCAGGCGTATGACTGAAAATCTATAAGTACTTAGCAGACCCGTTTTCAACACCCAGTGAAAATACTTTAGAAAAAAAATTTATTAAAAATATAGAAAACGGTTTTTGAAAATAGAGGATATATCTTTGGTGAGAATGCTCTGGAAATCGTCACCCCCATCCATGGTCGTAGTTAACCCGATGGTTACGTTGCCCTCCCGACAAAATCCACAGATAACTATAGGCCTCCCGCCCCTCGATTACACCATGGAACCCACTACAGATCGCAACTACAACTTGGGTTATGTAACTATCACAGCAAAAACCCATATAACTATAGGCATCAGCGCCCTCGAATTCCGCTGCCAAAAGAATGAAACTTCTCCACTCCACTTGACCATAGATCGCAGTCTACCGATGTTGCGTTGCCTTCCCGACAAAATCAAGTGTAGACCGTTGACACTCATCCTCCACACGATTTTCGCTATGGTCCACACAGTAGATCGCAGTGACATTGAGTTACACTGTCGTCACAGCATAACCCAAATGCCCCTGTAGGCATCAGCGCCCTCGACTTCGCTACCCAATAATCCTCAAGAACTAGTTTGTCCGGACTCCTCACAGGATCAACTTTAGAACCCCCCTTGGGGCTCAAGGCAGCACCACCCGGTGGTACTCCTGAGAAGTCCATTCCAAGGGAGCGCCTTTTTCCCCAGAGCCATCATCAAAACATTTTATACTATATATATAGTATCTTTTAAATCATACACCTAGTATGATCTCATATAAAGCTTCTTTACACAAAATCGATTATCCCAAAATCGATAATTCTCAAACTAGGCTTTCCAAATTCAATATTGATTTTACCCAAAAATCAAAAGCCTTTCCAAACCCAAATCCAAAGGTTCCCAAAACCTTTTCCAAAATCCTCATAAGATCTTTTATATATATATATATATATATATATATATATATATATATATATATATATATAGACACACACACACAGATATATATAATTTTTAAAACTTTGGATCATTTCAAACCTGTATAAAACTCCTTTTATACTTCAAACACTTCCAAAAACCATTTTCTTCCGGCAAAAGATTCATCAAGGGGAGTTTTATCTTATGTAACAAAGATTTATAACTTTGTTTATTCAAAATAAAATATTCAAATTGATTACTCTTTACAAAACCACTTACGATATCACTTACTTCCGTAAACAAAATTTCAACCATAGAAATATCCAATTTCCACTTTACTTCATCATATATTTCACAAAATATATTTTTCAATTCAAAAACCATTTCACATTTCTTATCCACAAATTCCCAGTATCAATTTTATTCAAATCCGTATGATGTACACATATCATCCATACGCTATGCCAATCTGATCGCTCACTCGATCACACAATTTCATTTCCGAACTAGTATCGTCCACCCGACTTCCTAGTGCGGACACAGATCTGGTTTCTTGATCAGAAACCGTCATTCTCCTTGCATAGCCATAACTATGATAGAGAATATAAAGAACCAATCAACAATCCATATCCAGGTTCGCCGTCGAAAATCGAGTGAAAAATCCCACTCGGATCGATATAACTATCTCGAAATTCTGTGCTCGAATCTGGATCAAATCACTATGCGAATAGAATAACATACGTACACCCTACGTATTTTTCTTTATTAGTTATTAGCCAAATCAATTCCATTTCTATTCGCATTCACTTTGATTTTCATTCGCTTACTCACAATTGCTTTAATCCATTTGATTATCACCTCTATTCTTATCTCGATTGGGTATTTAACCAATAACAGTTTGAACTCCGACCAGTTTATTTAGAAAATAGCTTGAAATATATTAAAATTAATAAGTAGTTGAAAAATAATTACTAGTTTGTAACATAGCTGTAAATTAGTTCAGTAATTGTAAAATAATTGGAAAATAGTTAAATAGTCATAGAAATTTTAAATAATTGCAAAATAGCTATAAAATAGCAATTAGTAGTTGAAAATAGTAATTAGTTTATAAAATAGTTAGAAAATTGTTAAACAGTTTCAAAAATAATTGTAAAACAAGTATAAGATAGTTTTGCTTTTTAAAGAAAGGTTGTACATATAGTAAACAGTTTGGAAAAAAATAGTTTTATATTAACACAATTTATATTAAATAAAATAGTCCAGACTCAAAACTGTTCAATTCCCAATCTCCATTCCAAATCAATTCAATTTAAATTCCACTTCCATTTAAATTGACCCAATTCCAATTTAAATAACTTCAATTTCCATTGGAATTGATTAAACCCCAATTCAAGTTGAATTAATCTAAGTTTCTTTCCAAATTTAACTTTATTCAACCTTGATCTCAAATTCTACGAATTCAAATAAATTTCAATTGAACTAGTTCCTATTTCAATTCATTTCAACTCCCGTTTGAATTAATCCGAATTTCATACTCCATTTCCAAATCAAGTTGAATTATTCTTGATTTCTTCCCAAATTCAATTCAAATTCCATTTGAATTTAAAACCATTCAACATTAATTACAATTCCAAATTATTCGAATCAAATTCAATTTGAACTAATTTCAATTCAAATTCCAGTTTTAAACCATCTCAAATTTTATAAATTCGAGTTAATACTTCAAATGTTGATTTAATTCTTTTAAATCAATTTACCTTTTATTTTATTTTTGAAATAATTCTGAATCCAAATTTCAAATTTTCATTTTAAATTATCCTTACTTAACTCATTACAAGGTTCAGGTAAGAGTTTCAAACAACTTTAATTTACAAATTTATTTCTTAACATTCAAATCTTAAATTTAAAGGAATTCTGTATCCTTAATTTTTAAATTTAAATTAAATTTTATTTATCTCTATAATGGATATATTACCACAATCCACTTCTCATTTATTTAAACAAATCTAGTTCATAATTTAAAGATTATTAATAATAATAGGATGATATCATCCAATTCATTTTAAAACATTCATCAATTTCCAATTTCCAAATTAGATTGTTCATTCAAACTTATTTAACTTCCTCCGAGTTAAATTCAATCAATCCTGTTTAACCTTACTCAAATTTTAATTTTCCATTTCAAATTTCAAAATTCCTTCCCATCTATAAGTTCTAAAACTTATCACTTTGGGTTTTCATATCTCATTCCAAATTTAAAACTCAATATTTAGAGTTGATCTCAAACCATCTTGATATTATGCATAACCATACATAAACATATTTATTCCTTAACCAACCAGGCTATACTTTTAAAATTTAAACCACCCTTGGTTTCAATTCATACAAATTTTCTTTAAAATTTTCAAACATTTCTTATTTTTAAAATAAGATCATATTCAAAGTAGTTTGAATAATATTATTTCCTTTAAAATTTTGAAATCAATTCAAAATTTTAAACTTAGAATTCAGGACTTCACATTTTGAAACCCACTTTAATTTATATCCTTTCACATTTACAATTTTTTTTAAAATGGTTACTTTCTTAAAACATTTTATTGTTCATTGAAAATACAATCATCCCGTTATTAAACACAATAACCATTCAATTTCCTGGTTTGAAACCAATTCTGATTCATCTTATTTTGAAATTCTTTCTTAACTTTTAGATTTTAATTTAAGTTTGAATCCTTTTCAAACTTATGCTTATTTAATTTCAATTTGGTTGTATTATATTACTTCTTAATTCTTACTATTTCTTTTAATTTAATTAATACTACAACCAATTTCCTTAATATAATAGATAATCTATTTCTTTTATAAGATTCATTTACTTTTGAAATCATTTAAAAATCTTTATATAAGAAAATAACAAATACGCTCTCTCATATATATATACACTCAATTCATTCTAGGGTACCACTTACCCTATCCTTAATGAGTAATCCCACCAGAGCCAAGGTTCTTGCTTAACCTCGCTCTGATACCAAATGTAACGACCCGAAATTTTCGATCCCGAAAATTCCAGATAGTTAGAGAAAAGAAAAAGAGATAGAAGAAGAACAGAAAAGAAGCACACAATCTCACATTCGCAGCGGATAAAATATAATATCAATAATAATTATACCAAAGAAAACTGTATCTATCATTTTACATCATATATCAGAGTTACAACAATTTTATACAACATTGGATTGATACAATTTAACATGTCTCAGATATATACAATATCATAGTGGAACTCTACATACGTCCTTGCCATCCAGCTCGCCTCCTGAGCTCCAGAACGTCCTTACCTGAAAATCTGTAATACTCGGTTTGACCCGAGCATTACATCAAAGTAACACCCGGGTCCGGCTGGAAACCAGCGTGAGTAAACTCATCTAACATGGAATACCAAAACATACAACTTATATAAACCCGGGTAACCTATATCAATTTACAATCTTCACAAGTTGTTATAGACATTACTTATTTCATACATCAATTTTTTTTAAAATGCCAAAACTTAGATTAAAGGATCCAATTCACTTTAAAACATTCCAAACCAGCTTATTGGTTTCACATATCAATTTATAAGGAATCGAAGTGGTTTCGGGTATTTACTAATACCTGACTCCGGTCTCTTCGAATTCAATACACCTCAACCCAAATCATTTAAGTGAAAATTTAAATTCAAATATAATACAAGATGTCACTTTTACATGGCAATTCATCATCGATAAATAACCATAATATCACTGTACACCTAAACATATCATATCAGAAACATTTTATCAGGTATATTAGCCAATTCAAAGCATTCAACATCATTCAATCATTCATATGCAAGATTCATCATCTTCAAAATTAATTTAATTAACCATAATTGAATTAAATCAATTACCTTTAAATCTTGCTTATTAATTAATTACAAACCAATTAATTTGTCATACAATAACTATCCATCTTAATTAACCCTCCTTGATTAATTATTCTTTAATTGCTTTAAGTAATTAATTTTTAATTAATCACATAGATTAATTATCCTTAACCATTCACATAAATCAACCTTTAATTAATTAATGACATTCATTAATGTTTCTTAGTTAATTACTTCCATAAATCAACATTAATTAATCACATATAGTAATTAACTATCCTTTAATTATTTACACTAATTAATCTTTGGATTACTCACACTGAGTAATTAATCCTTAGTTACTTCATTAATTTCTCCCCTAACGTAGTTTATCCTCTTTAATTATATTCCATAATTATTCGTTAATGTCTTATACTAAGTATCCACTTAATTAAGTAATCAATACCTAATTCATAACATAAGAGATTTATTCTTAATTGAGTAAAAATTAAATTTAAATTAATTACCCCAACTAAATATTCTTAATTGATTATTTAATTAATATGCGTTATAATTCATTAATTTAATTAATAACATTAATCAAATAATATTATTAATTTCATTTAATGATTAACCTTTTTAAGTTAACCTTCCAAATTCCTTAATTTTGTTTAAATAATGAATTTTATCATCTCTAAACATATAAAACAATTTGGATAACAAATTGTAATTAAACTTTAATTTATCACGTTTCATTAATTAACCAATCCCTTTAATTAATTTCCTTGATAAATCCATACTTTAATTAATTATACTAAATAATTAATTCTCAATTACTTCCATTAAGTAATTATCCAAAACCAAAACCGTTTTGAATAAGTAGGTGAGTACTTTTACTTGTTTATAAACTTGATCCATACCCTAAATTTGAAAAGACTTATTTAAACTCTTGAAAAATTACTTTTGCATTGAACTTTCATATATGAATAACTAAATTTAAAACGAGAGGTCCAAAAGGATTCAGTTCTGATGCCTCATCTTACAATACATTACTTCCTACCCTGGTCTAGCCCGGCCCGCAATCCTAATTTACTTAATTTCAAAGAAATTGAATCCTATTATTTCGGCCCAACAATTTCTACGGCCCGCTACTTCTTCTTCCTCTTCCTATTATTCCCAGAAAACACCTCTTCCCTTCGTATATTCTTGAACCCATTAACATGGGCCGTGTGTACGTGCACATGCAAGTTATACAGCAAATCTTCGATCCAAGATTGCCAACACTCTTCCATCCACAACCTCATTCCTTTACACCTACCGCCGATGCCTCCGATAATCTCCTCAGAAAAACACCCATTCGAGCGAACAAGGCTATAGGAAAAAAAATCCCGTGACCAAAAATCTTCCAGAAACCCCTCAAATTTTGCCTCGTTGAAGCTATCTTCGATCCTGTCATGATAGAAGACTATATTTTCCCAATCTATGCTTAAATCAAAGATGAAACCCAACCCTAGCTTTCCAACATCATCAAGTATCATCATGAAACTCCGCCAAAATAGCACCAAAAATAGCCTTCCTCCATACGAACTCAACGGCGCTGACGGCATCGAGAAATTCGAAACGAATTGAGAGATATGATATTTTTTTTTTTTGCAAGACCCTGTTGTTTTTTTTAACATTTCTGTAGGATATAAATTTCCATCCTTAACACTTCTTCTACAGGTTCAAACTCTACCAGCATCTAGTATAACTAGATTCTCATCAAATCCAACTTGCATTGAGCATTTCACTCATCCAAATCAAAAAATCAAAACTACAGGCTTTGACAGGGAAACATCAACCATTCTATCATTTAACAGAGAGGAGGGAATCTCAGTATTTGGTTTAAACAGAATAATTTAATTTTTTTTTCAAACATGCATACATCATTTTCATGTATTCATATACATGCAAGAAAATCCTTACATCCAAACTTCAATGATTAATGCATATAGATTAAGAAACTGATAGATTTGAGATGCTGAAGGGTAGATTACTCACCTTATTATGAACAGAGAACTGTTTCTTCGATTAAATCTGGAAATTTGTTTTGATGATCTGTATTTGAAATTTGATTTGTAATGCCTTGAGTTAGAACAGAAGCTTCACTCTGATCTTGAATTTGTTTGCTTGAGTATTAGATTTTATCAGGTTGAAAATCTGAAGTTGTTGTTTGATTTATCTTCTACTTTTTTTTTTCAGTTTTCAGTTTTCTTTTGATTTTCTTTTCCTTTCATAATGAGTTTAAAAAAAGGGGAAAGGTGGAGATGTAATTATTTTAATTATCTCTTATTTTCTTATTTTCTAAAAACAATGACACTTGTTGATTTTACATACAAATGTCATTTGCATGAAGCATTAGATTTATATTTGCTAAATCATGAATACATTTAAGTTACAAGTGTATTTTTCCTAGAGTTAATAAATTTTATAAATGATTTATATACATATATATAAACTCTCATATATATATATATTTAATTTCCTAATCTATACATACATTTCTTAATTTGTGTATATATATAACCCTTTTTAAAAGAAAATGATATAAAACAAACTCTAAAGCATACATAATAGATTTTAAAAGAAATCCACATTTATTTAATATATATATATATATCCCTTGAATCTCGAATTTAAATTCAAATACAATTTTAAAATCCAATTTGAAATCAACATACACAATATTTTCATTTACAGACACAGATTCAATTTGTTTGGAAATAATAATATTTCTATTTAAATTCTTCTTATATCCATATATAAATATAAACAACCATTATTATTTATATGAAAATATCTATTTTGCCAATTTAAATAAGTATACTAAGAGGATTATCAAACCAATACTTATTTAGGTATACGTTTTTATTACCAGAATTGTTTATTTAACTTACTAATTAAATTCAGTTAATTTACCAACTACAGATATTTTAAAATTCGCGTTATCACACTTTCATTTCCTAACACTCAAGCTTCATCAAAAATGAAGGAAAGAATGAGAAATTAAAACTCCAAGCTCAAGTTCAACATCTAACACCAAATTCAAAGAGAAGCCATTTGATTCTTCCATTGCTCTCAAGATCTTTCTTCATTGATTTTGTGTAAAGGTGAGATTTTTATCTCACATCTTTGTCTATAACTATCTTTGATTGTTAGGCATAATTCCTAACACTTATTCATGTGCATTTGCTTTTGGTTTGGATTGAATTGGTGAAAATCCCATTTTTAGTGTTTTGGGTTCAAATCTTTAAAAATCCAATCTTTGATGTTTAAACACGTTTTTGATGATGCATCAAGGAGCCAATATGATCGGATAGCCCAGGGGGCGTAATCCCCTAGCGTTCGTGCTCGATCAGATGCAAATTGAGTGAGTTTGCACTTTTATTACTTAGGTCGTTTTCGGCCTGCTGCTAGGTTGCTTGGCCAGCAACCACAAAGATACTCTGCCTTCTGCGCATAGGTCGTTCCACCACTAGGTCGCTCGGCTAGGTCGTTGCATCCACTATGTCGCTCGGACTTTCTGCAGCTATGTCTCTCCGTGTTAGCTCGCAACCACTGGGTCGTGCTATGTTCTTGGGTCGCGCCATGTTCTCAAGTTTCTTGCGCCTTAGGTCGCATTCCTTAGGCTGCATGCTACTCCTATGCTCTTACCGCCTTAGGTCGTATGTACCTTAGATCGTTAGACTCGGCCATATTAGATCGCTCGACATTACTTACTTGCATGAGCATGAACTTTAAGCAAAAAATCAAGATCATATAGGAGTGTTAAAGCCAAATACTAGCTTATGAGTCGATTCATAAGCCAACATCATGGGGTACTTGGCATAAGCATATCTTCAAGACAGTCGTTGTGCTTCTATTCGTTATCGAGGACTTGCCTCTGGACTTTGTTAGACTTATCCATTATGCTATTATATAATCGAGCCATTTGTGTTTTAGATCGAAACTTCAGGATCCCCTTCTTCTGGAAGACCAAGTTTAGCTTCGCTTGTTGGCCTTAAGGCCTTTGTACTGGAACACTACCAACGATCAATGATCGACCTGATTATCCATCCACGGGCTTTTTCTCTTTCTACATTAGCTACTTCATGGTGGAGGTCATGCATCATCTCCACCCCCTATTTTTTGCCTTACTTAATGCCTACCTACTTTATCTCGGCTTGCTTGCTCCTAATAGCTATAGCTTTTTAGGTAGGCGTCTATGCCGCTTGAATAGTGCTTGGCATCTCACCAATTTTGTTCAATTTCGACTGCAAAATAAGTCACAGTTTCTAGTCGGTACCTATTTTCATTTCCAGTCTAACACTGAGCTTGTGATCTTCTCTGCCATTCTTAGCAAGGCTGCGCTTAGATGGATGACCAGAAATTTCTTTGTCCCACATGGGGCCAATCCCAGTATTGAGAATCTCACCTTCCAAACGACTAGTAAGTCTTCACTTCTTTTCCTTCATCTTTATCTTCTCTCTTTTCATTTGCTTGACTCATTCATTGATAGAGGAGGAACTTGCTAACTTCGACATAGACTTTATGGCGCTGAATGAGAGGCTGAATGCTCAGAAGAAGGCACCACTGTGCATCAGGACCTAAGACAATTAGGGATGGCTATCTTAGTTCATCAAAAGTCTTAGATACTAGTGCTCGGTGGTGGTCATCTTCAGTGCATTCAGGCTCTCATTCAACCGCATGAATTCCAAGTTAAAGTAAGAAAGTTCCTCCTTTGTAAGTTAACGAATCAAGCAAAGGAAAACAAAGAAGATAAAGGGAAAGGAAAAGAAGTGAAGACTTACTAAGGGTTTGGATGTGAGATACTTAAGACCGAGTTTAACCTATATGGGATGAATAAATATCTAGTCATCCAGCAAGAGGCAATCTTGCCAGAAGGCGGAAGAAAATCATTGGCTTTGTATTATACTTTAGATCCTAATAGGTGCTGACTGAATACTGTAGCTCCTTTTTCATTCAAAAAACCATACCAACAAGAATGGAGTTTAACTCCGAGGGCCAAGCGCCATGCAAGCGCATAGATGCCACCTAAAAAGTAGTAGCTACTGGGAATTAGCTGGCCAGAAGCAAAACATTATGCATTAAGTATGGTAGCAAAATAGGAGTTGAGGGGACACATGATGCCCCCCACGAGTAGTCAATGGAGAAAGAGAAAAAGCCTACGGGCAGATGATCTGGACGATCATTGGAAACAGGATAGCAGACATCCCTACATCAACTCCTTGGCAGGCCAGTTGCATGATTAGCCAGAAGAAGTGAATCTCGATGTTTCCGTCTAAAACAAAAAAGGCTTGATTATGCAACAGTACAATGGCTAAGTATAACAAAGTCCTGAGGCAAGCACCGAACAATAGGTAGAAGCACGATGACCATCTCGATGATAGGCTCTTATCGAATACCCCATGAAAGCTTGCTTATAACCCAACTCATAAACCAAGTATTCAGCTTTAATGCCCCAAAATGATTTCTGTTTTTTGCTTCAAGCTCATACTCATGTGATTGGGTCAAACCATATCCCATTATCACAGTAAATGTTAATTATACCATTTAACACTTACAAGCCCACTCCAGCCTATCAACATTGACCATCGCTGACATTGCAATGATGGTCGATCGATGTTGAAAATATTGGAAGTTTTTGAGAAGGCAGAAGCTTTTTTGTGTTAGTTTTTTTGCTTTTGGTAAAGTAAGAGAAGGGATAGAAGGTCTACTTTTATAAACCTTCCCCTTTAGTTTGAGTCGTAGATTTTGAAAGTTATCTCGGTTATCTAAGTATCATCAATGCAGGCGTCGGCAATAACAGTTTGATATTGTAGGCCTTATTATATTAGCATTAGACTAGAGCCATTTCAAACTTCTTTCATACTAGTTTGAATTTTGGGAGATGAATTCTGGACATTTCCTTGACCGTCGTTTCTTTTATTCCTATATTTCCTTGATGGAGGCGAACTGTCATTGTGATCTTGAAAGATTGATCTCCTTAGTTCGTTGTTTATAACAAGCTCGAATCCTTCATCATCAATTATATATTGATTGGTAATTTTGCTACTAGAAGAAGATAGCTTATCGATGGACTTGTCTTGGCTAATAATATCATTGGAGGAGGAATTAGGATTGATGAGTTGAGAGCTTTCCGCCATGGTTAGGAATCATTTGCCAAAAGTAGCTATTCGATTGACAATCTTTTATGAAAATAAAACATGTTACTTTTAGAGAGCTGTGTTTAGTGATTTGTTAGGCAAACATAATTCTGTCGGAAGTTTGTAACATGATTTATATGTAAATGCAATAAAGTCCATTCAAGCGTGTGGTTTAGTAAAGTTAAAACATCATTTCATAGGAATAAACAAATTTTTCGACACAACAATGATCCAGAGCACAATTACGTGGTAAACATACGGTCATTTCACCTCTCCTTTAACATTTTCTATTATTTTGATTTAACAGTTGAGTTTTCGGAGGGTTTGTTTGCCCCTCTTTAATTCATGCAAGGCCTACTACATCGTCTGTACAAAAGATATTATGACACTATATGCCATAATAACCTCGGGCTTCTATTCATATTATTTCCAAGTAAGTAGCTGTTAATTCCATTTCAATTCTAAAATATTGTGCTATATATTAACTCGGTAGATTATACCTGAAACAAATGATTGCAAAAGCTGCTAAAAGCTAATATCATAAAACAGTTAACATTTTTTTTTAATAAACATATGATTCATATTATTAATTTGTTATGTTCATGAAGTCTATGATGATATTAAGGAGTAGGGAAGAATTTGGCATAAGAAGATTATTCTAGGTGCAATATGGAATGTAAATGGGATGTATAATGGAAGTGATTATGTGATACCTACATATTGTATGTTTGTTAATTCCGAACTTCTCTAGTAACATCCTACCCAACATCTCATGTTCACATCTACATTGAAAATCGATATTATATATGGTAGAATTAGAACCAATCCACATATTTCAATTACAAAAACATTTATGACAATAATAAGGACCCATTACACAAAACATTTGCAAACAACAAAGTGTGGAAAACAAACATGTGACGATGACAATTTAAATAGCTTTAGTAGGAATACTTCAATATTCTGGGGTCAAGAACACTTGTGACTTTTGGCACCCAGATATTATAATGCTAATGTAAGACAATATACCAATTAGCATCATATGATTGCTATCATTGACATCCTCAGTAAGATTGTCTTTTCAGTTGTTTGTAATTAACATATTGTAGCTAAAATGAAAGGAATTGATATATATTATGTTAAACACTAAAACTGTAGGCCCAACTAAGTGTAGCAAATTTCATTGGCAAATTTTTATAGCCAGCCAAGTAGTTCAGGTTTCTCCACGGATGCATTATGGAGGAGCTTGAGTGGGAAGCTTCATCGATAGCTAGTTATTATCTTGTCTCCATTGTATTATATGTATCTTGTATCAACTAGGTAGTGATAGGCTATTATAATCGTCCAAGGGTAGAACTATATTAGTATGACTCTGATGTATCACTTTTGAAATGGCTTTGTAGAGTATTATGCTGATTAGTCTACGTTATTCCATAATGTTATGAGAGTTTATGATTGACTAGTTTCTTTTTATCTTTTGTCTCATTTCTTTACCCTATTAATTTGCCATTTTTGCACTTAATTGTTCACCATGTGAATACTATGGATGCATTAATATTTGCTTCTGGGTTTGAAAAAGCGGATCGTTATAGAACTTTACTGCATTTACATGGAAATCATGTTACAAACTTTCAACAAAATTTTGTTGGCCTAACAATCCACTAAGCTCAGCTACTCTACATGTAACTTGTTTTATTTTAATAAATTTTCAATCGAGTAGCAATTTCTAGCAATCACTACCTAGCTATGGCAGAAGGCTCTCAATTTCTCAATACTAATCCATTCTCCAATCATTCCCGTGCCAAGACAAGACCCAGGATATGCTATATTCTTCTCATATTAGAATTGCCAATCAATCTATAATTGATGATGAAGGATTCAACTTCTTATGAACAAGAAATTAAGGAGATCAATCTTTCAAGATCACAATGATAGTTCGCCTTCATTAAGGAAAAATTGGATTAAAAACAATGGTAGTCAAAGAAATGGTCAGAATCCTACTCCTAAGATTCAAACTATTATGAAAGCAGTTTCAAATGGCTCTAGCCTAATACCGATGCAATATAATAAGGTTAAACGCATCAAACTGTGTCGCCTCAAAGATGCCTACGTTGATGATACCTAAATGATCGAGATTTATTCGTACATTGATTAAGAGAGAAGGTTTATAAAAGCAAATCTTCTTCCTCTTCTCCCAATGTACCTAACTCAAAAAACAAAACTGATACCGAAAAGCTTATGCCTTCTCAAAAAATTTCGACCTTTAAATGTCAATCGACATTGTCAATATGTTAGGGATCGTCGACACTGATGAGCTGGAGTGGGCTTGTAAAAGTTAGTAATATAAAACATTTATGTTGATAATTGGTCATGGGCCGAAGCCAATCGCATGAGTATGAGCTTTATGCTCAAAATAAAGATCATATAGGAGCGGTAAGGCTGAATATGTAACGACTCGTAAGTTTTCGATAATTAAAATAGTTAATTTAATAAGATTTTGTGATTTAGTGTTAGAAAAAAATTTGTAAGTCGTTTGGAATACTAATAACTAGAACGAAATGCAACAAGATTCTATCTAAGTTAAGTATTTATGAATTGAATAAAATCCCAAATCAATTGAAATGTTATGTAGTCAAAGGTGATTGAATGAATTTGTATTGTATAGGTAATTGTGACACATGTTTGTAAATAATAAACTTATAAGAAATTAAAAGTTAACGGTGATAATTATTTAAGTTACCTATTCATTTAGTTAGTCGAATTGAATTTGTGAACCAATTGAAATTAAAATGAAAGTTCATATATAGTTGAGTGCATTATCTCTAACTGTTGATTAATAATAATGTAGAGTTTATTTGATGTAAAATAGTAAATCGACTGATAATGAAATTTTTATTTAAAATCCAATATTGAAATCCGTCAAATATTGAACAATTAAATTGTTTAAATTTAATATTTGGAATCTATTGAATTAATTGAATAACGGGAATTGAATAACTATTTTAATGAAAATGGTTGTTTTATAATTTGAATTTATTAAATTTTATAAGTTCGTTTTGAATATGTCAAAAGATAGTAATTTAAGAATAATCAAATTTGTTAAATTTAATATTACGAATGTTTGAATAAATTAAATTTCGAATTTGATATGATTAATTTGATATTGAAATTTAACATATGAAAATAGAGTGAATAATTGAAATTTCATTTAATATGATTCAAATTGGTTTCCAAAGTGAATGTAAGTTATATTTGGATTTTAATAGAGTTAATAAGATTTTAAAATTGGAATTTATTGGATAAATTGAATAGCGGGTTTAATATGATTAAAAATGATTTGTAAAATTTTATTTTATCATATTGGAGTCATAGTGATGTTATAGAACTTTTAAAAATGAATTTAAAATTTATTTGTGAAAATTGAATATTTTAATATTTAATTAGAGACTGAAAAATAGCCAATTTTCGAACAGTCTCAGAATTGGACGAACTAGTTCCATTGGATCCGTAATAGTTAGTTATTACCGGATTTCAATTTTCGTAGCAATTGGAGTTTTCGTTTGACTGTGGCAGCTCGAAACGCGTTGAAATTGTTTTAATATTAATCTGGTGAGTTAAAATAGTCATCTTTCAAACAGTCTCGGATTTCGATGAAACTAGTTTCATCGGATCCGTAATGTCATATTATTGTAAGGTTTCAAATTTCGTGTCAATATGATTTACCGTTTGTCTGGGGCAAGCCAAAACGCATAGAAATTAGTTGAATCGGTTTAATTTAAATTTGATCGTTTATTGCCGTAACTCTCACAGATGATCGAATTAGCCTCCGAAACCTATTCCATTGTGTCCCAAATGTGGGTATAACCTTAGAAATGCCTGGTGGCACATTTGAATTGGAGTTCGTTTGGAAGTGCTCGTTATAATTGAATTTAATCTTAAATTAATATGCATAAACGTTTATATATTCTTTTTGTTGGGGCCGAAACCCTATCGTCCTAAGCAGCCGCCGTTTACATGGTTAATGGCCGAAATGTTTGTTCGTTCTTCCTCAAATTCTGATAAATCCATCAACAATTTCAAAAAGTTTTCAACTACGATATTGTAGAGCACTCTGTGATCTATATATCTAACGGTTATGATCGTAAACAACGAAACGAATCGGTGGAAATTCTCATTGGAATGCAACGCGTTCAAGCACTGTTTTCTAGCAAAATACGAGGCCGAGCTCCGCCGCGTTCAGGGCGATGGTGGCTCTTGCGAAGGGCTTGGAAACCCTAGTCGCCGATCGATTTCGAATGCAAGGATGGACGTGCGGCCATCGTGGCTTTATCGTGAGTAATGGGTTGTTTTGCGTACGTATACTGGAAGGGGGAGGAAGCATTCGCGCGCAGGGGCCTGGGTTTGGGGCTCATGAACTACGGCCTTGATTTCTTAGGTTGAAAATTTATTAAAGGAATTGTAAATTTTAATATATAAATTGTTCAATGTTTAAAATAGTGTATCTTTTTGCTGCGAGGTCGGAATCGAACGAAACAAATTGTGTCGCGTTCATGTCGTCGAATACTATGTGATGAAGCTGGATTGGAGTCATTTGGAGCTAGAGAAAATTTTGGATTAAATCGAACGTAGTTCGATTTGATTTAAAATCGTAAAAACCAATGTGAGTGTTTATAACACTCACAACGTACTAAATACTTTATGCTAGTTAAATTTGATATTATGTAGTGTTATGATTTTATTTGTCGTTGTTTGATAAAAATTTAATTGTCATATAGCTTGTCATTTGAATTAACCATTGAAAATTTAATTGACAGTTAAATTGAAGTTAAAATTGAATTGCGATTAAATTACCTGACATTGATAACTATGAAACCGCCATGAATTGTATTGTTTATTGGATGATGTATTTTGATGGATGCTATTGGTTAATAATTGAATGTTTGGATGTTTATTTGCTTATATATATACTGTTATGCATACATATGATACCGAGATTTAATTTAAGTGATATATATTTATCCCTGACATTTAATTGAAATAACTAATCACTTGGCCATAGGATAGAAAATTATATACCGACACCGGATTGGCTAAATTAATAAATTTTAAGATCGTCGATTTGAAATTTATTTAAATGTTTTGATTTAAAAGTGATAAATAGAAATCAATTTATAGAAATCGAATTTATCGAAAAAAATTGAGTTTGGAATGTTGAAGTAAAATTTTGGTTAAAAGAAATGGTTGAATAAATTTAAGTGGAGACTTTGAGATTTATAATTTGGATATGTTTGAATTTTGGAAATTTATTTGTTTTAAAGATTGAACATTAAATTTGAGTTTTGAATATTACTAAGTAAAAGTGACAAAAATGATACTTTGAATTGAGCTTGAAATTAAATCATATTTGTAATTGGGATTTAAATTTGAATATTGTAGGGTAATTTTGTTAAGTGTTATAAATTGATATTTTGAAAAATCAAGCTAAAAATCGAAATTAATTGAAATTGAACTAATTGAAAGTGAATATAAAATTGAATAAATTTGAAGTGAAAGTTGACGTTGAATTGAATTGAAATCGAATTTGAAATCGGTAGAATGGAAATTGAAATTGATTTGAATTGGGAAGATATAATTGAAATGGATTGGTTTTGAAGCTATTTTATTTTGTTTTACAAATTACTCGGTTATATAAACTATTTTTGAATACTTAAACTATTTTAATCTATTTTAAATCTACTTAACCCAATTTAAATTACTTTAAACTAATTTATCTATTTCAAATCCATTTTAAGATTTTAAGTATTTAACTATTTTAATTATGTAAAACAACTTTTAAACTACTTAAAACTATTTTCTAAAATTCTAAGCTGGTCAATAAAGTGGAATGTTTATATTTAAATCTTAAATTTAAAATACGAATTGAGTTAAGTGAAGTTGCAACCAAAATTGAAATTCGAAATGATTTTGAAATCGAAATGAGATATTGATGCGAAAATTGATTTTTGAAACGGAATCTGACATTTTGATAGATACGGTGATATTTGAAATGGATTTGATTTTTGAAACAAATATGATATTTTGATATCAATTATGAATCGATTTGAAATGTAAAAGAGCCAACGGTGTAATAATACGTAGTTATTAAAGAGACCGGGATCGGATATAGACATACTCTCTGTCGATACCGAACACCACTTTAATAACTATTATACGCGGAGTGTTGATCCAGAATGAAGTGGATGGTTTGGTGAACGCGTTGACTGAAGAAAGAGAACGATATTGGATGGCCCCTGACATGACTAAAACAGGAGCCGCGCCGGGCCATTGAGGTTCGCCACCTCTAGCGGACACACTTCTTCGATACCATATCTATTACATTTGTGATGCGATTTGGGTCCACCCCTTGATTTGGGAGTGTTGTTTCGCTGTGTTGGGGTAGCTGCTGGCTATGCTCAACATCAGTCCGGATCACGCAACTACTAGTATCCTACTTGGTATCGCCTCATGTACCTTGTCATACTGATTATCCAATTCGCGACCACTACGTTTTGATTTGTACCTTGAGTATATGGATGGCCCTCTGGTGACTTCCGGTTTTGGGGAAACTACAGTCTTGTATATGCTTTTGGGAATATAGAATGTGTTAAGGGGGATTATGGTAACGCCTTAACGCTATTTTGATACTTTATATTACTGATAGGCATTATCTACTTAACGTATATTACTACATAGTAGATAGTTTCACGGATCCTTGAGAGATGGAAAATCCCGTAACATCTTTTGAGTTATTGCACGCACGTTGACACTGGATATGAGATGTCAAACCCCGTAAACATCTTTGACGCCGTTACACTCATATTTATTTGCGATTGATTTAACTTTCATAAGGATAATTTAGTCCTGACTCGAGTGTTTTGTCTTTTCATTACGATCGGGTCAGTCCTGAGTTTTTCAGATTTTTGAAGATCTATTCTGGAGGATGAAGACAAAGATTTGGTATACTATTACTATTATTACCTTTGCATCATGCTATCTGCTGCATTATTTTAATTGTTCTGTTGTTGTAACATCCCAGAATTTTGTTAAATTAAAAATAGCGACTTATTTGAACTTTTAAATTTAAATTGTGAAATTTCAAGAAGAATAAAATATTGTTAATATTAATATTATAAAATTTTATGGAAGTAAATAAAAGTTTGATAGTTTAAATTTTTAAATGAATGATAAATTAAATGTTGATTGTAAAACTTCAAATAGAAAATAAAATGAACAAAGTATGTAAGTATTTAAGTAAGAACTGTACTTATAATAATCAAGTGGAACATAACCATGTTGTAGTATTCAAGACATAAGACATAAGATTGTAAATTAAGATATAACTTGCATATAAATTGTAAACCAAGAAGTAATAAAATGAAGAGAAGTATTTTAAACAAAACAATTGTATATACAAAGCTTGTGCAAGAAGATTAACATAGATAAATATCTTCAAGAATAAAACAAAACTTGTGTACTTATAGGAAGAAAAAATCCTGCAGCATGTTTATGTAAGTAAGGATGGGAACAAAGGCATTTAATGCCATCTATTCAAGCATACATGAAAATCTTACTTAGTACAAAAAAAACTCATATCAGCCGAAATATTTTTCTCGGTCAATAAAGCAAACCAAGATAATTTGATTTAAAACAAGACTTTGTTCCAGTTAGTATTTTCCCTACCCTGTACAAACCTTTTTTTTATATATCTTCACATACCCCTATATACATTAAGTTATTCAAAAGCAAAGCACCGCAGAACAAAGGAAAAAGAAAAAAAAAGAACAGGAAATAAATAGGATAGAAAACATCACTGTGTGTTCAAGTGCAGACAATATACTGGAGATTTAAACTGCAGTTCAAAGAGAAAATCGATATAGCTTCTGTTTCAAACAATTGTCAAGTGAGTAAACAAAGTTTTTGTTTTAAAGTTTAAGTTAATTATAAAGTTATGATTCTTTAACCAATATAGTTAGATATGGTTTCAAAGTTGAATATGAATCTGTATATGCTACTGTTGCTCTGGAAAAATTTGGATGTGGCTGTCTTAAATGTTTTTCCAAGTTTCTGAACATATAAAAGTAAAGAAATTGTAAAGTTTGCTTTATATAAATGTTTGAATCTTGAATATTTAAAGCTAATGTAAGTTGTTACCTAAATCAAGGCCTGAAATTTTTGCTTTGCAGTTTCACAGTATGTCATAATACTGTATGCATGCTTGGGTAAAGGTTGAGAACCTTAACCTATGAATAAGCTAGTTATGTGCCTGGGATATAAAATGGTGTTAGTTTGCATATGCATAGGTAGTTCTTCTCTGTACACAGACATTTGGAAACATAAATGCCTGTTCAAGTCAGAAATCAGTTCTGTCTTTGTTTTCAGAGTATCACACTTATTCAAAACCCCATCTTTAATTGTATGATCATTATTAGACTTCGATCTCAAGATAAAACTTGCGTATTTAAGGATGAACTATGAAAGAAAAATAAAAATAATTTCAGAAGGAAAGGTTACACAGTTGAAAAACAATATTTTTACAGTAATATACCATATTTTGATTAAACTCGAATATCATGAAATGCTAATTCAAGTTTATAACGTGAATCTTCATTGCAAATTATGATTTTTAAGACGAAATTGGAAATTTTTAGTTGCATATGTCACGCGCAGTTCATTGTTGAACGAAAATGGTATTTTGATCGATTTTCGATCATCTAACAATTTTTAGATGCTGGAAATTTGTGTGAAGCTGGAGTGAACACTCACGATTCCAGGAAAATTTATGGAAAAAATTTCTAATGTATGAATGGGGAGAACGAATCGAGTTTAGGGTTTAAACCCATATTGGAACGCTGTGACAAATCTGATCGCTGCCACGTCGACATAGCACCGGAGCTGATCGCACCGGTGGCGATCGAGGCAGTGGAGAGAGGCGGAGCTCCGGTCAAGTTTCCATGGCCTATGATGGTCAGGGGAGGTGGCGCGGGCTCAAATTCCTGGTGATGTGTTTTACGTTCGTTGGTCGAAATGTCTCGAATTTGCTTTTGAGTTTAATTCGAAACTCTGGGTGTTCGTACGGTTTTGGGAGATGGAGAGCAACGTGTGGGAGGCCGCAGCACCTTCCCACGTCGATGAAGTTGGCCGTGCACATATACGTGCAGGGGTTGTGTCAGTGGTGAAGTCTGGGAAAGGGGAGCTGAGTGACTCGAAGTCATTCTCGGGGATGTGAGGTAAAAACTCGAAGAAGAACTCGAGTTTGTCCCGTGTTGTAGCGTGGTTGTTTTGGGGACTTAAGAAATTTTGAAATTTTTTTTGAATGAATATAGTACTCGGGTAAGTTTTTGCTAAAACCCGAAGCCAATGCCCAGTTTTCTCGGGGTTGACCCGAAGAACCCCTCGGGTTGGACCTGCAGGCAGCAACATTCCAGTTTGCAATCTAGGTTTTAAATAATTTTTCTGATCTATTCTTCATAAATGATGATAGTTGGTTAAGATAGTGTAAAGTGTTTATTTTACTTAACAATATATTTAAGAAATATATTCAAATTTGTTAACTTAAAACAAATACATTATGATAGTTAAGTAATGATTAAATAATTAATAATTAATTGCTTTGGAATTGAAGGTCGATTATTGTAAAGAAAAATCAGCAAATAAAAGTAATTAATCATTAAGAATAAACAAATTAAGATTGTTAATTAGAGATTAAGTGATTAATAAAGCTAGTTTAAAATTAAATAAATTTATAATTAAGTGAAATTCTAAAACATTGATTTAAAATAAATCAATAAAGATTTATTCGGTTAAATTATTAAACTAAATTCACTTTGACTTGTAAATAATTAACCATTGCTATGCACTATATTGATTTCTGTTGTGATTGTGGTACTGTATGTTGCACTATGACTGTGATTTGTTCTGTAGTGATGTGAAAACCCTGTTCGCCGTAAAACGACAATTTAAATTTCGATGCGACAGGGAGTCGGACTTCAGTTTGTTATCCGAAACCCACATCGAATTATGAATGTGAATCTTTGTGATGGATATATTCACGTGTTTTAAAATTAACCGCTCACTATTCGGTTTAGCCGGGAAAGGACATTCGTGTTATATAACCCATTCCGAATAGTGATACGTCGAAATGGATAGCATTTGAAGACCGGTGGTGAAGACCGGGTGTCTTCGAAAACGATAGGATAACCTATCGATTGTCTCTGCACTGAGTTGCTCCGGTATAGAGATTTCCTAAGTGATGGGAAGTCCGATCGGGATTGTGGATACCCGGATTTGCAAGGGCTTCTTCCTTTATTGGACGAAGTGCCTTCGGTTCTGTTCGAGCCCGGAACAGACTTGTATGGTCGTGTGTTTGACACTACACTTTGAGATATAATGCCGATTTCTTTCAAATACATATCTGTTGGTGGCGGAGAATTTATTCTCTTAGCTTAACACCCTTCTCTGAGACGTACGAGCTCAGAGGTTACGTAATTGAAGGTTATCAGCGATATATTCCCAAACTGGTAGTGTGACATGCCAAGTGCTGATGTATGTTGATGATCATTAGTTGATCATTTGTGATCAAAGCAAAGCTTTCGTGTAAAGCATAGCTTTGTGGACGAGACCTCATCGGACCTCACAACCCGGAAATGGTCAAAACAGGAAAGATGCGGCAAGGTTATGAGGGTCGCGCCCTTTAGGGTATGTCATTTCCTTCTGGAAAAAGGTAATGTCATGGTATGGAGCCCAGATATTTACCTGTGTGGTAGCTCCAATCTCATTTACTGTGTGGTTGTTGCTTTGTGACAGAGGGCCCTCGGATAAAGGTCCCAAAGGACCGGGGAGTGGCATACTCGAGTAGTAGTTACCTAGTTACAGAGGTAACCCGGCCTTGTGTTGGCAGAGAGCCGGGTAGGTTCTCGGGACGTCCCGCCAGAGGCGTACCCATGTGACAGTAGGAAGTTCCTTAGCCTGACCATTTGTTGGAAATCCAATTCCCAATATGAAGCCCTGTACGGTTTTAGTTGTATAACCTGCCATGCAGCGTGACGGTAACCTGCCACAAAACATGGTAGCTATAGTAGGCATACGATAATGGTCGTATGCTGGCTAAGATTAATATTCTATTTTCGAAATGCTTTCTACACTATGCACTAGTAATAACATAAAACAAGAATTTTCTCGTATCAAGCATATTTGACTATCATAAGAAGAAATCTCCTCCAATTCTGCGATTGCATTGTGTGTGTGGCGGGAGGTCTTATGGTAGTTTCATTTTCCAAAAGCATAACGAATTTTCTTTATAAGTCTATTTTATTTAAAAGCAACTATTTTTGTTTACTCATACCAGTCCCATGACTGACCCGGAGTTTATTGTTTCTTTCCTAAACTCTGGGTGCCCATAATTTCTACACGGGCAGCCTAGTAGCAGGTTTCCATATTTTGGAGTTAGCAGTATTTTGGAGCTTTTGCTTTGGAGATATTCTAGAAGCTTTTTGGATCTCAGGTAGTTAGTGTTTTGGGAGATTGTCATCATTTCATTGAAGACTTCTTTTGGATGTATGATCATTGATGTAATATTATGATGTTATTTGGAGTTGTGGTGTATGTATTAAACACTCTGATGTAATGTTGGATATTATGATATTGTACCTGTGATGTATGCATGATATTCATTTTAGTTCCGCCGTTTTATATTCATCTGATGTTGTTATAAGCTCCGGCGATACGAATTTGATGTCACTTATTGGATATCGAGTTCGGGTCGTCACAGGTGGTATCAGAGCCAGGTTGAGTAAGAACTTTAGCTACGGAGTATAACACATCAGATGGCTCATTAGAAATGGGGTGAAGTATACCCTAGAATGAGTATAACCAAGACTGAGACTCTAAATTTATTAGTCTATTTCTTTTTACTGCTGATATTCTTTAAGATATTTCGTCCGTATATCTAAATCAATTTTCTTACTAATTTCAGACAGTAAGAATGAGCGGGCGCAGAGGAAGAGTTAGGGGTCAAGGAAGTGCCACAGCACCAAATCAAATTCCCCCAACAGCAGTACCAGCAGTACCTATTCAGCATCAGCCGGACTTGGCTGATTTATATAAGAAATTTGCAAAGCTTGGTGGTAAGCCGTTTACCGGCAAAGAGTCAATTGTGGAGGCTCAAGCATGGATCAGATCATGCGAGAAAATCTTTAGAGGGCTGAAATTGCAAGATGATCAGAAGCGACTCATAGCTTCTTGGCAACTTCAGGATGAAGCCTCAGCTTGGTGGGAGACAATCACGGCAGATAGGCCAGAAGATGAGTTTTCTTGGGAGAAATTCAAAGATGTGTTTGAAAAGCGATATTTGCCATCAGCTGGACTTTCTCGGATGTACCAGGAATTTATGGACCTGAAGCAGGGAAGTTTATCATTCGAGGAATATCTGAATAAATTTAATGAGTTATCTCGTTTTGGTCCCGAATTGGTGAGTACGCCTTTAAAGAAGAATGAAAGATTCATTCGCGGGATGAATAAGAAATTTCACGAAAGAATGACGGCTCACGTTAAGGAGTCATTTTCAGATTTAGTTGATATGGGATACCGATATGCCACGCTTGATACGCAAGGAGCCCCAACAGAGAAAGGGAATTTGGGCAATCCTAATTGGAAGAAACGAAAATTCGGAGGCAAGAAACCATGGCAAAGCAAGGATAAAAAGAAGAGTATTCAGGGTAGTACAGCTGAGAATGTTACTGGTTATAATTGCTTGGAAAAAGGCCACTATTCAAGTAGCTGCAAGAAGCCCAAGAGAGGCCAATCCGCTCAAGCAAATCCTAGGAAGTGCTATTACTGTCAGAAAGTGGGGCATGAAGTTAAGGATTGTCCAACCATGAAGCAAGCTCAAACAGCAAAAGTGTATGCCGTCAAAGACCAACCCACATCTTCCAAGGCAGAGAAAGGAAAGCGAGTTCTGGAAGGTAATCTTACCATTTATGATAACATTGTTAGAGTCCTATTTGACACGGGTGCTACACATAGTTTTATCTCTCAGCAAGCTATTAAGAAATTAAATCTTGAACCCGATTTTGTGGATGAGCCCATATGCGTAAAGAATCCAGTTGGAGGCCCCGCGAACCTTTGTCTTCGTTGTAGGGATGTTCCTATCTCATACTCTTGTTATCAATTTCCTACTGGTCTCTTCGTTCTTGATTTTAACGAATTTGAAGTCCTACTCGGAATGGATTGGCTAGTGAAGTACGAAGCCGTATTGGATTGCACCAATCGATTGATTTCTATTAAAACCGAATTTGGAGATTTCATCGAAATTTCTTGTGAGGACCCTAGTCCGAAAAGAGAAGGATTGATGTATAATTTGGGTTATCCCGAACCCAGTTTGGAGTCCATTCCAATAGTTAAAGATTTTCCGGACGTGTTCGGAGAAGTGAAATCTCTACCTCCACATCGAGAAATAGAATTCAGAATCGACCTTGTACCTAATGCTCGTCCTGTAGTTCATGCAAGTCGCAGGATGGCGCCCAGGGAAAGGGTTGAATTAGTCGAGCAGACCAGGGATCTACAAGAAAAAGGATTGATTCGACCCAGTGTTTCTGAATGGGGCTCAGCCGTTGTGTTCGTCGCTAAATCAGATGGATCTTTGAGGTTGTGTGTAGATTACCGCGATCTCAATAAGCAGACTCTCAAGAATAAATTTCCACTACCTAGAATTGATGATCTATTTGATCAATTATGCGGCGCTCGTTTCTTTTCGAAGATGGATCTAGCCCAGGGATTCCATCAACTGCGCATCGCCGAAGATTGTGTCCATTTAACTGCTTTCAGGGGTCCTAATATGTTCTACGAATGGTTAGTCATGCCTTTTGGGCTAACCAATGCTCCAGCATACTTCGTAGATCTTATGACTCGGGTGTTTCGGGAAGTTTTGAATAAATTTGTGCTCGTATTTATTGATGATATCTTGATTTATTCCAATACAGAAGAAGAGCATGCCGAACACCTTAGAATTGTTTTGGAAATATTACGGAGAAATATTCTATATGCAAAATTTTCCAAATGCCACTTTTGGGTCAGAGAAGTCAAATTTCTCGGCCATATTGTTAATGAAGAAGGGATTTCGGTTGATCCTAGCAAAATTTCGGCCATTCTTGATTGGAGAAAGCCCACTACACCAAAGGAAGTTCGAAGCTTTTTGGGTTTAGCAGGCTATTACCGGAAATTCGTTCAAGATTTTTCGAAGATAGCTAGTCCTTTAACGAAGCTAACAATGAAAGATGTAAAATTCAATTGGACTTCGAAATGTGATGAAGCTTTTCAGGAGTTGAAGAAGAGATTAACTACTGCTCCTGTCCTCGCTATTATCGATGGGAACCAAGGTTTATCTGTTTATACTGATGCTTGCGGTGATGGGTTGGGTGCAGTATTAATGCAGAATGGGAAGGTGATTGCCTACGCGAGTAGACAATTACGTCCTCATGAAAGAAATTACCCCACCCATGATTTGGAACTCTTAGCTGTTATCTTCGCTTTAAAGATATGGTGACATTATCTTCTGGGTAAGAATCTTTTCAGCTTTCTTAGTAATTTACGAAATTTACTTAACTTAAATAATATACTTAATGAACTCTCTTTTTCTAGGTGAAAAATTTGAATTATTCACCGACCATAAATCCTTGAAATATCTCTTTACCCAGAAGGATCTGAATCTGCGACAACAACGCTGGTTGGAATTTCTGGCATCTTATGACTTGGATATTCAGTATACGCCAGGAAAGGCCAATGTAGTTGCCGATGCTTTAAGTAGGAGACATGCTGTTCTTGCATATCTTGCTATCGCTCCTACTCTCCTTGAAAAGATTGCCACAAGCCAAACTGGAGACAAGTTTCTTCGAGAAATGCGGAGAAGAATAGGTCGTGGTAAAGATACTAGTTTTGAGGTAGATAATAGAGGGGTTGTAAGGATGAAAGGAAGAATTTGTGTCCCTGACATTCCAGAACTGAAACGTGAAGTTTTAGATGAATGCCACAAATCAAAACTCAGTATCCATCCCGGAGTAAATAAGATGTATCGAGATATCAAAAGAACTTTCTGGTGGAAGACGGTGAAGAGAGATATCTCCATTTATGTGAGTCGCTGTGCTATTTGTCAGCAAATCAAAAGCGATCAAAAGAAAGTGGCAGGATTACTTCAGCCTTTAGAGGTACCCAAGTGGAAATGGGACCAAGTATCGATGGATTTCATCGATGGTTTGCCTCGTACTCGAAAAGGCAATGAAGCAATTTGGGTTATTGTAGACCGTTTGACTAAGACTGCCCACTTTTTGCCAGTGAAAGTTACCCGCACGGCTGCAAGTCTAGCTAATTTATATATAAAAGAAATTGTTCGTCTCCACGGTATTCCTAGCAGCATAGTGAGTGATCGTGATCCGATCTTCACTAGTAGATTCTGGGAGGCATTCCAAGCCGCTTTGGGAACCAAATTGAATCTCAGCACTGCTTATCACCCACAATCTGATGGGCAGACAGAAAGGGTTAATCGAATTTTAGAAGACCTATTGCGCGCTTGTATTCTTGACTTTGGTGGTTCTTGGGAGGACTATTTGCATTTGGTCGAATTCTCTTATAACAACAGCTATCAGGCTAGTATCGAAATGGCTCCTTTCGAAGCTTTATATGGTCGTCCGTGTCGATCACCTGCATGTTGGATCGAATCGGGTGATAGACTCTTTCTTGGACCAGACATGATTAAAGAAGCCACTGAAAAGGTTGATTTTATACGGAAGAAGTTATTAGCTGCTCAGAGCCGTCAGAAAAGTTATTATGACCGCCGAAGGAGAGATTTGGAATTTCAAGTTGGAGATTCCGTATTTCTGAAAGTGTCTCCAATGCGGGGTGTATTGAGATTTGGAAAAACTGGAAAGCTAGCACCGCGTTATATTGGTCCTTTTCCTATTCTGGAAAGGATCGGTCCTCTAGCATATCGAGTGCAGTTGCCCAGCTGGTTGTCTGGCATGCATAATGTGTTTCATGTTTCTAGTCTTCGGAAGTATGTGCATGACCCAGATGATATTATTGAAGAAGCTGCTCAGCAGGACCTTGAAATCACTCCCAACTTGGCTGTAAGAAGGGAACCAATAAAGATTATTGATCGTGATGAAAAGCGATTGCGAAACAAAGTTGTAAAATTGGTCAAAGTTCAATGGAGTGGCGATCCAAAGGACTGTACTTGGGAAACTGAAGATAACATGAAGAAATCATATCCCAAATGCAGAATAGACATCTCGGCTTAAACTGTAAGTCATTTCTTTATTTTTTTCCAAATTCGTATATTCTTTATTCACTTTTCTCTCTCTTTCAATTTCGAGGACGAAATTTTCTTAAGGAGGGGATGTTGTAACATCCCAGAATTTTGTTAAATTAAAAATAGCGACTTATTTGAACTTTTAAATTTAAATTGTGAAATTTCAAGAAGAATAAAATATTGTTAATATTAATATTATAAAATTTTATGGAAGTAAATAAAAGTTTGATAGTTTAAATTTTTAAATGAATGATAAATTAAATGTTGATTGTAAAACTTCAAATAGAAAATAAAATGAACAAAGTATGTAAGTATTTAAGTAAGAACTGTACTTATAATAATCAAGTGGAACATAACCATGTTGTAGTATTCAAGACATAAGACATAAGAGTGTAAATTAAGATATAACTTGCATATAAATTGTAAACCAAGAAGTAATAAAATGAAGAGAAGTATTTTAAACAAAACAATTGTATATACAAAGCTTGTGCAAGAAGATTAACATAGATAAATATCTTCAAGAATAAAACAAAACTTGTGTACTTATAGGAAGAAAAAATCCTGCAGCATGTTTATGTAAGTAAGGATGGGAACAAAGGCATTTAATGCCATCTATTCAAGCATACATGAAAATCTTACTTAGTACAAACAAAACTCATATCAGCCGAAATATTTTTCTTGGTCAATAAAGCAAACCAAGATAATTTGATTTAAAACAAGACTTTGTTCCAGTTAGTATTTTCCCTACCCTGTACAAACCTTTTTTTTTATATATCTTAACACACCCCTATATACATTAAGTTATTCAAAAGCAAAGCACCGCAGAACAAAGGAAAAAGAAAAAAAAGAACAGGAAATAAATAGGATAGAAAACATCACTGTGTGTTCAAGTGCAGACAATATACTGGAGATTTAAACTGCAGTTCAAAGAGAAAATCGATATAGCTTCTGTTTCAAACAATTGTCAAGTGAGTAAACAAAGTTTTTGTTTTAAAGTTTAAGTTAATTATAAAGTTACGATTCTTTAACCAATATAGTTAGATATGGTTTCAAAGTTGAATATGAATCTGTATATGCTACTGTTGCTCTGGAAAAATTTGGATGTGGCTGTCTTAAATGTTTTTCCAAGTTTCTGAACATATAAAAGTAAAGAAATTGTAAAGTTTGCTTTATATAAATGTTTGAATCTTGAATATTTAAAGCTAATGTAAGTTGTTACCTAAATCAAGGCCTGAAATTTTTGCTTTGCAGTTTCACAGTATGTCATAATACTGTATGCATGCTTGGGTAAAGGTTGAGAACCTTAACCTATGAATAAGCTAGTTATGTGCCTGGGATATAAAATGGTGTTAGTTTGCATATGCATAGGTAGTTCTTCTCTGTACACAGACATTTGGAAACATAAATGCCTGTTCAAGTCAGAAATCAGTTCTGTCTTTGTTTTCAGAGTATCACACTTATTCAAAACCCCATCTTTAATTGTATGATCATTATTAGACTTCGATCTCAAGATAAAACTTGCGTATTTAAGGATGAACTATGAAAGAAAAATAAAAATAATTTCAGAAGGAAAGGTTACACAGTTGAAAAACAATATTTTTACAGTAATATACCATATTTTGATTAAACTCGAATATCATGAAATGCTAATTCAAGTTTATAACGTGAATCTTCATTGCAAATTATGATTTTTAAGACGAAATTGGAAATTTTTAGTTGCATATGTCACGCGCAGTTCATTGTTGAACGAAAATGGTATTTTGATCGATTTCCGATCATCTAACAATTTTTAGATGCTGGAAATTTGTGTGAAGCTGGAGTGAACACTCACGATTCCAGGAAAATTTATGGAAAAAATTTCTAATGTATGAATGGGGAGAACGAATCGAGTTTAGGGTTTAAACCCATATTGGAATGCTGTGACAAATCTGATCGCTGCCACGTCGACATAGCACCGGAGCTGATCGCACCGGTGGCGATCGAGGCAGTGGAGAGAGGCGGAGCTCCGGTCAAGTTTCCATGGCCTATGATGGTCAGGGGAGGTGGCGCGGGCTCAAATTCCTGGTGATGTGTTTTACGTTCGTTGGTCGAAATGTCTCGAATTTGCTTTTGAGTTTAATTCGAAACTCTGGGTGTTCGTACGGTTTTGGGAGGTGGAGAGCAACGTGTGGGAGGCCGCAGCACCTTCCCACGTCGATGAAGTTGGCCGTGCACATATACGTGCAGGGGTTGTGTCAGTGGTGAAGTCTGGGAAAGGGGAGCTGAGTGACTCGAAGTCATTCTCGGGGATGTGAGGTAAAAACTCGAAGAAGAACTCGAGTTTGTCCCGTGTTGTAGCGTGGTTGTTTTGGGGACTTAAGAAATTTTGAAATTTTTTTGAATGAATATAGTACTCGGGTAAGTTTTTGCTAAAACCCGAAGCCAATGCCCAGTTTTCTCGGGGTTGACCCGAAGAACCCCTCGGGTTGGACCTGCAGGCAGCAACATTCCAGTTTGCAATTTAGGTTTTAAATAATTTTTCTGATCTATTCTTCATAAATGATGATAGTTGGTTAAGATAGTGTAAAGTGTTTATTTTACTTAACAATATATTTAAGAAATATATTCAAATTTGTTAACTTAAAACAAATACATTATGATAGTTAAGTAATGATTAAATAATTAATAATTAATTGCTTTGGAATTGAAGGTCGATTATTGTAAAGAAAAATCAGCAAATAAAAGTAATTAATCATTAAGAATAAACAAATTAAGATTGTTAATTAGAGATTAAGTGATTAATAAAGCTAGTTTAAAATTAAATAAATTTATAATTAAGTGAAATTCTAAAACATTGATTTAAAATAAACCAATAAAGATTTATTCGGTTAAATTATTAAACTAAATTCACTTTGACTTGTAAATAATTAACCATTGCTATGCACTATATTGATTTCTGTTGTGATTGTGGTACTGTATGTTGCACTATGACTGTGATTTGTTCTGTAGTGATGTGAAAACCCTGTTTGCCGTAAAACGGCAATTTAAATTTCGATGCGACAGGGAGTCGGACTTCAGTTTGTTATCCGAAACCCACATCGAATTCTGAATGTGAATCTTTGTGATGGATATATTCACGTGTTTTAAAATTAACCGCTCACTATTCGGTTTAGCCGGGAAAGGACATTCGTGTTATATAACCCATTCCGAATAGTGATACGTCGAAATGGATAGCATTTGAAGACCGGTGGTGAAGACCGGGTGTCTTCGAAAACGATAGGATAACCTATCGATTGTCTCTGCACTGAGTTGCTCCGGTATAGAGATTTCCTAAGTGATGGGAAGTTCGATCGGGATTGTGGATACCCGGATTTGCAAGGGCTTCTTCCTTTATTGGACGAAGTGCCTTCGGTTCTGTTCGAGCCCGGAACAGACTTGTATGGTCGTGTGTCTGACACTACACTTTGAGATATAATGCCGATTTCTTTCAAATACATATCTGTTGGTGGCGGAGAATTTATTCTCTTAGCTTAACACCCTTCTCTGAGACGTACGAGCTCAGAGGTTACGTAATTGAAGGTTATCAGCGATATATTCCCAAACTGGTAGTGTGACATGCCAAGTGCTGCTGTATGTTGATGATCATTAGTTGATCATTTGTGATCAAAGCAAAGCTTTCGTGTAAAGCATAGCTTTGTGGACGAGACCTCATCGGACCTCACAACCCGGAAATGGTCAAAACAGGAAAGATGCGGCAAGGTTATGAGGGTCGCGCCCTTTAGGGTATGTCATTTCCTTCTGGAAAAAGGTAATGTCATGGTATGGAGCCCAGATATTTACCTGTGTGGTAGCTCCAATCTCATTTACTGTGTGGTTGTTGCTTTGTGACAGAGGGCCCTTGGATAAAGGTCCCAAAGGACCGGGGAGTGGCATACTCGAGTAGTAGTTACCTAGTTACAGAGGTAACCCGGCCTTGTGTTGGCAGAGAGCCGGGTAGGTTCTCGGGACGTCCCGCCAGAGGCGTACCCATGTGACAGTAGGAAGTTCCTTAGCCTGACCATTTGTTGGAAATCCAATTCCCAATACGAAGCCCTGTACGGTTTTAGTTGTATAACCTGCCATGCAGCGTGACGGTAACCTGCCACAAAACATGGTAGCTATAGTAGGCATACGATAATGGTCGTATGCTGGCTAAGATTAATATTCTATTTTCGAAATGCTTTCTACACTATGCACTAGTAATAACATAAAACAAGAATTTTCTCGTATCAAGCATATTTGACTATCATAAGAAGAAATCTCCTCCAATTCTGCGATTGCATTGTGTGTGTGGCGGGAGGTCTTATGGTAGTTTCATTTTCCAAAAGCATAACGAATTTTCTTTATAAGTCTATTTTATTTAAAAGCAACTATTTTTGTTTACTCATACCAGTCCCATGACTGACCCGGAGTTTATTGTTTCTTTCCTAAACTCTGGGTGCCCATAATTTCTACACGGGCAGCCTAGTAGCAGGTTTCCATATTTTGGAGTTAGCAGTATTTTGGAGCTTTTGCTTTGGAGATATTCTAGAAGCTTTTTGGATCTCAGGTAGTTAGTGTTTTGGGAGATTGTCATCATTTCATTGAAGACTTCTTTTGGATGTATGATCATTGATGTAATATTATGATGTTATTTGGAGTTGTGGTGTATGTATTAAACACTCTGATGTAATGTTGGATATTATGATATTGTACCTGTGATGTATGCATGATATTCATTTTAGTTCCGCCGTTTTATATTCATCTGATGTTGTTATAAGCTCCGGCGATACGAATTTGATGTCACTTATTGGATATCGAGTTCGGGTCGTCACAGTTGTATATGTATAACTCTGATAAATGTTGTATAAATAATTGTCAAAGTATAGTAAACAGCTTCATGAACTGTTTATTTGACTATTATATTTTATCGTTCCGCTGCGAGATTCTGTGTTGTTTCATTTCCTTTATTTCTCTTTCTTTTCTTTTCTTATTTACCCCAATAACCATCTGCCCTTTTGAATGGTTTGGAATCGACATGTGTATTTGATCGTCGGTTTAAACTGTCCAAAAAGGCGGGTCGTTACAGTTGGTATTAGAGCTTTGGTTTTGCGATAAACCTTGGCTCTAGTGGGGAATAACTCATTGAAATAGAGGTAAACTATATGAATGAGTTGAGTGTATATGAGAGAGCGTACTTGTTATTTGATATAAAATGGTTTGTATTGTGTTAACTTTGTTCCCTTAAGCATTTATGAATTCTGGTCGATACTTGGGACGCCAAGGCGTCGATAGGAATTTCTAAACACTCGAATAGGACAAACCAACACAATATCATTTTGGAATATATTTTATATAAAAGAATTATTTGAATATTTATTCATTTTGATTAAATTGATTGTTAGGAGATGATAATATTAGATTATTATCGTTATTGTTTGATCAGTCAATATTTACAAAAATTGATTAAATAACAATAGATTTAGGAAATGAAATCTTGTAAACACAATTGATAATGAATATAAATGAATTTTAACTTGGATTTGGGGATTTAAATTCCGGTGTTTGAAATTGACTTACAAGAATATGAAAAATATAATATGAGTATTATATGATAGTATAATTGAGTTGAAATTGTTTTCGAAGGATTATTTTTTCATAATAAGTGTTATATTCCCTTCTCTTGACGCGAGAGAATGATTTCGGTGATGAGTGCACGCATCATCGGCGTTTATTTTCGAGAGTCCGAGTGGGGGAGACCACTTAATAGCTTGTCTAAACCTTGTTTTGATTCAAATTTATTTTATTTTGTATTCTCTATAGTATGATTTGATATATAAATTATATAAGTATATATTATTTCAAAACTTGATTTGAAATGAAACCGGGATTGGAATTCTTAAGTCCTTTAATAATTAATGATTTTTTTAAATGATTGAAATGAATTTAGACTTGAATCATTAAGGAACTTCTGAATTGTGAAATGAAAAATGAACCTAAGAGCTAAGTGGAAATATCAATTGAAGTAGAAATTCTTAGAATTAGGAGATTATGAACTTAAAATAAAATTGAAACTGTAAAACTCGCATGGTATTAAATTTCATTCTATTTGCATAACTATAACTTACCAAATAATTAAAAGGGTTTAAAATGCTAATAAGGATAAGTAGAGAAATAATATACCAGTGTGAGAGTTAATAATTAAAAGTGAAGATCTTTTGATAGTTGTAAATATAAAAGAAATTTAAGCTATAAAATGAATGATATATATAAGTGAATGAATAAAATTTAAAATTAATGAAAAATAAAATTGGTAAATGGAAACTAATTAAATTTGAATATAACTAAATGTCAATAAACTTGGAAGTGTATGAAATTAAAATTGACTTGGAAATGTATAATTGATTTCGTGATTTTGGGATGGATGTTAATATTTGATATGCATTGGTTGTTAGATGGATGAAAATTGATTAAGTAGAATTCATTAGTGTTAATGGAATTGAATAAACGGAAATAAAAAATTAAATTAAATTCAAATTTGAAGCAAAGTGAAATTAAATATAATTGAATTCAATTTAAATTGAAGCAAATTGACTTGAATTTAAAATATGAATGAAACAAACTTGAATAAATCGGAAACAAATTGAATATAAACCTATTGCATGGATGAATAAGAAAATAAACAACTTTGTGTTTATGATTATTCTTTAGAAAATTTGAAGTTTTGATGGTTTGTACTTTGAAATAATAAAAGCAAATTTTTGGGAAAAATCCCAAAATTGTCCAATATATGCTGAAACGGAAACAACCATAACTTTTAAATGGCTGAACGGAATTCGACGATCTTGGACTTTTCGAAAATCTTAGAAACTATAGCACAACTTTTTTTTAGATAACTTGAGAAAATTCCTTCGTCTACTTGGTTAAAAACTTGAATGTTACTCGCTGTCCTGTGTAAAAATAAGTAAAATCAGTAGTATACACCCTTAGTATTTTCGCCATATCTTTTGACTGGTTTATCGGATATTGATGATCTTGCACTTTCTGGAAAGCTAAGAACTTAAGCTAAAACTTTTGTATTAAGTGTTTTGTGTTTTGATGTCTTTTAGAATGTAGAAAATGCCGGTGAACGTCGCTGACCTGCGCATTTCATTTCCCAGGCTGAGGCGTATCCTCTAAGTAAAACGGCCATAATTTTTGAACGTATGGTCCGAATTCGATGATTTTGGACATTCCGAAAAGGCTGAAATAAATGCAGCAACTTTTGTTTAGATTCTATTGCCAAATTTTATTGTTTAGGTGACCTAAAACTATGATTTGTTTGCTGTCCTGAAATTGGAATCCCAGTTTTAAAGCTAAATATGTTATATATATGTTCTGTAGGCTAAGTATATCGATCTATCTTTATATGCATGGTTCTAACTTAGTTATTGAGTGTTTAGTAGGTGCGCATTGCGCTTGCTTCGCATTTGGAGCTCGCTTTCGCGCTATATTAGCCGTATATGCTCGCTAACAATATATAAGGTACATATCTCGGATTACATACCGTACTTTTACACTTTTTCCCTTCGGGATGCCTCATCACTTGATGAGATGTATATTTGTGATATGTATACTGTCATTTTTTTTTTCCGATCGAGCCGCGCAAAGGAGACTCTGTCGAAATTTTTCGAAAAATCCGGATGTTAGAAAATTTTTCAAGTTTTAAAATTTTTTATAACTTGTTTTGATTACTAACTTTTAAAGTTTGGAAGCCGTTTGGAGTAACTTAGTGGAAGCGTAGTTATGACTTTATAAATGGAATTTCATTGTTTATAAGTGGATAATTTTTAATAAAATATATCAAATGTTGAATTCTTTACTTAGTTCCTTTTCCCTTTTTTTCCTTTTCGGGGACGAAAAGTTTTGAGTGGGGGAGAGTGTAACGACCCGTAAGTTTTCGATAATTAAAATAGTTAATTTAATAAGATTTTGTGATTTAGTGTTAGAAAAAATTTTGTAAGTCGTTTGGAATAATAATAACTAGAACGAAATGCAACAAGATTCTATCTAAGTTAAGTATTTATGAATTGAATAAAATCCCAAATCAATTGAAATGTTATGCAGTCGAAGGTGATTGAATGAATTTGTATTGTATAGGTAATTGTGACACTTGTTTGTAAATAATAAACTTATAAGAAATTAAAAGTTAACGGTGATAATTATTTAAGTTACCTATTCATTTAGTTAGTCGAATTGAATTTGTGAACCAATTGAAATTAAAATGAAAGTTCATATATAGTTGAGTGCATTATCTCTAACTGTTGATTAATAATAATGTAGAGTTCATTTGATGTAATATAGTAAATCGACTGGTAATGAAATTTTTATTTAAAATCCAATATTGAAATCCGTCAAATATTGAACAATTAAATTGTTTAAATTTAATATTTGGAATCTATTAAATTAATTGAATAACGGGAATTGAATAACTATTTTAATGAAAATGGTTGTTCTATAATTTGATTTTGTTAAATTTTATAAGTTCGTTTTGAATATGTCAAAAGATAGTGATTTAAGAATAATCAAATTTGTTAAATTTAATATTACGAATGTTTAAATAAATTAAATTTCGAATTTGATATGATTAATTTGATATTGAAATTTAATATATGAAAATAGAGTGAATAATTGAAATTTGATTTAATATGATTCAAATTGGTTTCCAAAGTGAATGTAAGTTATATTTGGATTTTAATAGAGTTAATAAGATTTTAAAATTGGAATTTATTGGATAAATTGAATAACGGGTTTAATATGATTAAAAATGATTTGTAAAATTTTATTTTATCATATTGGAGTCATAGTGATGTTATAGAACTTTTAAAACTGAATTTAAAATTTATTTGTGAAAATTGAATATTAATATTTACTTAGCGACTGAAAAATAGCCAATTTTCGAACAGTCTCAGAATTGGACGAAACTAGTTCCATTGGATCCGTAATAGTGAGTTATTACCGGATTTCAATTTTCGTAGCAATCGGAGTTTTCGTTTGACCGTGGTAGCTCGAAACGCGTTGAAATTGTTTTAATATTAATCTGGCGAGTTAAAATAGTCATTTTTCAAACAGTCTCGGATTTCGATGAAACTAGTTTCATCGGATCCGTAATATCATATTATTGTAAGTTTTCAAATTTCGTGTCAATCGGATTTACCGTTTGTCCGGGGCAAGCCAAAACGCATAGAAATTAGATGAATCGGTTTAATTTAAATTTGATCGTTTATTGCCGTAACTCTCACAGATGATCGAATTAGCCTCCGAAACCTATTCCATTGTGTCCGGAACGCGGGTATAACCTTAGAAATGCCTGGCGGCACGTTTGAATTGGAGTTCGTTTGGAAGTGCTCGTTATAATTTAATTTAATATTAAATTAATATGCATAAACGTATATATATTCTTTTTGTTGGGGCCGAAACCCTATCATCCTAAGCAGCCGCCGTTTACATGGTTAATGGCCGAAATGTTTGTTCATTCTTCCTCAAATTCTGATAAATCCATCAACAATTTCAAAAAGTTTTCAACTACGATATTGTAGAGCACTCTGAGATCTATATATCTAACGGTTATGATCGTAAACAACGAAACGAATCGACGGAAATTCTCATTGGAACGCAACGCGTTCAAGCACTGTTTTCTACCAAAATACAAGGCCGAGCTCCGCCGCGTTCAGGCCGATGGTGGCTCTTGCGAAGGGCTTCGAAACCCTAGTCGCCGATCGACTTCGAATGCAAGGATGGACGTGCGGCCATCGTGGCTTTATCGTGAGTAATGGGTTGTTTTGCGTACGTATACTGGAAGGGGGAGGAAGCAGTCGCGCGCAGGGGCCTGGGTTTGGGGCTCGTGATCTACGGCCTTGATTTCTTAGGTTGAAAATTTATTAAAGGAATTGTAAATTTTAATATATAAATTGTTCAATGCTTAAAATAGTGTATCTTTTTGCTGCGAGGTCGGAATCGAACGAAACAAATTGTGTTGCGTTCGTGTCATCGAATACTATGTGATGGAACTAGATTGGAGTCATTTGGAGCTAGAGAAAATTTTGGATTAAATCGAACGTCGATCGATTTGATTTAAAATCGTAAAAACCAATGTGAGTGTTTTATAACGCTCACAACATACTAAATATCTTTATGCTAGTTAAATTTGATATTATGTAGTGTTATGATTTTATTTGTCGTTGTTTGATAAAAATTTAATTGTCATATAGCTTGTCATTTGAATTAACTATTGAAAATTTAATTAGAAGTAAAATTGAAGTTAAAATTGAATTGCGATTAAATTACCTGACATTGATAACTATGAAACCGCCATGAATTGTATTGTTTATTGGATGATGTATTTTGATGAATGCTATTGGTTAATAATTGAATGTTTGGATGTTTATTTGCTTATATATATCCTGTTATGCATACATATGATACTGAGATTTAATTTAAGTGATATATATTCATCCCTGACATTTAATTGAAATAACTAATCACTTGGCCATAGGATAGAAAATTATATACCGACACCGGATTGGCTAAATTAATAAATTTTCAGATCGTCGATTTGAAATTTATTTAAATATTTTGATTTAAAAGTGATAAATAGAAATCAATTTATAGAAATCGAATTTATCGAAAAAAATTGAGTATGGAATGTTGAAGTAAAATTTTGGTTAAAAGAAATGGTTGAATAAATTTAAGTGGAGACTTTGAGATTTAAAATTTGGATATGTTTGAATTTTGGAAATTTATTTGTTTTAAAAATTGAACATTAAATTTGAGTTTTGAATATTACTACGTAAAAGTGACAAAAATGATATTTTGAATTGAGCTTGAAATTAAATCATATTTGTAATTGGGATTTAAATTTGAATATTGAAGGATAATTTTGTTAAGTGTTATAAATTGATATTTTGAAAAATCAAGCTAAAAATCGATATAAATTGAAATTGAACTAATTGAAAGCGAATACAAAATTGAATAAATTTGAAGTCAAAGTTGACGTTGAATTGAATTGAAATCGAAATTGAAATCGGTAGAACGGAAATTGAAATTGATTTGAATTGGGAAGATATAATTGAAATGGATTGATTTTGAAGCTATTTTATTTTGTTTTACAAATTACTCGGTTATATAAACTATTTTTAAATACTTAAACTATTTTAATCTATTTTAAATCTACTTAACCCAATTTAAATTACTTTAAACTAATTTATCTATTTCAATCCATTTTAAGATTTTAAGTATTTAACTATTTTAATTATGTAAAACTACTTTTAAACTACTTAAAACTATTTTCTAAAATTCTAAGCTGGTCAATAAAGTGGAATGTTTATATTTAAATCTTGAATTTAAAATATGAATTGAGTTAAGTGAAGTTGCAACCTAAATTGAAATTCGAAATGATTTTGAAATCGAAATGAGATATTGATGCTAAAATTGATTTTTGAAACGGAATCTGACATTGTGATAGATATGGTGATATTTGAAATGGATTTGATTTTTGAAACGAATATGATATTTTGATATCAATTATGAATCGATTTGAAATGTAAAAGAGCCAACGGTGTAATAATACGTAGTTATTAAAGAGACCGGGATCGGATATGGACATACTCTCTGTCGATACCGAACACCACTTTAATAACTATTATACGCGGAGTGTTGATCCAGAATGAAGTGGATGTTTTGGTGAACGCGTTGACTGAAGAAAGAGAACGATATTGAATGACCCCTGACATGACTAAAACAGGAGCCGCGCCGGGCCATTGAGGTTCGCCACCTCTAGCGGACACACTTCTTCGATACCATATCTATTACATTTTTGATGCGATTTGGGTGCACCCCTTGATTTGGGAGTGTTGTTTCGCGGTGTTGGGGTAGCTGCTGGCTATGCTCAACATCAGTACGGATCACGCAACTACTAGTATCCTAGTTGGTATCGCCTCATGTACCTTGTCATACTGATTATCCTATTCGCGACCACTACGTTTTGATTTGTACCTTGAGTATATGGATGGCCCTCTGGTGACTTCTGGTTTTGGGGAAACTACGGTCTTGTATATGCTTTTGGGAATATAAAATGTGTTAAGGGGGATTATGGTAACGCCTTAACGCTATTTTGATACTTTATATTACTGATAGGCATTATCTACTTAGCGTATATTACTACATAGTAGATAGTTTCACGAATCCTTGAGAGATGGAAAATCCCGTAACATCTCTTGAGTTATTGCACGCACGTTGACACTGGATATGAGATGTCAAACCCCGTAAACATCTTTGACGCCGTTACACTCATATTTATTTACGATTGATTTAACTTTCATAAGGATATTTTAGTCCTGACTCGAGTGTTTTGTCTTTTCATTACGCTCGGGTCAGTCCTGAGTTTTTCAGATTTTTGTAGATCTATTCTGGAGGATGAAGACGAAGATTTGGTACACTATTACTATTATTACCTTTGCATCATGCTATCTGCTGCATTATTTTAATTGTTCTGTTGTATATGTATAACTCTGATAAATGTTGTATAAATAATTTGTCAAAGTATAGTAAACAGCTTCATGAACGGTTTATTTGACTACTATATTTTATCGTTCCGCTGCGAGATTCTGTGTTGTTTCATTTCGTTTATTTCTCTTTCTTTTCTTTTCTTATTTACCCCAATAACCATCTGCCCTTTTGAATGGTTTGGAATCGACATGTGTATTTGATCGTCGGTTTAAACTGTCCAAAAAGGCGGGTCTTTACAGAACACTTAGCTAAAAAATTCGAACTATGATTGTAATAATTGAATATAATTATTGAAAAAAGAACTTTAACAAAAGTTGTGGCCTTATGGGTACACCTTAAAACTTGTGAAATTATTTAATGGAAGTCTAATTGTCCACCTTGGCTTAAATCCGAAAAGCATATTAGCATTTATTGTCCTCATCTACCTCCCTCGCATATGAAGAATTTATTTCTAATTTGTGGAAAAAATTTATGTGATTGTTAAGGGTGATGCATGATGTGTGCGTATTTATTTCTAACACCACATTTGTCCCACATATTGTAAATCGAAAACAACAATAGCGTTTATTTTACTTTCTAAGCACCCCCACAAATAATGAGTTTAATTTCTATTGGTAGGAAAATTGTTATAAAATTGGCCAAAGGAATGCACCAAGTTTAGAATTTTTCTTAGTTTTTTACGAACTTTAGAGATTTGAACTAATAATATTCTCATCCTTTTATGTTGCTTATTAATTTTATTTTAATATTAATTTACAATATTACAGCGAAACGTAGGACCATAATCAAGAATGTCCATTCATTAGAGCAATTGCATTATGGTTGCGTTTGATATGAACATTGAGTTCAAGAATGACTGATGAATTACCAACTTAAGAAGAAAATTTAAGGTAGTTTATCTTATGTTTATATTATATACACATACATATGTACACATACTTACATACACATACATACATACATGCGCATGTGTGCGTGTGTGTGTGTCTATATATATATATATATATATATATATATATTGATGAAATTTACACATCCATTGCTACTACAAATTTTTTTTGCAATGCATCTAATGTCACGTTAAGATACATGGATAGTCCAAATGATCTAAATGTGGTAGCATGAAGGGGTGGAGCATTAACTCTTTGTTACCTTATCGATTTATTGCAAGAAGATGAATGGATCACATTATAAAGCTTCTCCAGTCCTATCTAATCAAGGGAAACCAATTCTTGTGTCAAATTAGTATTCTATCTTTTGGAATATCTGATTATTATGGTTACCCTTGTTTATATTAATTAGTAATCATTAGATATATTTGTTCATAGTTTATGGTTATGACTTCAGATAGTTTTAAATTTGTATCAAAGTTAGCTACATGTTATTTATTCATAGGTCATGCTATTGTGCAGTTCAAATTTACTAGTGCGAACCTATGCTGAGCATACGGATTGAAGCTATATTTTCTGCAAATTTAGTTGAGTATATTTTTTATGATTAGCTAAAGCAAAACCAGTATTTCTAAGATATATTTTACATTTAAATAATATTTATATTTTGAATATTCAAAATTATTTATCTAGAAACATATTTATGCATAGTTGTATATGTATGTACAACTACATTTCTACACCATACAAAAGAAGATTAAAATAATTACGTAATACACCTAAAAATAATTTTACAGATGCGTACATCAAATTTTAAGCTCTAAGGTTAAATATTCATTTCAGAGATCATTATTAATAAATTAACCCATATACAATGGCTTTTATCAAGTAACTATGTGCATATACATATGTATGTATGTATGTATGTATGCATATGAATATATATATATATATATATATATATATATATATATATATATATATATATATATATATATGGAAACATCAAGAAAAAGTTGCATCACATATATGCTATGTTGTACAATAACGGAAATAATTATAAACTATTCTATGTGTGGTTAATAAACATTAATGGAATAATAGCAAACACTTAAAAAAATTTAGCTATAACACGTATTACAAAAAAACTAAATATCTTAGGAGTGTCCAATGGTAGTACATAATTATCGGGTTTACTCTTCCAAGCTTTGTCATTACCATAATTTCAGCTACTAAGGAAACTAATATTACTGGTGGCCAAGATGAAACTATAGCACAAAGACTGATATTACAAAATAATGTATTAGAAACTTTAAAATATGAAAGAACAAATAAAATAGGAAATAACGACATTAGAACTTTTCAAATCCTTATCCTTCTCTCATTTTTCCTTTACTAGTTCCTTTTTTATTAGTATCAACTAAACAACCAAACAATTGAAAAAACATTCCTGGATCAAGAAAGTTATTCAGTATTAAAAATTTATAAAATTCATTACAATCTTATATAAAAGTCTAAAAAAAAATTATGTAAGTAATAAACTTGGTGTATATAGGTTTTTGAGCAATGTCCTTGTCTAGCTAAGGTTTAACATGGGTAGAACGTAGAATATAATCTAAACTTTATGTATTTATTTAGATTTTTAATATTTTTTAAGATTGTGTACTTGAAATAAATTTCATTATGTAAGTAAGAGAATATCTGAATTTGTTTTATTTTTATAAAGCTTTTCTTCATTACATGTATGTTATCGTGTTAACGTTCAATCCAAATTTGAATTATTAATTTTTGCTGAAGTAAATAATTATGTCAATAAATAGAATGTTTCTTAGTTATGCATAAAAAAATTTGTTTGGATAAATGAACAACACATTTATGGTTGCAATATTATTATTTAAGTTCTTATTGTTTTAAATTTGAAAACTCTTAAGTGAAAATATCTATAATGATTTTGAAGTGATTGGATAAGAATTTAGATTACAAAGAATTTTTGTTAAAATAATTAATGAGTTTACCAAGAAAATGTGCAAAATTTATTGAAATATGGACGATGTGAATGAAAATATCATGAGAGTATTAGAAGGAGAAGAGTAAGTTATTTATTTCACACTTGTATAATATGATCTATGTTTAAAAGTCACTTTGAATACATTTATACATATCCGAAAGCATGAAAACAAAATCAAGTAATATTTTGAGTTATATGTGTTTGTTCCCACCATGTGAAAGGTAATTTGAGGAGGAATAAAATAATTTTTTATACCATTAAAGGTCATTGAACCAACTTAAATATATATCTTATCAAGCATTATTCATTTTATTCACATACAAAGTTTATATCTTTTTCTTCTTTTATTTGATTTATTCAAAATGCTTTGTAAAAGATAAGTAAAATCAAAATAAATTATGAGTAACTCATCTTGTCGTTAATGACATAATTATTGCAATATTAATTGCATTTGTTAATGAATTTATCGATTGCATTTATGCCCTAAATTTAGTTTGAATGAATTTAAATTAGTGACATCTCACACCAAATCCATATTGGCTAAAATATTTAAAAGTATGCTTAACTTTCCCAAATTATAATCCTATTTTCATTAGATAGCTCTTATAATCGTTTGCCAAAAAGGTAATATTATCAAAAAGTAATAAGAATAAAATACAGATCCTTTCATTTTTTTTCTTAGAAAAATAGGTACCCAATTTAGCTATATTATAAAATAAAATTCTTTTGATGTATTATCCTATAAAAAAAGAAATGATATGAGAAAGCAATTGTCGAATGAAGAACCACCAAACCCTTAGTTATTTTTAGTATAAAGTTATAACTCTTTATATAAATAATATCCTTGTACCATTTCAAAATCTCATACCTTAATTGAATATGACGCCTTATACCTTAATTTGATATTCAATCAAAATGAAAGATACTAAATTCCACCAAACAAAATATTATTAGAATGTTGAATAGAATGAAAGAAATTAATACATATGTTATTTTGTTTATTATCGAATTCGATGAAGATAGAGTAAACAAAGATTAAGATTGAGATTATTTTTTCTCCATAGTCATAATTAAATATTTAGGGTTTAAGGTTTAGGGATAAAAAGACAAATGTTATAGTGTAATAATAATGTACATGGACTGGAAAAAAAATTAAACGATAAAGATAGATTATATAAATAACAATTTAATAATTTTATAAGAGTAGTATATTTTGTTTGATTCTTCTCCCAATAAAGCCTTTTAAATTAAAAATTATCTTTTTTCATTCCCCTTAGTCAAAATGATTCACCATTTATCAGTTCACTAAATAATTGTTACTCCTTCTACCAACATAAGGAATTATTCCTTTAGAGTCTTATTTATAAAATTATAATTCACTAACTCATAAACAAATGTAGGATATAAATCCATATCAACTACTAACAATGCATGCAATTTTTTCCGTCAGTGCAACATTCACGACCTTAGATAATTTTGAAATTCAACGTCCTAAAAGATAGAGAGGTAAAAAGAAAAGGAATTTTAACAATAAATAAATGCTTCAGCACAATTATAATAAGTTATATCAACTACTAAACAATGCTCATAAGCTTTGTAACTATGCAACATTGAACCACTATGGATGGTCTTGAAGTTAAATACCCTGAACGAAGGAGAAAAAATATCGAAGCACCATGGGCAATTAATATATAGTTATGATATAAAATTCGAAAGAAAATAATAAAATATTCAAACTGATGAAACATATTAGTAAATTATTATCATAATGTACAAAAATACTCATAAGTAATAACTATACAAAATTAATAGGATCAATAAAGAAATTACTAGGGTGTCCAGATAGATATTAAGCAATTAACAGCATAAGTAGAATGAAGCCTTTCATCCTAATTATATATTAGATAAATAAATTAGAAGATAATAAAATTAGTTAAATAAGGTACAAATTAATGTTTGGATTAACGTAAAAAGGATATTATGGTAATGGAGAATAAAGATGAACGTGGAAGATATGAAATCAAAATAATGGAGAAATTGGTTTGAATGGGTGTAAAATAAATACTTAGAGTAATAAAATGACATTAATTCATAAGGTTAAGGCTAATAAAAAGAAGAATGAATATGAAAAGGTTTAATGTACTTTTGGTAGTATGTAATAAAAAGATATTAGGAAAGAGATAGGAAGATAAGTAACTACAAATGTGGTAGTTAATGTAAAGATGAGAAATACGTAAAATAAATTTTAAATTGCAAATTTTTTTTATTTAACTCTCTAATTTATAAGAAAAAAGAAGAATGAATGGTTAGACATTATAACAAAAAACATACATTTGATGGGTACGTATATATGTCCTACATTATATTTTATTGACACTAAAAATTGTAACAACCAAAACTTTCAAAATTTCTTTCAAAACATATAGTGTTCTAATGTATTATTCCATTGATTGTGGATACCCTTATTACCAATTGCAATGATTTTTCTGATAAAATGATATATAACAGTTACAAATGAAAGATTATTATCATCAAACAACCAACTAATAAGATCTATTTTGTTTAGAAATTTACCATTGTGCACAACATCATATTATAAATTGAATCCCTCTCTATCCTCGCATCTCTTGATACATTAATGTCCTATCAACAAAATATCCTGAAGTTATGGAAATTCAAGAGTCAACTATGCGTTGTATAACTTTAAAGTTTCTAACAACATATTCAAAAATTGTAAATAATATGAGTATAGATTGCACAACATGATATAATACAAAGGTGCACAAAATATGTAACTTAATGAGATTAAAAAGAAAACTTAATGTATCACAAAATCAAATGTTATTTGAATTTACACAATCGATTTCCCTAATAAATTGAGTTTCAATGGAAGTAATTTAATCGTAATTAGTTCTCCAATTTTTTTTTTAAATTCAAATTATATGAAATTGTTAACTATTTATTCTTTTCGTTTGTTGCAAGGTAATATCACTTGATATGAACCTTTATATCTTAAGTTAGCTTACTTATAAATGTTATTCTTATCACCATCTTTAGTCCAATATTATCAATAATAAACTAAACTAAAATTAAAATAGCATAAATTCTAACTAATTGTGTGGAAAATAATAGATAATTACCTCATTTGTAAGATCATTGATAATCGAGTAAAGATCAATCTTACATCTAATAGATTATACTGCACTAAAGGTTATCTGATATCTATGTTGTAATAAATCAGTTATAATATACAAAAAAAAATTGAAATAGAGTTCATATTCTAACTCAACAAACAAAACTAAAACTAAATTTGATTTATATATAAACTTTTAGAGTACAAAATTGTTGTACCTCAATCTGCATCTACGATGTCTTTTTACTTTTTTTGGCTTAGTCTGGATAAGATCGCTCTCTTTAAGACGATTCATGGCTTAGCCTCAAGGTGCAAAGCTATCTATCAACCGCTTCATCCTCAGGATAAAATAACCATTGAAATTTGGTCAATTTGCTATTTGTACCACAACAAATTATTTAGATTATAGCACTTTCTAATTTAATTGCTTATAAAGTTTCTTAAAGAGAGACAAATATAGACGACAAATATGAAGAATAAAAATTGTATGTTATTCAGATTTTCTTTTCGGTTTATCTATCGTTTAAAAAGGTAGAATGGAAATTTATGCGTTACTAAGGTGAGATAATGTTAATGGATTTGAATTTATTATCATTTAAAACGAATTCTTAATGCATGAACTTTTGCAACGGCTCTAATAATGGCATATGAATGTATATTACCGTAACATTTGCAACGACTCAATTATAATAATGACTCATAAATATATGGTTGTTACACATTTGCAATGGCTCAATTATAATAATGGCTCATAAATATATATTACCGTTATACATTTGCAATGGCTCAATTAAAATAAAGGCTCATAAATATATAACCACAAATTTTTTTTTATTTCTTAATTAATTCACTTAAAGTTCGAAAAATACCCCACTTGAGTTATTTAAAAGGTATTTCCAAGCAATTTCTGAAACAGGAAAATAGGCGCAAGGAAGAAGTTGTGAAAAATTTTAGCCTCAAAGACAGCAAGTTTTCTTTTTAGTCTGAAGGACATTTGTCGGTGTAAACAGAAAATGATAGTTACAACTATCATTCTGTGATTTACACTAAAAAGTGTCCTTCAACCTAAAAAGCAAACTTCTCGTCCTTAAAACTAAATTTTTCTGCAACTTTTTCCTTGAGCCTAAAATCCCCTTTCTGAAAATATAAGATTGTACGTAAACAAATGGTATCTTTCGATTTCAACCTTTTCATAGTAATCAAGATTCATTTTATTAGAGTGACTCATAGTCTTGAACTCTATTCTTGACATCAGACCATATAGAACCTTTATAAAGTGCAATAACTAAGCCCATACATTTTTGGTCATGCACATGCATCTCTCCATTTAGTGAATGTTGTAGGAATCTTGCCAAATAATCCATAGGAAATGGCCATTTTTCCACATCTTCAAATGTTATCAAGTGTACTCCTGAAGACACGTACTCTACTCCATTTAAAGTATTGATCTTATTAAGAGTTTCTACTAACTCATTCTCTAATCACTTTAGGATACCTTGTAACAACCCATGGTTTTGTGATTACCTGTTAATAAATTAAAATGAGATTATAATTAAATTAGGATTAATAATAATAATTTGGAGTGAAAAAATGATTTATAAATTGTTTATTTTAATAAACAATGAATTTGAGCAAAAATCTATTTTTGGTATTTATGGAAATTTTGTTTGAAACAAATAATAAAATGTTGTTCATAAAATTTTAACGGTTTAAAATGTAGAAAATATCCCAATTTATAGTGTAACATAATTTATTTTATGACGTGTTCATTTTACAAAATTGTATGTACAAATTTGGTAGAGTAAAGCATTTTAAAACATAGGAAAATAGTTGAGAAAACTAGAAAATTTGGCTAAGTGTTTAACTTGCTTATTGGGTTGGATATTGGGTCCAAAACCATTATCTCATTTCTGAAATTAGCCTTGCTCATTCTTTCTATACTCCTCATTCTCCTCTTCTAAACTAGAAAGTTCGAAAACCCAAATAATGGTTTTTTCCCCAAATCCAAATCTAAGCTCCATATTAATTAAAAATCAAGGAAAATTGGTAGCAAATCAAACTCTCCATGTTTCTAGCTTCAATCCAAGACCAAAGCTCATTCCTTTACTTTCTATATCTACTAGTTTGCTGCCAATAAATCCTAAGGTGAGTTGGACACTCACATTTCTAGCTTAGACTGAGATTTAAAGGTAAGAAATCTCAATTGTGTTTATCGCATGTTCATTTGCGATTTGTTGTTAGTAAATTGCACATATCTCTTACGTTTTAAATCGGAATTGGGATTATTTTTGAAGTTTTGGAAAGCTTAAAAAGGTATGACAACTTTCTTGTTAAACATTTTTGAAAATACCGAGCTTAGAGGGTCGAAAAACCTGATGTAAACTTGCTACCCTGTCATTGTAAAACCGTAATTTTCCGTGTTAAATGTCATTGATAATTTGAGCATATCTTTCTCATTTGATGTCCAAATTTAACAGTTATTGATGTTCTGGAAAGCATAAATTGTATAATACAACTTTTTTGTTTGGGTTTCGTTAAATTTGAAGTTTACATGGTCAAAAGTTCGTTCTAGTCTCATTGTCCCGAGACTAAAACGACAGCCGTAGTGAACTTCAGATCTGAAAATTGTTTTGGTCATAACTTTTTCATTTCTTATCATAATTTGATAATTTTTGATGTTCTGGAAAGCCTATGATATCCTATATAACTTTTATTTTTTTTGTTTTCTCAAGTTTTGGGTTGAATAGGGCCAAAATGGCTAAACAAGCCACTGGCCTTTGTTTTTCCTGTGTATTCATTTGCTGGCATGAGTTCGACTTTAAGACGTCACAGTTTCTTCATATCTAATCGAAACTCAAAGATCCTTTTTGGAATTTAATGTAAAAAATGTTGAAATTTATTTCTACAAATTTGCAGGTCTCCCAATAATTTTAACATGTATATATCTGCTGTCGAACGTGAACCCGCGGCATGCTGAAATTCAGCGATTTTACTTTGTTTTAGTCCAACTTTGAAACGATGCAGATTCTTCATTTCAAACTGGATTTGAGTGATTATTTTTGCAGATTTAAGTAGGAGTATAGAATTACAATCCTGCAAATTTTCATGACAAACGGGGTTCTTTTGCTATTTGGAAACTGCTGTCGAACTTGAACCCGCAGCATGCTGGAATTTAGCGATTTAAGCTTGTTTTAGTCCAACTTTGAAACGACGCAGATTCTTCGTTTCAAATCGGTTTTGAATGATTCTTTTTCAAATTGAATAGGAATGTTGAACTACACTCCTGCATAATTTGAAGTTATTTTGAGACTGCTAACTTGTTCAAACCTGATGTCGAATATTGAGTCGTAGCTTGTTTTAAACGTATAATACTTGGTGTAATTTCCGTTATTTCGATGTTCTCTTGATATTTCTTTCTGGATTTCGTACACGGGTTTTATAATATGTTTTAAAAATGTTTTTGAAATAAATGGGATTTTGAAATTATAATAAGTATAAAAATTATACACCCTATAATAAGAGATTTCAAAGGCAATTTCTAAAGCGATTTCGAAGCCTTCCTAAACCTCGTTTTCTTCAACTTAATTTCTAAAAAAACACACAATTTTGCACTTCGAGCGAAGAGGGAGGAGAATTTAATGATTGGATAACATGCATGCTGTGAACACTTCCATTTATCTTTTCAGTTAATTCCTAATCTATTAGTTCGATCGTTTTGGCCTACGGGTCTAGTTTACAGATGATATGAGGTGAACCTTTTACTTCTTTGAGTGTGAAATTTACTAATGGTTAGTAAACTATTTAGTGCGCACGGGTGGTATGGGGCACACGTTAACACTTTTCGGGTTCCTTTCCGAGAGTTTGTGACACATATTAGCAGTTAGTGGTGTCCAGTACTAGGCCTCTGGACCTTCGCTCTACGGTTTGTTGCCTTCGGGTTTGTTGCCCTATATTATAGCTTTTGGAGTTGGTCCTCCGTCACTGCTCGAGAGATACTTGGGTTTGTCACCTTCAGGCTTGTGGATCCTTGTTTATATAGTACTTAGCACGTGCAATTTTTATTTCGTTGATATTTATATTTCCCTAGAGTATCACCTTTCGGAGTCGGTCCTTTGAACCACTCGATACATAGCGATTACCTTATGGAAACTGGTAATGCCTTCATTGGCATTTGTGTTTGCATTTTTGGCTTGATTTGGGATATTTATATCCTTTGTATATTTTGAGTTGCCGATAATATGAGGCATGCTACATTTTAGCGATTCATGAGATTTTTTGTCTCCTTTGTGTTTTATGCTTATTGAAGCAATAATGTTCTATCACATATTGTAATCATATATGCCATATATGATGCATATCCTCCATATGCCTGTGGATAGCTTTATTATTGTTCCTTCTTGTTTAAGAAAAACATCATTATGCTCTTATGTTCCATTATTTTTCTATCACCTTTGATTTGTTTAGCTAGACTGACCTGCGTATTTTATACTCGGGTCAGACCGAGGTGTTTCAGGTTAGGTACATTTAGACTTAGTCTATTCTGCTTCTACATGGACATTCTGCTATCTCTTTTTGTTATAGCTTTTTGTGTAGTCCTTTTTGTTGGCACTCTGATGTATATTCTTTTGACCCATGTTTGGCCACTGGTCGTTATACCACTTTGATGTATCATTTTGGATTGTACTACTGATTGTATCTGTACATATGCATATGTATGCATTTCTGCTGTTTTGTGATGATTATTTACGTTTGAGTTATTATGTTTTGTTCTGATAGATCCGTTAGCCATTGAAGTTTTGTGGTAAATATTTATTGGATATGTTGATCCACTTGAGAAGAAAATATAAATAGATTGCACTTACCGACGTATTCTGCAGATAGTTAAGACAAGGCTATAGATGGTCGCTCCTATGCAGCTCTATTCTCCGCATTAGAAGACGTTATTACCTCGTAATACTCTTTGTTAATATGGGTCTCAGAGTGGGGCGTCACAACTTGGTATCAGAGCTGAGCATAGTACAAACCGTGATAAACACAAAATAGAAACACATATTACAGTACATCCAAATATAATACAAGTGATAACATAGTTTCCCACTATCGTATTCATCAATCATGCCTTTGTCTTTTCATTTCCTTAGATTGGATAATAAATTTGAAAACATTATAAGTGTTTTAAATATCACTATTTTTTCAAATAGTAGAAATTAGACCTCATATGGCTTAAATTTAAATTATGTGTTTTGATCCTTAGTGATTAAAGTGGCGCAGCGGAAATGGTGTGACCATTTACGCTGGGCACATTCAATGCTTTGTTTTTAGTAAATGCTTGTTTGGTTGATAATTGCATGAATGTGTGTTAACATAGTTGTAACGACCCATAAATTTTGATAAATAAATTGGTTGAATTAATAAGATTTTTGTAATTTAATTTAGAAAGAAATAAATATTTTATAATTTATAATGAAGTAAATGTTAAAAATGAATTGCAACCATGGAAATTAAAGCTAAGTATTAACAATTGAAATGAATATGTCGATTAAATGAAGTAACATAAATTGTTATACTAGGCTAAGAATTGAATATAAGAAAACAAAGGCAAATAGTGAATTAATTAATGAATTTATAATAATAAATAGTAATTAAATGTCCTGTAAGTATTTATAATATTATTTGGAAAAGGAAAACTTATAAAAGTATGAATGAGAGTAAGCATTTAATTAACCAATGCAATAATATGTTGATTAATAATAACTGAATGTGAATTAAGTTAGTAATGTTAATGGAAGTTGATAAATAACCAATTTAGTGCAATCCCAATTTAATTGCAACAATTGTAAGGTTTTAATTGATTAAAATTAGTAGATTTGGGAAATAGATTCAAAATTTTATCAATTGATAGAATAATACATAATAAATTGTAGATGATAGGACTAATGCTAGAGAGTAATTATAATAGTTGTTGTTTGATAATAAAGTATGAATGTGAACCAAGATTGTAACGACCCAACTTCCGAACTCCAGGAAGTCACATCGCTAAGAAGAAAGAATGGGATAGAAAAGAGAAAAGAAAGGAAAGAAGTAACATACATCATTTGAATCTCACAGCGGAATCGAATAAATTATAATATATCACATAATACTTTACATAGTATCATATACATCAGAGTTATACAGCTAATACAACACAAACTAGACAGTTATAAACATCTGTCTAGCAATTACAATTCAAGTACATCAGAGAAAAACAGATACAACTCAAACATAGCGGAACCACTACATATATCTACACGCTGAAGCCTCCTGCTCCATTATCTCCTCCAGAACTTATCAAAGCAATCCTGAATCACTTGACTGCTCATACGTAATATGAGTACCCAAGATTTTAATAAAATAGAAAATAAACACTCGGGTCAGACATGGGTCTGGTGTGAGTAAACGGGGATAAAAGATGCTTAACTTTAGAAAATCCTTTGGAAACAAAAGGTATCACGTAAGACTTCCCACACATAAACATGGAAAAGTTTTTACCTTACGATAAGCAAAATATTTGATAGGAAATCCAGTTATATTATAGTAGTGTCTAGGGTTTTCAAAATAAAATACAGAAGTAGCTGGAATGCTTACATCTCACGTTCCAACATAGTTGGGGACAATCAAAACCGTACATGCACTTATTGGATTATGGATTCCATCAATGGCAGGGCCACTGGGGTACCGTCCGTCACAATACGTGGCCTAGATCACCGTACCGAGGAGTACGCCCGCTCCCCTGCAACACAAAGCCGGAACCATTCTTTACGGAATAGTTTCGAACAAGACCACCCCGTAGATTGGCCGTCACCAACTGCCACACTACCGAATATAAGGGGACCTCTAGACAGGGATAAATCTTGCTCTCCAGTGGGAGCTACCCACGAAGCCTTGCTGCACCTCCCCTGTTTTAGCCATTCCCGGTTGATGAGGCTTGAGGCTACGATTACCTTTATAGGACATATAAATCTTAGAATTCTCATCGTCCACATGACGATGTTCTGAAAGCATTCAATCCATACAAGTTCGTTCCGGGTTCGAACAAAACCGAAGGCATTATCTCATTACACTCGTATTGGAATCACCCTCATAGTTAATGACGATAGCCCTTGCACTCTAAATCTCCATCTCGAACCTATAAGTACTATTCCGTCAAACTCATCGCTGAATCACCCACAGAGTTATACTGACGTATAGCCCTTACACCTCGAGTCTTCACTTGCTCCACTTGGATTAACGACCTAACGTTTAATTGGAATCGATGTGGTTTTCGGAATTTCAAATTTGGAAATCCGATCCCGGTCTCATCGAAACCAAACGCCATCTTAATGTCCAAGTTGTACTTAAGGGTTTTAAACAATTGACTCATTTCATTATCATCTAATTCACATAGATAGATAAACTACATCTCACAATAGATAATCACATTCATATCATAAACAAATAATCTGTATCATCATCACAAACAGATAATCATTCAACCAAATAATCCATCACAAACCATCATACTTAAACCAATCTTCCATATCATATAGATACAACTAATCTCATTACTGAGGTCACAACCATTCAATCAATAACATCCATAAGCAATGATTTATTAACCATCAATTATAATTAATTTAAAATGAATTAAATTAATTACAACCATCTCTAATTAATTTAAAATAAATTAAATTAATTACTCATTAAAATCCTGCTTAATATCTTTTAATTAATTAACCCAGTTAATAAATCTTTCACTAAGTATTTAACTTGATTAAATATCATTGATTAATCATTCACTATTACAATGAGTAATTAGTTTTTAATTAATTTCACAAATTAATTAACCTTAATCATAAGTAATTAACATTTAATTACTCATTTGTTAATTAATTATAATTAATTATATTTTATCCTTAATTAATTACAATTAATTAATTACTTAATTTAAATTAACTTAATCAAAGAATCCTTAATTACATCATTAATTATAATAATTAATGATCTCTAATATTTAAATAAATTACTTAATTAAATTAATTTCATTTAATAATTAATCTAATTACTAATCACCTTGATTAATATTCAGTTAACTAATTAACTATCTTTAATTACTCATTAATCAAATTAATTATCCATTAATTAATTATCTTAATTAATTAATTCCTTAATTAATTACAATAGTAATTATCCAAATAAATCACCCTTCACTAATTACATTCTAGTAATTTATCACTCATTACTTCATAAAGTAATCCTGCTCCATTGATTACATTAAGAAATTACTTCCATTAACTCATCAAATGAATTACTTAAATTAATTAAACTAAATTGATTAACTTAAACAAATCACAATATCAAAATTAATTACAATATGTAATTAATTCCTTAATTACTTTTATTAATTATACTTAAGAAATTACAATTAATTATATTCAATTAATTAATCTAGTTAAATATCAAAATTAATTACATTAATTAATTACTTAATTATCCTTAGATAATTATTTTCATTCATTAACAACATTTTCAATAATTACTTGCTTAAGAAAATTTGAATTAGATTAATTAATAATAAATCATTTCTAATTAATAAATTAATCTAAAACATTATTTAAAATCAAATAATTAAGTAAATCCTTAATTATCTTAAATATTTTCAAAATAACTAAATCACTTATCAAATGACTCATTTATATTCAAAATGTATTAAAACATTACATTTCTAAATTTAAATTTAAATTCAAATTCCATTTAAGAATTTAATATTTAAAATGTTTAACTATTAAACATTAATCTAAATTAAATAATTATAAACCTTACAATAAAATGAATGTTTAAAGAACATTCATTACTTAAATATACAAGAAAGATTTGAAATAAATTACTTGATTAAAATAAATTAAGCTTTGAAAATAGATTGATTAATTTCAACTTCCAAATTTAAATTAAAAACTTCATATTTTTAATTCAAATACTAAAGGAACTAAATTATTTCAAGCTTAAAATCTTATTTGAAATCAAATTCTATTTTCAAAACATTTGAATATGTTCATTCATATTTTTACAAACTGTTTTGAATCAAAACTGGGAAGTTACATAGTAAACCTGAAAACTGTGTTTTAACTTGATTTCAACCAAATTTAAATCTTGCTTAAAAAAAACATTTAAATCTGTTCATACTTTAAAAACTTACAAAAACTGTTTTGAATCAAAAATCAGGTTTGAAAAGTAAACCTGAAACTGTTTCAACTTGATTTAAAACTAAACGTAAATCTTGTTAAAATTTTCATTTCAAAACTTTAAATTTCAAACTTCATTTGAATTTAGATTCAACTTACATTTGAATCAAATTCTATCTTTAAAAATATGAATTCATTCAAAATCTTAAAAAAACTGCAAACTCTTAGGTTTTAAACCTGTAACCATATTTACCCGAGAAACCCATCTATTTACTTCGAGTTTCCAAACCATTTGCTCCGAGATAACATCAAAAATACCCGAGGAATACCCGAGTCAAAATACCCTGCACATTTCCAATTTAGTTCACCTGAGTTTAACATGTACAGTGCATATGCACCGTCACCTTGGCGAACTCCAGCCACGCTAACCCACTTCTACAAGTCGCCGACCACCTCCTTATACTATCACAACCATCCAAACCTTCCCATATCAGTTTGAAATCAAAAAGGGAAAATCAACTGCAACCTGAAACTCACAACAACGCCATATGTAACAACCCGTATATTTATCGGTTGTATATTTAAATATTTTATTTAAATATAACGTCGTTTGTCAGATTATAGTCCAAAAATTTACTTTCTGCAATCGGTCGAATTGGGTCTCAAGACCACTTCCATGGAGTTCAAAACGTCATTTGCAATCTTTTTGAGTATAAGCTTTGATATGTTTGGAGTAAGTTGAATTTTGCTACTTTTTCTATTGGGTTTTGGGTTTGGGTTTAGCCCACTAGCTAACTAAATACCCTAACTCAGCCCTTTCCTCTTCATTCACTCATTTCCACTCCTCAAACACAAGCTCCAACTGAAAATGGTGGAAAGGAAAGGGAATTAGAAACTCTAAGCCCTAGTTCCTCTTGCTAGCTCAAATTCTTGATCCAAAATCAAAGAGAAGCCATTGGTAAGCCTCCTCTTCATATTCTCTATCTATTTCTCTCTTCAATCTCAGAGATTCCTAAACCTAAACTTAGGAAAATACTTGTTTTGAACTTAGATTGAAGCTAGTAGAGTTGAAGTAGAGATTGGTTGGTCTTCTCCTTGCAATTGAGCTCCTTCTTCTTTGTTTTTGGGTTAAAGGTGTGATCTTTATCTCACATCTATGTCTATAAGTACCTTTGTTTGTTAGGTGTGAATTCCTAACACTTGTTCATATGTTCATTTGCTTTCGATTTGGTTTGTTTTGGTGAAATTGCCAAATTATAATTTTTGAAGCCAAATCTATGTAAAATCCTTATATGGTTGATGTTTATGTTGTTCGGAGTGTTTGGGTGTGTCGTTGAGGTCGGGTTGTAACAACCCGCATATTTATCGGTTTTATATTTAAATATTTTATTTAAATATTTTATCGATACTCGGAAGATAGTCCGAAAAGCTACTTTTTGCATACGGTCGAATTAGGACTCGGGACCACTCCCATTGAGTTCAAAACGCCGTTTGCGATCTTTTTAAGTGTAAACTTTGATATGGTTGGAGTTAGTCAAGTTTTGCTACTTTTTCACTTTGGGTTTGGGTTTGGGTTCAGCCCTATGTTTAACTTATACTCAAATCTGAACCCCTCCCCCCATTCACCCTCACTTCCTCCTCTTTTCAGTTCTAAAGCATCAATGGTGGGAGAGATGGGAAATTAAAACTCCAAAACCCTAGTCTTCCTTAGCAAATCCAACTTCTATCCAAATTCAAGAGAACCCATTGGTAAGCCTTCTCTTCTTCTTCTCCAACTCATTCTCTTATCAATTTCAGAAATTCCTAAACCTAACTTTGGGATTGTTCTTCTTTTAAAGCTTAGAATCAAGCTTTTTTGTGTTGGATTTGAAGAGTGGTTGATTTTCCTTTGCTTTCAAGCTTCTTCTTCATTTGTTTGGATTCAAAGGTGAAATTTTTATCTCATATCTATGCTTATAATTATCCTCGATTGTTAGGTATGAATTCCTAACACTTATTCTTTTGTAATCGCTTTTGGTTTGGATTGATTTGGTGAATATTCTAATTTTTGGTGTTTTGGGTTCAATTCTTTAAAAATAATAACTTTGATGTTTGAACATGTTTTTGGTGACGGATCGGAAAGCTAATGGAGCTGGGGTATCAATTGTCTAAGGCTCCTTAGGTCCATTGCTCGAACGGTCGCGTTTTGGAGGAATTTGCACTTCATTGAAAAAGGGCAGGAACTGCAGAAATTTATCGTTCGGCCGACCGAGCCCTGTCGCCGGTCGACCGACCTGCTACTAAAAGTGCATAGCACTTCTCTGTCTCATGTCCGGTCGACCAACTACAGAGCTCAGTCGACCGACCTGCTTCCCGAGAAATTTTCTAGAACAGGGTCCGGTCGACCGAGCTCTGTAGCTGGCCGACCGACCTGTTAATGTTTTGCCTATTTCGCCTATTTTGCGCGGTTTCCAAGTTTAATCACTTCGTGTTATTTCCCTATTTGTTGTTATCATTTGTTATTAACTTGGATAATTTCTTTTCTTCGGGAATTTTTGGAATATCCTTTTTGATGGATTCGACATCGATTTCTTTGGATTTTCATTCACGTCTACGAATGTGAATTTTAGTGATTGATTGTTCCTATAATCTTCTTTATGATTTGTCACTTTAAAAATATAAAGGTTTCAATACTAGTAGTAAATATATCAAAACTCTTTCATCAAAATGATTTCAACACTATTTTATTACAAAGCTCTTTTCTTAAACCGTTTTTCCAATCTATTAGTATGTACAAGCCATTACCTCACTCCTATGAGAAATCTAATTAAACGACCTAGTAAAATGAGTGGTATGAAACACTTGCGTTTATTTCGTCGGTTAATTCTTGGACTTGTTCGATTGAATCTCTTATGACAATTTTCTAGTGCAGATCTACAATTTGTTCGTAAATATTTAAGTCAAGCTAGTGGTTATGGGACATGAAGCTAAGCTCATATATTTACTAGCTTACTGTAATTGACACTTCTTGATGATCATGACGATCATTTTTGTGATTTAGACTAGCAATGTGCGATGTCTCTTTGTCTGCGAGAGGGACTAAACCCCGTTTTGTGGAGTTTCGACTCAAATTGGTGGGATAGCAAACCATGGTCTTCGGGCCATTTGTGGAGCTTCGGCTCAATTTGTGAGGTTAGCAACCATGGAATTAGCGTTCCATTTGTGATACACGTGTTGGTGAGCTTTATGCTCCCGTTTGTGATAGACCTTTCCCCCTTTTGTGATTTCTGGATTTCTTGAAATGATTTCTAGAATTTGTGCTTCACCAATTTTAGTGATTTTCGTTGATAAGTTTTATCAATATTTGTGCATTGGTGAATTTGTGTGTCATTGACTTTTGTGATTGACATTGATATAATTGTCAATATCTATGGTTTGGTGAACGAAATAAGAAGTATGACATTTCTTTTGATCTTTGAGTAGATTTTTATGATATTGCTTAATCTCTAGTTGATTTTCAATTACTTATTTATCACATCTTGGCATTGTGATTATTATGCGTTTAGTAATGCCTCTTATTCTATATCGTCTCATCTGATATTTATAGCTAGACTGATCCGTTTATTATTTTCTTATTAAATAATACTTGGGTTAGACCGAGATGTTATAGGTGCTTCAGCTTGACTTCTCACTTGGGATTGACTTCTCCGACTTTTGGCTAACTACTTAGATTAGTAGTTTATTTTGTTGTATACACTTGAGATATGGACTCATAGTTGTATTCTTTTGTATAGCACGTGTTGCTATTCTTTTGTATTATTGTGGATCTTGTTGACCACTACTCTGATATACACTTTCATGTGTTGGTAGTATATTCATATCTATTTCCGCCTTTGTGATATGAATTATCTGTGACTGAATTGTGTTATGTTTATTTCTATATTTGTTTTCGAAGATTATATATAGCCACTGTGTAGTAGCTTTGTGTTTGTATCGGTATATCGGATTTCGTCGTAAGATAAAATGCATGTTATACTATCTGACATATCGGTGCTCGCGCAAAGCAATTACACAGATGGTCGCTCCTCAATAGCCTTATTCTCCATGCTAGTTGACAGCATTACACTGTAGTGTTCTTGGCTAGCGTGGGTATAGAGATGGGGCGTCACAGCTTGGTATCAGAGCCATACTTCGGAACAATGTAGAATAATTTAACAAGGATCATAGTCCTATGTCCATCTTAGGAGTCATGCCTTAGGATCTAATTCGAGTCTTCGTACCGATTCATCCTATTTTCTTTATGATTCCTTGTTTTATCTATCAAGATTGCTTGATATTCCTTTTGTGAATAACCTTTTTCTTCTTCTTTATTTCTTTATAAAGGAAGAGAAATGGTTAGACCTGGCCGTCCCAGCACCGGTCAATCTAGTGGTCCACCCCAAGATGGAGTTTTTATGACTACACAGCAAATTCTTGACCTTGTCCCAATGCTCAAACAGCTGGTTCTAATCCGGAACCTACTCACCCTAAATCTGGGTTTGCACGTTTGTGCAATGATTACACCAACCTGGGTAGGAAGCCATTTAAAGGTTCTGAAACTATTATTGAAGTCCAGGCTTGGTTAAGGACATGCGATCGAATCTTTTCTCGCATGAACCTCGTTGATCTTCATCGAGTTCAGGTGGCTTCTAGTATGCTCCAAGAAAGAGCATTAGACTGGTACGAGCTTTTGATTTCTGAAATAAATGAAGCGGATCTCACTTGGGAGAAATTTCGAGAGCGCTTCGAGTTAAAATTCATACCAAAAGCTGAGATGGTGACTTTGGCTCGCCGTTTTATTGACCTTGTTCAAGGTGAAGCCTCCGTGACTTATTATGTTGCATCCTTCGAGTCACTTTCCAAATATGGGGTTGAATACATCAACACCCCATTGAAGGAGAACCAAAGATTTGTCTATGGCATAAACAAAAATCACAAGAAGCCATTACTTCTAAAATTAGAAGTTTCTTTCGACCTACTCAGTGATATCGCTCTTCGTCTTGAAGAGGCGGATAGGGAAAATGATGTTGAAGTGGTGGGTTCCAAACCAAACTTCAACAACAACAAGAAAAGGCCTAATAAATTCAAAGGTCCTTATCCCAATAAGAAAGGGAAGCAAGCAACCTCTGTGGCAAAGACTTCTTCCTTTGTTCGTGGGGAATGCTATAATTGTGGTTCGAAGGACCATTACGCGAATAAGTGTCCAAGGTCTCTCTCTCGTCGCTACTGCAAAGTTCCTGGTCATGTTATATCTTCGTGCCCCAAGCTTCAGGGCAAGAAGGAGGGAACGTTAAATGTTGCTCAAGTCCCTGGCAACACATCTCGTGGTCAAGGTATGTCTCATTCTATCCTTGATGACACCATTATATTTCGTGATCAACCCGTTCGAGTTCTTTTTGATACGGGTGCATCCCATTCTTTTATATCAAAAGAACTTGTTGATACTTTTTCTTTAAGTGTTGTTGCTTTAATGACTTCTTTGAGAATTTCGAATCCAGTTGGCGGACCTGCAACTCTTAGTTTGCTTTGTAAAGATGTCGAGATTATTTTGTGTGATTTTTCTTTCCTGGCCGATTTGCATGTCATGCGTTATTTAGGCTTTGGAATGATTTTGGGAATGGAATGGCTTAACCGTTATGAAGCTCATATCCTATGTCCTGAGCGGACTATTCATCTTCGACATCCTCAATCTGTTAAGCAGATTTCTATTAATTTTAAAGATTCGAATTCCAGATTGGTTGCATCTTTATACTCTTTAAATCCTCATGATGACGATAATGATGATGAGGAAGATATTATTTCTCTTATTCACGTTGTTCGTGAATTTTCCGACATATTTGAGCCCATTTTAGGATTACCACCTAAGCGAGCAATTGAGTTCATAATTAATCTCATTCTTGGAGCTCAACCTATCACTCGTCCTCCTTATCGTATGTCCAATAAAGAAAATGAGGAGATGCGTAAACAATTATCCAAGTTGGAGATGAAGCAATTTATTCGCTCTAGTTCCTCGCCTTGGGGAGCTTCACCTATTTTTGTGAAGATATCCGATGGTACACTTAGGCTTTGCGTTGACTACCGCAAGCTTAATGATCTTACTATCAAAAATAAATATCCTTTACCTCGGATTGATGACCTATTCGATCAACATAGTGGTGCTAGAGTCTTTTCACAATTGGACTTGGCTACTGGTTTCCATCAGCTTCATACTGCAGAGGATAGCATTCCTTTGACATCGTTCCGTACGTGTTATGGATCTTATGAGTGGCTTGTTATGCCATTTGGTTTAACGAATGCTCTGGCTTATTTCGTTGACCTTATGAATCGAGTTTTCAAAGATTTTCTCGATCGATTTGTTCTCATCTTTATTGATGATATTCTTGTGCATTCAAAAACCGAGGAGGAGCATGAAAAGCATCTTCGGATTTTATTGGAAACTCTTAGGAGTAATCAATTAAAGGCGAAATTTTCTAAATGCCACTTTTGGCAATCTCGTGTGAAGTTTCTCAGTCATATTATTTCCGAATCCGGAATTTCCGTGGACCCTTCAAAGATTGAAGCGATTCAAGATTGGAAGAGACCAGAGAGTGTGACGGAGATTCGTAGTTTTCTTGGATTGGCGGGTTATTACCGCCGTTTTATCAAAGACTTTTCTAAGATTGTCGTGCCTCTCACTAGCTTAACGAAGAAAGGTGTTAAATACATTTGGTCGGACAAATGTGAAACTTCTTTTCAGAAACTAAAGGAACTTCTTTCTGATGCTCCTATTCTTGTTATTCCCGAGGGGAATCAAGATTTCGTTGTTTATACCGATGCTAGTCGCGTTGGTTTGGGTGCCGTTCTTATGCAAAGAGAACGTGCTATTGCTTATGCTTCTAGGCAATTGAAGCCTGTTGAGACTAGGTATGTCACTCATGATTTAGAGCTCGAGGCTATTGTTTTCGCCCTTCATATTTGGCGTCATTATCTCTTAGGAGAAAAATTTATTCTTTACACGGATCACAAGTCTTTGAAATATTTATTTTCTCAAAAGGAACTTAATTTGCATCAACAACGTTGGCTTGAGTTCCTTTCTCCCTATGATCTTGATATTCTTTATACATCCGGTAAGGGTAATCGTGTCGCCGATGCTCTTAGCCGTAAACAACAAGCTGTTGTTTCTATGATGATATCCGAATGGAACAATCTCGAGATTTTATCCACTTGCGAATTCCGAGACCGTGTTTCTGATTTATGTTCATCTCTTGTTTTATGTAGCCTTGAGGCTCATCCTTCTCTTTTAGAACGCATTCTTGAAGCTCAAGGGCTAAATCCTGAATTGTCTCATCTTGGCCAAAATATTAAGGATAAAATTGATATTGAAGGTTTGAAAGACTTTGATATCGATTCTCGTGGCGGCATTCGGAAATTTGGTAGACTTATCGTGCCAAATATTAGTGATCTTCGTAAAGATATTTTAGAAGATTCTCATCATTCTAAATTTACCATTCATCCCGGTAGTATTAAAATGTACGCTGATATGAAGCGACTTTATTATTGGGAGGGAATGAAATCTAATATTGCTAACTTTGTTAAGTGTTTCATGACTTGCCAACTCATTAAGGCCGAACACCAAAGGCCCGGTGGGTTATTGCAACCTTTAGAAATTCCAATTTGGAAGTGGGATCAAATTTCCATGGATTTTATAGACGGCCTTCCCCGTTCTCGTTCGGGTCACGATAGCTTATGGGTTATAGTTGATAGGCTTACTAAATCCGCCTATTTTATTTCCATTCGGTCCAATCGGACCGTACCTCTTTTGGCCAAAGTTTTTATTAAAGAAATTGCTAAATTCCATGGAGTACCTACTTCTATAGTTAGTGATCGTGATCCATTGTTTACTTGTGGATTTTGGAAGAGTCTTCAAAAAGCTTTAGGAATGAAGCTTAATTTTAGCACCGCTTATCACCCCCAGTCCGATGGACAAACCGAGCGTGTGAATCAAACTCTTGAAGGTCTTCTTCGTGCTTGTGTGCTCGATTTTGGTGGAAGTTGGGAAGATCATATTTCACTTGTTGAGTTTTCCTATAATAATAGCTCCCGATCTAGTTTTGGTATGGCACCTTTCGAGGCACCCTATGGAAGGCCATGCCGATCTCCTTCTTGTTGGCTTGAGGTCGGTGAGAAGCTAGTTTTAGGTCCAGATTTTATTCGTGATTCCACAGAAAAGATTGATCTTATTCGTCATAGGATGAAAGAGGCTCAAAGTAGGCAAAGATCCTATGCCGATAACCGAAGAAGGAAATTAGAATTTTCTGCGGGAGATCTTGTGTTCATTCGTGTTTCACCTATGAAAGGTGTTATACGTTTCAGTCGATCGGGAAAATTAGCGCCTCGATATATTGGGCCATTTCCTATCACCGAACGTATTGGTTCCGTGGCTTATCGCCTTTTATTACCGGCTCAGTTTTCTGCTATTCATGACGTGTTTCACGTTTCTCAATTACGGAAGTGCCTTCGAGATTCCGATTCTATTCTTGAGCCCGGTGTTGTGGAAGAAATTGAAGTTTCACCTAATTTAACTTATGAGCAGCATCCTATTCAAATTATTGCTTCGGAGGTCAAATGCCTTCGAAATAAAGATGTCCCGCTTGTGAAAGTTCAATGGTCTTCGAATCCTAAGGATTGTACTTGGGAATCTAGAAAGTTCATCGAGCAAACACACCCGGACTTACTTTCCCGCGCTCTTTAGGGTGAACCTTTTATTTCAAATTCTTTTGTGTTAATATGCGTTTATGGTTGTTACTCTATATCTTCTTCTTAAATATTGCGAGGACGCAATTTCTTTAAGGAGGGGAGTCTGTAACAACCCGCATATTTATTGGTTTTATATTTAAATATTTTATTTGAATATTTTATCGATACTCGAAAGATAGTTCGAAAAGCTACTTTTGGCATACGGTCGAATTAGGACTCAGGACCACTCCTATTGAGTTCAAAACGCCGTTTGCGATCTTTTTAAGTGTAAACTTTGATATGTTTGGAGTTAGTCAAGTTTTGCTACTTTTTCGCTTTGGGTTTGGGTTTGGGTTCAGCCCTATGTTTAACTTATACTCGAATCTGAACCACTCCCCCCATTCACTCTCACTTTCTCCTCTTTTCAGTTCTAAAGCATCAATGGCGGAAGAGATGGGAAATTAAAACTCCAAAACCCAAGTCTTCCTTAGCAAATCCAACTTCTAGCTCCAAATTCAAGAGAACCCATTGGTAAGCCTTCTCTTCTTCTTCTCCAACTCATTCTCTTATCAATTTCAGAAATTCCTAAACCTAACTTTGGGAATGTTCTTCTTTTAAAGCTTAGAATCAAGCTTCTTGTGTTGGATTTGAAGAGTGGTTGATTCTCCTTTCCTTTCAAGCTTCTTCTTCATTTGTTTGGGTTCAAAGGTGAGATTTTTATCTCACATATATGCTTATAATTATCTTCGATTGTTAGGTATGAATTCCTAACACTTATTCGTGTGCAATCGCTTTTGGTTTTGATTGAATTGGTGAATATTCTAATTTTTGGTATTTTGGGTTCAATCCTTTAAAAATCATAACTTCGATGTTTGAACATGTTTTTGGTGGCAGATCGGAGAGCTAATGGAGCTGGGGTATCAATTGGCTAAGGGTCCTTTGGTCCATTGCTCGAACGGTCGCGTTTTGGAGGAATTTGCACTTCATTGAAAAAGGGCAGGAACTGCAGAAATTTGCAGTTCGGCTGACCGAGCCCTGTCGCCGGATGACCGACCTGCTACTAAAAGTGCATAGCACTTCTCTATCTCAGTTCCGGTCGACCAACTACAGAGCTCAGTCGACCGACCAGCTTCTCGAGAAATTTTCTAGAACGGGGTCCTGTCGACCGAGCTCTGTAGCCGGCCAATCAACCTGTTGCTGTTTTGCCTATTTCGCCTATTTTGCGCGGTTTCCAAACTTAATTGCTTCGTGTTATTTCCCTATTTGTTGTTATCATTTGTTATTAACTTGGATGACTTCTTTTCTTCGGGAATTTTTGGAATATCCATTTTGATGGATTCGGTATCGATTTCGTTGGATTTTCATTCACGTCTACGAATGTGAATTTTAATGATTGATTGTTCCTACAATCTTTTTTGTGATTTGTCACTTTAAAAATATAAAGGTTTCAATACTAGTAGTAAATATCAAAACTCTTTCATCAAAACGATTTCAACACTATTTTATTACAAAGCTCGTTTCTTAAACCGTTTTTCCAATCTATTAGTATGTACAAGCCTTTACCTCACTCGTATGAGAAATCTAATTAAACGACCTGGTAAAACGAGTGGTACGAAACGCTTGCGTTTACTTCGTCGGTTAATTTTTGGACTTGTTCAATTGAATCTCTTGTGACAATTTTCTAGTGGAGATCTACAATTTGTTCATAAATATTTAAGTTAAGCTAGTGGTTATGGGAAATGAAACTAAGCTCATATATTTACTAGCTTACTGTAATTGACACTTCTTGATGATCATGACGATCATTTTTGTGATTTAGACAAGCAATGTGCGATGTCTCTTTGTCTGCGAGGAAGACTAAACCCCGATTTGTGGAGTTTCGACTCAAATTGGTGGGATAGCAACCGATGGTCTCGGGCCGTTTGTGGAGCTTCGACTCAATTTGTGATGGTTAGCAACCATGGAATTAGCGTTCCGTTTGTGATACACGTGTCGGTGAGCTTTATGCTCCCGTTTGTGATAGGCCTTTCCCCCTTTTGTGATATATGGATTTCTTGAAATGATTTCTAGAATTTGTGCTTCACCAATTTTAGTGATTTTCATTGATAAGTTTTATCAATATTTGTGCATTGGTGAATTTGTGTGTCATTGACTTTTGTGATTGACATTGATATAATTGTCAATATCTATGGTTTAGTGAACGAAATAAGGAGTATGACATTTCTTTTGATCTTTGAGTAGATTTTTGTGATATTGATTAATCTCTTGTTGATTTTCAATTACTTATTTATCGCAGCTTGGCATTGTGATTATTATGTGTTTAGTCATGCCTCTTATTATATATCGTCTCATCTGATATTTATATCTAGACTGATCCGTTTATTATTTTCTTATTAAATAATACTCGGGTTAGACCGAGATGTTACAGGTGCTTCAGCTTGACTTCTCACTTGGGATTGACTTCTCTAACTTTTGGCTAACTACTTAGATTAGTAGTTTATTTTGTTGTATACACTTGAGATATGGACTCATAGTTGTATTCTCTTGTATAGCACGTGTTGCTATTCTTTTGTATTATTGTGGATCTTTTTTACCACTACTCTGATATACACTTTCATGTGTTGGTTGTATATTCATATCTATTTCCGCCTTTGTGATATGAATTATCTATGACTGACTTATCTTATGTTTATTTCTATATTTGTTTCCGAAGATTATATATAGCCACTGTGTTGTAGCTTTGTGTTTGTATCGGTATGTCGGATTTCCTCGTAAGATAAAATGCATGTTATACTATCTGACACATCCGTGCTCGCGCAAATCAATTACACGGATGGTCGGTCCTCAACAGCCTTATTCTCCGTGCTAGTTGACAGCATTACACTGTAGTGTTCTTGGCTAGCGTGGGTATAGAGGTGGGGCGTCACATGGGTAGTCGTTTGACGTAAGCCCATAATCAACATGCATCCGTTTGCTTTCGAATTGTTGGCCATAGATGGCCTAGGTTCAGGAAATGCCTGACCAACAGGTTTCAGACGTCTGAAACCCTATTTTCAGACGTCTGAATATTGTTCTGGGGAAGTTTCTTATCATCAGATTTAGACGTCTGAATTTATATTCCAGACATCTGAAAGTGCTTAATTTCGACCAGAAAGGAAATAGGCCAAAATATGCCTATTTCAGACGTTTGGAAGTTTGGATTCAGACGTCTGAATTCTCTTTCAAAATGAAATTAAATTCCCGATTCAGACGTCTGTATCCCTTCTTTCAGACGTCTGAATATGCTGACTTTTTCCAATTTGCCTTGTTCGTTTGGTTTTTCCAAATTTGATCGATGCATATTGATTCCAGTTAGTTGTTTATGCATATTTGACCTTGATGATTCCTTTTTGAATTCATTCACGGGTTTTATAAATGATTTCTTCAAATCGCATTAAAAGCTCGCTTCTCCAATTTATAAATTCTATTTAAAACACACACACAATTTCGCACTACGAGCGATGTGGGAGGAGAATTAAATGATTAGATAAAATGCGTGCAATGAACACGTGCGTTCATCATCTCAGTTAATTCCCAATCTCTTCGTTTGAACGTTTTGATCTTTGTGTCTGGTTTACCGATGAGATGAGGTAAACTTTGTACTGCTTTGAGTGTGAAGTTAACTAATGGATAGTAAACCGTATAGTGTGAATGGGTGGTTATGGGACGCACGTTACCACTTTTCGGATTCCTTTCTGCGAGTTTATGACACATGTTGCCTTTGGGATAGTGTCTTCGGACTGTCTCCTTCTGGCTTATTGCCTTTAATATCGCTTTTGGAGTTGGTCCTTTGCCTCGGCTCGAGAGATATTTGGGGTTGTCGGTTACCTTTAGTATTGCTTTTGGAGTGGTTTCTTCACAATCGCTCGAGAGATATTGGAGTGGTTTCTTCACCACCGCTCGAGAGATATTGGAGTGGTTTCTTCACCACTGCTCATGAGATATTTGGGTTTGTTGCAGTTGGTAATTGTTATTCGCCTTTTTGGCCTGTTTTGGGATATTAATATCCTTTATTTAATTGAGTTGCCAATGATATGAGGCTTGTTCTGTTATGATTCATCTTATGTTAGATGGTTGAGTTATCTCCTTTAGAGATATTTGTTATACTTTGTAACCTTGCAAGTTTATTGTTGTTCAGTTTATCTAATTGATTTGTTTAGCTAGACTGATCCGTGTATTTTATTCTCGGGTCAGACCGAGTTGTTTTAGGTTAGGTGTTTTTGGACTTAGCTTATTTTTCTTTCGCATGGACTATTCAGCTTGTTCCTTTTTGTTAAAGCTTTTTGTGTATTCCTTTTATTGTAACTCTGATATATGTATTCTTTTGACTTGTCTGTATATTGTGATTTGCTATTCCACTTGACATGTATTATTTTGTATACTCTGTTATGTATTAGTATATGTGTATATGATGATCTACTGTTCTGTGATGTATATTACATTTGAGTTGTTATAATCTGTTCTGATAGATCCTCTCGCCACCTATGGTTTTGTTTTAAGTATTCTTTGGATATGTCGACCTGCTTGGTATGTCTATTGTCGATGTATTCAATAGATAGTTAGAGCAAGGCTATAGATGGTCGCTACTATCCAGCCTTATTCTCCGTATTAGCAGACGGTATTATCTAATAATACTCTTTGCTAATGTGGGTATAGAGGTGGGGCGTCACAGCGTGGTATCAGAGCAAGGTTCAAGAGAAAATATGATAAACACAGAATAGATGCACATATTACGGTACATCAAAGTGTATAAGTGATACAAATCTTTGAATCATCGTGCCTTTCTATTCCTTCTACCATCAAGGTTAGATAGAATGTGGGAATGCGTCTAGGAATGCATTTAAATTCCGTAGTATTCCTTATTGAAGTATCTATCTTGTGATTAATCTTGTTCTTATCTTACCTTTAGCGTATGGCTGGAAGAGGCAGGGGACGACATTCGGATGCTGGGAAATCTAGTGGCTCAGTTCCGAATGGCGTTTATATGTCTGCCGATCAGTTTTTGGAATTGTTTAGGAGCACTCAGCCTCCAGTTCCTCCTTGAGTTTCTCCACCTCGCAAGTCTGCCTTTGCACGCCAGTGCGGTGATTTTTCTCATCTTGGAGGAAAGTCGTTTAAGGGCTCCGAGTATGTTCTTGAAGTCCAAGCTTGGTTTCACACGTGCGAGCGTATCTTCTCTCGTATGGATCTTTCTGACCATGATAGAGTTCTTGTAACTTCTAGCTTATTACAAGAGCATGCTCTTGATTGGTATGAGCTTCTTGTAGCCGAGATTGATGAGTCTACCCTCTCTTGGACTCTGTTTCGGGAGCGATTTGAACTCAAGTTCGTTCGTGAATCTGAAAAAAGTTTTATTGACCCGTCGCTTCCTTGATTTGAAGCAAGGGAAGTCTTCTGTTTCTGAGTATGTTGCATCATTCGAGGCTTTATCTAAGTATGGTCTTAAATTCATTAGCACTTATTATAAGAAGAATCTGAAGTTTGTCTCTGGTCTTAAGAAATATCTTAAGATGTCTTTGTTGCTCCAGCTTAAGCTTTCTTTTGAGGAGCTGGTTGATTTGGCACTTCATCTCGAGACCGTTGAGAAGGAGTGTGATACTGGTGATGAAGTTAAGGTTCGCAAGAACCCCAAAAAAAAGCAGTCTCCATGGGATGAGCGGGAATTTTTCCCTTCCAAGAAGAAAAAGCCCGTTGAATCTGATTCTCAGTCTCAGCCTGCTGGAACGCCTTCCATTCGGAAGTGTTTCAATTGTGGTTCTCTTGATCATATGATTCGAGCTTGTCCTAAGCCTCTCTTCTGCCGCTATTGCAAGAAGGAAGGCCATCGTAGTTCCACTTGTCCCATTGCTCCGAACAATTCTCCATCTGGCAAGTTAAATGTAACAGGTGCTTCTGGAGGTTCTTCTCAGGGATAAGGTATGTTTCTATCTATTTTGGTAGGTTTCTACTTTTCTTTGTGATTCGATTTCCAATTTGATGGCATCATTTTATTTCCTTAAGCCCTCATGATGAGGAAAGTGTTGTTTCTCTCTTTCTTGTAGTTTGAGAATTTTCTGGTATTTTGGGTCTTGTCTTAGGATTATCACCTAAGCAATCTTTTGAGTGGTATTAAGGTCTTTTCAGCTCGACCTTGCCACCGGTTTTGATTTGGCTACGAGTTGCGGAAGTTAGCACTCCACTTGTCGCATTCCGCACTCGTTGTGATTCTTATGAATGATTTGTTATTCATTCAATTCGTTTAGCTCATTTCATCCATTTTATGAATCGAGTATTTTGTGAATATCTCGATGATTCCATTTTAGTATTTATTGGTTTTGGATGGAAATTAGCGATTTAAAATTTTTGCAAATCTTTTTCATAAGATTTATTTTTTTGTAAGTATGAATGGGATTTTTGTTCTTAAAACAAGCAAAGAGAATTTTTAAAAGTTTTTATAAATATGTTTATAATATAGAAGATTGTTTTGTGATTGTATTGCCCATTAAGTGCTTTAAGAATTCTGGTCGATGCGCTTGATCAACGTTATCGATAGGAATCTCCTAAACGCTTTGATGAGACAATCAGACACAATGAATTGATTTGAAATAAGAAAAATTTCTAGAAAAAATAATAATAATTACATAAAGACAATTGTGATTTTGAAAGTTTTAGCTTTTTGGGAAAGTTGATTATTTAAAAGAACTCTTTTCCCATGCTCTCATTCTTTTTATTCCCGAAAAGGGGATCGTGTTGCCAATGTATTTAGTTTTGAGCAACAAGTGATTGTTTCTTTGTTGATGTCCAAATGGAATGATCTTTTCACCAAGTTCATCGGACGTTTTGTTGTATTTCATTTTGTTGAGCTTTGGTTCATTCGACGTATTGTTGCACCACGTCGGTGTTACGAATTATTATGAGCTTAGGAATCCATAGAATTCTCTGAGCAAACAAGTTAGGGCTTATCCTTTCGTGCACTTTATGGTGAACATCTTATTCTGTTATTCTCATGAGTTGATATGTTTTTTGGGCTGTTACTCTTTATTTTCTTCTTAAGAATTGCGAGGACGCAATTTCTTTAAGGAGGGGAGTCTGTAAAAACCCGTATGTTTATCGGTTGTATATTTAAATATTTTATTTAAATATAACGTCGTTTGTCGGATTATAGTCCGAAAAGTTACTTTCTGCAAACGGTCGAATTGGGTCTCAAGACCACTTCCATTGAGTTCAAAACGTCGTTTGCGATCTTTTTGACTATAAGATTTGATATGTTTGGAGTAAGTTGAATTTTACTACTTTTTCTATTGGGATTTGGGTTTGGGTTCAGCCCACTAGCTAACTAAATACCCTAACTCAGCCCTCTCCTCTTCATTCACTCATTTCCACTCCTCAAACACAAGCTCCAACTGAAAATGGTGGAAAGGAAAGGGAATTAGAAACTCTAAGCCCTAGTTCCTCTTGCTAGCTCAAATTCTTGATCCAAAATCAAAGAGAAGCCATTGGTAAGCCTCCTCTTCATCTTCTCTATCTCTTTCTCTCTTCAATCTTAGAGATTCCTAAACCTAAACTTAGGAAAATACTTGTTTTGATCTTAGATTGAAGCTAGTAGAGTTGAAGTAGAGATTGGTTGGTCTTCTCCTTGCAGTTGAGCTACTTCTTCTTTGTTTTTGGGTTAAAGGTGAGATCTTTATCTCACATCTATGTCTATAAGTACCTTTGGTTATTAGGTATGAATTCCTAACACTTGTTCATATGTTCATTTGCTTTCGATTTGGTTTATTTTGGTGAAATTGCCAAATTATGATTTTTGAAGCCAAATCTATGTAAAATCCTTATATGGTTGATGTTTATGTTGTTCGGAGTGTTTGGGTGTGTCGTTGAGGTTGGGTAGTCGTTTGACGTAAGCCCGTAATCAACATGCATCCATTTGCTTTCGGTTTGTTGGCCATAAATGGCCTAGGTTCAGGAAATGCCTGACCAACAGGTTTCAGACGTCTGAAACCCTATTTTCAGACGTTTGAATATTGTTATGGGGAAGTTTCTTATCCCCAAATTCAGACGTCTGAATTTATATTCCAGACGTCTGAAAGTGCTTAATTTCGACCAGAGAGGAAATATGCCAAAATATGCCTATTTCAGACGTCTGGAAGTTTGGATTCAGACGTCTGAATTCTCTTTCAAAATGAAATTAAATTCCAGATTCAGACGTTTGTATCCCTTCTTTCAGATGTCTGAATATGATGTCTTTTTCCAATTTGCCTTGTTCGTTTAGTTTTTCCAAATTTGATCGATGCATATTGATTCCAATTAGTTGTTTATGCATATTTGACCTTGATGATTCCTTTTTGAATTCATTCACGGGTTTTATAAATGATTTCTTCAAATCGCATTAAAAGCTCGCTTCTCCAATTTATAAATTCTATTTAAAACACACACAATTTCGCACTCCGATCGATGTGGGATGAGAATTAAATGATTAGATAAAACGCGTGCAATGAACACGTGCGTTCATCTTCTCGTTTAATTCCCAATCTGTTCGTTTGAATGTTTTGACCTTTGTGTCTGGTTTACCGATGAGATGAGGTAAACTTTGTACTGCTTTGAGTGTGAAGTTAACTAATGGATAGTAAACCGTTTAGTGCGAACGGGTGGTTATGGGACGCACGTTACCACTTTTCAGATTCATTTCTGGGAGTTTGTGACACATGTTGCCTTTAGGATAGTGTCTTCGGACTGTCTCCTTCTGGCTTGTTGCCTTTAATATCGCTTTTGGAGTTGGTCCTTTGCCTCGGCTCGAGAGATATTTGGGGTTGTCGATTACCTTTAGTATTGCTTTCAGAGTGGTTTCTTCACCACCGCTCGAGAGATATTGGAGTGGTTTCTTCACCACCGCTCGAGAGATATTGGAGTGGTTTCTTCACCACCGCTCATGAGATATTTGGGTTTGTTGCAGTTGGTAATTGTTATTCGCCTTTTTGGCATGTTTTGGGATATTGATATCCTTTGTTTAATTGAGTTGCCTATGATATGAGGCTTGTTCCGTTATGATTCATCTTATGTTAGATGATTGAGTTATCTCCTTTAGAGATATTTGTTATACTTTGTAACCTTGCAAGTTTATTGTTGTTCAGTTTATCTAATTGATTTGTTTAGCTAGACTGACCCGTGTATTTTATACTCGGGTCAGACCGAGTTGTTTCAGGTTAGGTGCTTTTGGACATAGCCTATTTTGCTTCCGCATGGACTATTCAGCTTGTTCCTTTTTGTTAAAGCTTTTTGTGTATTCCTTTTATTATAACTCTGATATATGTATTCTTTTGACTTGTCTGTATATTGTGGTTTGTTATACCACTTGACATGTATTATTTTGTATACTCTGTTATGTATCAGTATATGTGTATACGATGATCAACTGTTCTGTGATGTATATTACATTTGAGTTGTTATATTCTGTTCTGATAGATCCTCTCGCCACCTATGGTTTTGTTTTAAGTATTCATTAGATATGTCGACCTGCTTGGTATGTCTATTGTCGATGTATTCAATAGATAGTTAGAGCAAGGCTATAGATGGTCGCTCCTATCCAGCCTTATTCTCCGTATTAGCAGATGGTATTATCTGGTAATACTCTTTGCTAATGTGGGTACAGAGGTGGGGCGTCACACCATACACCAAACCTGTCAACATCACAAAATCTTACCTCCTACCATCATCAACCCTGAGACTCCAGCAAATGATCCATCTACATCCCCTCTACAACCTCTCAAATCCCTACCCCACTCGATGCAACAGAGTGTATGTGGAGAATACCAAACTTCAACACAGCAAAACTAGGTTTTGAAACCTGGAAAACACAATTACCCTCTCTTCGCTCTCTCTGGTCGTCTATCACCAAATTTCCTCCATTCTTACATCAATACCCCACTAATAGGAAGCATCTTAACATCTAAAATTCACTAGTTCCTCAGAAAATTCCTAAATCCCTAATTCTGTTCAAAACAGAATGCTAGTTCCACAGCAATTTAAAACGGTGGAATTTTGTTTTAAAATTTCTGATTTATAACATATATTCATGTTATAATCTTGTTGAAATAATTAAAGATGTTGATATTTTTGTTTTATTGCAAAATGTTTACTGTATAGTTGTTTTCAGAGAGTAACAGACCTCAAATTCTAACCTATTTCAACTAAATCATAATTTTATAAAACCTGCATTTATACTAAACAACATACTTTGTTTACACATAACTTTACTAACTGAAACAATTCAAATGATAAAGCTTTCTATTTAAGAAAATCTTAGTTTACAAGCTAACTAGATCTGCAGCTACAGGAAATCAACACATATATATATATTCATATATGTTCACATGGAACAGTCATCAATATACAACCATCACAACATATTCTTTCTACTGATTCATATGCACAGATATCATAGGTTTTTGCATGGTGAAGTTACTCTTTTCATTTTTTCTTTTCAAAAAAAATAAACAGGAAACAGAACAACAATTTTTTTCTAAATAGGTTCACATTCTGTAATTCTAAAAAAAAACTCAGTTCTGTAATTATGTTTGACATTGATTTTTTTAAAAGGAAAATCTTTTTTTAAAATAAAGAAGTTTACTCACCTGATTTATGAAGATGCAGAAAATAATCCCAGAGATGTATTCATTCTTGGAATCTGACATGCATCTGCATTTGCAAGTTGATCACTGAAGTTGCTTTATCTTGATGATGTAAACTGTTGAATTTGCATGCAGACCCCATTCTACTATGCTTAGATTTGAAGTTGAATTGATCTTCATTTTGCAGTTGATACTTTGAAGAAAAAGAATGCAGATTTGTAGTTTGTTTTGTAGAAATTGATTGAAGATTGGTTTGCAGATTTTAACATGCATTTGTTTTAAGTTTTTAATTTACTGAAATCTGATTTTCAGTTTTCATTTTGAAGAAAATGTTTTAACCAAATGCTTTTGTTATATTTTCTTGTCAATATAATTAAATTTCAAAAATAAATTAACTTTCCACTTGTTATGTTTAGGTGTAGATAAATTTACAAGTGTCCTCTTTATAGTTTAAGAATTTAACACATATACATTTCTAATATAAAAAGCAATTCTAAATTTGTAAATGTATTTGAATTTATCTTAAACCATTTCTAATTTATTTTAGCATGTTTCAAATGTTTATTAACATTAGCCTTTAAAATGAATATATACACAATTTAAAAGTTTACTTGAAATTTTTAAAATAGTATTTTAAAGCTAATTTTCAAAAGAGAAAATTTTCAAAATAAAAATAATGTTGAATTCATTTATTCAAGAGTTTTCAAATCAAATGTTATACTTTGACAAGAATGAATTAAATCTTATTTCAAAGAAAAATAATTTTAAAATAAAACAAAACAAACTTTTATTATAAAAAAAATTTAAACTATATTTATTTTTATAAACGAAATAAATACTTACTCACTTTTCTATAAAGATATAAGAAAGATTTTTAAAACAAACACTTTGAAAAGTTAACAATACTAATTTAAATCAATTAAATCAATTTACAAATTATACATTTATATAATAATTAGAAAATATTTAATATAAATTAAAATTAAAACTAAATCCTCTATTTACAATGTATAAACATTTATACATTATAAATAAAATATTTTTAACTTTTGAAAACAATAAGATTTTCAAATTAAACTATCACTATTATAAATTTTGAAAAGAATATCATTTATCAACATAAATAATTAAAAATTATTAAATCAAAATTTCACATTTTAAAATAATTATCAATGAAATTATTAAATAAATATTGCTTAAATTTCCGGGACATCACATTCCTCCCCCGTTAAAAGAATTTCGTCCCCGAAATTTAAAAGCAAAGGTAATTTAATAATCCATACAAATTTTAAAATTTTAAAAGAGCAAACATATGATATCAACCAAATACTAGCAACCATAGCAACCAATTCAAACAAACAATTCTAATTATCCAGACAAAATTTTTGGATAAGATTCCCTAGAGTTTCCCAGGTACAAACACCGGGACACTCGCCCTACAGAATCTAAACTAGCTACACCACTCAGATCTAGAGCTCCTATAAATCTAGATCTACAAATCTTAACAGTGAACTGGACCACAGACAAGTCCTGATCAACTTCTAAATCTCCCAGAACTACTGATTCTAAAACCGAAGATAAACCATACACGTACTCCCTCAGAGATATGTGAAAAACATAACAAATCCCAGTTATCAGAACTGGCAATTCAATCCTATAGATCGAACACTTAATCCTTAAGAGAAGACAGAAAGATCCAATCTCTTATCCACACATCTCTCATGTCGATCCTGGGCTACCTTCAACATCTAGATTAAACAAATCCACCACACAAACTCTATTACACAAACATCAGAAGACTCCAAACATACTACTCTTATCCGGAAAACAAAATAGATGCACAAAACAATCAAGCCTCCAGATTAAAAAGAATTTCCTGTAGAAATCCTTTGATCCATGACAAAACTCTAATCCCCAAAGAATCGGGTGCTGCTTCAATTCTGGAATAGCTGCCACCATGCTTCCACTGCGCAACTCCGATTTAAGAATGCTGTTGATGGACACAAGTATAAACTTGATCAACTTATCCCAGAATATTGTTCATCAAATTCCATAAAATCTCAGTGACATATCCGATTCGATCACAAACTCACAGCAAAAATTCAACCAGAAAACTGGATCCAATAAATCCTACCAACTTAAACAGATTTCTCTTAAACAACCTCCTACTATGTTGATCCATCGGTAAAGCTTCAAGAGCCAAGTCGAAACAGAACTCAAACTCTCGATATGGATGCAAATCTTAACTGCTTCGAAGATATCCAGAAAATATCACTTCGATAACTCAAACATCCTCTAGAGATGCTTCAATCCAAACAAAGCTTACCCAGAGAACTTCCGAACCATCGCAAGTCACTTTTGCGATTCCATCTAGTTCAGATTCCAAGAAATCGTTCTCTCTTCAACAATCAGAACAGCTAAAGCCTTCAAAACAAAGGAAGAACTAATTGTCTACCTCTAACCACAAACATCACTCCAAACTGGCTTCCAGAAGAAATGGACAAGCTCCACCATCTGCCGGCCTACTAACAAAGGAATCAAAGAGACTTCTGAACCATCGAAGAAAAAGGCCACTCCAGCTGCTACTGCTGCCAAAGACTTCCTAATCCAAAAGCTCATCGAACCTCAAAGCTACACCAACCTCTTCCACAATAGAGCCTTCCAGATAGACAGATATCTATCGAGAAACTCGCTTCCAAACCATGCTCAAAACACTCTGGCAAACTGAGTCTCAAACTCAAATATAGATAGAACTCCTCCCTGAAGTTGCCAAAATGCCATTGCTGGCTCCAGCACTCCCAACAGATTCAAACTTAAGAAAATCCACTCACACGAGTTGCTACCAAGCTTACAATCCAAAGATAAACTATGAATCTTGAAAAGATTCTCTTCAGAGATCGGTGAAATCCTTCACCAACTGCAGAACTACTCAAGATGCCCAATACTGCCCTAGCAGATCACTTCCAAATTCAAACACTCGAACTCCAAGCATTGGTAGTTGTGCTACACACACCACTATCCTATCTACCTTTATTACTTATATTGGAAAACCTGAACAGGTAACCTAATCAAATAGGTAGAAATAAATAAATAAATATATTCAAAATTACAAATACGCTCTCTCAAGAAGGACACCACTCCAGATTCTAGGTATTCGCTCAACCTAGAGCTTTGATACCACAATGTAACGACCCAACTTCCAAACTCCAGGAAGTCATATCGGTAAGAAGAAAGAAAGGGATAGAAAAGAGAAAAGAAAGGAAAGAAGTAACAGACAACATCAGAATCTCACAGCGGAATCGAATAAATTATAATATATCACATAATACTTTACATAGTATCATATACATCAGAGTTATACAGCTAATACAACACAAACTAGACAGTTATAAACATCTGTCTAGCAATTACAATTCAAGTACATCAGAGAAAAACAGATACAACTCAAACACAGCGGAACCACTGCATATATCTACACTCTGAAGCCTCCTGCTCCATTATCTCCTCCAGAACTTGTCAAAGCAATCCTGAATCACTTGACTACTCATACGTAATATGAGTACCCAAGAGTTTAGTAAAACAGAAAATAAACACTCGGGTCAGACATGGGTCTGGTGTGAGTAAACGGGGATAAAAGTTGCTTAACTTTACAAAATCCTTTGGAAACAAAAGGTATCACGTAAGACTTCCCACACATAAACATGGAAAAGTTTTTACCTTAGACTAACCAAAACATTTGAAAGGAATCCAGTGATATTATAATAGTATATAGGGTTTTCAAAATAAAATACAGAAATAGCTAGAATGCTTACATCTCACGTTCCAACATAGTTGGGCACAATCAAAACCATACATCCACTTATTGGATTATGGATTCCATCAATGGCAGGGCTACTGGGGTACCGCCCATCACAGTACGTGGCCTAGATCACCGTACCGAGGAGTACGCCCGCTCCCCTGTAACACAAAGCCGGAACCATTCCTTACTGAACAGTTCCGAACAAGACCACCCAGCAGATTGGCTGTCGCCAACTGCCACACAACCGAATATAAAGGGACCTCTAGACAGGGATAAATCTTGCTCTCCAGTGGGGGCTACCCACGAAGCCTTGCTGCACCTTCCCTGTTTTAGCCATTCCCGGTTGATGAGGCTTGAGGCTACGATTACCTTTATAGGACATATAAATTTTAGAATGCTCATCGGCCACCTGACGATGTTCTGAAAGCATTCAATCCATACAAGTTCGTTCCGGGTTCGAACGAAACCAAAGGCATTATCTCGTTACACTCGTATTGGAAACACCCTCATAGTTAACGACGATAACCATTGCACTCTAAATCTCCATCTCAAACCTATAACTACTATTCCATCAAACTCATTACGGAATCACCCATAGAGTTATACTGACGTATAGCCCTAACACCTCGAGTCTTCACTTGCTCCACTTGGATTAACGACCTAACTTCTAATTGGAATCGATGTGGTTTTCGGAATTCCAAATTTGGAAATCTGATACCGGTCTCATCGAAACCAAACGCCATCTTAATGTCCAAGTTGTACTTAAGGTTTTTAAACAATTAACTCATTCATTATCATCTAATTCACATAGATAGATAAACTACATCTCACAATAGATAATCACATTCATATCATAAACAAATAATCTGTGTCATCATCACAAACAGATAATCATTCAACCAAATAATCCATCACTAACCATCATACTTAAACCAATCTTCCATATCATATAGATACAACTAATCTCATTACTGAGGTCACAACCATTCAATCAATAACATCCATAAGCAATGATTTATTAACCATCAATTATAATTAATTTAAAATGAATTAAATTAATTACTACCATCTCTAATTAATTTAAAATAAATTAAATTAATTACTCATTAAAATCCTGCTTAATATCCTTTTAATTAATTAACCCAGTTAATAAATCTTTCACTAAGTATTTAACTTGATTAAATATCATTGATTAATCATTCACTATTACAATGAGTAATTAGTCTTTAATTAATTTCACAAATTAATTAACCTTTTTTTTTTTTTTTTTTTTTTTTTTTTTGAAAGGCAAGCGGGGTTGACTGGTCCCCTACCAGGATGTTATTAAAATAAAGAAAAGAAAGCGACTATGAACATGCTCACAATCGCGAAAAGCTAACAAAAAAAACAAGAAATTACAACACTCACAAGAACAAAAAAAGGGAAAAACACAGATAAGAAGGAGCACTATATCCAATCATTCAAGACAAAGGATGTAAAATCAAATTTACTGTCCTTTATTCCCATTTTTATGCTTGCATGAAAGGCATGCATCAGCTGATCACTGTTCCTCATCTTGTTCTCAAAGCACCTCAAATTTCTTTCATCCCATACGAAGTTAAGATATCTCTTGATCACAAAAAAATACACAAATCTTTCTTTTTTCTTCCACCTCGTTGCCTTTCCAATGAGATCCCACTCTTCACTGGCAATACCATGGATATGATTTATACTCAAAACAGACATGAGGTACTTCCACATTCCCAAAAGAGAGCTACATTCAAAAAATAGGTGACTAACCGTTTCAGGAAGCAACTTGCAGAAGAAGCAAAGGGGATCAACAAGCATCCCAAAACTCATTAATCTGTCTTTGGTAAGTAGAGCACTATTAATTACTTTCCATAACATTAGGTTATCTCTGTGAGATGAATATCTGGTCCATAGCACTCTGTGCCATTTTATATTACTAGTAGCAGGAGAATTAACAAGCAATCTATAAACAGAAGCAATAGAGTGTGGTTTTCCTTTCCACTGTATTTCATCAGTCATGGCAGGCATGAAACTCATAGATTGATACTTGTTCCAAACAGCTCTAATGACTTGATTACTGGTGTATGGTAGAGACAACTTCCCATCAGTAATGTAATCAGATGCAAACGCATCACGATTAATACCAGTTTGCATGATTTGCTGGGGAGTGAAAATGTTGGATAATATCATACCATCCTCCAACCAAGGGGAATTCCAGAAGCTAGCATCACTGGTGGGTGAGAGCTTAACCTTGATTAGTGGAAGAAAAGATGCTCTTGACATCAGAATACTTCTCCAAGTCCAACTGGAATTTTGTGGCACAGTCATGGTCCAAAATATCTTTCTACCCAAGTTATGGGTTCTAGTCCACTGAACCCACAAGTTGTCAGCGTTGTTTAGTAAGGCATTCATAAGCGTACTGATAGCAGCTCTATTCCATGTTTGTAAGTTAAGAATGCCAAGACCACCTTTTTTTTTTGGAAGCTCCATAATACCAAAGGAGCAGGGTATTAATTTCCTATTATGGATGGTTCCAGACCAGAAGAACCTTAACATAGCTTTTCTTATCATTTTAATGAGTTTGATGGGGAGAATGAATGCCTTAGCCCAGTACACAATCATTGAGGAAATGACAGATCTGATGAGCACAAGCCTGCCAGCTTGAGAAAGAAGTCTATTTGCCCAACAGTTCATGGAGCTACAAATTTTGTCATACAGTGGCAAGCAGTTGGCAGTGGTAATCCTGGATGAGCAAAGTGGAAGTCCCAGATAGCACATGCTATTATTCATAGCTTGAAGACCAGATAATGACAATATTTGAGTTTCTTGTTCAGAAGAGATCCCAGAGGTGATCATGTGAGATTTGCTTAGGTTGAGTTGAAGACCAGTCATAAGGTAGAAGTTTTGTAGAACTGTTTTAATGTTTTCAAGGGAAACTTGATCAGGTTTAGTGAATAATAAGATGTCATCAGCAAAGAATAAAGATGTTATTTGCGGTGATTTGCATTTAGAATGATACAAAATCTTCTTCTGTTCATAGTTATTTATCAACATAACATTCAAAACTTCCATAACAAGAATGAAAATGTATGAAGATATGGGGTCTCCTTGCCTGATCCCCTGCTAGCTGTTGAAAAACCCTGTGTTGCCACCATTATGATAGATGGAGAAGGATGGGGTGGATACACAGTTGTATATCCAAGCCACAAATACTTTTGGGAATCTCATGAGTGCCATAATTCTGACAATCGAACTCCAGTGAATACTATCAAAGGCCTTCTTTATATCCAGTTTCAGCATTGCATTCTTTGAAGCTTGGGCATGAGTATAACCTTTTATCAGTTCATGGGTTAGTAGAATGTTATGAATTATATTCCTCCTAGGCAGAAAGGCAGCTTGGTTCTTGGAGATGAGCCTACTGAGGACTACAACAAGTCTAGAGGCTAGAATTTTGGATATGCATTTGTAAATGACGTTGCAACACGATATAGGCCTGAAGGATTCAACAGAGGATGGGTGCTGAGCTTTAGGAATTAGGACCAGATTGGTGGAGTTTACTTCCAATAAAAGTTTGGACTTGAAGAAAAAATTATGAACTGCCTTTAAAAAGTCCTCCTTGATAATATCCCAACTATGGGTAAAGAATGAAAGGTTGAATCCATCAGGGCCACCACTGGAATTTTTGTTCATCGAAAAAAGAGTTTCTTTGATTTCTCTATCAGTAACTTTAGCAACAAGGGAGTTTGCTTCCTCCAAAAGTACATGGGGCACCTGCACATTATCAATTTTTTCAAGATCAGGTTTGAAATTATTTTTATTACCAAGTAAGGATTTGAAGTAGTTGAGTAGGGCTTGGTCAACATCATTAGGGCCAGTGTGAAGCACTCCAAATTCATCGTAAATGTGGGATATATTTTCCTTTGCTTGTTTGATTTTGATGGCAGCATGAAAGTATGCAGTGTTGTTGTCACCATCATGAGCCCATTTAATTCGCAGTTGTTGTCTCCTCATCTTCCCTTCAACCTTCAAAGCTTCATGCAGCTGATCATGTATGTTTTTCTCATTAGTGGCAGCATCAGGGTTATCTGGGTTGCCCACATTAAAGTTTTGAGCTTCAATGAGTTTCTGCCTCAGCAAATTTGATTTTAGTGTTCCATTTCCAAAGTTTTTCCTTGCCCATACTCTCAGCACTTCCTTGGTAGCTTTTAATTTCCTGCATAGAATATACATGGGATTTCCATAATATTTTTCAGACCAAACTTTTTTAATTATACTAGTATACCCAGGTTCATGGACCCAAGTACTATAAAATTTGAATGCTTTTTGTTTTTTTAATAACATCTGTCCCGTGGAGAAAATGATAGGGGAGTGATCAGATAGAACTGGATGTGGGATAAAGGAAGACATGGTCGGCCAGGTGGATAATGCAGTTAGATTGGAAAAAGAATGGTCTATATTAGTGAAGGTCCTGATTCCAGACCTACTACTATTGTTCCAAGTATATTCAGCTCCAAAGGAAGGAATTGGGAGGAGACATGCATCATCAATAGCTTTATTAAGTGGCATAATGTCTTTCTGTAACAGTGGGGTTCCACCAAGCTTATCATGCAAATTGTAACAACAGTTGAAATCCCCAAGAACAATCCAAGGGTGGGAGTTTTGTCTGAAGGCAGGAAGAAGGTTGAGGAGGGTTTGTCGCGAGTTAGCAGAGTTTTGAGCATAAATTATGGATATGAAGAAGGAGGAGGGGGGGTTGATTAGGTTGGCTTGAAGATGCATGACTTGATCAGTGCAGAGTATGGGGGAGATAGAGATGACTAAGGGATTATGGATAATCATGATGCGACCATAGGTTGCATGATCCAGATTATGGTGCAGCTTCCAAGTTTGGTTAATGTATCTTGCTGCTTTAACGGTAAGAGATTCATTCAATTTGGTTTCTAGAATGGCAACAAAGGATAGATTATGATGTTTAATAAGATATTTGACTTGATCAAGTTTGTTGGATGAGTGTGCTCCTCTTATGTTCCAACTAGCAAGGTTGTGCGACATTATGTATACTTCAGAGACTGATGAATGACATTTTTCGTGCTCCTGGTTGCAGGAGACCCCCTGAGTACTGATGTATTGTCAATCTTGTACTGTTTATTTTGTTTGGGTCTTGTTTCACTTTCTTTCCCCGATCCTTGATTTGAATGTGATTTTGGTGAGGTTGGCAGAGATTTCCATCCTGGTAGTTCACCAGTGAAAGAATAGGGATGTGAATTATGTGTTGGCAAAGGCATCAACAATGCAAGGATATCTTTTTCAAGTGAATTTTTGAATTGTATTTCAACATTATGATTGATGGGTTTGAAAATGGTGTTTAAAGAATTAAGAATGAGAGTATTTGTGGAGTTTAGGGTTTGTTTTGGTGATGTGTTGGCATTCTCCAATATGTTGATATCCTTTTGCATTGTTTCATGGTTATTCATAGTATCAGGTGGGGTCATTGTAGTAACAATTGCAAGTGTTTCAGGTTGCATTTTGTTTGTTACATGCACAAGTTCAGGATCAGTTTGCACAAGTTCAGGATCAGTTTGCACTATAATATTGCTGTTTTCCACTATTTCTCCCTCCTCCAATTGTGTTGTAATGACATTGTTATTTGTCTCTGGTCCATTGTCCCCATTTTGGTTGCATGCATCAGTCAAGTCTTCATCCATTAAGACTATGAATCTATTATTATTCATATTGCATTCCTCATTGTTTCCTTTAGTCATCTTCTTCAATTCATTGTCATTTAGTAAAGCATCTTTATCACCTTGCCTTTCATTTGTTGCATATAGTTCTGCATCATCAGTAGTATTTTTATTTTCATTCTCTCTAGTTAACTTGGTTCCCTTTTTTTCTATTCTTCTCCAAACTTGTTTTTGTTTAGTAACTTTTGTAATCATCCCCCCACCGTATTCACGTCCCTCGTATCCTTTCTTCTCATCATCCATAACTACTACTTCTTCTATATCTTCCTTTGCTATTACTAAGCACTGTTTGGTTTCATGTCCAAAAACTTTACAGCTGTTGCATATTTCTGGTCTCCATAAATAATTAACTATCACAATCTGGTCTGTTCCATCCATAAGACGAACTGGAAACTCATTTATCAATTCCTTGTCCGGTGTAACTTCAACCATACATTTAGCATATCCTATTCTCTCCAATTTCTCCGTTTGAGCATCCATACACATGAACTTTCCAATTCGAGAAGCTAACCAATTTATACCCATATGAGACCAGGCATATAGTGGTATATTGGTTAATCTGATCCAAACCGGTACAGAGCGAATTGTACTGCAACTGTTACCTATTGTGGGATCCCATTGCTTTACAATGAAAATTTTGTTCCTCATAATTATCGGGTCTGACGCAATGATATTCCTTCTATCTTCATCACAAGAAAGATTGAATAGGAACAAATTTCCATCTGATTTTACTTTGATTGAGCCTTTTAGTTTCCATGCTTTTTTGAGATGCGATATGACCGTAAGGTAAGAAAGAGGTTTGTCAAGAAAAAAACCAACAAGATAATCACCCCAAACATCATTACCTGCAGCAATCACATTTTCTGGTGGTACTAGAACTTTGCCATCATATATCAGAGGAACAGAAACTGGTGAGTGCAATCCCGCATTGCGTGGTTTGGTTTTGAAAAGAGAGTTCCATTGCACAGTCTGATCATGGCAAGGAGGTCTGGAAAGAAGAGAAGGGTTGCAATTAGGAAGGGCAGCAGGATCAATATGAGGAAGAGAAAAGTTACCCGATGGAGGGTGGGGTGATGGAGGTTTATGGGGAGGAAGCGGAGGGTCCGGCGGTAGAAGGACAGGGGGGACAAGTATGGACTGGTTGCAAACAGTGGTAGGTATTTGGTGAAGGACGATAGGGACAGTTGATAGTAAGGGTTGAGAGGTTGGGTCAGAAGCCATTAAAAAAACAAAAAGGTGAGTTCTTGTGAAATGTATAATCATAAGTAATTAACATTTAATTACTCATTTGTTAATTAATTATAATTAGTTATATTTTATCGTTAATTAATTACAATTAATAAATCACTTAATTTAAATTAACTTAATCAAACAATCCTTAATTACATCATTAATTATAACAATTAATGATCTCTAATATTTAAATAAATTACTTAATTAAATTAATTTCATTTAATAATTAATCTAATTACTAATCACCTTAATTAATATTCAATTAACTAATTAACTATCTTTAATTACTCATTAATCAAATTAATTATCCATTAATTAATTATCTTAATTAATTAATTCCTTAATTAATTACAATAGTAATTATCCAAATAAATCACCCTTCTCTAATTACATTCCAGTAATTTATCACTCATTACTTCATAAAGTAATCCTGTTCCATTGATTACATTAAGTAATTACTTCCATTAACTCATCAAATGATTTACTTAAATTAATTAAACTAAATTGATTAACTTAAACAAATCACAATATCAAAATTAATTACAGTATGTAATTAATTCCTTAATTACTTTTATTAATTATACTTAACAAATTACAATTAATTATATTCAATTAATTAATTTAGTTAAATATCAAAATTAATTACATTAATTAGTTACTTAATTATCCTTAGATAATTATTTTCATTAATTAACAACATTTTCAATAATTACATGCTTAAGAAAATTTGAATTAGATTAATTATTAATAAATCATTTCTAATTAATAAATTAATCTAAACCATTATTTTAAATCAAATAATTAAGTAAATCCTTAATTATCTTAAATATTTTCAAAATAACTAAGTCACTTATCAAATGACTCGTTTATATTCAAAATGTATTAAAACAATACATTTCTAAATTTAAATTCAAATTCCTTTTAAGAATTTAATATTTAAAATGTTTAACTATTAAACATTAATATAAATTAAATAATTATAAACCTTACAATAAAATGAATGTTTAAAGAACATTCATTACTTAAATATAGAAGAAAGATTTGAAATAAATTACTTTATTAAAATAAATTAAGCTTTGAAAATAGATTAATTAATTTCAACTTCCAAATTTAAATTAAACACTTCATATTTTTAATTCAAATACTAAAGGAACTAAATTATTTCAAGTATAAAATATTATTTGAAATCAAATTCTATTTTCAAAACATTTGAATATGTTCATTCATATTTTTACAAATTTTTTTGAATCAAAACTGGGAAGTTACATAGTAAACCTGAAAACTGTGTTTTAACTTGATTTCAAACAAATTTAAATCCTGCTTAAAAAACAATTAAATCTGTTCATACTTTAAAAACTTACAAAAACTGTTTTGAATCAAAAATCAGATTTTAAAAGTAAACCTGAAACTATTTCAACTTGATTTAAAACTAAACCTAAATCTTGTTAAAATTTTCATTTCAAATCTTTAAATTTCAAACATCATTTGAATTTAGATTCAACTTACATTTGAATCAAATTCTATCTTTAAAAATATGAATTCATTCAAAATCTTAAAAAAACTGCAAACTCTAAGGTTTTAAACCTGTAACCATATGTACCCGAGAAACCCATCTATTTACTTCGAGTTTCCAAACCATTTGCTTCGAGATAACATCAAAAATACCCGAGGAATACCAGAGTCAAAATACCCTGCACATTTCCAATTTAGTTCACCTGAGTTCAACATGTACAGTGCATATGCACCGTCACCTTGGCGAACTCCAGCCACGCTAACCCACTTCTACAAGTCGCCGACCTCCTCCTTATACTATCACAACCATCCAAACCTTCCCATATCAGTTCGAAATCAAAAAGGGAAAATCAACTGCAACCTGAAACTCATAACAACACCATACACCAAACCTGTCAACATCACAAAATCTCACCTCCGACCATCATCAACCCTGAGACTCCGGCAAATGATCCATCTACATCCCCTCTACAACCTCTCAAATCCCTACCCCACTCGATGCAACAGAGTGTATGTGCAGAATCCCAAACTTCAACACTGCAAAACTAGGTTTTGAAACCTGGAAAACCCAATTCCCTTCTCTTCTCTCTCTGATCATCTATCACCAAATTTCCTCCATTTTTACATCAATACCCTACTAATAGGAAGCATCTTAACACCTAAAATTCACTAGTTCCTCAGAAAATTCCTAAATCCCTAATTCGGTTCAAAACAGAATGCTAGTTCCACAGCAATTTAAAAAGGTGGAATTTTGTTTTAAAATTTCTGATTTATAACATACATTCATGTTATAATCTTGTTGAAATAATTAAAGATGTTGATATTTTTGTTTTATTGCAAAATGTTTACTGTATAGTTGTTTTCAGAGAGTAACAGACCTCAAATTCTAACCTATTTTTACTAAATCATAATTTTATAAAACCCGCATTTATACTAAACAACATACTTTGTTTACACATAACTTTACTAACTGAAACAATTCAAATGATAAAGCTTTCTATTTAAGAAAATCTTAGTTTACAAGCTAACTAGATCTGCAGCTACAGGAAATCAACACATATATACATATTCATATATGTTCACATTGAACAGTCATCAATATACAACCATCACAACATATTCTTTCTACTGATTCATATGCACAGATATCATAGGTTTTTGCATGGTGAAGTTAACTCTTTTCATTTTTTTTCTTTTTAAAAAAAATAAACAGGAAACAGAACAACAATTTTTTTTTCTAAACAGGTTCAATTTCTGTAATTCTAGAAAAAAATTATCAGTTCTGTAATTATGTTTGACATTGATTTTTTAAAAGGAAAATCTGTTTTTAAAATAAAGAAGTTTACTCACCTGATTTATGAAGATGCAGAAAATAATCCCAGAGATGTATTCATTCCTGGAATATGACTTGCATCTGCATTTGCAAGTTGATCACTGAAGTTGCTTTATCTTGATGATGTAAACTGTTGAACTTGCATGCAGACCCCATTCTACTATGCTTAGATTTGAACTTGAATTGATCTTCATTTTGCTATTGATACTTTGAAGAAAAAGATTGCAGATTTGTAGTTTGTTTTGTAGAAATTGATTGAAGATTGGTTTGCAGATTTTAACATGCATTTGTTTTAAGTTTTTGATTTACTGAAATCTGATTTTCAGGTTTCATTTTGAAGAAAATGTTTTAACCAAATGCTTTTGTTATATTTTCTTGTCAATATAATTATATTCCAAAAATAAATTAACTTGCCCCTTGTTATGTTTAGGTGTAGATAAATTTACAATTGTCTTCTTTATATTTTAAGAATTTAACACATATACCTTTCTAATATAAAAAGCAATTCTAAATTTGTAAATGTATTTAAATTTATCTTAAACCATTTCTAATTTATTTTAGCATGTTTCAAATGTTTATAAACATTAGCCTTTAAACTGAATATATACACAATTTAAAAGTTTACTTGAAAATTTTAAAATAATATTTTAAAGCTAATTTTCAAAAGTGAAAATTTTCAAAAGAAAAATAATGTCGAATTCATTTATTCAAGAGTTTTCAAATCAAATTTATACATTAACAAGAATGAATTAAATCTTATTTCAAAGAAAAACAATTTCAAAATAAAACAAAACAAACTTTTATTATAAAACAAAATTAAACTATATTTATTTTTATAAACAAAATAAATACTTACTTACTTTTCTATAAACACATAAGAATGGTTTGTAAAACAAACCCTTTGTAAAGTTTACAATACTAATTTAAATCAATTTACAAATTATACATTTATATAATAATTAGAAAGTATCCTTTATTTAATATAAATTAAAATTAAAACCAAATCCTCTATTTACAATGTATAAACATTTAACATTATAAATTAAATATTTTTAACTTTTGAAAACAATAAGATTTTCAAATTAAACTATCACTATTATAAATTTGAAAAGAATATCATTTATCAAACTAAATAATTATAAATTATTAAATAAATATTTCACATTTTAAAATAATTATCAATGAAATTATTAAATAAATATTGCTTAAATTTCCGGGACATCACAAAGATTTTTAATTTAAATGTAACAAAGTGTATTAATTGGAATTACATGAAAAGATTTTTAATTTAAATGTAATAAAGTGGATTAATTGGGAAATATTAATGTGCCAAGATATAGCCTATGCAAATTAAGGTTAATAATTAATGAATTGAATGAAAGGCCAATTAATGAAAATAAATGGGAACTTTGATTTGTGTGTAATAAAAGCTTATTAATGTGACTAAAAGTTAGCGTAACGATTTTTGTATGTTACCTATTTGTGTAGAGTGTTAATTTACAATTGGAAATCAGTTACAATAATTATAATTTAACATTACGTTAATGTTAATTATGGTAATATTTGTAAGTAATGATAAGGTTATTCATGTTGGACAATTTGTTGAATTATAAGTATTGGAAATAATGATTTATCAATATATTGGAATTTAATTAGATTAATTGCCATTAAATGAAATTATAATGTCTAAGTATTACGGTATTTTAAGATGGAATGTGTGAATATTTAATGTAATACTTTTGAATCCAATGTTAAATCCATCTATTTTAAATTTATCAATGGAATAATCATTAATTAAATGGGATTATTGGAATTTAATTTATAATTTCAAAATTTAACGAAATTTTGGCTAATACTGAAATTAATAAATTAATCAACTCTAATTGACAATTAAATTTGGGTAAATTAGTGTAAATGATTTAGAAATTCAAAAATGATGAAATTTGTTAATTGTAGATTTGAAATTGAAAATTTGATTTAATTTGTTAATTTACTATATTAATTAATTAATGTAAAAATAGCCATTTTGGCCACCGACTCGGATTTCGATGAAACTAGTTTCATCGGATCCGCAACGGTGAATTATCATAGGATTTCATGTTTCGTAGCGATCGGACCTGTTGTTTGATCGCACGGACTCGAAACGCCTTGAAATTAATGAAATTGAAATTAATTGAAATCAATTGAAATCAATTTGAAAAATATTGATTTTAACATAACTTCTTTATACGATAGAATTTGGACTTGAAACCATTGCCATTGCGTTTAAAATATTTTAAAACACCCATTTTGATATACGGGTTGACCCAATTTCGTTCCGGAGTTAGAACGGGCTTTCCGGGCCATTCATCGTTCAGCGCGTTTATAAATCGGGTCCATCTATTCTATTTCAACCTTGCCTATATATACCCTGTTATAAACCCTAGCCTACCTCTATTTCTCATTTGTCTGTGCGTACAATTCTTCTTCACCTCCTCATTCCAATGGCAGACAATTCCAAATCCAATTGCAAATTCAAAAATCAAAGTGAAATTTAAAACTCCGTAAAAAATTCATAAAAAATATATATTAAAGATCTCAATGATACGAACCTACATATGCTGTTCGTTCAGTGACCGGATTGATCAGAAATCACGGTCAAAGTTGAATTGGGCGTTTTAGATTTCGACATCAATCGATGAAATTGAAATCCGGGTATTGTAGAACTCATTAGGGGAAGTCATTTGGTGGTGGTCGCAGCCTCTATTGGTGGCTAAGGATCAAAATTTGGCGACTTAGGGCTTGAAAAACCTTGGAACTTTGGCGGCCGCGGTAATAGGGGAGGCCGAGTACGATGGCCTTCAAGGTGTAGATGCGGCAAGGGAGGCAGTCGTGGTGGCTGTGACGACCCGGAATTTTTGATCATTTGAAATTGGAATATTTAATTGGTTTTAAATATTTAAAAATAAATTTTTAACTTGAATTCAAATATCACCATTTATTCGGTAATTTAATTATTAAATTAAATAAGTTGAAGTTGGGTAAAATGTTGAATCTGGAGTTTCAAGCCTATTAAAAATAATTTGAAGGCTTGTAAAATTTATATTGATAGCACTGAAGATAGTAGAAGTGTTAAAATTGAATTTGGAAGTGCTTTGTTAAGTTTTGAGATTTTATTGTTTAAATTGAATTTTAAAATAGCCTTCCGAGGCACAGTCTTGGAATTCAACGAAACAAGTTCCATTGCTCCGTAATATTGTATTATTATCGGATTTCAAATTTCGTATTGATCGGAGTTATTGTGTGAACGTATGACATATAAATGCGCTGAAATCTATATTGAAAATTCAAGATATTTTGGTTTATATTCTATATATATATGGAAAATCAGAATCTAATCAGGCCAAAATGTCAGCCGTTTCTTTTCCCATCAGTTGAGATTCTGTCCTTTCCAAGTCACTTTATCAAAGCAATTTATGCACGCAAGATGATTCAGACGCTACCCATTTTCCTTCATTCCTGCAGCCTTGTCTCGAAGATAAAAATATCTACCATTTAAAATTAATGGCCAAAATAAAATCAAAACCCTCGTCTCTTTTCTGTTCGAATTGATTAACAGAAGACTCTAATCTCCCTCTTCAATCGAATCCTTTCTAAAAAAATAAAAAATAAAATAGACGAGAGAAAATCATAGAGCTATGGCTCGATTTCTTTAGGCATCGAAGGGGAAGACGGAGGGGTTTTCGATCGTCAAGGTGAGCTTTGCGAGGGCAGCTCCATGCGCACGAAACTATAGGCGGAGGCGGGATTTATCGCGACTGCATCGCGAGGCAGGAGGGTCAGCCATCCTCGCGTCGGTGAGACTCATAAGATCGGCAAATGCCTGGAGTGGAGCAGTGAACTTCGAAATGAGTTTTGGTTCACGTAGTGGATCCTCAAAGTCGAAGTTATTCTAAGCCATCTGAGACTTGATGTCATCATGAAGTAGATGAGCGTGGGTTTTGGGTTGCAGCGGGGGTCGGTAGCGAGCTGTTGTGGCTTCATTTTTTTTCGCATATTAGGTTGGTTGCGATTGGATTCCTCTTGGGATCGAAGTGTTAAGGCATATTGTAACGACCCAAAATTTTCGCACTCGAAAATTCCGGATAGTTATGAAAAAGAAGAAAGAGATAGAAGAAGAAGAAGATCATAAACAACATCTCACATTCGCAGCGGATAAAATATAATAAATAATAACAGTTTACAGAAGGATACTATATCTGTAAATTACAATTTTAATACATCAGAGTTACACATATACTCAAACATTGGACATATACAATTCAACATGTCTCAGATCTACAATATTATAATACGGCGGAAAATACTCTACACGTTCCTGTCATCTAGCTCGCCTCCTGAGCTCCAGAACGTTTTTACCTGAAAATCTGTAATACTCGGCCTGACCCGAGCATTACACCAAAGTAACACCCGGGTCAGGCTGGAAACCAGCGTGAGTAAACCCAACTAATAAGTAATACCAAAGCAATCTACTTATATAAACCCGAGAAAATTATATCAATTTACCAAGCCACAAAATTATTATTGACAACACTTATTCCACATATAAGTTTCTAAATACCCAAGATTTTCCAATTCCTCCAAATCATTTCACTCCAGTATATAGATTTCACATATCAATCTTATAAACATTCGAAGTGGTTTCGGGTATTTACCCAATACCTGATCTCTTCGAATCTCATATCATCCTATACCAAGTTATCCAAATGAAATACACAACATTTCACATCAGAGTTATCAACTCCTTCAAATCACCTAGTATTATTCAATCATTTAGAAGCAAAACTTATCACATACAAATCAATTCAATTGATTCTAATTGAATTTCAAACCTCAATCACTTAGATTCCTTCATTGATTAATTCCAAAACAATTAATTAATTAACCCTTCCCTATCCATTCATCTTAATTAATCACCCTAGATTAATTATCCTTCAATTATATTCAAGTAATTATCTTTAATTAATTTCACGATATTAATTATTCTTAACCAAAAATCAATAAGTAATCTTAATTACTTCATGAATTAATTGTCAATATCAATTACATTAATCCTTAATTACTTATACTAATTAACTTCTCTTAAGACACTTATTTATGATTAATTCATCTTAATTAATCAATCTCTAATTGCATTGTTGATTATATAAATTTATGATTTCCAACTATATTTCAATTTGTCCAAACCTAAATTAATTACATTAAATAATTAATCATTAATTAAAACCGCAGATATTAATCATTCTTGATTTAGCTCAACCTGTAATTATCTACCTTGTTATTTACTTCATTAAATAATTTAATTACTCATTTTATAATAGAAGCTTAAAGGAATTTAAAGCCAAATTTAATTTTAAATTTAATTCGGTTTACAATTGCACTTTGACATTCAAGTTATTCAAAACACTTAATATTTTAAAACTTATTTGTTAGATTTAACTTTGATTTAGGACTTGTTTTTAAATATTTACTTTACAATTTAAGTCCAGTTTTAAATATCACTTCTATTTCTTTCCAATTCATTTTTATTTTATTCAATAATTATTTCACTTTCAAATTTTTCACCCGTATATTTCTTCCAAAAATCCAACTTTATATATTTCGATAATTTAGGGTACCGAAATATCCAAGCAACCCATATTCAATCTTCCAATTATGAAAAATATTCGTCACAGAGTATCAATCATTACAGTATATACTATATACCACTATATAATATGGCGCATCAATTCAATTCAACCAATCATTTAAATTTAACCACTTAAATTAAAAAATAAATCCAAAAGCGTGAGATTACTCACCTTTGATTTTCGATTTGCAAATCCGATCCAATCTCGGCTTGGCTTCACGGTTTCGACCTTGTATAAACATTTTATAGTTTATTAATAACTTGATCTAATTTGACAATTTATTTTTAACATTAAATAAATTTTAATTAACTAGTTTTAAATAATTGTTCTCATTTTTGAAATGAAATCTACTAGGATAATAGAACTCTAAATTTAGCTTTATTATTAGATTTTGGTAAACAATTTAATTTACAAGTTTATACCTATTAAAGAATCCACTAATTTTCTTCAAACTCAACCAGCATTTTAAAGTTTCCTATTTTAAAAATATTACATCTATTATATTCTTACTATTTAAATAAAATAAGTGAGTTGATAAATATATATATTAAATTAACTTTTGAAAAAAGAAAAAAAAAGAAATGAACTAAAGTATGCTTAATACCTTACTGCGAACAACGAACACGTTCTGAAAAGCTGGAGCTCGATTCCACTTCACGATGTCGACATCGAGCCACGACCCAACCTGCTTGTCTTCCACCTGCGACTGAAAATACACCTCTCTACCTTGATCGTTTGCAAGTCGAAACCCTAGTTCGAACCCCTCTGCGTGGCCACATGCTACTACAAAATCGACATCCTCACACTACTTCATCGACTGTTGACATCGCGACTCCAACTCACGATCCTTCCTGTTGCTCGGCGCTGCAAATCGAAAGCGACGTCCCCAAAAATTTCAGCGAACCCTGCCTGCACCGAAGCTCGCTTCTGACATCGCCATGCCCGCAAAATCCCTCACCTTCCTTGCTGAATCTGAGGTTGTCGAACTCAAGCAATAGCTCGTTCATTTTCCCAAATGAGAATGATTCGTTTGAACGAGATTTCAAATTTCGTTCTGAAAAATGATTTTCGATTTCGAGGAGGCCAGCTTCGGCCATTTTTTTATATTCGTTCGATTCTGCTTGAAGATAAGAGAAGGGGAACGGATGATAAATATTTATTTAGGTAGCTTCCTGTGTACGATTGTTTATATGATTAAATATTGAAAATATCTCGTGTCGCACCGTGAAATTTCTAACCCCGAATCAGACATGACGACAGGCGTTTATAAGGTTTTACCCGCATTTCGAACACAATGAAACGTGTTTCGGAAGCTAATTTGATCATATGTGCGAGTTATGAAAATGAACGATCAATTTTAAATTAAATCGATTAAAATAGTTCTAAGTTTTTTGAGCTGCCAGGGTCAAACGACAACTCCAATTGCTACAAAAATTGAAATTCGATAATAATTAACTATTACGGATCCAATGGAACTGGTTTCGTCGAATTCCGAGACTGTGCCTCGGAAGGCTATTTTTAAATATCGATTTAAACGATATATTATTAAAATTAAACAAACCGCCTTTAAATTAAATTTCAACCATTCTATTATTTTCATTATCATCATTATAAATTTTATAAGCCTTCTAAATATTTTAAACATGCTTAGAATCTCAGATTCAACAATTTACCCAATTTTAATTATTAAATTCAATATTTAAACTATATAATTCAACGATTTGATTGTCAAGTACATATTGATATCTGGAATTCAAGTTAAAATTAACTTTTACATATTTTAAAATCAATTAACTATTCAAATTTTAAATTGTTAGAAATTCCGGATTGTCACATTCCTCCCCCCTTAAAAGAATTTTGTCCCCGAAATTACTATTCAGGAAGAATGGACCAATACCCGTTTACCTTCCTCCCAAAATCCACAATTCAACATCCTACCATGTATCTTTTATTAAAGACCCACTATCACCTCAATCAACTTTCCAAAACCTCCGATAGTTTTCAAACAATACCCTTCTGCTCAATCATTTAAATTTCAATTTAAAATCAATTTTGAATTATCAAAATTTCTTTAAAATTTTTCTAACTCTATAAATTTTCGAAAATTTTTGCCAGCGTCTCCTTTACGCGGTTAGCTCGATACAGCTACAAAAGGCTTCTACGGGGTCCTAAATTCCAAAAGAAAACAAAAGACAAGTGGCTAGATCAAAAACCCAATCCAATTTCATACAGAAATTTTAAATGCATACTGTTTTGTCGGGCAATTCAAATTTATCTTCTGATATCAAAACCAATTTCCTTTTTCTCTTTATAATACCTGCATAACCTACTTAGAAGTAATCTCCAATCGCAGCCCTTTAAAATCATTTTATACATTTCCTTACATAGGTTTCATATCTATTTCAATTAAGTTTTTTTCCCATTTCCATATGATTTCAATTTGTCTTCAATTATGAATATTAAATTTTATCTTTCATTTATAACTGATTCATATTAGTTTTATTTACTAATTTACTTTAATTCCACTTTGAAATTGTTTTGTCGTTAATAAGATTTTCCCTAAAAAAAATTCAAAAATTTCCTAATTGGAAAATTTTTGGCAAAATCTCCTCTGTACGGAGGAGATTTTGCAATTTGACATGAGATATAAATATATATACATATACCCACACGGTCGGAAAAAGCAAAAACAGTTCATATTTCCTATTTTTATTACATAGGCATACCTTTATTTAGCATTTTAAGCAAGCGGATTATTTATTTTAGCAAATAGCACAACCAAATCTAGCCAAACGGCTGTTCAGGTACCTGTACTTACTCAATTTAAACATATAAGCACTATATATATGAAGTTTATAACATTTCTCTTACGTAAACAACTATAACACTTCAATTCTAAAAGAAATGCATTCAAAATAACTTCGACGAGCAATTTATATGTTTTAAAACAAATATAATTGCTTTCAACCAATTCATAAGCCATTTTATTCAATTTTAATGGTTTGCACCTCAATTTCTTACATTCAATTGATTTTAAATCCAAACAAGCTCATATTCACTTCAATTAATTCTAAACCAATTTATTTAATCTATCAACTCATAGAAATTTAATTGCTTTTGTTTATGCCAAACGACAATTATGTTATGCAATTTCGACGATATTCCCTTAATAAAGTATCTATTTTAGTTATAACTACTTCAAATTAATTTCAACTCATTCTGAATTTAATTTCATTTCATTTCTAAATTATTTACCAACTATACATTTCATTTCATCTCCACATTGGATTAATTCAAAACAATCTATTAAGCTTTGCACATTCAACTTATAAATTAATAACCGTTTCCAATTTAATTTAAACCAGACTTTTATGATCTTTCACTTTTGCTGTAAGCCAACTTCTATTAATTTTAAATTTAAGTTAATTTACTTTCTTTAAATTATTTCAACTTCATAACTTAAGCTCACATCATTTGTAAATAAATTTTCTTTTCACCTTAACTTGATTTTATTTCAAACAAATCTCATTTCAACCTACAAATCTATTTGATTAATTATTATAAATTAAAGTCCAAATTTAATTCATTCACTACTAAATTAACCAATTACAAGCTCATTTTCAATTTATTTTACCTACCTGGGTTTTGTTTGCAATTCAAACCATGTCTAATATAATTGAATTTCATTCGACAACACTTCCCTTATTCTAATTTACTTGCAAATTTCATTAAATATTATTCATATCACACTTGAATTTTATTTGTAATTCAAACTATCACTATTTTTATCCAATTCCATTTTTTTTACAACATCTTTTCTAATTTAATTCATTATAAAATCCAAGTCGAATTCTATTTACAATTCGAATTCATTTCCAAACTCCATTATTAATTTACAATCCATTTTATTCAACCGAATTAAATTCTATTAATATATTCTATCAAATAATTATTTAGCTAATTAGCTTACCTCCAACCATTATTAAAAAAATTACTTCATTAAATTTTCCCGAGTTAAATCTTATTTATAATTCCAGTTTGGATTCCCTTATATTTTCCCAAAATTCCAACACTTTTATTTTAAAATTTAGAAATACCTTTAAACTCACATCATTTATTAAAATAGACTTTTATAAAAATACTTCTTATAACTCGATGTCTCAATCAGTCCATCCTTGTTCTCATAGAAATTCTGTCATACTTTGATCAGGCGTAGGACTAAAAATCTATAAGTACTTGGTAAACCCGTTTTCAATACCCAGTGAAAATACTTGGAAAATAATTTTATTGAAAATATAGAAAATAGTTTTTGAAAATAGAGGGAATATCTTTGGTGAAAATGCTCTGGAGATCATCACTCCCATCCATGGTCGCAGTTAACCCGATGGTTACATTGACATCCCGACAAAATCCATAGATAACTGTAGGCCTCTGCGCCCCTCGATTACACCATGGAACCCGCTACAGATCGCAGCTACAACTACGGCTATGTAGCTATCACAGCAAAAACCCATATAACTGTAGGCATTAGTGACCTCGAATTTCACTGCCAAAAAATGAAACTTCTCCACTCCATTTGACCATAGATCGCAGTCTACCGATGTTGCGTTGCCTTCCCGGCAAAATCAAGTGTAGACTGTTGGCACTCATTCTCCACACGATTTTCGCTATGGTCCCCACAGTAGATCGCAGTGACATCGAGTTACACCGTTGTCACAGCATAACCCAAATTCCCCTGTAGGCATCAGCGTCCTCCACTTTCGCTACCCAATAATCCTCAGGAACTAGTTTGTCCGGACTCCTCACAGGATCAACTTAAGAACCCCCCTTGGGGCTCAAGGCAGCACCACCCGGTGGCACTCCTGAGAAGTTCATTTCAAGGGAGCGCCTATTTCCCCAGAGCTATCATCAAAACACTTTATACAATACATATAGTATCTTTCAAATCATACACCTAGTATGATCTCATACAAGGATCCTTTACACAAAATTGATTATCCCAAAATCGATGATTCTCAAACTAAGCTTTCCAAATCTCAATATTGATTTTACCCAAAAATCAAAATCCTTTCCCAATCCAAAGGTTCCCAAAACCTTTTCCAAAATCCTCATAAGATCCTTTATATATATTAAAACTTTGGATCATTTCAATCTTGTATATAACTCCTTTTATACTTCGAACACTTTCAAAAATCCTTTTTCTTCCAGCAATAAATTAAACAATGGGAGATTTATCTTATATAACAAAGATATATAACTTTGTTTAATCAAAATAAAATATTTAAATTTGATTACTCTTTTTAATATCAATTTCATTCAAATCCTACGATGTACACATATCGTCCGTACGCTATACAAATCTGATGGCCCACTCGATCACACAATTCCACTTCCGAACTAGTATCGTCCACCCGACTTCCTAGTGCGGACTCAGATCTGATTTCTTGATCAGAAACCGTAATTCTCCTTGCATAGCCATAACTATGATAGAGAATATTAAGAACCAATCAACAATCCATATCCAGGTCCCCGTCGAAAATCGAGTGAAAAATCCAAACTCGGATCGATAAACTATCTCGAAATTCTGTGCTCGAATCTGAATCAAATCTCTATGCGAATAGAATAATATACGTACATCCCACGTATTTCTTTTCATTGATCATCAGCCAAATCAATTCTCTTTCCATTCACATTTCCTTTAATTCTCATTCACTTAATTACAATTGCCTTAGTTCTCATTGAATTATCACTTCAATTCTTATCTTGGTTGGGTATTTAAATCAATAACAGTTTGAACTTCGACCAGTTTATACTTACAAAATAGCTTGAAAATTTTCAAAATAGATAAGTAGTTGAAAAATAATTATTAGTTTGCAAATTAGCTATAAAATAGTTAATGTAACGACCCATATTTTACGTGTCGATAAATCATAAAATAGATGCATTAAGTCGTTTAGATTATGAGTCGACCATAGCTTAAGTCGTATGGAAGTTAACTCGTGTGGTGCTTAAGTCATGGGTAGCTTGGGTCGTGTGAACGAGTTAGAGAGGGTAGCGACCTGGGAGTTAGCGGTGTTAGCGACCTAAGAAAGATGAGTCGGTTGAACGACTTAAGACAGTGAGCGGGTTAGTAGATTGGAACGACTTAAGGGGTTGCCGAGTTAAGAGATAGGTCGTTGGCGACTTAAGACAGTTAGCGAGTTATAGGATGTTACGACCTAATGGGAGTTAGCCAACCTAAGTTAGTTGCCGACCTAAGAGAGTTACGACTTAAGGGTTAGCAAGTTAGTGAATTGAGCGACTTATAGGATGGAACGACTTAAGTATTGAACGAGTTAAGGTTAGGTCGTTAAGAGGTTAAGTCGTTAGGACCTGGTGTCTGTGATAGGTCGTAACTCGCGCGCGAGTTAGGTCGCGAACATGTTGGGTCAAGCCTGTGTTGAGTCGCGTGGGAACTGGAGACGTTAGGTCGTGAGTCGTTTGATGGCTTGAGTCGGTAGGGTTGCTAAGTCGTTGAGCCGTGGAGTGAAGGATCGTAGGTTGTAGCTCGCGAGGGCATTAAGTCGTGTGTTGTCTCTCGTGTTAAGTCGGCAGTGGGATAAGCTGTTGAGTGGTGAGTCGTGTGTGATGTGCAGGGTGTGTTAGGCCGTGAGTTTTAGGTCGTTACCGACTTATGTTAAGTCGCGTGTGTGCTTGGGTAGGATAAGTCGTATGCCGCATGCTTTTGGGTCTCAGGTCTTGAGGTTGGGTCGCTAAGTCGCGAACGACTTAAAAGTTAGGTCGTGGACGACCTAAGGGGGCGGCGACCTAAGGATTTCCAGCCTATAAATAGAGGGGTTTGGCTCACTTTTTGGCACCGGATTTTGAAGCGACGAAGTGCTGCCATTTTGAGAGCTCGACTACAACACTTCTTCACTTCTTTTCTCCACTCTAATCTAGTGATTCCTTCCATCTAAATTGAAGATCAAATCGAAGATCCAAGAGCCAAAGTTGAAGATCTTCATCCAACGAAGAGAGATTTCATCGTTTGAAGCGAGATTTTTCCGGATCAAGCTTAGTTCTTTGCTGTCTAGATCTGAAGTTTGTTGTTTTTGAGGTGTTTAGGCGATTCGGTGAGTGGTAGTTAACTCTCACACGGACCTAAGGGAGTATATTGGATTGGTGGCTTGTTTATGTGTTAAAGATAGTGATTTCTTGCATTTTCCCTAAGTATGCATGTAGATCTATCATCTATGAAGTTTTGACACCTATTTTGCTACATGTTAACTTATGCAAGTTTATTCATCAAGTTGTAGAGACATTTGCCTATTATTCACACTTATCAGATTTGGACACTTTAATTACCAAATTGCCGTTTCCTTGTATGATTGCTCATTAAACCTTGTTTGAATATTTGATTGTTTGGATTAATGATTGTCTTGATTGATTGTTTACAGTTAGTTGATTTATGGTTGGATCTAGACAAGTATGGTCGAAAAGGATTCAAAAGCTAAGGGAGAGGCTAAGGGATGAGAAAAGCGGCTTGTGGCATATGTATCGGATAATGAAGCTCATATGGACGGATATGATGACGATGTTGTGATGGAGCTTTGCTATATTAAGATGAGGCGAAGCATGATGTGATGTAGCCTTGGCATAATCCAGACGGGATCATTCCAAGCATGTTGATAACTCAAGGGATGGTTCGAGTTGGTTGATAATGGATTGCTCGAGAAGTAGCTTGGGCTAGTATGAGAATAGTCGTCGAGGAGGATGACTAGGAGGCTTGGATTTCATTGTTGTTGAAGGTTCTAGTAATTTCAAAGCAAGAGTACATAGGATGCCCAAACGATTACAGGTAGGTGGTCGGGACACCCAAAAGACTACAGGTAGGTGGTCGAGTACTCTGGGCAGAGTAGGTAAGTCCTAGCACGGGTCACGATGACGTGCAGAGTTTATCTAGAACCGGGGTTACCATTAGCCCATGACAGGCGGTCATTCAACTAACGGTGAATTCAAAGCAATGATAACAGTGATAGCCAGAGTCATGGATGTTTGGTTGTATCATCAATCGGCCTCAAGAGCGGTGTTTTCTGGGTGCTTATCTGATCTTGGTTTAGGCCTTGGGGGTTTGTATTTGGAAAACATCGACCTTGACTCGAGTGATAATTACTTTACTTTAAATGTCCGCTTTGTTATGCTTGTTTCTGCTTTGTGGGTCTGGGGGCTATCACTGTAGAAAGAGGTGGGGTGGGATGGTTGGGTGCCTATTCCTTTTATCCTTTATGCTCTTTTGGTATGTTTGATAGTTAATTTACTGCTCACTAAGACTGTTGTCTGACTCAAGGTTTTATGTTCAACTCTTATTACCTTGGGCTGTTCATCCATGTTGGGATGGGCAGACTAGGTAGCAGGTGACAGGTGCTGTTCTTGGCTACCAACGTTGTTGATGACGAAGACGAGCTGGAGGCTTTTGCATATTGTTTTCCTACTATATGTACTGGATGTTCCGCTGTTTGTTTGATACTCTGAGTGTTATGTAGTGAGGCTTGATGTATTGAAAATTCAGATGATTGTATAAAACTATTATGAGTTTATATGATGAGACTTCTGTTCTATAGAGCTTCACTATGTATATTTTCTATTGTATTTTATCCATGCGCTGTGAGTAATACGATAGAGCCTGCCGTTTTATCTTACCTTGACTATCGTCCATGGCTGTCTGGCACACTTTTCAGCGCACCATTCCCTTGTTTCGCGCGGGAGTCATGGGCGGTCGTCACAGTTAACTAATTGTAAAATAGTCGGAAAATAGTTGAATAGTTTCAGGAATTTTAAATAATTATAAAATAGTTGTAAAATAGAAATTAGTTTGTGAAATAGTTGAAAAATAGTAATTAGTTTAGAAAACAGTTGAAAAATTGTTAAACAACTCCAAAAATAATTGTAAAACAAGTATAAAATAATTTGGCTTCAAGAAAGAAAAGTTGTATATATTTAATAGCTTGGAAAAATAAGTTTATATCAAAAAAAATTATATTGAAAATAGTCAAGAGTCAACTGTACACTTCCCCAACAATTCAACTTAAATTTCCACTTACATATAATTGACTCAATTCTAACTTGAATAACTTCAATTTCTATTAAAATTTGATTAAACCCAATTCAAGTTGAATCAATCTTGATTCCTTTCCCAATTTAAATTAAATTCCATTTTAAATTATTGTTACTTATGCATTTCAAGGTTCAAATAAGAGTTCAATACAATTTTATTTTCAAATCTTAATTTATTATTAAATTTTCTCTTCCAATTTGAAGCCAATTCTTAAACAATTTTAATATACAAACTCAATTATTCAAATTTTCAGTTTAAAGTGATTCCATATCCTTAATTTCAAATTAAAGTTAGATTTTCCTTTTTATCTCAATAATGGATATATTACCATACTTCATTTCTCATTCATTTAAACAAATCCAATTCGCAATTTAAGGATTTTTACTAACAATAAGATGATATTATCCAAAAAAATTTGAAACGTCCATCCCTTTCCAATTTTCAGATCTCAAACCCATTTTGAGATCACACAAACTACCAATTCAAATTAACCATTTAACTTTCCAAGTTAAATTCCAATTTCATCTTAAAATTTCCAACTCAAGTTGTTCCTTCAAACTTATTTAACTTCTCCCAAGTTAAATTCGATTTACTTAGTCCAGTCAACCTCATTCAATCCTTACACTTCACAATAATAATCTTCCCACTTAAATACTTATCACTTGGGCATCACATCCCATTCCAAAGTTTCAAACTCAATATTTAGAGTTTATTAAAACTATTTTTGATTTATGTATATTCCTTATTCATACATATTATTTCCTTTACACATGAGATTTTCCTAAAATTTTAGACCACTTTTGGTTTTTAATTCTAATCAAATTTTCAAACAACCCATTGTTCGCAACAAGTCCCAGTTATCCAATTAATACTTATTTATTATTTTTCATTTTCAATCAAATAAATTTTAATTTGGTTGTATTTCTATTTCTACTTAATTTTATTCCAACTCAAGACTTCAATTTGGTTGTATTATATTACTTCTTAATTTTAATTTCAATAATCTAACAACTAATAGGAAATATTGCTTTGTAAATCAAATATATTTTTATCTACAATCATTAAAAACCTTTATATAAGAAAATAACAAGTAAGCGCTCATATATATGTATATATACTCAATCCATTCTAGAGTACTACCGACTCTACTTAATGAGTACTCCCACCAGAGCCAAGGTTCTCGCTTAACCTTCGGCTTTGATACCAAATGTAACGACCCAAAATTTTCGCACCCGAAAATTCCGGATAGTTATGAAAAAGAAGAAAAAGATACAATAAGAAGAAGATCAGAAACAACATCTCACATTCATAGCGGATAAAATATAATAAATAATAACTATTTACAGAAGGATACCATATCTGTCAATTACAATTTTAATACATCAGAGTTACACATATACTCAAACACTGGACATATGCAAATCAACATGTCTCAGATTTTATTATAATACAGCGGAAAATACTCTACATGTTCCTGTCATCCAGCTCACCTCCTGAGCTCTAGAACGTTCTTACTTGAAAATCAGTAATACTCAGTCTGACCCGAGCATTACACCAAAATAACACCCGAGTCAGGCTGGAAACCAGCGTGAGTAAACCCAATTAACATGGAATACCAAAGCAATCAACTTATATAAACCTGGGAAACTTATATCAATTTACCAAGCCACAAAATTATTATAGACAACACTTATTCCACATATAAGTTTCTAAATACCCAAGATTTTCCAATTCCTCCAAATCATTTCACTCCAGTATATAGATTTCACATATCAATCTTATAAACATTCGAAGTGGTTTCCAGTATTTACCCAATACCTGACCCCGATCTCTTCGAATCTCATATCATCCTGTCCCAAGTTATCCAAATGAAATACACAACATTTCACATCAGAGTTATCAACTCCTTCAAATCATCCAATACTATTCAATCATTCGAAAGAAAAATTTATCACACACGAATCAATTCAGTTGATTCTAATTGAATTTCAAACCTTAATCACTTAGATTCCTTCATTAATTAATTCCAAAACAATTAATTAATTAACCCTTCCCTATCCATTCATCTTAATTAATCACCCTGGATTAATTATCCTTCAATTATATTCCAGTAATTATCTTTAATTAATTTCGCGATATTAATTATTCTTAACCCAAAATCAATAAGTAATCTTAATTACTTCATGAATTAATTAACTATTTCAATTACATTAATCCTTAATTACTTATATTAATTAACTTCTTTTAAGACACTTATTTTTGATTAATTCATCTTAATTAACCAATCTTTAATTACATCGTTGATTATATAAATTTATGATTTCCAACTATATTTCAATTTGTCCTAACCTAAATTAATTACATTAAATAATTAATCATTAATTAAAACCGCAGATATTAATCATTCTTGATTTAGCTCAAACTATAATTATCTACCTTTTATTTACTTCATTAAATAATTTAATTACTCATTTTATAATAGAAGCTTAAAGAAATTTAAAACCAAATTTATTTTTAAGTTTAATTCGGTTTACGATTGCACTTTGACATTCAAGTTATTCAAAACACTTAATTTTTTAAAACTTATTTGTTAGATTTAACTTTGATTTAGGACTTGTTTTTAAATCTTTACTTTACAATTTAACTCCAGTTTTAAATATCACTTGTATTTCTTTCCAATTCATTTTTATTTTATTCTATAATTATTTCACTTTCAAATTTTTCACCTTTATATTTCTTCCAAAACTCCAACTTTATATATTTCGATAATTCAGGGTACCGAAATACCCAAGCAGCCCACTGCATTCGATCTTCCAATTACGAAAAACATTCGTTACAGAGTATCAATCATTCCAGTATATACTATATACCACTATATAATATAGCACATCAATTCAATTAAACCATTCAACCAATCATTTAAATTTAACCACTTAAATTTAAATAAAAAAATCCAGAAGCGAGAGATTACTCACCTTTGATTTTCGATTTGCAAATCCGATCTAATCTCGACTTGGCTTCATGATTTCGACCTTGTATAAACATTTTATAGTGTATTAATAACTGGATCTAATTTGACAAAATATTTTTAACATTAAATAAATTTTAATTAACTAGTTTTAAATAATTGTTCTCATTTTTGAAATGAAATCTACTGGGATAATAAAACTCTAAATTTAACTTTATTATTAGATTTTGGTAAACAATTTAATTTACAAGTTTAAACCTATTAAAGAATCCACTAATTTTCTTCAAATTCTACCGGCATTTTAAAGTTTCTTAATTTAAAAATCTTACATCTATTATATTCTTACTGTTTAAATATAATATGTGAGTTGATAAATATATATATATTAAATTAACTTTTGAAAAAGAAAAAAAGAAATGAACTACAGTATGCTTAATCCTTTACTGTGAACAACGAACACGTTCAGAAAATGCCAGAAATTCCACCATAGTGCTCGAGCTCGAGCTCGATTCCACCTCACGATGTCGACATCGAGCCACGACCCAACCTACTTGTCTTCCACCTGCGACTGCAAATTCCCCCCCTCTGCCTTGATCGTTTGCAAGCCAAAACCCTAGTTCGAACCCTTCTGCACGGCCACATCCTACTGCAAAATCGACATCCTCACGCTACTTCATCGGCCGTTGATATCGCGACTCCAACTCGCGATCCTTCCTATTGCTCGGTGCTGCACTTCGCAAGCGACGTCCCTAAAAATTTCAGCGAACCCTGCCTCCATCGAAGCTCGCTTCTGACATCGCCACGCCCGCAAAACCCTCACCTTCCTTGCCGAAACTGAGGTTGTCGAACTCGAGCAATAGCTCGTTCATTTTTCCCAAATGAGAACGATTCGTCTGAATGCGATTTCGAATTTCGTTCTGAAAAATGATTTTCAATTTCGAGGAGGCCGGCTTCGGCCATTTTTTTATATTCGTTCGATTCTGCTTGAAGATTCGAGAAGGGGAACGGATGATAAATATTGATTTGGGTAGCTTGCTGCGTACGATTGTTTATATAATTAAATATTGAAAATATCTCGTGTCGCACCGTGAAATTTCGAGCCCCGAATCAGACATGCCGATAGGCGTTTATAAGGTTTTACCCGCATTTCAAACACAATGGAACATGTTTCGGGAGCTAATTCAATCATATGTGCGAGTTACGGAAATAAACGATCAATTTTAAATTAAATCGATTAAAATAGTTCTAAGCGTTTTGAGCTGCCATGGTCAAACGACAATTCCGATTGCTACGAGTATTGAAATCCAATAAAAACTAACTATTACGGATCAAATGGAACTGGTTTCGTCGAATTCCGAGACTATGCCTCGGAAGGCTATTTTTAAATATCGATTTAAACGATATATTATTAAAAATAAACTAACCGCCTTTAAATTAAATTTCAACCATTCTATTATTTTCATTATCATCATTATAAATTTTATAAGCCTTCAAATTATTTTAAACAGGCTTAGAATCTCAGATTCAACAATTTATCCAATTTTAATTATTAAATTCAATATTTAAACTATATAATTTAATGATTTAATTATCAAGTAAATATTGATATCTGGAATTCAAGTAAAAATTAACTTTTAAATATTTTAAAATTAATTAACTATTCAAATTTTAAATTGTTAGAAATTCCGGGTCGTCACATATATCGATTTCATCTTTAATTCAAATTAATATAGATTGAAAGTAAATTTTAAGGAACAGCAGATTAAAAAAAATAAAATAAAAATATGTATAAGATTTCGAGAAAGAAAAACAAGATATATATATATATAGGGATAGAATTTTTATGTACAATAAGCTAGGAAAGTTTACTTTTTTATTTACTGTAACAACCCACATATTTTACGGTTGAATATCAAAATATTTTATTTCAATATTTTATCTTTAGTTGGATTTTAGTTTGAAAAGTTACTTTTTGCATACGGTCGAATTAGGACTCTGAACCACTTCCATTGGGTCCAAAACGCCGTTTGCGATCTTTTTGAGTATAAACTTTGATGTGTTTGGAGTTAGTGGAATCTTGCCACTTATTCACTTTAGGCTTTGGGTTTGGTTTAGCCCATAAGACTAAGCTATTAACTCTAGCTCAACTCCCTTCCCTTCGTAACTTCACTTTCATTTCCTAACACTCAAGCTTCATCAAAAATGGAGGAAGGAATGAGAAATTAAAACTCCAAGCTCAAGTTCATTTGCAAATCCAACATCTAACTCCAAATTCAAAGAGAAGCCATTTGATTCTTCCATTGCTCTCAAGCTCTTTCTTCATTGATTTTGTGTAAAGGTGAGATTTTTATCTCACATCTTTGTCTATAACTATCTTGGTTGTTAGGTATGAATTCCTGACACTTATTCATGTGCATTTGCTTTTGGTTTGGATTGAATTGGTGAAAATCCCAATTTTTAGTGTTTTGGGTTCAAATCTTTAAAAATCCAACCTTTGATGTTCAAACACGTTTTTGATGATGCATCGAGGAGCCAATATGATCGGGTAGCCGAGGGGTGTAATCCCCTAGCGTTCGTGCTCGATCGGATGCAAATTGAGAGAGTTTGCAATTTTATTACATAGGTCGTTTTCGGCCTGCCGCTAGGTCGCTCGGCCTGCAACCACAAAGACACTCGGCCTTTTGCGCATAGGTCGTTCCACCACTAGGTCGCTCGGCTAGGTCGTTGCATCCACTAAGTCGCTTTGACTTTCTGCAGCTAGGTCGCTCCGTGTTAGCTCGCAACCACTAGGTCGCGCTATGTTCTTGGGTCGCGCCATGTTCTTAAGTCGCTTGCGCCTTAGGTCGCACTCCTTAGGACGCATGCTACTCCTATGCTGTTACCTCCTTAGGTCGTATGTACCATAGGTCGTTAGACTCGGCCATGTTAGATCGCTCGGCATTACTTAGGTCTCTTCACTAGGTCACACAGCCTATTCTCTAACTTAGGTCGTTTTCGGCCTGCACTACGTCGCTCACCCATGTGTTAGGTCGCGCCATACATTGGGTCGTACCATGTTAGGTCACTTGCCTATTTTATGCCGCTACCGACTTAGGTCGCTCGGCAGTTAGGTCGCACCACTTCCTTAAGTCGCTCAGCCTGCACTTATGCCGCTACAACTTAGGTCGCTCAATTGCTAGGTCGCGCCGTGTTGATTCGTTAGGCTATTTCCATTTTGATGAATTTGGAATCGAATTCTTTGGATTTTTATATACATCTTTGAATGTGAATATTTGTGATTAATTGTTTCTACGATCATTTTTGTGATTTGTTATTTTAAAAATATAAAGGTTTCAATACTGGTAATAAATATCAAAACTCTTTTATCAAAATGATTTCAACTCTATTTTCAATATCAAGCATGTTTATAAGACCGTTTTCCAATCTACTAGTATATACAAACTTTACCTCACTCGTATGAGAAATCTAATTCAACGACTTCGTAAAACAAGTGGTATGAAACGCTTGTGTTTACTTCATTGGTTAATTCTTGGATTTGTTCGATTGAATCTCTTGTGACAATTTTCGAGTGGAGATCTACAATTTGTTCGTAAATATTTAAGTCAAGCTAGTGGTTATGGGACATGAAGCTAAGCTTATATATTTACTAGCTTACTGTAATTGACACTTCTTGATGATCGTTGATGATCATTTTTGTGATTTAGACTAGCAAATGTGTGATGTCACTTTGTCTACGAGGGAGACTAAACTCCGTTTCTATGGAGCTTCGGCTCAATTTGGTGGGGTAGCGACCCATGGTCTTTAGGCTGTTTTGTGGAGCTTCGGCTCAAAATTAGTGGTTAGTAACCATGGAATAGCGCTCCATTTTGTGATACACGTGTTGGTGAGTTTTCATGCTCCCGTTTTGTGACAGGCCTCCCCATTTTTGTGATTTCTGGATTTCCATTGATGATTTTTAGATTTTGTGTTTTCACCAATTTTCGTGATTTACATTGATATGTTTTATCAATATTTGTGCATTGGTGAATTTGTGTGTCATTAAATTTTTGTGAATAAAAATATAGAGTTTGACATTCTTTTTGATCTTTGAGAAGATTCTTGTGATATTGATTAATCTCTTGTTGATTTTCAATTACATACTTATCACAGTATGGATTTATGGTTAACATATGTTTATGTCATATCGCCTATTCTATATCATTTTATCTGATATTTATAGCTAGACTGATCCGTTTGTTATTTTCTTATTAAATAATACTCGTGTCAGACCGAGATGTTACAGGTGCTTCTGGTTGACTTCACATATGAGATTATCACCCTGACTTTTGGCTAACTACTAAGATTAGTACTTTTTGTCTAGCACTTGTAGCTATTCTTTTGTGATATTGTGGATCTTGTTTGACCACTACTCTGATGTACACTTTCATGTGTTATATTCATATCTTTTTCCGCCTTTGTGATGTGGATATCTGTGACTGATTTGTGTTATGTTTATTTCTATGCTTGTTTCCGAAGATATTATAGCCACTATGTAGTGGCTTTGAGTTTGTATCGGTATGTCGAATTTCCTCCTGAAACCAAATGCATGTTGTACTATCTGACATATTGGTACTAACATAAAGCAATTACACAGATGGTCGCTCCTCAACAGCCTTATTCTCCGCGCTAGTTGACGGCATTTCCCCGTAGTGTCCTTGGCTAGCATGGGCATTGAGGTGGGGCGTCACAGCTTGGTACCAGAGCCAAACTTCGGAACAATGTAGAATAATCTAACAAGGATCATCGTCCTAAGTCCATCTTAGGAGTCATGCTTTAGGATTTAATTCGAGTCTTCATACCTATTCATCCTATTTTCTTTATGATTCCTTGTTTATCTATCAAGATTGCTTGATATTCATTTGGTGAATAACCTTATCCTTCTTTTTTCTTTCTTTCAAAAGGAAGAGAAATGGCTAGAACTGCCCATCCCAGCGCCGGTCAATCTAGTGCTACTCCCTAAGATGGAGTATTTATGTCTGCCCAGCAGCTTCTTGATCCAGTAAGGAATGCTCAAGCAGCCGGATATAATCCGGAGTCTACTCACCCTTAGTCTGGATTTACATGTTTGTGTAGCGATTATACCAATTTGGGTGGGAAGCCTTCCAAAGGTTCTAAAACAATTATTGAAGTCCAGGCTTGGCTGAGATCATGCGATCGAATCTTTTCTCCCATGAATCTTATTGATCTTCACCGTGTTCAGGTGGCCTCTAGTATGCTCTAAGAGAGAGTATTAGAATGGTATGAGGTTCTGATTTCAGAAATAAATGAAGCGGATCTTACTTGGGAGAAATTTCGGGTATGCTTCTAGTTAAAATTTATGCCAGAGGCTGAGAAGGAGACTTTGGCTCGACGTTTCATAGACCTTGTTCAAGATGAATCTTCCGTGACAGACTATGTCGCATCATTCGAGTCACTTTCTAAATATGGGGTCGAGTACATAAACACTCCCATTGAAGAAAAACCAAAGATTTGTCTATGGCTTGAACAAAAATCTTAAGAAGCCATTACTTCTAAAGTTAGAAGTTTCTTTTTGTCAACTCGTTGATATCGCTCTTCGACTTGAAGAGGCAGATAATGAGAGTGATGTTGATGTTATGGGTGCCAAACCAAACTTCAACAACAAGAAAAGGCCTAATAAGTTCAAAGTTCCTTATCCCAATAAGAAATGGAAGCAAGTAACTTTGATGGCAAAGACTTCTACCTCTTGTAGTGAGCAATGCTACAATTATGGTTCTAGAGACCATTATGTGAACAAGTGTTCAAAGCCTCGTGCTTACCGCTATTGCAAAAGCCCGGATCATTATTTATCTTCTTGTCCCAAACTTCAAGGTAATAAGGAGGGAAAACTTAATGTTTCTCAAGCCCCTGGCAACACATCTCGTGGTCAAGGTACTTTTTAGTCTATCCTTGATGGCATTATTTTATTTCGTGGTCATCCTATTCGAGTTCTTTTTGATGCGGGTGTGTCCCATTCTTTTATTTCAAAGGAACATGTTGATACCTTTTCTTTGGATGTTATGTGTTTGATGACTTCTTTGAGAATTACGAATCCGGTTGGTGGATCCACAGCAATCAGTTTATTGTGTAAAGATTTCGAGATTATTTTGTGTGATTTTTCTTTCCGATTCGATTTGCATGTTATGCGCTACATAGGCTTTGGAATGATTTTGGGAATGGATTGGCTTAACCGCTATGAAGCCCAAATCCTATGTCCTGTGTGGACTATTCATCTTCGACATCCTCAATCTGTTAAGCGATTTCTATTGACCTTAATGATTCGGATTCCAGCTTGGATGCATCTTTATATTCTTTAGATCCTCCTGATGACGATAATGATGATGAGGAAGATATCATTTCTCTTATTCACGTTGTTTGTGAATTTTCCGACATATTTGAGCCCGTTTTAGAATTACCTCCTAAGCGAGCAATTGAGTTCAAAATTAATCTCATCCTTGGAGTTCAACCTATCACTCATCCTCCTTATCGCATGTCCAATAAGGAAAATGAGGAGATGCGCAAACAATTATCCGAATTGGAGACGAAGCAATTTATTCGCTCTAGTTCCTCGCCTTGGGGAGCTTCGGCTATTTTTGTGAAGAAATCCGATGGTACACTTTGGCTTTGCGTTGACTACCGCAAGCTTAATGATCTTACTATCAAGAATTAATATCCTTTACCTCGTATTGATGATTTATTTGATAAACTTAGTGGTGCTAGAGTCTTTTCACAATTAGACATTGCTACCGGTTTTCATCAGCTTCGTATTGCAGAGGATAGTATTCCTTTGACATCGTTCCGTACTCATTATGGATCTTATGAATGGCTTGTTATGCCATTTGGTTTAACGAATGCTCCAGCTTATTTCATTGACCTTATGAATAGAGTTTTCAAAGACTTCCTCGATCGGTTTGTTCTCATCTTTATTGATGATATTCTTGTGTATTCTAAAACCGAGGAGGATCATGAAAAACATCTTCAGATTATGTTGGAAACTTTTAGGAGCAAACATTTGAAAGAAATTTTTTCTAAATGCCACTTTTGGCAATCTAGTGTGAAGTTTCTCGGTCACATTATTTCCAAAACCGGAATTTCCATGGATATCCTTCAAAGATTGAAGCGATTCAAAATTGGAAAAGACCGGAGAGTGTGACGGAGATCCGTAGTTTTCTTGGATTGGCAGGTTATTACCGCCGTTTCATAAAGGACTTTTCCAAAATTTCTGTACCTCTTACTAGTTTGACAAAGAAGGGAGTTAAATACATTTGGTCGGACAAATGTGAAGCTTCTTTTCAGAAATTAAAAGAACTCCTTTCCGATGCTCCTACTCTTGTGATTCCCGTGGGAAACCAAGATTTTGTAGTTTATACCGATGCTAGTCGCATTGGTTTGGGTGCCATTCTTATGCAAAGAGAACGAGTTATTGCTTATGCTTCTAGGCAATTGAAGCCAGCCGAGACTAGATATGCCACTCATGATTTAGAACTCGCGGCTATTGTTTTCGCGCTTCGTATTTGGCATCATTATCACTTAGGAGAAAAATTTATTCTTTACACCGATCATAAATTCTTGAAGTATCTATTTTCTCAAAAGGAACTTAATTTGCGTCAACAACGTTGGCTCGAACTTCTTGCAGCTTATGATCTTGATATTCTTTATACTCCCGGAAAGGAAAATCGAGTTGCGGTTGCACTTAGTCGTAAGCAACAAGCGGTTGTCTCTATGATGATATCTGAATGGAATGTTCTCGGAATTCTATCCACTTGTGAGATTCGAGATTGTGTTTATGATTTATGTTCATCTCTTGTTTTATGTAGCCTTGAGGCCCATCCTTCTCTTTTAGACCGCATTCTTGAAGCTTAAAAGATAGATGCCAAATTGGCTCTTCTTGGCCAAAATTTTAGGGATAAAATTGATATCGATGGTTTGAAAGACTTTGATATTGATTCTCGTGGCGGTATTCGGAAATTTGGTAGACTTATCGTGCCAAATATCAGTGGTCTTCGTAAAGACATTTTAGAAGATTCTTATTGTTCTAAATTTACCATTCATCTCAGTAGTAGTAAAATGTACGCAGACATGAACCGTCTTTATTATTGAGAGGGAATGAAATATGATATTGCTAACTTTATAAAATGTTGCATGACTTGCCAACTTGTCAAGGCCGAGCATCAAAGGCCCGGTGGGTTATTGCAACTTTTAGAAATTCCAATTTGGAAGTGGGACCAAATTTCCATGGATTTTATTGATGGCCTTCCCTGTTCACTTTCGGGTCATGATAGCTTATGGGTGATAGTCGATAGACTTACTAAATCCGTTCATTTTATTCCCGTTCGGTCCAATCGAACAGTTCCTCTCTTGGCCAAACTCTTTATCAAAGAAGTTGTTAAATTGCGTGGAGTTCCTACTTCTATTGTTAGTGATCGTGATCCATTGTTTACTAGTGGGTTTTGGAAGAGTCTTCAAAAACCTTTGGGAACGAAGCTTAATTTTAGCACCGCTTATCATCCCCAGTCCGATGGACAAACTGAGCGTGTGAATCAAACTCTTGAAGATCTTCTTCGTGCATGTGTTCTTGATTTTGGTGGAAGTTGGGAAGATCATATTTCTATCGTTGAGTTTTCCTACTATAATAGCTTCCAATATAGTATTGGTATGGCACTTTTCGAGGCACTCTATGGAAGACCATGCCGATCTCCTTCTTGTTGGCTTGTGGCCGGTGAGAAGCTAGATTTAGGTCCAGATTTTATTCGTGATTCCACAGAGAAGATTGACCTTATTTGTCATAGGATGAAAGAAGCGTAGAGTAGACAAAAATCCTATGCCGATAAACGGAGAAGGAAATTAGAATTTTCTGTGGGAGATCTTGTGTTTATTCGTGTTTCACCTATGAAGGGTGTTGTACGTTTCAGTCGATCGAAAAAGTTAGCACCTTGATATATTGGTCCATTTCCCATCACCGAACGTATTGGTTCCATGGCTTATCGCCTATTATTACTGGCTCAGTTTTCTGCTATTAATGACGTGTTTCACATTTCCTAATGATGAAAATGCTTTCGAGATTCCGATTCTATTATTGAGTCTGGTGTTGTGGAAGAAATTGAAGTTTCACCTAATTTAACTTATGAGCAACATCTTATTCGTATTATTGCTTCGGAGGTCAAACGCCTTCGAAATAAAGATGTTCCGCTTGTTAAAGTCCAATGGTCCTCAAATCCTAAGGATTGCTCTTGGGAGTCTATGGAGTTCATCGAGCGAACACATCCGGACTTACCTTCCCGTGCTCTATGAGGTGAATTTCTTATTTTAAATTTCTTTTGTGTTGATATGCTTTCGTGGTTGTTACCTTGTATTTTCTTCTTAAATATTGCGAGGACGCAATTTATTTAAGAAGGGGAGTCTGTAACAACCCGCATATTTTACGATTGAATATTAAAATATTTTATTTCAATATTTTATCGTTAGTCGAATTTTAGTCCGAAAAGTTAATTTTTGCATACAGTCGAATTAGGACTTGGAACCACTTCCATTGGGTCCAAAACACCGTTTGCGATCTTTTTGAGCATAAACTTTGATATGTTGAGTTAGTGGAATCTTGCCACTTATCACTTTGGGCTTTGGGTTTGGTTTAGCCCATTAGCCTAAGCAATTAACTCTAGCTCATCCCCCTTCCCTTCATAACTTCACTTTCATTTCCTAACACCAAAGCTTCATAAAAAATGGAGGACAGAATGGGAAATTAAAATGCCAAGCTCGTGTTCATTTGCAAATCCAACATCTAACTCCAAATTCAAAGAGAAGCCATTTGATTCTTCCATCGCTCTCAAGCTCTTTCTTCATTGATTTTGTGTAAAGGTGAGATTTTTATCTCACATATTTGTCTATAACTATCTTTGATGGTTAGGTATGAATTTCTAACACTTGATCATGTGCATTTGCTTTTGGTTTAGATTGAATTGGTGAAAATCCCAATTTTTAGTGTTTTGGGTTCAAATATTTAAGAATCCAATCTTTGATGTTTAAACAGGTTTTTGGTGATGCATCGGGGAGCCAATACGACCGGGTAGCCGAGGGGCGTAATCCCCTAGCGTTCGTGCTCGATCGGTTGCAAATTGAGAGAGTTTGCACTTTTATTACTTATGTTATTTTCGGCTTGCTGCTAGGTCGCTCGGCCTGCAACCACAAAGACACTCGGCCTTCTGCGCATAGGTCGTTCCACCACTAGGTCGTTCGGCTTGGTAATTGCATCCATTAAGTCGCTCGGACTTTCTACAGCTAGGTCGCTCTTTGTTAGCTCGCAACCACTGGGTCGCGCCATGTTCTTAAGTCGCTTGCGCCTTAGGTCGCACTCCTTAGGCCGCATGCTATTCCTATGTCGTTACCTCCTGAGGGCGTATGTACCTTAGGTCGTTAGACTCGGCCATGTTAGATCGCTCCGCATTACTTAGGTCGCTTCACTAGGTCGCACGGCCTATTCTCTAACTTAGGTCGTTTTCGGCCTGCATTACGTCACTCGCCCATATGTTAGGTCGCGCCATACTTTGGGTCGTACCATGTTAGGTCGCTCGCCTGTTTTATGCCGCTACCGACATAGGTCACTCGGCAGTTAGGTCGCACCACTTCCTTATGTCGCTCGGCCTACACTTATGCCGCAACAACTTAGGTCGCTCAGCTGCTAGGTCGCGCAGTGTTAAGTCGTTAGTCTATTTCCATTTTAATGAATTTGGAATCGAATTCTTTGGATTTTTACTTACATATTCGAATGTGAATTTTTGTGATTGATTGTTTCAACGATCATTTTTGTGATTTGTCATTTTAAAAATATAAATGTTTCAATACTAGTGGTAAATATCAAAACTCTTTTAACAAAATGATTTCAACTCTATTTTCAATATCAAGCATGTTTATAAGACCGTTTTCCTATCTACTAGTATATACAAACCTTTACCTCACTCGTATGAGAAATCTAATTAAACGACTTCGTAAAACAAGTGGTATGAAACGCTTGCGTTTACTTCGTCGGTTAATTCTTGGACTTGTTCGATTGAATCTCTTGTGATAATTTTCGAGTGGAGTTCTACAATTTGTTCGCAAATATTTAAGTTAAGCTTGTGGTTATGGGACATGAAGCTAGCTTATATATTTACTAGCCTACTGTAATTGACACTTCTTGATGATCGTTGATGATCATTTTTGTGATTTAGACTAACAAATGTGCGATGTCTCTTTGTCTACGAGGGATACTAAACCACGTTTCTATGGAGCTTCGGCTCAATTTGGTGGGGTAGCGACCCATGGTCTTCGGGCCGTTTTGTGGAGCTTCGGCTCAAAATTATTGGTTAGCAACCATGGAATAGCGTTCCATTTTGTGATACACGTGTTGGTGAGTTTTCATGCTCTCGTTTTGTGATAGGCCTCCCCCTTTTTGTGATTTCTGGATTTCCATTGATGATTTCTAGAATTTGTGTTTTCACCAATTTTCATGATTTACATTGATATGTTTTATCAATATTTGTGCATTGGTGAATTTGTGTGTCATTAACTTTTTGTGAATAAAAATATAGAGTATGCCATTCTTTTTGATCTTTGAGAAGATTCCTATGATATTGATTAATCTCTTGTTGATTTTCAGTTACATACTTATCACAGTATGGCTTTATGGTTAACATATGTTTGTCATGTCTCCTATTATATATCATTTTATTTGATATTTATAGCTAGACTGATCTGTTTATTATTTTCTTAATACTCGGGTCACACCGAGATGTTACAAGTGCTTCTGCTTGACTTCACATCTGGGATTATCACCCAGACTTTTGGCTAACTACTTAGATTAGTAGTTTTTGTTGTATACATTTGAGATATAGACTCGTTGATGTATCCATATTCTTTTGTCTAGCACTTGTAGCTATTCTTTTGTGATATTGTAGATCATGTTTGACCACTACTCTGATGTACACTTTCATGTGTTATATTCATATCTTTTTCCGCCTTTGTGATATTGTGTTATGTTTATTTCTATGCTTGTTTTCGAAGATATTATAGCCACTGTGTAGTAGCTTTGAGTTTGTATCGGTATGTCGGATTTCCTCCTGAAACCAAATGCATGTTGTACTATCTGACATATCGGTGCTCGCACAAAGCAATTACATGGATGGTCACTCCTCAACAGCCTTATTCTCCACGCTAGTTGACGGCATTACCCCGTAGTGTCCTTGGCTAGCGTGGGGATAGAGGTGGGGCATCACATTTACTGTGACAAGATAATGAAGGGATAGGATTTTGAAATAGGAATTTTAAACAGTTTGAATTGAAAAGTTTATATAAAAATTAGTTTTAAAACCTATACAGAATATTTTTATAAGTATGTGTGTGTATATATATATATATATAGTTTCAAAGAGAAAAAAATAAATATACATCGATACGTCATAAAATTTACTTGATTATTTTAAAAAATAAGTCATTGGGGAGATTAGCTAAATTAATTATTCTTGTACCGTAAATTTTTATTTATTATGACGAAAATTACTAAATAGAATAATTTGGCTAATTAAATCTATCTAATAGGAAAATTATTATTAGACTAGTTCAAATTAAAAGTGTTAATTAATTAAATCTATTGAAAGAAATTGATTGTTCGATAAATCATATGAATTGTTTGTTCTAGGTCAAAAAACGGAAAACCAAGGCAACAAAGAAGTGGATTGTAAATAAAAAGCAAAGGTGAGTTAATCTCACTCATCTGGTTTTATTTAAATTTAAATGATTAAATTTAAATAATTGGTTGAATGGATGAATTGATTTGATATGCTATATTATAGTATATATTACATCTTGGAATGATTGATTTCCCGCATTTATATGGCGGATGAGATCCTATACGCCGCATAATAGCGGATGATATTATATTTAATCTCATACCGCGATATTCCACCTCGAAGTGGAATTGGTATTTTATTGTGCTAACATCTGTGGATGCAGGGAAAAAAAGTTGGAGAGTTCCAACTGGATTCCTCAATATTTATTTAAATTATTTAATATTCTCTGTTGTGATTATTTGATATTCTATGATGAATTATGTTGGAATATTGAATGCTATGGTTTGGTTGAATATATTTGGGTATAATGAGTTACCAAAAATATATAAATTGTATTTTGGAAAGAAAATAAAAGAAGTGAATTTATAAGAGAAATAATTGTAGAAAATTTGAATAAATTAAGAATGAATTGAAAAGAAATGGAAGTGATATTAAAATACTAATAAATAACTTCGAGTATGAAAAGAAAAAGGGATTTTGAATAAACAGAAATTAATGAATTGTAAAATTAAGTGATATTATTTTAAAGGAATAAACAATTATTTTAAAATTTAAAGTTTAAATTTATTTAAAAGGATTAAGAAGTAATTTGAGAAAACTAAAATTTGTATTTTCAGTTAAAAGTATTTTAAATCATAATAAATGATTTAAATCTAAAATTTATGGATTTTGAAATAAAAGGGAGTAAATTGGAAATCAATATGGAAATTGATTCAAGTATTTGAAATTGGAAATTTAAAGAAGAATGTGAAGAGAAGTATATTTCTCTGGAGAGCCATGTACATTTTCAAAGTAAATTTTTAAATATAAGTTAAAAGTTTTAATGTTGTTTTAAAAGCATGTTTTAGGAAATTTATTATTTCTAAATGTTTAAATTCTAAATTAAGTATTTTTCAAATCTATTATCGTAGTAATTATTTAAAATGTGACTTAGTATTTTGTTTTAAAAACAGAAAACCTAGTTTTATATTTATAATGTTACCTTATTTTCAAATATTCATATAGTATGTATTTTTAACAAATTATTGAAGTAGTTTTTAACTTAAATGTTTTAAAGTATATTTCAAAGTAAAGCGTTTTTAAATTATTATAAAAATCTAAAGTTTTGTGCTTAGTGATTTCAGTGGAAATAGAAAATATTTGGGAAATTTATTCTATAAAGGAAGATAGTTTGAAACTGTTTTCAAAAGGGTTCGAAAAGTGGAAATATATCTTGTGAAGATATTTTTGGGATTATTAAATAATTTGGGAAATTATTTATTGGCTGATGGTTGTTGTGAATGTTAATTGATAGTTAAATAACCGATAATCAATATTGGCCAAATGCGCTGATCGTTTTGAAGAGACCGGGATCGGGATTTATTTCTCGAAAACAACTTCGATCCGATTTGTACGTTTTCGTGGGAAAACGAGTTCGGAGTCGAAGATGGAGCAGTGAAGTGCAAGTGCTAGTCGCTACTAATCCTTAGGATATTTCCGAAATGGATGTAGTAGGAATAGTGCCTTCGGTTCCTTTCGAACCCGGGACAGACTTGTATGGATGAATGCTTTCGAAACATCGTCAGGTGGACGATGGGCATTCTAAGGGATATGTTCTAAAAAGGTAACGCTTAGCCTCAAGTCCCATCAACCGGGAATGACTGAAAATGAGTGGAGCAAGGCTTGGTGGGTAGCACCCATTTCCGGGTAAGGTCATCCCTGTCTAGATGTCCATTTTTATTTCGGCTTATAGGTGGTTGCTGATCCCAACCGCAAGGTGATCTTACTCGGGATTATCTAGCAAGGGATAGTCCAGGTCTTGTGTTGCAGGGGGTCGGGTGTGATCCTCGGTACACTGATCTAGACCAGGTATCGTGATAGGTGGTACCCCAGTGCCTAGTCATTAGATGGAAATCCATTCCCCTATGCGCCTTTTACGAGTTTTGTTTGTATTACCCACTTTGTGGCTAGTAGCTGCAATTTAATCATGTAACAATTTCGGCTATCTTAATGAGTATTTGTATATAGACCCTATTATAATATCAGAGGATTTTAATAAAAAATGTTTTAGCTATCGTAAAATAAAAACCCGACATGTTTATTTGTGGCGTGGTCTTACGAGATGCTTTTTTTTTCAAAGGATTTTTGAAACTTTAATAATCAATTTGAGTGTGATTTCTCACGCTGGTATATCCAGACCGACTCGGGTGTTATGTAACTGTAATGCTCGGGTCAGACCGAGTATTATAGGATACTGGATATGATGCTGTGGAACTCAGGAGACGAGCTGGATGGCGATACGTACTTTCGTACTTGATTATTCTTCCGTTGTGTATCCAGTTGTATGTTATTGATGTTGAGCTCTGATGATGTACTCTGATAATGTATGTATAAACTGATATAGTATTTGTTTTTGCCGTAAAGATCTGTGATTATCTATTATATTTTATTATGCTGCGATGGTTAGATTCTGATATTGTTTTCTATTTTCTTCATCTACCTCTTCTTCTTTAACCCTAATGGTTCGTATTTCTGTTCAACTTGAGTTGATTGATGGAAAATAGCGTTGACTCAAGGGTACGGATTTGTGGGTCATTATAGTGGTATCAGAGCTTAGGTTGGTGATAACCTTGGCTCTGGTGGGGATTACTCATAAAATAGAGTCCGTAGTACTCTAGAATGAGTTTGAGTGTATTAATAGATATGAGAACATATTTGTTAGTGAATATATAAAATTGTTTTATATTTTGTTGATTGGTTTATTGAGTAATTTGTGGATTCTGGTCAATACGAGTAATTAACGTTATTGATAGGGATCTCTAAACACTTGAATAGAATAATTCGACATAGTATTGTTTTAAATAGGGTAAATGAAATAATTTTACCCAAAATTATTTTTGTATATAAAAGAAATGATTTGTCGTAAATTGTTATAGTTATATATGGATGCTTGGTTGTTAGGAATAATAATATTAAATTATTGTCATTATTGTATGAGAACTGAATAAGAAATTAAAAATAATAACCAAAGATTAAGGAAAAAAATGAATAAATAAGTGGGATTTGTAAATGTGATTCATAATTTAATAAGATATAGAAAACATAATTAAAAACTAAGGAACAAATTCCTATACAAATGAGATTTGTAAATGTAAACTATAAATGTGAATTATAGTGTGACTAATAATTAAAATAAGATAAAATTCCAAAGTAATGTTTGAATATAAAATTTAAAGAATTTGGAATTTGAAAATTTGGAAATTTAGATTCCTTTGAATTTGAAAATGATTCTCAAAAAGTTGGAAAGATAATATATATTGAGGAAATTTTTTGAATCGGATTTGAAAATCTAGAGAGATTTGGAATTTAAAAATAATTGAAGGGTTTTAAAAGAGATCAAAGAATTAAACTCTTTCGGTCACAGGAAAATAACTTCGGTGGTGACTGTAGCATCATCGATGTTCATTTTCGAGTTTCCAAGAGAGAGATTGCTACCAAATTATTTTAAATTGGAATTGTTTGCAAAGATAAATTTGATTTTAGAAATGCAAGGAATTTTGGATATAGGTGAATTCAAATGGAATTTTGAAATGTTAAAAGACTTTTTAAACTCTGCAATCTTAACTAAGAATGTTTATGGCATATTATAAGTTTGATAACTTGTAAATTTGAAATTTGTTGAAATAAAATTCAACTTGAAAGAGTCAAATTAAAGGAAGTAGGAAACAAGTATGTCAGTAAACCAATACAATGTACTGAATTAAAAAGAAGTGTGAATGGAATATAGATAAGTTGGAAACTTAAAGAAGTTTAAAAATTTGAATGGAAATAGAATGTGATTGAATCTAGTAAATAAAAGTAAAAAATTACTGGAAGTAATTTGTGGGAGGACAAATTTATTTAAATTTGTAAGCAAGTAAAATGAATACTGAAATTTAAAATGAATTAACTTGGATTGAGGAAGAAAATTGAATCAAATTGAATTAAATAAATTCGAGTTAAAATAGAATTGAATTGGAATAAAATTCTGTTGGGTTATAGGTGATATAGAATGGACTTAGATTCTTACTTGAATAAATGGAAGTAAGTTGGATAAGAAATAAGTTGGAATAAATGAATTGGAATAACTTATAAAAGGATAAAAATCCATGGAACAAAAAAAATATGCTTGGATTATAAATATGTGTAAAACTCGAGTTAAAAATAAAAGCTGAATATATTCAAACCTAGGATGAATGGAAATGTGTGGAATAGAAAACCCCAAAATAAATATTGTTTGACATTTTTCGAAAATGAAACAAAAATCCAAATTTGAATTATAAAATAAATTGAACTTAAGAAAATTAAATGAAGTGATATTTGGAATCAATATTCAAATATTGAATTTTAACCGGGGGGGGGGGGGGGGGGGACTAATTAGATAATAAATTAGTTAATAGAATGTGCAAATGGAACCTAATGTAGTCAAACAGAACTTGGATTTTTGAGTTAATAATGTAGTTTGGACATAAAACTCAAGTTATAAATTAAATTCGACTTGAATTGTTAGTGAAGTAAATATGATTGGAACTAGATTAAAGTAGGGATTGTTTTGGTTGCAAATAAAACCCAGATGAGTGGGAATAAAATTGAAAATGGCCTTGTAATCAATTGAATGAATTGAATCTGAACATTTAAATTTTATAATGACTAATCAAATGAAATTTTAGATTTAGAATGAGATTTGATTGAGATAGAATTAAGTTGAATAGAAAAGAAAAATTTACTTGTAAAATGGAAATGAGCTTAAGTATAAAATTGAATAAATTGTAGCAAATTAACTTAAGCTAAATAGATGGAGGAGAGTTGAATTGAAGTCAACTTTAACTAAGTATAATGATATTGGGTTGGATATAAATCAAGTGAAAATGAATTTTAATCGAAGTAAAATTCGGAGAGTTATAGATAATATTTAATGGAAAGAAATCCTTAAATAAATAATTATAAACCATTTAAATTGTTAAGGAATTGAAATAACTTAGAGACAATAAGAAAAATAGAATGTGTTCAAGTTTAATAGAATGGTTCTAAATGAATGCAGATAAGAAATAAAACGCAAATGGATGGATCGTGAATGAAATTGAAATGGAATGTGTCGAGCAAAATAAAATGGTTATGAATGAATTTAAATGGATGGAGTTGGAATCAATGTAAATTGGTTATAAACCTTAAGTAATTATTTATTCACATGGATATTAAAATTGAATAGAATAAATTGTCCTTTGACGTAAACGAAAATAATTAAAATTCTCTGAGTTGATAGAAGTTAAATAAATTGATAATGAGATCAATTGAATTAAATATGAATTTGATTTGTTTAAAAAATAAATTGAATGCAAGCATGTGAGTTGTTAACCTTTCGGATTAAGTAAAACGCTGTGTGATTTGGTTGTAAGCAATTAAAATTGGTAACGAAATCTTGCATGTGCTTATGAAAATGTATAGCATGCATTGTTCATATAATTCATGTTTTAGCTATGTAAGTAAAGGTTATATGTTAATAAATCGCATATATTTCGTACTTACATGTTTTAGTTGAGTAAGTACAGGTTCTGGAAGTCATTAGTCTGGATTTGATTTCGCTAACTGCTAATTAAATAAGCCGCTTGCTTAAAAGTGCAAAATAAGGTACGCCTACGCAATAAAAATAGGAAATATGAACTGTTTTTGTTTTTCCGACCATGTGGGTCGATGTATATATATTTATATCTCGTTTTAAATTGCAAAAGCTCCTCCGTACAAAGGAGACTCTGTCGAAAATTTTCGAAAATTTTGGGAGTTAGAAATTTTTTAAATTTTTTGTTAACGACAAATCGATTTCAAATTGGAAATTGAAATAAATTACTAAACGAAACTAATTTAAAATAATGACATGAATTAGTTGTAAATGGAAAATGAAATTAAACTATTTAGAGTTGAAGATAAATTGAATTCAAATGGAAATGAAAGAATCAATTTGAGTAGAAATAGATATAAACTGAAGTGGTAAGGTGAAAATAAATATAAGAAGCATATAAAATGCTTATACTAAACTTAAGAAAGGAATGGTGAATTCTTAATTGGAAAATGATATTACAAATATAATCTAAGTTAATATTTGAATAAATAAATATTGACATTTTGTAAGAAAGTCGATAAAATGTTTTTGAATGTTGTGATTGGATATTATTGCTATGTAGGATATACAGGTATTGTAAAGGAAAATTGGTTTAGATTTCAAAAGATAAATTTAAATTGCTCGACAAAAAGATATGTGTTTAAATTTTTGTGAAATTTGATTGGGTTTTTGGATCTAGCCACTTGGCTTTTTGTATTCTTTTGGAATTTGGGAGCCCGTAGAGGCCTTTTGTAGTTGTACTGAGCTAGCCGCGCAAAGAAGACGCTGGCGAAATTTTTCGGAAATTTAGAGAGTTAGAAATTTTTTGAGAACATTTTGATAATTCAAAATTTGGTTTTAAATTAAAAATTGAATGATTGAGCAAATTTGCAAGTTATGGGAGAGTTTAGGAAGTTTGTAAGAATAGTAATGGGTCTTCTATTAAAAAGATAGTTGGTAGGATGTTGAATTGTTGGTTTTGGAGATAAGTAACGAGTATTGGACCATTCTTCCTAACTAGTAATTTCGGGGATGAAATTCTTTTAAGGGGGAGGAATGTGACGACCCAGAATTTTTGAGCATTTGAAATTGGAATATTTAATTGATTTTAAATATTTAAAAATAATTTTTAACTTGAATTCAAATATCACCTTTTGTTCGGTAATTTAATTATTAAATTAAATAAGTTGAAGTTGGGTAAAATGTTGAATTTGGAGTTTTAAGCCTGTTAAAAATAATTTGAAGGCTTGTAAAATTTATATTCATAGTGCTGAAGATAGTAAAAGTGTCAAAATTGAATTTGGAAGTGCTTTGTTAGGTTTTGTGATTTTATAGTTTAAATTGAATTTTAAAATAGCCTTCCGAGGCACAGTCTCAGAATTCAACGAAACCAGTTCCATTGGATCCGTAATATTGTATTATTATCGGATTTCAAATTTTGTATTGATCGGAGTAATTTTGTCAGCGTACGACATATAAACGCGTTGAAATCTATGCTGAAAATTCAAGATATTATGGTTTATATTCTATATATATGTAAAATCAGAATCTAATGAGGCCAAAACGTCAGCCGTTTCCGATTCTGTCCTTTCCAAGTCACTGTAGTAAAGAAATTTATGCACGCAAGATGATTCAGACGCTACCCATTTTCCTTCATTCACCCAGCCATGTCTCGAAGATAAAAATATCTACCATTCAAAATTAATGGCCGAAATAAAATCATAACCCTCATCTCTTTTCCATTCGACTTGATTAATGGCAGACTCTAATCTCCCTCTTCAACCGAATCCTTCTAAAAAAACAGAAAATAAAATAAAAAATAAACGAGAGAAAATCGTCGGGCTGTGTCTCAATTTCTGTAGGCATCGATGGGGAAGACGGAGGGGTTTTAGATCGTCAAGGTGAGCTTTGAGAGGGGAGATCCGCGCTTGCGACTATAGGCGGAGGCGGGACTTATCGCGACTCCATCGCGAGGCAGGAGGGTCAGGGTGTGACGCCCCACCTCTATACCCATGCTAGCCAAGAACACTACGGAGTAATGTTGTCAACTAGCGTGGAGAATAAGGCTGTTGAGGAGCGACCATCTGTACAATAGCTTTGTGTGAGTACCGATACGCCAGATAAAAGTATAACTTTTCATCTCGAAAGGAAATCCGACATACCGATGCGAACTCAAAGCCACTACACAATGGCTATAATATCTTTGGAAACAAATATAGAAATAAGCATAACACAAATCAGTCAAAGAAGATCATATCTCGAAGGCGGAGACAGATGTGAATATTACACATAAAAGTGTATATCAGAGTAGTGGTCAAACAAGATCCACTATATCATAAAAGAATAGTTACAAGTGCTACACAAAAGAATAAGTATACGTCATGGAGTCTATATCCCAAATGTATACAACAAAATAAACTACTAGTCTAAGTAGTTAGCCAAAAGTCAGAATAATAATCCCAGATGAGAAGTCAAGTAGAAACACCTGTAACATCCCTGTCTGACCGAGTATTATTTAATAAGAAAATAATATACGGATCAGTCTAACTATAAATATCCGAAATGATATAGAATAAGAGATATGACAAAAACGTATAATAACCAAATTGCCATACTGTGATAAGCATGTAATTTAAAATCAACAAGAGATTAATCAATATCACAAGAATCTTCTCAAAGATAAAAAGTATTGTCATACTCTTTATTTCATTTACCAAACCATAAATATTAACAATTATATCAATGCCAATCACAAAAGCTAATGACACACAACTTCACTAATGCACAAATATTGATAGAACTTATCAATAAAACCAAAAAAAATTGGTGAAACACAAATTCTAGAAATCGTCAATAGAAATCCAGAAATCACAAAAAAAGGGGGAAGCCTATCACAAAATGGGAGCATGTAAACTCACCAAAACGTGTATCACAAAATGGAACGCTATTCCATGGTGCTAACCATTAATTTTGAGCCGAAGCTCCACAAAACGGTCCGTAGACCATGGGTCGCTACCCCACCAAATCTAGCCGAAGCTCGGCAGAAATGGGGTTTAGTCTCCCTCGTAGACAAAGAGACATCGCACATTGCTAGTCTAAATCACAAAAATGATCATCATCAATCATCAAGAAGTGTCAATTACACTAAGCTAGTAAATATATGAGCTTAGCTTCATGTCCCATAACCACTAGCTTAACTTAAATATTTAATAACAAATTGTAGATTTCCACTCAAAAATTGTCACAAAAGATTCAATCAAACAAGTCCAAGAATTAACCGGCGAAGTAAACGCAAGCGTTTCATACTACTTGTTTTCCTAAGCCGTTTAATTAGATTTCTCATACAAGTAAGGTAAAGGTTTGTACATATTAGTAGATTGGCAAACGGTTTAAGAAAATGAACTTTGTAATAAAATAGTGCTTAAATCATTTTGATGAAAGAGTTTTGATATTTACTACTAGCGTTGAAAGCCTTTACATTTTTAAAGTGACAAACCATAAAAATGATTATAGAAACGATCAATCATTAAAATCCACATACGAAGACGTGAATCAAATCCAAAGAAACCGATAAAGAATACATCGAAATGGATATTCAAAAATCCCTAAAAAAAAAGGAGTCATCAAAGTCATAATAAATGATAACAACAAATAGGATCATTACGAATTGTTTCAAATTGGAAATTCAATCCCAAAATGCAAAGTGGGCTGAACCAGCAAATTCAGTTGACTGAACAGAGATTTCAGTTGACTGAATAGAGATCTCAGTTGACTGAACAGAGATCTCAGTTGACTGAACAGAGATCTCAGTTGACTGAACAACAAATTCAGTTGACTGAACATAGATTTTTAGTTGACTGAATTCTGCTTGGAAACTTTCTGTTTCCAGGTTCAGTCGACTGAATAGAGATTTCAGTCGATTTTATAGCAAATTCAGTTGACTGAACAGAGATTTTCAGTTGAATGAATTCTGCCTGGAAAATTTCGTGTTTCAGATTAAGTCGACTGAACAGTGATTTCAGTCGACCGAATCATGCCTGGGCTGTTTTTCACCCTATCCAAATGAAGAGCAAACTCTACCAAAATGCAACCGGACGAACATTGGCTCTAAGGGTTTATGCCAATAGGCAACCCGGCCCTATATGCTCCTCGATGCATCACCAAAAGCATGATCAAACATCCATAAAAAAAAATTCACACAAATTTGACTTAAAAACCCAAAAATTGGAATATTCACAAAACCAATCCAAATCAAGAGCAAATTCACATGAAGAGGTGTTACGAATTCATACCTAACAACCAAAGATGATTATAGTCATAGATGTAAGATAAAAATCTCACCTTTAAACTTAAAACAAATGAAGAAGAAGCTATAGAGCAATGGCAAGAACAATCACTCTTCAATTCCAACCCAAAGAGCTTGAATCTAAGCTTAAAAGAGAAACATTTCCTAAATTAGGTTTAGGAATTTCTGAAATTGGGAAGAGAATGAGTTGGAGAAGAAGAAGATGAGGCTTACCAAAGCTTCTTCTATAAATTTGAAGCTAGAACTTGATTTGCAAAAGAAAACTAGGGCTTGGAGTATTAATTCCCATTCCTCTCTCCATTGTTGCTAAACTTGAGTATTAGGAATTAGAAATGAAGTAATGAAGAGGAGAGGGGTGAAGCTTGGGTCTAATGGGCTGAAACAAAACCAAAGCCCTAGGTGAAAAAGTGGCAAAATTCCACTAACTCCAAACATGTCAAAGTTTATACTTAAAAAGATCACAAACGTCATTTTGAACTCAATGGGGGTGGTCTCGAGTCGTAATTTGACTGTTTGCAAAAAGTAGTTTTTTCAGACAAAAATCCGACTAACGATGAAATATTTAAATAAAATATTTAAATACTCAATCGTAAAATATGTGGGTTGTTACAGACTCCACTCCTTAAAGAAATTGCGCCCTCGCAATATTTATGAAGATAATATATAGTAGCAACCATGAAAGCATATTCAACACAAAAGAAATTTGAAACAAAAAGTTCACCTCAAAGAGCACGAGAAAGTAAGTCCGGATGTGTTCGCTTGATGAATTCTCTAGATTCCCAAGAGCAATCCTTAGGATTTGAGGACCATTGAACTTTCAAAAGCGGAACATTTATATTTCGAAGGTGTTTGACCTCCGAAGCAATAATATGAACAGGATATTGCTCATAAGTTAAATTAGGTGAAAAATCAATTTCTTCCACAACACCGGGCTCAAGAATAGAATCGGAATCTCAAAGGCATTTCCATAATTGAGAAATGCGAAACACGTCATGAATAGCAGACAATTGAGCCGGTAATGAGAGGCGATAAGCCACGGAACCAATGCATTCGATGATGGGGAATGGACCAATATATCGAGGTGCTAACTTTCCCGATCGACTAAAACGCACAATACCTTTCATAGGTGAAACACGAACAAACACCAAATCTCCCACAGAAAATTCTAACCTCCTTCTTCGGTTATCGGCATAGGATTTTTGTCTACTCTGGGCTTCCTTCATCCTACGACGAATAAGGTCTATCTTTTCTGTGGAATCACGAATAAAGTCTAGACCTAAAACCAGCTTCTCACCGGCCTCAAGCCAACAAGAAGGAGAACGGCATGGCCTTCCATAGAGTGCCTCAAAAGGTGCCATTCCAATACTAGATTGGAAGCTATTATTATAGGAAAACTCAACGAGAGCAATATGATCTTCCCAACTTCCACCAAAACCAAGAACACATGGACGAAGAAGATCTTCAAAAGTTTGATTCACATGCTCGGTTTGTCCGTCGGACCGCGGATGATAAGCGGTGCTAAAATTAAGCTTCATTCCCAAAGCTTTTTGAAAACTCTTCCAAACTCCAATAGTAAACAATGGATCACGATCACTAACAATAGAAGTAGGAACTCCATGTAATTTAATAATTTCTTTGATAAAGAGTTTGGCTAAAAGAGGGACGGTTTGATTAGACCGAACGGGAATAAAATGGGCGGATTTAGTAAGTCTATCAACTATCACCCATAAGCTATCATGACCCGAACGAGAACGGGGAAGGCCGTCTAAAAAATCCATGGAAATTTGATCCCACTTCCAAATTGCAATGTCTAAAGGTTGCAATAACCCATCGGCCCTTTGATGCTCGGCCTTAATAAGTTGGCAAGTCATGCAATGCTTAACGAAGCTAGTGGTATCAAATTTCATTCCCTTCCAATAATAAAGTGGATTCATATCTGCGTACATTTTACTACTGTCAGGATGAATGGTAAATTTAGAACGATGGGAATCTTCTAAATTGTCTTTGCGAAGATCACCAACATTTGGCATGATAAGTCTACCAAATTTTCGAATGACACGACGAGAATCGATATCAAAGTCTTTCAAAACTTCAATATCAAGTTTATACCTCAATCTTTGGCCAAGAAGTGCCAATTCAGGACCTAGCCTTTGAGATTCAAGAATGCGGTCTAAAAGAGAAGGATGAGCCTTAAAGCTACATAAAACAAGAGACGAACATAAATCGAAAACACGACCTCGAATTTTACAAGTGGATAAAACCCCGAGATCATTCCATTCGGATATCATCATAGAGACAACCACTTGTTGCTTACGACTAAGTGCATCGGCCACGGATTTCCCTTTCCGGGAGTGTAAAGAATATCAAGATCCTATGATGCAAGGAACTCGAGCCAATGTTGTTGATGCAAATTAATTTCCTTCTTAGAAAATAAATACTTCAAAGATTTATGATCAGTGTAAAGAATAAATTTTTCTCCCAAAAGATAATGATGCCAAATACGAAGGGCGAAAACAATAGCCGCGGGCTCTAAATCATGAGTGGCATATCTAGTCTCGGCTAGCTTCAATTGCCTAGAAGCATAAGCAATAACACGTTCTCTTTGCATAAGAATGGCACCCAAACCAACGCGACGAACATCGGTATAAACAATAAAATCTTGGTTCGCTTCGGGAATCACAAGAATAGGAGCATTGGAAAGGAGTTCTTTTAATTTCTGAAAAGAAGCTTCACATTTGTCCGACCAAATGTATTTAACACCTTTCTTTGTTAAGCTAGTAAGAGGAACGACAATTTTTGAAAAGTCTTTGATAAAACGACGGTAATAACCCGCCAATCCGAGAAAACTACGAATTTCCGTCACACCCTCCAGTCTCTTCCAATTTTGAATCACTTCAATCTTTGAAGGACCTACTGATATTCCGGATATGGAAATAATACGACTGAGAAACTTCACATGAGATTGCCAAAATGGCATTTAGAAAATTTTGCATTTAACTGATTACTCCTAAGAGTTTCCAACACAATCTGAAGATGCTTTTCATGTTCCTCCTTGGTTTTTGAATACACAAGAATATCATCAATGAAGATGAGAACCAATCGATTGAGGAAACCTTTGAAAACTCGATTTATAAGGTCAACCAAATAAGCCGGAGCATTCGTTAAACCAAATGGCATAACAAGCCATTCATAAAATCCATAATGAGCACGGAACGATGTCAAAGGAATGCTATCCTCTACAATACGAAGCTGATGAAAACGGGTAACCAAGTCCAATGGTAAAAAGACTCTAGCACCACTAAGTTGGTCAAATAAATCGTCAACCGAAGTAAAGGATATTTATTCTTGATAGTAAGATTATTAATCTTGTGGTAGTCAACGCAAAGCCTAAGTGTACCATCGGATTTCTTCACAAAAATAGTCGAAGCCCCCCAAGGAGAGGAACTAGAACGAATAAATTGCTTCGTCTGCAATTCGGATAATTGTTTGCGCATCTCCTCATTTTCTTTATTGGACATACGATAAGGAGGACGAGTGATAGGTAGAGCTCCAGGGATTAGATTGATTCTGAACTCAATTTCTCGCTTAGGTGGTAATCCTAAAATGGCCTCAAATATGTCGGAAAATTCACGAACAACGTGAATAAGAGAAATGACATCCACCTCATCATCATTATCGTCATCATGAGGATTTAAAGAATATAAAGATGCAGCCAAGCTGGAATTCGAATCTTTAAGATCAATAGAAATCTTTTTAATAGATTGTGGATGTCGAAGATAAATAGTCCGCACATGACATAAGATATGAGCCTCATAACGGTTAAGCCAATCCATTCCCAAAATCATTCCAAAGCCTAAGTAGCGCATAACGTGCAAATCGGCTCGGAAAGAAAAATCAAACAAAATAATCTCGACATCTTCACAAAGCGAACTAATTGTTGTGGATCCACCAACCGGATTCGCAATTATCAAAGAAGTCATTAAAGCAACAACACTCAAAGAAAAAGTATCAACAAGTTCTTTTGATATAAAAGAATGGGACGCAACCGTATCAAAAAGAACTCGAATAGGATGATCACGAAATAAAATAATGCTATCAAGCATAGAATGTGAAATACCTTGACCACGAGAAGTGTCACTAGGAGTTTGCGCCACATTAAGCTTTCCCTCCTTCCTACCTTGAAGTTTGGGACATGCGGATAAATAATGGACTGAGCTTTTGCAATAGCGACAAGCGCAGGGCTTTGAACACTTATTCGCATAATGGTCCTTAGAACCACAATTGTAACATTGCCCACTACTAGAGGCAGAAGACTTTGCCAACGAAGTTGCTTGCTTCCATTTCTTATTGGGATAAGGACCTTTGAACTTATTAGGCCTTTTCTTGTTGTTTTTGAAGTTTGGTTTGGCACCCATAACTTCAACGTCACTTTCTTTATCTGCCTCTTCAAGTCGAAGAGCGATATCAACAAGTTGATCAAAAGAAACTTCTAATTTTAGAAGTAACGGATTCTTGAGATTTTCGTTCAAGCGATAGACAAATCTTTAGTTCTTCTTCAATGGGGTGTTTATATATTCGACCCGGTATTTAGAAAGTGACTCGAATGATGCAACATAATCTGCCACAGAGGATTCACCTTGAACAAGGTTAATGAAACGACGAGCCAATGTCACCTTCTCAGCTTCTGGCACAAATTTTAACTCGAATCATTCTAGGAATTTCTCCCAAGTAAGATCCGCTTCATTTATTTCAGAAATTAGAAGCTTGTTCTAGTCTAATGCACTTTCTTGGAGCATACTAGAGGCCACCTGAACACGGTAAAGATCAATAAGATTCATGCATGAAAAGATTCGATCGCATGTTCATAGCCAAGCCCGGTCTTCAATAATGGTTTTCGAACCTTTAAATGGCTTCCCACCCAAGTTGGTATAATCGTTGCACAAGCGTGCAAATCCAGACTTAGGGTGTGTAGGTTCCGAATTAGAACCGGCTGCTTGAGCATTCTTTACTAGATCAAGAAGCTGCTGGGCAGACATAAAAACTCCATCCTTGGGAGTAGCACTAGATTGACCGGTGCTGGGACGGCTATGTCTAACCATTTCTCATCCTTAAGAAAGAAGAAGGAAGAAGAAAAAGATTATTCACAGATTGAATATCAAACATTAATGATTGTTAAAACAAGGAATCATAAAAGAAAATAGGATAGAACGGTACGAAGACACGAATTAAATCCTAAGGCACGACTCCTAAGATGGACTTAGGATGATGATCCTTGTTAAATTATTCCACATTGTTATGAAGTTTGGCTATGATACCTAGCTATGACGCCCCACTTCTATACCCATGCTAGCCAAGAACACTACGAAGTAATGTCGTCAAATAGCATGGAGAATAAGGCTGTTGAGAAGCGACCATCTGTATAGTTGGTTTGTCCGAGTACCGATATGCTAGATAAAAGTATAACTTTTCATCTCGAAAGGAAATATGACATACCGATGCAAACTCAAAGCTACTACACAGTGGCTATAATATCTTTGGAAACAAATATATAAATAAGCATAAAACAAATCAGTCACAGAAGATCATATCTCAAAGGCGGAAACAGATACGAATATTACACATAAAAGTGTATATCAGAGTAGTGGTCAAACAAGATCCACTATATCACAAAAGAATAGTTACAAGTGCTACACAAAAGAATAAGTATACATCATGGAGTCTATATCTCAAATTTATACAACAAAACAAACTACTAATCTAAGTAGTTAGCCAAAAGTCAGAATAATAATCCCTGATGAGGAGTCAAGCAGAAACACCTATAACATCCCTGTCTGACCCGAGTATTATTTAATAAGAAAATAGTAAACGGATCAGTCTAACTATAATTATTCGATGAAATGAAATAGAACAAGAGATATGACAAAAACGTATAATAACCAAATTGCCATACTGTGATAAGCATGTAATTGAAAATCAACAAGAGATTAATCAATATCACAAGAATCTTCTCAAAGATAAAAAGGATTGTCATGCTCTTTATTTCATTTACCAAACCTTAAATATTGACAATTATATCAATGCCAATCACAAAAGTTAATGACACACAAATTCACCAATGCACAAATATTGATAGAACTTATCAATGAAACCACAAAAATTGGTAAAACACAAATTCTAGAAATCGTCAATGGAAATACAAAAATCACAGAAAGGGGGGTGGCCTATCACAAAACGGGAGCATGAAAACTCACCAACACATGTATCACAAAATGGAACGCTATTCCGTGGTTGCTAACCATTAATTTTGAGCCGAAGCTCCACGAAACGGTCCGAAGACCATGGGTCGCTACCCCACCAAATTGTGCTGAAGCTCCACAGAAACGGGGTTTATTCTCCCTCGTAGACAAGGAGACATCGCACATTGCTAGTCTAAATCACAAAAATGATCATCACCGATCATCAAGAAGTGTCAATTACACTAAGCTAGTAAATATATGAGCTTAGCTTCATGTCCCATAACCACTAGCTTAACTTAAATATTTACGAACAAATTGTAGATTTCCACTCGAAAATTGTCACAAAAGATTCAATCGAACAAGTCCAAGAATTAACCCGCGAAGTAAACGCAAGCGTTTCATACCACTTTTTTTCCTAAGCCGTTTAATTAGATTTCTCATACGAGTAAGGTAAAGGTTTGTACATACTAGTAGATTGGAAAACAGTTTAAGAAAATGAATTTTGTAATAAAATAGTGTTGAAATCATTTTGATGAAAGAGCTTTGATATTTAATACTAGCATTGAAAGCATTTATATTTTTAAAGTGACAAAACATAAAAATGATTGTAGAAACAATCAATCATTAAAATCCACAAATGAAGACGTGAATCAAATCCGAAGAAACCGATAAAGAATCCATCGGAATGGATATTCAAAAATCCTTAAAAAAAGGAGTCATCAAAGTCATAATAAATGATAACAACAAATAGGATCATCACAAATCAATTCAAATTGGAAATTCAATCCCAAATGGCAAAGTGGTCTGAAATAGCAAATTCAGTTACTGAACAGAGATTTCAGTTGACTGAATAGAGATTTCAGTTGACTGAACAGCAAATTCAGTTGACTGAACAGAGATTTTCAGTGGACTGAATTCTGCCAGGAAACTTTCTGTTTCCAGGTTCAGTCGACTGAATAGAGATTTCAGTCGACTGAATAGAGATTTCAGTCGACTGAATAGAGATTTCAGTCGACTGAATAGCAAATTCAGTTCACTGAACAGAGATTTTTAGTTGACTGAATTCTGCCTAGAAACTTTTGGGTTGCAGATTCAGTCGATTGAAAAGAGATTTTAGTCGACTGAATCATGCCTGGGCTATTTTTCAGCCTATCCAAATGAAGAGCAAACTCTTCCAAAATGCAACCAGAAGAACATTGGCTCTAAGGGTTTATGCCAATAGACAACCCGACCCTATATGCTCCTCGATGCATCACCAAAAGCATGATCAAACATCCATAAAAGGATTTTCACACAAATTTGACTTAAAAACCCAAAAATTGGAATATTCACAAAACCAATCCAAATCAAGAGCAAATTCACATGAAGAGGTGTTAGGAATTCATACCTAACAGCTAAAGATAATTATAGTCATAGACGTGAGTAAAAAATCTCACCTTTAAACCAAAAACAAATGAAGAAGAAGCTATAGAGCAATGGCAAGAACAATCACTCTTCAATTCCAACCCAAAGAGCTTGAATCGAAGCTTAAAAGAGAAATATTTACTAAATTAGGTTTAGGAATTTCTGAAATTGGTAAGAGAATGAGTTGGAGAAGAAGAAGATGAGGCTTACCAAAGCTTCTTCCATAAATTTGGAGCTAGAACTTGATTTGCAAAAGAAAACTAGTACTTGGAGTTTTAATTTCCCATTCCTCTCTCCGTTGTTACTAAAGCTTGAGTATTAAGAATTAGAAATGAAGTAATGAAGAGGAGAGGGGTGAAGCTTGGGTCTAATGGGCTGAAACAAAACCAAAGCCCTAAGTGAAAAAGTGGCAAAATTCCACTAACTCCAAACATATCAAAGTTTATAGTTAAAAAGATCGCAAACGTCATTTTGAACTGAATGGGGGTGGTCTCAAGTCCTAATTTGACTGTCTGCAAAAAGTAGCTTTTCGGACAAAAATCCGACTAACGACGTAATATTTAAATACTCAATCATAAAATATGCGAATTCTTACATAGGGCATGCTTGCATGGGTGAGACTCATGGGATCGGCAAATGCCTGGAGTGGAGCAATGAACTTCGAAATGAGTTTTGGTTCATTCAGTGGATCATCGAAGTCGAAGTTATTCTATGCCATCTGAGATTTGATGCCATCATGAAGTAGATGAGCGTGGGTTTTGGGTTGCAGCGGGTGTCGGCAGCGAGCTGTTGTGGCTTCAGTTTTTTTCGTATATTAGGTTGTTGCGATTGTATTCTTCCTAGGATCGAAGTGCTACGGTATATCGATTTCATCTTTAAACCAAATTAATATAGATTGAAAGTAAATTTTGAGGAACAGCAGATTAAAAAAATAAAAAATAAAATAAAATTATGCATAAGATTTCAAGAAAGTAAAAATGGAAATATATGTAGAGATAGAATTTTTATGTACAGTATGGTAGGAATGTTTACTTTGTTATTACTGTGATAAGATAATGAAGGGATAGGATTTTGAAACAGGAATTTTAACAGTTTGATTTGAAAAGTTTATATATAAATCAGTTATAAAACCTATACAGAATATTTTTATAAGTGTGTATATATATATAGTTTCAAAGAGAAAAAAATAATCATACATCCATACATCTTAAAATTTACTTGATTATTTTAAAAAATAAGTCATTAGGGAGAGTAGCTAAATTAATTATTTTTGTAATGTAAACTTTTATTTACTATGAGGAAAATTAGTAAATAGAATAATTTGGCTAATTAAATCTATCTAATAGGAAAATGATCATTAGACTGGTTCAAATTAAAATTGTAAATTAATTAAATCTATTGAAAGAATTTGATTATTCGATAAATCATATAAATTGTTTATTCTAGGTCAAAAATCGAAAAACGAAGGTAATAAAGAAGTGGATTGTAAATAAAAAGAAAAGGTGAGTTAATCTCACTCATCTGGTTTTATTTAAATTTAAATGATTAAATTTAAATAATTGGTTGAATGGATGAATTGATTTGATATTCTATATTATAGTATATATTACATCTTGGAATGATTGATTTCTCGCATTTATATAGCGGATGAGACCCTATGCGCCGCATAATAGCGGCAGATATTATATTTAATCCCATATGCCGCAATATTCCACCTCGAAGTGGAATTGGTATTTGATTGTGCTAACATCTGTGGATGCAGGGAAAACAGGTTAAAGGGATCCAACTGGATTCCTCAACATTTATTTAAATTATTTAATATTCTCCGTTGTGATTATTTGATATTCTATGATGAATTATGTTGGAATATAGATTGCTATGGTTTGATTGAATTTATTTGGGTATAATGAGCTACCAAAAATATATAAATCAGATTTTGGAAAGAAAATAAAAGAAGTGAATTTTTAAGCCAAATAATTATAGAAAATTTGAATAAATTAAGAATGAATGGAAAATGAATGGAAGTGATATTAAAATACTAATAAATAACTTCGAGTATGAAAAGAAAAAGGGATTTTGAATAAACAGAAATTAATTAATTGTAAAATTAAGTGATATTATTTTAAAGGAATAAACAATTATGTTAAAATTTAAAGTTTAAATTTATTTAAAAGGATTATGAAGTAATTTGAGAAATCTAAAATTTTTATTTTGAGTTAAAAGTATTTTAAATCATAATTAAGGATATAAATCTGAAATTAATGGATTTTGAAATAAAAGGGAGAAAATTGGAAATCAACTTGGAAATTGATTCAAGTGTTTGAAATTGGAAATTTAAAGAAAAATGTGAAGAGAAGTATATTTCTCTGGATAGCCAAGTACGTTTTCAAAGCAAATTTTTAAGTATAAGTTAAAAGTTTTAATGTTGTTTTAAAAAGCATGTTTTAGGAAATTTATTATTTCTAAATGTTTTAATTCTAAAGTAAGTATTTTTCAAATCTATTATCGTAGTAATTATTTAAAATGTGACTTAGTATTTTGTTTTAAAAAGCGAAAACCTAGTTTTATATTTATAAAGTAACCTTATTTTCAAATATTCATATGGTATGTATTTTAAACAAATTATTGAAGTAGTTTTTAACTTAAATGTTTTAAAGTATATTTCAAAGTAAAGTGTTTTTAAATTATTTTAAAAATCTAAAGTTTTGTGCTTGGTGATTTCAGTGGAAATAGAAAATATTTGGGAAATTTATTTTGTAAAGGAAGATAGTTTGAAACTGTTTTCAAAAGGGTTTGAAAAGTGGAAATATATCTTGTGAAGATATTTTTGGGATTAATAAATATTTTGGGAAATTATTTATTGGTTGATGGTTGTTGTGAATGTTAATTGATAGTTAAATAACTGACTATCAATATTGGCCAAATGCGTTGATTGTTTCAAAGAGACCGGGATCGGGATTTATTTCTCGAAAACCACTGCGATCCAGTTTGTACGTTTTCGTGGAAAAACGAGTTTGGAGTCGAAGATGGAGCAATGAAGTGCAAGGGCTAGTCGCTACTAATCCTTAGGATGTTTCCAAAATGGATGTAGTAGGAATAGTGCCTTCGACTCTGTTCGAACCGGGATGGACTTGTATGGATGAATGCTTTCGGAACATCGTCGGGTGGACGATGGGCATTCTAAGGGATATGTTCTAAAAAGGTAATGCTTAGCCTTAAACCACATCATTCGGGAATGACTGAAAATCAGGGGTTATGCAGCAAGGCTTGGTGGGCACCACCCATTTCCGGGTAAGGTCATCCCTGTCTAGATGTCTCTTTTTATTTCGGCTTAGTGGGCGGTTGTTGATCCCAACCGCGGTGTGATCTTACTCGGGATTATCAATTAAGGGATAGTCCGGGTCTTGTGTTGCAGGGGTCGGGAGTGATCCTCGGTACGCTGATCTAGACCAGGTACTGTGACAGGTGGCACCCCATTGCCTAGTCATTAGTTGGAAATCCATTCTCCCTACGCGCCTTTTTCGAGTTTTGTTTGTATTACCCACTTTGTGGCTAGTAGCTGGAATTTAATCATGTAACAATTTCGGCTATTTTAATAAGCATTTGTATATAGACCCTATTATAATATCCAAGGATTTTAATAAAAAATGTTTTAGCTATCGCAAGGTAAAAACCCGACATGTTTATTTGTGGCGTGGTGTTACGAGATGCTTTTGTTTTCAAAGGATTTTTGAAACATTAATAATCAATTTGAGTGTGATTTATCACGCTGGTTTATCCAGACTTAATCGGGTGTTATGTAACTGTAATGCTCGGGTCAGACCGAGTATTATAGGATACATGATATGATGATGTGGAACTCAGGAGACGAGCTGGATGGCGATACGTACTTTCGTACTTGATTATTGTTCCGCCCTGTATCCAGTTGTATGTTATTGATGTTGAAATATGATGATGTACTCTGATAATGTATGTATTAATTGATATAGCATTTGTTTTCCCTCTGATGATCTGTGATTATCTATTATATTTTATTCCGCTGCATGGTTATATTCTGATATTGTTTTCTATTTTCTTCTTCTATCTCTTCTTCTTTAACCCTAATGGTTCGTGTTTATGTTCAACTTGAGTTGATTGATGGAGAATAGCGTTGACTCAAGAGCTAAGGATTTGCGGGTCTTTACAGTGACGGTGGTGCGACGTTCCCTAGTGACCAGTGGCGGCCCTATTTCATGGTCAAAGGGGAGGGCTGGTTGGACGTGTTTGGGATCGGTCGTTTGGGAGTTGCTTCCGTGCTGAGAAGAAGGGTGACGTGGAATACTACCTGTATTGTTTTATTTAAATTTAATTCAAATTTATATGTTCTAAATGACTTAACATTTGCATACGAGGTCCATTTCGTGCGCGGTTTTCTCCGCTAGGTTCATATTGGGATTCCGGTCATTTTGGCGCTAGTTTGGACGGATTCTGAGACTGTCCAAATTTTGGGTTTATATTGGATTTAAATCCAATTTAAATTCAAAAGGTGAGTGTTTTAACCCGCTCAGAATTTCTAAAATTTCTTATGTGTGTTAAATTAATTTCTGTTGTGATTAGAAATTTATTTATTGCTATTTGGTATATTTTTATAATCACTCCAGTTAAATTATAATTTATTGAATTAAGTAGTTATTTAATTTATCATTGCATATAAACCGCCAGTTAGATAGATTGTTTAAATTATTGTTGAGTATAGACTATCAGTAATTACCTGTTATTTATTAGATGCTCTATATTGATGTTATTGTTTAAATTGGATGATGATTGTAATAAATGGTTGATGATTGATATTGGATGATTGGATGTTGTATTCTATATTGTTTTAAACTGAAAATTTGTTATGCACTTTATTTCATTCGGGATTGCGGTTTGAAATGATATATAACCATATTTTTATTTTAAATTACGGATTAACATAATAAATATCTGTATCACTTGACCATAGGGTAGAAAATTATATACAAAATCCATGGTCTATATATAGAAATATTTAAAATGATTTTCTATGGTTTTGTAAAGGAATATATGGTTTTATGAGATAGTGATTTGGTTATTTTACAAATTTTATTTTATATATAGTTAAATTTTAGGTTTTAAGCTATGTATAAAATTGATTTGAAGTATAAAAGAAGTTAATAATTAAGTTTGATTTTATTAAGGTAAAATATGATTAAGCATTTTTTTAAATTAAATTTCTGGATTTTATAATGACTTAAATGAGAATAAGGTTGGAAGATGAATATGGAATTTATTTGGAATTTAATAAAATTGAGATTTTAACGAGTATGATTTATAACTTGATTTTGGTTTAGAGTAATGTAAATGAATATCGAGTTGATTTAATTAAATATATCAAGTTAAATAAGTTGAAAGAATATCCAGTTAATTGAATTGTTGAAAAAAATTCTTAAATTATACTGGATTTATTTACTTACCATTTCAAATCTAAAAAATAGTAATCAAATTTGATATATATATATGGAGTTATCAAAAAAATTAGTTTTTAAATGGTGGAATATTTAAATCTTTGAAATATTTGTAAATTGAAATGGTTTATTGGGGGTTCAAAATATGTATTTGGAATTGATTTGTGAAATTTAAGAAGCTATTTAATAATATAAAGTAAATTAATATTTGAACCATTAATGTATTGGAAGTTATGTTTCAAACTAATAAATTTCAAAGTATTCCGTTTTGGAAGTGTTATAGTTTTAAGTCTTTGGTTTCGAAATTTTATAACTTTGAATACTATGATTTTAAAAAGGATATCGTATTGAATTGGTTTTAAAACGAAAATGATATCGTATTTATATGGTTCTGCAATGTATATTATATCCTGGCTTTGGAGTATAAATTATTTTGAAATGACCGCGATGTTATAATAAAGTTTGGTTGTTAAAGAGACCAGGATCGGAAGTTGTCGTACTCTCTGCCAACTTCGAAAACCACTTTAACAACCGTGTACACGGTGGAGATTCCAAAATGAAGTAGGATAGTGGCGGCGTTTCCTTTATGGTAAATACGTGGACCCGACTCACGTGATTGGCATAAGGTGGCTAAAACATGAGCGATTGACGGGCTAATGAGGTAGCACCTTTGATCGGACGCATCCCTTCGATATTATACTGACTTTTGGATTTATTCGGTGGCTACTTTTGATTTCTTTGATTTGGTGGTGTGGCTCGAGGTAGGCGGTAGCTGCGGCTATGCTTTACCACCGACCCGGAAGCGTAATTGGTATATCTACCCAGGAATTGCCTAGTTGTTCCGTGTCATCTGCCCTAGCACGCTTTGTACGAGTTTGATTTGTGTTATAACTGTGGAGCATCCTCTAGTAGCCTCCCGATCAGGAGGTATTACGGTACTGTATATACTATTGGCACTATTACGTGTTAAGGGGAATATTGGGTCACTCCTTAAAGCTATTTAAAAGTAAGTTTGTTTTACTAATAGACATTATTATAATAGCGAAATATTACTACATAGTAAATAGTTTAACGCATCTTTAGGAGATGTGAATCCCGAACATCTCTTGAGTTACTACACTCATGTTAGACACTGGATAGGAGATGTCAAATTCCGTAAACATCTCTGATGTCATTACACTCATATTATTTACCGTTGATTTAACTTACATAAGATCTTTTAGTTCTTACTCGAGTGTTTTGTCTTTTCAATTCGCTCGGGTTAGCCTGAGCATTTCAGGATTTGGAAGAACATATTCCGGAGGACGAAGACGAAGATTTATTATTATTTATTGTAGTATTCCACTACATTCATATTGTTCCGCCGCAGAATTTGTTTTTTTCTGGTATGTGTAACTCTGATATGTATTGTATAAGTGTAATCGAATATTTTGTAAAACAGCTTCATGAACTGTATATTTGATTATTATATTTTATTGTTCCACTACAAGATTCTATTTTGTTTTTTTCTTTCTCCGCTTTTTCTTAATTACCCATAACAATCCGTCCTTTTGCATAGTTTAAATCTGACGTGTGTGGTTTATCGTCAATTTTAACGTACGAATAAGCGGGACGTTACATCTGGCATCAGAGCTTTGGTTTAGCGATAAACCTTAGCTTTGTGGGGTTTGACTCTTTACTAATAGGGTAGTTATACCCTATGATGAGTCGCTGAGTGAGTATATATGAGAGAGCGTATTTGTTTGTGCTATAAAAAGGTTTTGATATTGTGTTAATTTGTACCATTTTGTATTTATAAATTCAGGTTGGTGCATGGGACGCTACGACATCAATAGGGATTTCTAAACACTTAATAGGACAGACCGACACAATATTTGTTTTGAATATTGGTGAATGAAATAATTTTGCCTAGTATATTTTCTATATATAAAATAAAATGTTATAAAGATTTTATTTGGTTGCAATATATTGGTTGTTAGACAACGAAATTTTTAAATAATAGTTGAAATGAGATTGAAAATAAAAATAAATTAGGAATTTAGAACTTAAGTCCCGCGGTTTTTGAAAATTGCTTTCAAATGATTTGGAATATAATAATAATATTATTTGAAGTATTTTCTGATATAAATATATCAATATAATTTGAAAGTAATGTTTTAAAAGAAATTTTGGAAAGAAATAAATTTTGTACTCCCCTCTCTATCGCTGGAAAATAATTCCGGTGATGAGTGCACGCATCATCGGCATTCATTTTCGAGTTTCGAAGTGGGAAGACCAATGTAACAGTTTTACTACAGGTGTATTTTGATAACCAAATATAAATTTTAAATTGTTTTAAAACTTGTTGGATATACAAGTTGTAAGTATATATTTATCTATTACTTTAAAATGATCTGAAATTAAACCCGATATTTAGTTCTTAAATTTCCCATAATTAATAGTTTCTATTATTGTAAAAAAATGGAATGTAACTAATTAATAATTGAATCCTCTATTTAAAATAAGAGATTTAATGCTAAGTTATTGATGGGATTAAATGAAAGTTAAATTTGTAACTGATTAAACAAAAGATATAAGGAACATTTAATTTAATTAATGGAATTAAGATAAACTTGTTTGATTTTCAATTGCATCCTTAAAAGCATATATATATATACATACATATACATATATATATATATATATATATATATATATATATAACTTGCCAAAGGACGTAAAAAGTTGAAATGCTTAATAAGAAAATATAATGGATATTATGCAAGTAACAAAACTTGAGTAATGAAAGTGTCCAATGAATTTGTTTCTTTAAATAAGAATTTAATGTTATAATTGTTATAAACTTAAGTTATGCCTAAAAGGCCACCAATTAAATATAATACAAAAGTTATGAAGACATGAAAATAAATTTAAGAAGTGTTGAAGTTATTTATAATAAAATAAATTAAAAGATGAATACTGCAAATAAATGATGTTAAGTAGTCGATAAATGAACGTAATGCAATAAAAAGAAATTTCAAACTTAATTAAATAAGTTAAAGTTATTTCTATATCAAATTGTAAGAAATAAATGTAAATTAAAAAGATAAATCATTATATGAATGAAAAAGGAAATCAAACAACGAATATTACTAAATGAAACTAAAAGAATGAACTTGATCTATTGTTTGAAATTGTCGTGATTGGTTTATGATTGTTTGGGAAAGGAAAATTTAAGTTTGTTTGGATGAATGAATAATCTATTTAGTTTCACCTAAGACTGTTGGGTGAAGGGTACACTTAGTAGTTTATTTTTCATTCCGTACAATCTAAAGTTTTGAACCTTAACAACTATTTGTTTTGTTTGATATGAATGAATGATTGTGTGATGGCCCAGATTTTTGATATCTGGTAATTAAATAATTTATTGGTTTTTATTCAATTGAACAGATCAAATTCTGATATCTAGATAAATATATTTATTTGATAATTACCTAACATAATTATTTAAATTAGGCAAAATTTATTATTTTCAAATAAAATTAAATATGTGTTTGTTTAAAAATATATTTATATTTGGGTTGATTTTAAATTTTAATATAAATTTGGGTTTGAAATGCAAATAAATTGAAAATGCTACTTTGTAATAAATAGAGGTATATTTAAAGAATATCATGAAATGGAAATACATATATGAGCATTTTAAAAAATAATATAAACACACATATATTAGATAGGTAATCATAGAATTTAGTAATATCTTTTATTTAACATTAAGATAAGTTAGAATTACTTAAACGACATGTGTAAATACATGAAAGCTTGTTTAAAACAAGTGTTAAATGATAAGCCATAATAAATGACAAATGGTGAATCTTTGACAAATGTCCTTCATAATATTTTTCTTTTATTAAAATCACAATTTAACTTTCTTAAACATATGCTTCCTTATTTTCATTTCTTTTCTAGTTTCTTCAATTCAAAGATAGGAGAACTTCAGCCTGAAAAGGGAAAAAAATATAATAATAACAACTCAAAACAAATTATAATCTAAATTTCCTCATACCAGAAACCAAAAATCAATAAACTGTACATTTTCAATTTCAAGAACAAAGCCTACAAGCAAAACCAGAGATAAATCAACGAAACAATTGTTAGCATGCAAGTATTTTCCAAATCAAAGCCTTTGTTTCAAAAATCCGGATCTGTAAGCAGATTAGAATCAAGAGCAAATTCCTGTTCGAAGAAAAAAGTTGTCTCAGCTGTTCATCGTTTCAAAAAGGTGAGTAAACTTTCACCCTTTGTCTAGATCTACCTATTTAAACAATGCATGTGATGAGTGCATGAATTATTGATGGTAAAGTATTTGCAGGAATGATTGAATAATGCTTATATATATTAAGATGAGTACCGTGTGTAAACCAAACCTTCTAAAAGCCCAAATCTGGTGATATGATTAAATTACATGTGATGGATCTTTATACGAAGTTAGTAAATAATGTTAGCATGAGTATATAGATGTGAATGTTTTAATAATAAGTATAATTTGATTGTGCATAGCTGTGAATCTGCATATATGTAAGCCTCTGTTCATATTCACAGGCACAAACTCACTAAAAAAAAATTAATATCTTCCTGTTCAATCGAATTCAAGTTATGATCTCTAAAGAAAATATGTTTGTATCAATGCAGTATCATGTTTAAAATTGGATTCAGGTGTGTTCATCTAATAAATATTTCGAAAATTAAATATTACAGTAGAATCTCTTATATAACAGAAAAATTAATAAACACTATTTCAAGTTTGGGTTTTATAAACTGAATCACTTGAGTAAATAAGGAATTATGATATATGGATCAGGATTTCTAGTGTCGGGTATGTCGAGATTCATTGGGTTTGTTTTTGAGGCGCGGCACTCGATGAGAAGGAGGAGTAGGTCATGGGGAACTCGAGAAAATTGCTGATTTATTTTTTCATTTGAAGGATTGGCTAGTCGAAGAGAATTTCGGGTTTTTGGGTATGTTTGATTTGACGCCGATCTTTGGAGACATGGTGAAGTTTACGGTTGCGCACCTAGGGGAAATTCAGGAGAGGTTCGTGCCGAAGCTCGAGGTAGAGGTGGGTGTTAAACATCTTCGTGGTTGATCGTGAGGGACGAATTAGACGAGGAGGATTTTGATTCAATTCGTCGATTTGGCTAAATTTTGTATTCATAGATTGGAAGTGAAGCAGTGGTGTGAGTCGATCTGGAGGGCGAATGTGTGACCGAGGGAGGAGGTCGGAAATGGGGGATCACCGCCGGTGGCAGCATGCATGGGCACGTGTCTATGCACAGAGTTCGTCTGTGTAATCTTAACTCAGGGAAATTTTTAAGCTGGAAGAAATACAAGGGAAGGAAGAAAGAATGTTGGGCCGAGGGCCCACTTATTTTTAGTAGAAGTGAGGATGCGCGAGAAGGGTAGTGTTCGCTCAGGGAAACTTTTTTTTTGACTGGGTTTAAATATATTTGATGCGTGTTTTAAAAATTTTCTAACAGAGGCGAAGTGAAGGAAAGATTTTGAAGGCGACATGAAAGATGGTACTTTTGTTGTGGCTCATGTGTGTGATCGTAATTGCGGGCTTTGGGCTCGAGACTATGTTGTATCATAAATTTTAAGTAAATTTGTTAATAACGAGTATCAACAAGTTTTTTCTTTTCTTTTTTTTCCAAAATTTAAAATTGTTTTATTAAACTTGTTTGCCTTGAGAAAATTGTAATTAAGTTAATTCCTAATGTTTCAAAGGAGATAATAAGTATTTAAATCAAGGATTAACTATTTAAGGATTAGTCAATTAGCTAATGAAATTAGTTAAGAGAATGATTAATCAATTTATTTATTAGGATTATTAATTAAAAACTAGTTAAATTGTGAAATCAATTTTAAGGATTGATTTGTTAATATGATTAATTAATCTAGGTAATTAATTAAAGATGATTAATTTATTAAAGATTAATTAATTAATGTAAGTGATTTTGGAATAATTAATTGGAATAATAAATTAACAATAAAGTAATTAAATGAATGAGTGAAGGGTAATTAATTGTGTAATTGATTAAGGGTTAATTACTTAGAATAATTTGTTAAAAGATTGATTAATTTGTGAAATTAAATGAGGGTGATTAATTAAAGGATAATTAATCAATTTAAGTAGTTATAAGATAATTAATTTGAGTAATTAATTAAAGATAATTACTGTAAATGGCAAAGGATAATTAATTTGTGGCTAATTAATTAATGTAATTAAAGAATAATTAGTCTAGGGTGATTAATTTAGATGGAGAATTTTTGAGTGATCAAATAATTTTTTTGTAATAAATTTATAAGCAGGATTTAAAAGCAATTGAAGTGATTAATTTAATTCATTTGTGATTAAATAAATTAATTGAAAGGTGGTGGGGTTGATTAATCTTGCTTATAAATAATTAGATGTTATTGTATGCCTTAAATTAGTTGATATCTCTGCTATGCTATGTGCGATGCTTTGTGATATGGTATGTTGGGTTGAACAGTGATAATTTGGTTATCTATGATGACATGCTGTGTAGACATCTAGTGTTTAAAAGTAAATGGTATGCACTTGAATAATTTCAAAATAAGATGACATTGGACTCGAAGAGACCGGAGTCGGATATTTGTTAATATCCGAAACCACTTCGATTCCTTATAGATTGATATGTGAAACCATTAGGCTGTTTGGGATGATTTAAGTGAATTGGACCTGTAAATCTAAGTTTTGACACTTAGAAATTGATGTTTGCAATTTATGATATCCATAACAACTTGTGAAGTTGTAAAATTGATATGTTACCCGGGCTTAGGTAAGTTGCTTGCTTTTGTATTCTTGTTAGATGGGTTTACTCACGCTGGTTTTCAGCCTGACCCGGGTGTTACTTTGATGTAATGCTCGGGTCAGACCGAGTATTACAGATTTTCAGGTAAGGACGTTCTGGAACTCAGGAGGCGAGCTGAATAGCAGGAACGTATGGGGCGTACCCGTTGTATATATTATAGTAGTATATCTGGACATGTTGTTTTAAACTGTCCAATGTTGTGTAAATGATGTAACTCAGATGTATAAATGTATAAGTGATTGATACAGTTCTTCTTTGTAAAACTATTATTTATGTGATATTATATTTTATCCGCTGCGAATGTGAGATTATGAGTTTGATTTTTCTGTTTCTTCTTCTTTATCTTTCTTCTTTCATTAACTATCTGAAAACTTCGGAATCGAAATTTTCGGGTCGTTACATTTGGTATCAGAGCTAAAGGTTAAGCGAGAACCTTGGCTCTGGTGGGATACTCATTAAGAAAAGGGTCAATGGTACCCTAGAATGAGTTGAGTGTATATATATGAGAGAGCGTACTTGTTATTTTCTCATATAAAGGTTTTTAAATGATTTCAAAAGTAAATGAATCTTATATAAGAAATAGATTATCTATTATATTAAGGAAATTGGTTGTAGTATTAATTAAACTAAAGGTAATAGTAAGAATTAAGAAGTAATAGAAATACAACCCAAACTGGAATTAAATTTGGGAACGGTTTCAGGATAAGGGTAATCAATTAATTTATGTAATTAATTAAACCTTATTTAATAAGATTAATTTATGGATAATAATTGGAAATGATAAATAAAGAAAGAGTTACTTAATGAAGTAACTAAAGGTAAGTAATTTAGGGGACAATTATTTAATGAAGGTAATTAAGAAATAAGTTAATTACCGAATGTGATTAATTGGAATTAATTAATGATGTAATTAATTTAAAGAAGTAATAGATAATATTTTGAATATGATCTTATTTTAAAATAAGAGATGTTATTTAATATATTCAAATGAAAGGGGTCCTATTTCAAACAAGAGTTGTTTGAAAACTTAAAAGAAATTGGATTTGGAAACCAAAGGTGGTTTAAATTTTAAAGTATAACTTTGTTTGTAAAAGAAATTAATATGTATATATGTGATATACATAATATCAAAGGTGGTTTGAAATAAACTCTAAATGTTGAGTTTTGAATTTGGAATAAGATGTGAAAACCCAAAGTGATAAGTTTTTGAACTTATAAACGGGAAAGAATTTTGTAATTTGAATAGGAATTCAAGTTGTGTGAATTTGACTGAATTAAGTGAATTTAACTCGAATTTATATAATTCGAAATGGTTTAAATTTGAGATTGAAATTGATTCGGACTTGAATTAATTGGACTTGAGATGGAAGATAAATAAGTTTAAAATTCAAATGGAAAAATTTGAATTAGATTGATTTGAATAATTTGGAATGGTAATTTAAATTTGAATATGTTTAAAATTAAATGGAATTTGATTTAAATTTGAAAGGGGATATAGAAATAATTCAACTTGAATTGGGAATAAACCAAGTTCAATGGAAATTGGAATTATTTATTATTGAAATTGGGTCAATTTAAATGGTAGAGGAAATTTAAATTGAATTGATGAGAATGGAGATTGGGAAGTGAACAGTTTTGACTCCGGACTATTTTTAATATAAATTGTTTTAATATAAACATATTTTTCCAAGCTATTCATTTTATATATACAACCTTTCTTTTAAAAAGCCAAACTATCTTATACTTGTTTTAAATTATTTTTGAAAATGTTTTCAACTGTTTTATAAACTAATTACTGTTTTCAACTACTAATTTCTATTTTATAGTATTTTGCAATTATTTAAAAATTTCTATGACTATTTTCAAATTATTTTACAATTACTGAACTATTTTACAGCTATTTTACAAACTAGTAATTATTTTTCAACTACTTATCTATTTTTAAATTTTTAAGATATTTTCAAAATAAACTGGACAGAGTTTAAACTGTTATTGGATGGATACCCAATCGAGATAAGAATAGAGGTGATAATCCAAATGGGTTGAAGCAATTGTAAGTAAGTGAAGGATAATCAAAATGAATGTGAATAGAAATGGAATTGATTTGGCTAATAACCAATAAAGATAAATACGTAAGGTGTACGTATTTTTATTCTATTCGCATAGTAATTTGATCCAGATTCGAGCACAGAATTTCGAGATAGTTATATCGATCCGAGTGGGATTTTTCACTCGATTTTCGACGGCGAACCTGGATATGGATTGTTGATTGGTTCTGGATATTCTCTATCATAGTTATGACTATGCAAGGAGAATGATGGTTTCTGATCAAGAAACCAGATCTGTGTCCGCACTAGGAAGTCGGGTGGACAATACTAGATCGCAAAAGAAATCGTGTGACCGAGTGAGCGATCAGATTGGTATGGCATACGAATGGTATGTGTACATTGTACGGATTTGAATGAAATTGATATTGAGAGGAGTAATCAAATTTGAATATTTGATTTTGGATAAATAAAGTTATATATCTTGGTCATATAAGATAAAACTCCCCATATTGAAACTTTTGCTGAAAGAATATGGTTTCTGGAAAGTGTTTGAAGTATAAAAGGAGTTTTATACAAGTTTGAAATGATCCAAAGTTTTGAAAATTATATATATCTATATATATAAAGAAAGGATCTTATGAGAATTTTGGAAAAAGGTTTTGGGAACCTATGGATTTGGAAAGGGCTTTTGATTTTTGGGTAAAATCAATATTGAATTTGGAAAGGCTAGTTTGAGAATTATCGATTTTGAGATAATCGATTTGTGTAAAGGAGCTTTGTATGAGATCATACTAGGTGTATGATTTAAAGATACTATATATGTATGGTATAAAATGTTTTGATGATGGCTCTAGGGAAAAAGGTGCTCCCTTGGAATGGACCTCTCAGGAGTACCACCGGGTGGTGCTGCCTTGAGCACCAAAGGGGGGTTCTAAAGTTGATCCTGTGAGGAGTCCGGACAAAACTAGTTCCTGAGGATTTTTGTGTAGCGAAAGTCGATGGCGCTGATGCCTACAGGGGCATTTGGGTTATGCTGTGACGACTGTGTAACTCGATGTCACTGCGATCTACTATGGGGACCTTAGCGAAAATCGTGTGGAGGATGAGTGTCAACGGTCTACACTTGATTTTGCCGGGAAGGCAACGCAACATCGGTAGACTGCGATCTATGGTCAAGTGGAGTGGAGAAGTTTCATTCTTTTGGCAGCAAAATTCGAGGGCGCTGTTGCCTACATTTATATGGGTTTTTGCTGTGATCGCTACGTAACCCCAGTTGTAGCTGCGATCTGTAGCGGGTTCCATGGTGTAATCGAGGGGCGCGGAGGCCTACAATTATCTGTGGATTTTGTCGGGACGGCAACGTAATCATCGGGTTAACTGCGACCATGGATGGGGGTGATGATTTCCAGAGCATTCACACCAAAGATATTTCCACTATTTTCAAAATGTTTTCTATATTTTCAATAAAATTATTTTCCAAGTATTTTCACTGGGTGTTGAAATTGGGTCTGCCAAGCACTTGTAGATTTTCAGTCATACGCCTGATCAACGTATGACCGAATTTATGTAAGAACGAAGTTGGACTTGTGGAAACATCGAGTTATAAAAATATATTTTTATAAAGCTATTTTGTAATATTATATAGATTTTAAAAGTGTTTTAAAATGGTCAAAGAATATTTAAACTAGTTTTAAATATTTAATAAATTCTGGTTTTGTTCCTTTTCGAGGACGAAAAGATTTAAAGGGGGAGGAATATGATAGTCCAGATTTTTGATATCTGGTAATTGAATAATTTACTGGTTTTTATTCAATTGAACAGATCAAATTCTGATATCTAGATAAATATATTTATTTGATAATTACCTAATATAATTATTTAAATTAGGCAAAATTTATTATTTTCAAATAAAATTAAATATGTGTTTGTTTAAAAATATATTTATATTTGGGTTGATTTTAAATTTTAATATAAATTTGGGTTTGAAATTCAAATAAATTGAAAATGTTACTTTGTAATAAATAGAGGTATGTTTAAAGAATATCATGAAATGAAAATACATATATGAGCATTTTAAAAAATAATATAAACACACATATATTAGATAGGTAATCATAGAATTTAGTAATATCTTTTATTTAACATTAAGATAAGTTAGAATTACTTAAACGACATGTGTAGATACATGAAAGCTTGTTTAAAACAAGTGTTAAATGATAAGCCATAATAAATGACAAATGGTGAATCTTTAACAAATGTCCTTCATAAGTATTTTTATTTTTTTAAAATCACAATTTAACTTTCTTAAACATATGCTTCCATATTTTCATTTCTTTTCTAGTCTCTTCAATTCAAAGATAGGAGAACTTCAGCCTGAATAAGGAAAAAAATATAATAATAACAACTACAAACAAATTATAATCTAAATTTCCACATACCAGAAACCAAAAATCAATAAACTTTACATTTTCAATTTCAAGAACAAAGCCTACAAGCAAAACCAGAGATAAATCAAAGAAACAATTGTTAGCATGCAAGTATTTTCCAGATCAAAGCCTTTGTTTCGAAAATTCGGATCTGTAAGCAGATTAGAATCAAGATCAAATTCCTGTTCGAAGACAAAAGTTGTCTTAGTTGTTCTTTGTTTCAAAAAGGTGAGTAAACTTTCACCCTTTGTCTAGATCTACCTATTTAAACAATGCATGTGATGAGTGCATGAATTATTAATGGTAAAGTGTTTGCAGGAATGATTGAATAATGCTTATACATATTAGGATGAGTATTGTGTGTAAGCCAAACCTTCTAAAAGCCCAAATCTGGTGATATGATTAAATTACATGTGATGGATCTTTATAGGAAGTTAGTAAATAATGTTAGCATGAGTATATAGATGTGAATGTTTTAATAATAAGTATAATTTGATTGTGCATAGCTGTGAACCTGCATATATGTAAGCCTCTGTTTATATTCACAGGCTCAAACTCACTAAAAAAAAATTAATATCTTCCTGTTCAATTGAATTCAAGTTATGATCTCTAAAGAAAATATGTTTGTATCAATGGAGTATCATTTTTAAAAATAGATTCAGGCGTGTTCATCTAATAAATATTTCGAAAATTAAATATTACAGTAGAATCTCTTATATAATAGAAAATTAATAAACACTATTTCAAGTTTGGGTTTTATAAACTGAATCACTTGAGTAAATAAGGAATTATGATATATGGATCAGGATTTCTAGTGTTGGGTATGTCGAGATTCATTGGGTTGAACGAATTTGGGCAAATTGGCAAATTCTAGAGACTGGGTTGTTTTTGAGGCGCGGCACTCGATGAGAAGGAGGAGTAGGTCGTGGGGAACTCGAGAAAATTGTTGATTTATTTTTTCATTTGAAGGATTGGCTAGTCGAAGAGAATTTTGGGTTCCAAACACCGGCTAAGGTGGTATCAGCGGAAGCTGGGAACAATGGTGCTGCTTCGAACAAGAAAGAACCTAACAATCAGAAAAAGGGAAATGATGGTGCAAAGAAACAGGGAGATGCTAAGAAAGGCCGTCCTTTCAATTTTACACCCTTGACCGATACCCCTGAGAACATCTTTTTTGCGACCAAAGATGATGTCAATTATCCAACACCACCTAAAATGAGAGTTGGGATTCGGACGGAAAAACGTGGAAGGTTCTACCGGTTCCACAACCAGCCCGGCCATGACCATAACGAATGCCGTCTGTTGAAAGAGGTAATTGAACAACTCTTGAAGGAAAACAAACTCCAACAGTATGTGAAAAGAAATAGAAATGCCCCAACCTCGTCAACTCTAGGACAACAGGTTCCTGCTCACCGTCTGGGCTCGAGTGAGAAGGTCGTAGAACATGAATCAGAAAGACCTGTTATCAACATAATTACTGGAGGACCTCACCCAGCAGGCAAAAGCTGGGGCGAGATGGAAAGGTTTGCCCGGGCCTTGAGGCATGTACCAGCTGAAGAGAATGTTTTTGTTTTAGAAAATGATGCGCCTTTAAAGCAACAAAAGACTTCCATAGATGATATTGTATTCAGTGCCAGGGATTCTTTGGGTATCGAGGCTCCGACCATAGATCCTTTGGTCATTTCTGCTGGTATTGGGCCGACAACTATGAGAAGAGTTCTAGTTGATTGTGGAGCTTCATGCAACATCCTCTTTAAGAAGACCTTTGATCAAATGAAAATTCCAATGGCTGACGTTCAAGCCTCATCACTTAAGATTGCTGGGTTTGCTGGAGAACCCAAACAGCCGATTGGGACCATAGATTTGTTTGTGGAACTTCGAAAGGGATTGAGGAAGGTGGCTCGAAAGCAAACCTTTATAATTGTTGAAGAATTCTCTGCCTACAATGCCTTTTTAGGCCGACCGACTCTTGCTGCGTTTAAAGCTTTTCTTGCCCCATGGCGTCTGACCATAAAATTCCCCACAGATAACGGAGTTGGTGTGATTAGGGGAGACCAAGATGCGGGGCGAGAATGTTATCTTACAGAGCTGTGTGAATCAAGGAAAAGAGAAATGGGAAAAGGTGCGGCGGCTCCAGTCCGCACCAAGGAACCAACCTTGTTGCAATTACAGGGTGGACCCTGCACTGGCGAATGTAGTGGCGCACGAAGAGAGATGGATCCAAGGATAGCCAGTGCAGGGGAGAACAGGGTAGTACCGGTAGAGGTAACAGTGCCGGTGCCCGTTGACCCAAAGGACCCAAACAAAGTGCTTAATGATGGTTCACAACTCAAGACAACAGTTAAGAATGTTCTGATTTCATTTTTGAAGGCTAATTTGGATGTGTTCGCTTGGACTCATGCTGACATGTGTGGAATATCCCCAGAGATTGCAGTACACACTCTGAACATTGATCCAAAGTTTACACCTGTCAAATAGAAGAGAAGAACCCAGGGTCCTGAGAAAATGGCAGCGTTAAAGGAAGAAGTGGATCGGCTCATGGAGAATGGTTTAATCAGAGAATCTACTTATCCAAATTGGGTATCAAATCCAGTGCTGGTGAAAAAGGCTAACGGAAAGTGGAGAGTATGCATTGACTTTTCAGATTTGAGCAAAGCCTGCCCCAAAGACTGTTTCCCGCTGCCCAGGATCGATCAGTTGGTGGATGGGACAGCAGGACATGAATTCTTATCTTTTATGGATGCATACTCCGGTTATAACCAGATTATGATGCATGAGCCAGATCAAGAGGGTACGAGCTTCATCACAGATGTTGGAATCTACTGCTACAAGGTCATGCCTTTCGGACTCAAGAATGCAGGGGCAACTTACCAAAGGCTTGTTAATGCCATGTCTAAACCACAGATTGGCAAGAAAATGGAAGTTTATGTTGATGATATGCTAGTGAAGTCTAAGAAAGCAGTGGACCACATGGATCACTTGGCAGAGATGTTTGCAGTACTCCGTAAGTACAGAATGAAGCTTAATCCCCTGAAATGTTCCTTTGGAGTGGAGTCCGGAAAGTTTTTGGGTTTCATTGTGAGCGCTAGGGGTATTGAAGCCAATCCAGCTCGGATCACTGCCCTGAGAGAGGTCAAGGCTCCTAGAATGAAGAAGGAATTGCAAAGTCTCAATGGAAAGGTTGCTGCTTTGGGTCGGTTCATTTCCAAATCTACTGACAAATCTGGGAGCCTGGGAGCTTTGGGTCGGTTCCTTTCTTGAAATAGCTAAAGGAGGGAATCTACCTGTCTATTTATCAAAAGCCTGGGAGCTCCTTCAAGATTTTGATCGTTATTCAATAAACCATATACCCCGAGAAGAGAACATGAAGGCGGATTCTCTCCCAAAGTCTTCAAGTACTGGTGAAGCTCAACTATTGGGATTAATTCCCGTCGAAGTCTTGTCAGCTCCAAGCACAGATGAAATGGATGTTGATTGGATTATGAATGCATCCCAAGGTCAAGAATCATGATGACTCCGATACTTGAATATTTGCTCAATGATTCTTTGCCAGAAAGTTCAAAAGAACGACAAAAGCTGACGAGGAAAGCCTCCAGATATATAGTTCAAGATGGTCGTTTGTATATATGAGGATTTTCAATGCCTTTACTCCGATGCGTGACAAAGGAAGAAGCAAAGACAATTCTGACTGAAGTACACGGAGGAGAATGTGGGGATCATACAGGTGGTCAAACTTTAGCAAAGAAAATCCTCCGTTATGGATACTTTTGGCCAGAAATTAATCAGGATGCTGCTGACTATTCCCGAAAGTGTGATAAATGCCCGAGATTCGCTAAAATTCCTAGGTCACCTTCCACTGAGCTAACACAAATGGTCAGTCCATAGCCGTTTGCCATCTGGGGAATAGATCTCATTGGGCCTTTGCCGACTGCCAAATCGGGAATTAAATATGCTATCGTTGCTGTTGATTATTTCACTAAATGGGCTGAAGCCGAACCATTGGCTACTATCACCTCTAAGAAAATGATAAGTTTTGTGACTAAAAATATCATTTGCAGGTATGGTGTGCCTCAGAAGATAATCACAGACAATGGTACTCAGTTTGAAAGTGAGGAGTTCCAAGATTTCTGCAAACGATTCAAGATCCGAAAAAGCTTCTCAGTAGTGGCTCATCCGTAGGCAAACGGGCAAGTGGAAGCAATAAACAAAATCATCAAATCAACCATCAAAAAGCAGCTAGAAAAAGCAAAAGGTGGTTGGGTCGATAAGTTACCGCTTGCACTATGGGCATACAGAACCACCCACAAAACTGCGACTGGGCATACTCCATTTTCATTTGCATACGGATCAGAAGCGACGATTCCAGTGGAAACTGAAGTCCCCTCACACAGAAGGATCCATTTTGAGAATGAAAAATTGCAATTGGAAGAACTTGACCTCCTCGATGAAAGAAGAGAAGAGGCTAGACTTTGAATTGCAGCTCACCAGCAAATAATAGCCAGGCACTTCAATTCCAAAGTTCGTCAGCGCAGCTTTGAAGTTGGAGACTTAGTCCTGAAGAGAATTATGACAGCCATAGGTGTGTTTGGGCCAAACTGGGAAGGGCCATATGTTATAGGCGCGAAGCTCCTTGATGTCACATTCAAACTCACAACTGTCGAAGGAGAACCAATCCCAAGATCTTGGAACAGCAATCATTTGCGTCCCTATTTTACTTGAAAGCTTTGCTGAAATGTTGTAAAAGAATTATGAATATATGATTCTTGTATTGAAAGCAATTTTAAAGCAAGTGAATAATGAAAAGCCATAAAGTGGATGTAGGCCCAGTTTTTGGCCGAACCACTATAAATCTTGTGTCGTCTACTATTATAAACTGCTTTGTTTTATTTCGACATATAAAATACGTTAAGGGTGTTACTAAAATGTCGATTTAATAATGCAGGCCATAAAAACAAAGTCTGCCCATCGCAAGTCCAAGCGATCTCCGACATCACCCAGCAAGTAAATGCTAAACCATTCAAAATTTCCATACTCAAATCCTACAAAAGAAGTGCTTCGAACAAAAGTTAGCGATGTGGATGAAAGTGGACCATTTCTAACTAACTGCAAATGTTTGTACAAACAACAACCAGTTAAATAGCCTGTGTCTACCACCACCAACTCACTTAACTATGAAGTATGTTTCTTTGGATAAGGAAAATTATTGGCAAATAAAAAGGGATGACACTTGCAAAAGACAACGGGGATCGCCAACATGAATAGATGGCAAAGAGACATGGGCGAGCAAGCATCAAACAGCAAAAGACCTCTTCGGAGGCACAAGCCCTCTTCAGAGGCACAACTCTTCGGAGGATAAAGACATCGAGCGGGCTTAACCAGAAAAAGAGAGATCTTTCTCGATACAAAGTTGCGGACTGATCGGTCCATACACTCCCGTGAATCCGTCCAACCGAGAGAAAGAAACTCCAAACTTCCAGGCAAAAGCCCTACTCAGAGGCACACGTTTCACCAAGATTGAAATAAAACTTCCAAGTGTTGAAACGTGAAAAGCCCTCTTCGGAGGCCCATTTCACCACAGTTGAAATGCTAAAAGACCTCGAGCGGGCAAAACCAGAAAAAGAGATATCTTTCTCGATACAAAGTTGCGGACTGATCGGTCGATACACTCCCGTGAATCCGTCCAACCGAGAGAAAGAAACTCCAAACTTCCAGGCAAAAACCCTACTCAGAGGCACACATTTCACCGTGATCGGTGATACACTCCCATGAGATGAAATGTGAAAAGCCCTCTTCGGAGGCCCGCTTCCCAGCGAAAAGGGAAAAATAAAAGCCTCTCCCAAGGGGCAGAAACAAAAGACCTCTTCCTAGAGGCACAATCACACAAAAAAGACCACTTCCCAAGGGCACAATTAAACAGAAAAACCTCTCCCCAGAGGTGCAATCAAACAGAAAGACCTCTTCGGAGGCACACGTTTCACCGAGATTGAAATAAAACTTCCAAGTGTTGAAACGTGGAAAGCCCTCCTCGGAGGCACAACTCTTCGGAGGCACACGTTTCACCGAGATTGAAATAAAACTTCCAAGTTTTGAAACGTGGAAAATCTCTCCTCAGAGGTATAACTTTTCAAAGAAGAATTTCACAAGAAATGCAAAGCAAAGATCAAAAGCCCTCCATCGAGGCGAAAAAAAAAGAGAGAAGAAGTCCTCTTCAAAGGCACACTTTAGCTTTCAAAGGAAGACTGGTTCTTCCATTCTTGAAAATACTCTTCCTAAAAAAGAAGTTAAAGTGCCCTTCAGAGGCCCGCTTTACCACATAGGAGAATTCACTTGGTAAAAATGTGTGAAAGCACAAAAGAAAAAGTGATATCTTCGAAGGATGAAGCGTAGAAACTCATATGGAGTGAGCTGCACTCTATTTTGAGTAGAATAGTATTCCTCCAAGTACGGAATAATTATTTTCCAGAAAATAAGAGTTCAAGTCCCCTCAAACTATAAAATATTACAACGAGCTTATGGTATAGGGGCAACATGGTATAGTTACATTGGTAAAAATTACGCTCAAACAACATACCACAAGCTCACTGCAATATCATATAAAGAAACTTGTACAAAAATGAATAGTAAATGCTTTCTCAAATACAGACATAAGTTTGTACAAACAAAAAGAATCATTTTATTCAATACTATCAAAATTTTGTACAGGTACAGGTTTCAAAATAAAAAGAAAAAGAAAAGCGGAGGCCGGTACCCGCACAATCTCCGGCCAGTACATGCAAAAAGCAAAAAGTAAAAATAAATCGAAGCAGGACCCCTTAATTCTTCCTGCCACCACCCTTAGAGCCTTCACCTGACCTAATAGGCAGCTTTTCAGGACGGCTTGGGAGAGTCGGGGATGAAGGATAGAGGGTTACTGCCGGATCAACTTTCGTTTCCTATTTAGAAACAAGAATGTCTTTACTTCTCTTGTTGGAAGTGGCATGCTTCCTCCTTCTCCTTGAAGAAGACTCACTTCCGGAGTAACAAGAGCAGATAATTTTATGTTATCAGAAGTGGTTCGCTCCGGAGACTCATTGCCTTCTCCAAGCCCTTCTCCCCCGTGTTCTTGGGAAGCAATAGGATCATCTAAGCCATGAAGAGCCTCTATTTTATCCTCTTGCGACCCGGGTTGAGAGGCGGATGGAGGAGTGACCTGGAGAGGCGGAGGAGGAATAATTGAAGGAGGAGGAGTCTGAACGATGCTCGACACTTTCTCTACAGAAGAAAAGAAGTTAAAGTCAGTAAAGAGAGGACATAAAGGCTCATTGAGGTTCAGGAAATAGTCAAGAAGCTCATCGAACTCATAAGAAGTAAATAAGCAGTCTACTTGGGCAAGATTAACAGTAGAGTTACCTGGAGAAGTCGGCTTCCTGATATCAACCTCATAAGCCTGTGCTTCGGCACTCTCTTCGCCTTCATCTCCACCCTTTGTGCTTGTGATCTCAGTGGTAACTTTAGCAGGGGATGGAGAATGAGAACTGGAGCCGACAATGTCGATTTCAGCCGAAGGTGAAGGCTGAACTGCAATAGTTGAAGTAGTTTTTCCTAAACGTTCCCCTTCCGCCATTTCGGCTCTTAATTTTGCAAGTTGTTCTTTCCCCTTGGCAAGAGCAGCGCGAGCATCAGCATCCATGTAATGCTCCTCAAGAGGTGATTCGGCATAGCCAGCACCTTTACCGCCAAGCATGTCAAGTGCAGCCTCCCACACTTCAGCCAGTGTAACTTCATATTTGGGGCCTAGAAAGGCGAGACTACCACGCCCCAAGACGCTGTGTAGGTAGAAGTCAAATAATGTTGAGCTGATGCTGGTCTTCGTTGCCTCATGAGATTCTTCAGCTGCAATTCTACCGGCAACGGCCTCGTCACGCTCTCTTTCAGCTTTGGAGAGTTGAAGCTTAAGCATTTCGATTTCCGCCTCTTGAGAGACGGTTTTCTTCCAAGCTCTGCAATATCAGCAATATAGCCCTCATTGATTCTCTTTTGCACTTCGAGCCTATCTTCGGCGTCTTTTTGGCTGGCATGAGCATCTCTCACTTGTTTTTGAAGCACTTCTTCTTTTTGAGTATAGGAAGTAGAAGAAGTGGTGAGCTCTTCTTTAAGCTTCTCGACCTTTGCTTCAAGCTCTTCATTATAAGTAGTGATGCTCCTCATTTCGGTATCGTGCTGCTCAAGAACCTTCTTCCATTCAGCTTTGTCATTCTCCATAGTAAGCATGGCCTCGAAATTTGCACGGTTTACGCTTTAAAGTTCGTCAACAAGCTTTTGCCATCTCGACATTCTCTCAACGTCAAGTCTGACGACATCAAAATTTTGCAGCATGGCAGGCTTGTCAATTGGAACCAAATCATGATCAAAGCGAACCCCCTTCAGGCACCATTGTGGAAACCGTCTTTGGAGAGTAGCAGGAGCTGGCCCAACTTGATATGAAGGCCTATTGATAATTGTCTGAATATCAGTACGAGAAGGGGCAGGAGATTGAGAAGTAATTGGAGCAGTGGCCTTTTCAGGAGTTGTAGATGCAGGCTTCTCACTGTGCCGGGCACGCTTCCTTGGGTCCTCAAATATATGGCATTTTCCCCGATCATCAATCGACTTTCTTTTGTGAGAATCGTCACCTCTCTGGGAAGAATGATGGTGCTCCTCCCTTTCTTTTCTCCCATAACGCTCTTCTTGAGCCCTCCTCTCTGGAGCTTTTCGGGCGGCTCTCTTTTCATCAGTTTCTCTGTGAACGGGAAGGTAGCGCCTATAATCATATTGACAACGCCTCCCGTAGCGCTGAAAGTCATCATAGTAAGAGCCGCTGCGTCCCATCGGAGAATCTGAAATAAAAAAAAAGTCTTAAAAGTCTTAAGAGAAAAGAAGCGTAACTGTAAAATCTTCAAAGTACAAAGAATTAGGTGTATGAAAATGCCGAAGGATTCTAAGTGTATGTGATGTGCAAACTACGCGCATCAAACTACGAACCACTCTTCGATTGCGGAGTAGTAGTGGGGGTAGTAGTTAACGTCAACTCTTGGGTCGACGGAGCTTGTTGCAAAGAAGAAGTCGCTTCCACTACTGAAGAAGAACCCCTAGTTGTGACAGGGTCGTCTTTAAAAAGCTCTTGTGAGGTGACAAAGAGATCGCTCAACCCTTCGAAAGTGTCGTCCCCGCTCTGCCTGACAGGGCTTGTTTTTCCGACTTCTTCGCCAGAATTCTGTGAATGTTGGGGAGATCCCTGAGGCTTTTCTTCCTCAATTACTTGGGCAAGTGCGAATTTGCCAGACGACCCCGCAACATCAACAGTAGTAGAGCACTTCACCAGAGAAGCCTCGAAGGCAGATTCTTTGGGTATAGGTTCGTCAGAAGAAGCTGGGGCATCGAATGCTTTATGTGGGGAGTCTGGAACCTCATGGGGGTGTGTGGAGAGAGAAGGGTGAAGAAGTCCGAACTGGTGAAGGAATTCGTCGTTCAACAAAAATTTCATATCCCGCTCTTCAACCGGTACAGCTATGAGCCTCTCCAGAGTTGGCTTGTGGCTGGGATCTCTAGAAGGAGGGGGAAGCGCTGAAATGAAAAAATGAAGTTAACACTTGGCTATTCGGACTTCACAAAACTCAAAGTATAGAAGAGGTAGATGATCTTACTTCCTTCCCTCCACACAGCATAAAACCCAAGGGGCAGCGGACAAAGAAGAACTGAGTTAAGAACCCATGGGCAGTGTCAGGGAGGCCAACGATCAATTTACAATTTTGAGCGCTTCTCACGACGGTGATAGAAGGATGATCCTTAGTCCTAGTAAAGGAACATAGGAAGCAAATCTCGTCAAAGTTTGGAAGTCGGTCAAATGTTCTCCTAAATAGCACGCACAACCCCATCTGAATGGCATAGCCATTGGGGTGTAGCTGGAATGGGGAGATAGCTAGTCGACGAAGAAGATTCTGGAGAAAGTTGTTGAAAGGGGGAATGGCCCCGCTTAGGCACATTTGCCGGTTAACCGCTACAAAGCCAGTAGGCGCCACATCAGCAGTGTCACTTTTCTCAGGAAGAATGGCATCTGCTTCAGCAATGCCAAACTGACCACACAACTGACGAAAAGCTTTGTACGATAAGGTGGTAGGGGCTCTTTCTGGAGGATTGACTAATGGAGCTAGAATAAGAGTGGCCTCTCTAGCATGGCTGTTATATCTTCTTGCTGAGAAGTCATTCTACACAAGCAACTGGATATTCAAATATGAAGGTGCACATTTCCTAAAATGTGTGAAGTGTTGTGTAAAATCAACAAAGCAATAAGCGAATAAAACTGGAATGAAAACTAGCAAGCATTTGTTAGTTATGAAGCCCAGGGTTCGTTGTTTTAAAATACGAAAGAGAAATGTAGATGCAAACAAATCAGTTCAAGATAGCAATGCTTTGCATTAATATTTCACTTTAGTTGATTGGTTCACAGCATTTCATATAGTATGTTTAAGTTGATTACTCTATGTTGAATAATCTGTCATTTGATACGGGCAGTCAGTGGCAGTATATTTGTCCCAATTTTCTGTAAATAATATATTGAACAGGTTGTTAGTTAAAACAAGTCAAAAGTGATCTGCGAAAGAATGCAACAAAGTTCAAGCAACAATTCAAAGTCCAAACAAATCTTAAAAGTACAAGTGCTAACTCGCCAACGACTTAAGAAATCTTTTCTACGGGTTAGGTTGAGTCGTTGGTTCTCTGGCTAACTCGTCCGCGACCTAAGTCATTAAGTTAAGTTAGGTCGTGTCAATCTCTAGTTGCTGGAACTTTAAGTCGGCTGCGCTCTAAGTAGTAAGTCGTGGAAGATAAAGGAAACTTCAATGCAAAGCAACGAGAAACTCTCAAGTCCTAACTCGGCCACGACTCTTGGTTTAAGTCGTAAGGTATGTTAAGACGGTTCATAGTTAAGTCGCTAAAAGTTGCTGGGTCACGCAGAGGTGCCAAATTATACCTAAGGCGACATTCCACTCTCTTTAGCAAACATACCCTCTTAGTCCTAACCCGTTAACCTTCTAAACCGTTAACCTCCTAGCCCATTAACCATCTAACTCCTAATCCGTTACTCACAGTGGATAACCCTAGTTCTACCACACTACTAGATCGCCTCAAATCATGAATCACTGCAAGATAGATTGAACCTCCTGCCCTAAGTCCATTAGTATAACAAAATTCGCGAGGGTTAAGGTGGAAAATCGGAGACAAAGATCAACGATGATCGGCAATTGGAAAAGAGGCAAAATCTCTTAAGCAGTGTGACGATGAAGATTGTAGGAACTTAATTGGTTGTGAGGTAAACTGGTTGGATCTTTTTCTGAAAGCTTCAATGCTCAATAATGGCGGAAGAAAACACGGGAACAAGTAAGTGAAGAAGAAGCGACCTAAGCCTTTTATATCTCGAGGCAGAGGAATTTGAACTGGCACAGGAGTTAAGACAAGTCGAAGCACACGACCTACAACCTAGGCGTGTACTTCGTGGGGCAAATGTTAACCCTCAATTTTCTACGACTCAAAAACTGCACGACTCAAACAAATTACGTGACTTAACGAGTCAAGGATTGGCCGACTTAAAGGAGTCAACGTCTTAAGAAAGTGGACGGTCTACGACTCAAGTTATGGACGACATAACGGTTTAGCGAGTTGAAGGACTTGGTGACTTACGACATAGAGAAATCTGTGACTCAACAGTTTAGAAGAGAAGGGATGCTCCATGACCTAAGGCATCCACAACTTAAGGTTCCTACGACTTAAGAGGGTATACAGTTTACGACTTAAGGAAGCCCACGACTCATGGACAGGATGACTTAACGGTTCAAGAGAGAGCACGACTTAAGAAGGAAATGAGTTAACGACTTAGAGCTATCTGTGACTTATGACCTAGCATGTGTCGTGAGCGACTTAAGCAAATGAGGCGTTGCTCCTTACTTAACACAGTGACCTCTTAACTCGTACACGATTCAGGACCTGGGTTATTATCTGAAGGGAACAAGCTTATCAGTTAACTCGTACACGACTCACAACCTAGCTTGAGTCGTTCACGACCTAAAGCTACTGGGTGAAGGTTCAATGCCGCATCAAAAGGACCAGTTGACTCATTTGCGACTTAGATGATGACTCGTGTGCGACTTAGGACTGGTACAAATGAACTTTTGTGAGACCATGGGCCTGGGCCAGATAAGTCGGCCACGACCTACCATAAGTCAATCACGACTTACGACCCAAGAGGAAAATTTCCATATAAATACCAACCCACCTCAAGCATAAAGGGGACTTTTGGGCCAACCTCTTTAAGCGCCGATACTCTGCTGAATTCTCGACTCGCTCGACACTTCAAGTATGAAAGGCATCTCAACTAACTTCGAGAGGAAATCTAACGCAATCTACATGGATTCAAAGAATTCTTCTGCATCAAAGTTCTAGTTGTTTGTCTCATCAGAATTGTAATTGAAGATTGTTGTAAAGTTGTAATCAATTCAGTAATAAAGAGAATTAAAGTGGACGTAGGCTTACCCTAAGCCGAACCACTATAAAAGCCGTTGTCTTTTCTGCTTTCTCTGTGAAATTTCTACTTGTTTTTAGTTCCCGTGTTCACGGGTGGTGCTTTCTCTCAACTTCAATCTACACCGAGGTGTTAGCGTCTGATTTTTACGTTAACAAGTAGGTCATGGGGAACTCGAGAAAATTGCTGATTTATTTTTTCATTTGAAGGATTGGCTAGTCGAAGAGAATTTTGGGTTTTTGGGTATGTTTGATTTGACGCCGATCTTTGGAGACATGGTGAAGTTTATGGTTGCGCACCTGGGGGAAATTCAGGAGAGGTTCATGCCGAAGCTCGAGGTAGAGGTGGGTGTTAAACATCTTCATGGTTGATCGTGGGGGACGAATTAGACGAGGAGGATTTTGATTCAATTCGTCGATTTGGCTAAATTTTGTATTCATAGATTGGAAGTGAAGCAGCGGTGTGAGTTGATCTGGAGGGCGAATGTGTGACCGAGGGAGGAGGTCGAAAATGGGGGATCACCGTCGGTGGCATCATGCATGTGCACGTGTGTGTGCACAGAGTTCGTCTGTGTAATCTTAACTCAGGGAAGTTTTTAAGCTGGAGGAAATACAAGGGAAGGAAGAAAGAAGGTTGGGCCGAGGGCCCACTTATTTTTAGTAGAAGTGAGGATGCGCGAGAAGGGTTGTGTTCGCTTGGGGAAACTTCTTTTTTTTTTTGACTGGGTTTAAATATATTTGATGCGTGTTTTTAAAATTTTCTAACAGAGGCGAAGTGAAGGAACGATTTTGAAGGCGACGTGAAAGATGGTACTTTTGTTGTGGCTCATGTGTGTGATCGTAATTGCGGGCTTTGGGCTCGAGACTATGTTGTATCATAAATTTTAAGTAAATTTGTTAATAACGAGTATCACCAAGTTTTTTCTTTTCTTTTTTTTTCCAAAATTTAAAATTGTTTTATTAAACTTGTTTGCCTTGAGAAAATTGTAAATAAGTTAATTCCTAATGTTTCAAAGGAGATAATAAGTATTTAAATCAAGGATTAACTATTTAAGGATTAGTCAATTAGCTAATGAAATTAGTTAAGAGAATGATTAATAAATTTATTTATTAGGATTATTAATTAAAAACTAGTTAAATGTGAAATCAATTTTAAGGATTGATTTGTTAATATGATTAATTAATCTAGGTAATTAATTAAAGATGATTAATTTATTAAAGATTAATTAATTAATGTAAGTGATTTCGGAATAATTAATTGGAATAATTAATTAAGAATAAAGTAATTAAATGAATGAGTGAAGGGTAATTAATTTGTGTAATTGATTAAGGGTTAATTACTTAGAATAATTTGTTAAAAGATTGATTAATTTGTGAAATTAAATGAGGGTGATTAATTAAAGGATAATTAATCAATTTAAGTAGTTATAAGATAATTAATTTGAGTAATTAATTAAAGATACTTACTGTAAATGGCAAAGGATAATTAATTTGTGGCTAATTACTTAATGTAATTAAAGAAAAATTAGCCAAGGGTGATTAATTTAGATGGAGAATTTTTGAGTGATCAAATATTTTTTTGTAATAAATTTATAAGCAGGATTTAAAAGCAATTGAACTGATTAATTTAATTCATTTGTGATTAAATAAATTAATTGAAAGGTGATCGGGTTGATTAATCTTGCTTATAAATAATTGGATGTTATTGTATGCCTTAAATTAGTTGATATCTCTGCTATGCTATGTGCGATGCTTTGTGATATGGTATGTTGGGTTCAATAGTGATAATTTGGTTATCTATGATGACATGCTGTGTAAAGTGACATCCAGTGTTTAAAGTAAATGGTATGCACTTGAATAATTTCAAAATAGATGACATTGGACTCGAAGAGACCGGAGTCGGATATTTGTTAATATCCGAAACCACTTTGATTCCTTATAGATTGATATGTGAAACCATTAGGCTGGTTTGGGATGATTTATGTGAATTGGACCTGTAAATCTAAGTTTTGACACTTAGAAATTGATGTTTGCAATTTGTGATATCCATAACAACTTGTGAAGTTGTAAAATTGATATGTTACCCAGGCTTAGGTAAGTTGCTTGCTTTTGTATTCTTGTTAGATGGGTTTACTCACGCTGGTTTCCAGCCTGACCCGGGTGTTACTTTGATGTATCGCTCGGGTCAGACCGAGTATTATAGATTTTCAGGTAAGGACGTTCTGGAACTCAGGAGGCGAGCTGAATAGCAGGAACGTATGGGGCATACCTGTTGTATATATTATAGTAGTATATCTGGACATGTTGTTTTAAACTGTCCAATGTTGTGTAAATGATGTAACTCAGATGTATAAATGTATAAATGATTGATACAATTCTTCTTTGTAAAACTATTATTTATGTGATATTATATTTTATCCGCTGCGAATGTGAGATTATGAGTTTGAGTTTTCTGTTTCTTCTTCTTTATCTTTCTTCTTTCATTAACTATCTGAAAATTTCGGAATCGAAATTTTCGGGTCGTTACAGATTGATTTGTGATGACTCTACGTGATGGTTGTATGCCTGATTGCAAGTGATTGTTGTTTTTATTGATTTGTTTGTTATTGATTGAAACAAGTTAAACATTTCATTTTATATAATTATTGACTCTTCTGGATTATATAAGTAAAATACGGGTTATGAAAGCAATTGCTACTGCTTTTGGTTTCATAATTAAGCGTTAATTGCCCGACAAATAGGTACGTTTTCGGATTGCGGGGTTTAGCGTTATTATATTGCTTTTCCCACGTTGGGATATTTTATTTTGAAAAATATATGTTGTATATTGTTATATTTGATATTATATTTTCTCCTGAGCCTCTTCGTGCAAAGGAGACTTTGCCGAAACTTTTCATAAATTTTTCCCAACTTTATTAATTTATGTGACGACCTAGAATTTTTGGTATTTGAATTTGAAAATATTTAAGTGATTTTAAATCTTTGGAGGACAGTTTAACTTGAATTTCAAAATTTAATATGAATTTGGAAATTAAAACACTGAATTTAATTTTTTAAGTTCGGTAAAATAATGAATCTTGATTTTTAAACTACTTAAAAATATTTTCAAGGCTTCGTAAATTTATATTGATGATACTGAAGATAATAGAAGCTTCAGGATTGAATCTAAAAGTGATTTTTTGAGTTTTCAAATTATATCGTTTGAATCAATATTTAAAAATAGCCTTCTGAGGCACAGTCTCGGATTTCGACGAAACCAGTTTCATTGGATCCGTAATGTTAAATTATTATAAGATTTCAACTTTTGTGTCAATCGGATTTACGGTTTGTCCGAGGCAAGCTAAAACGCGTAGAAATCGGTTTAAGTGAATTTTAAATTTAAATTAGTCGATTTGAAAACCAATCTTTCAAATATGATCGAATTGGCTCCCGATATATATTCCATTACGTTCGGAATGGGGTTAAAACATTATAAACGGCAGGCGGCACGCTTCGTTTGGAGTTCGGAAAAATTTAGGGTGAATAGTGTTTCAGAATTTTTTATGTAAGGCCACAATTTTTCATTATTTGCACAAACCATAGAGAGGTTAGGGTTAGCCGCCACCCTCTATTTCAATGGCCGGAAATTATTCTTCTTCCTCCTCGTTTTTCTTCAAATCCGTTAGTCAATTCAAAAAGTTTTCAACTACAAAGAGGAAGAGGGCAATGAGATCTATATTCTCAACAGTCCTGATCGGAAACGATGAAGCGGATTAATGAGAATCTCTCCATAAAGGCATCATAGTTGTGCGCGTTTTTCAAGAGAAGGGGGTGCCGAGCTTTAAGGTATTGCAACCGAAGGTACGAGGGCTTGTGGCCGTTCGATTGGAGGAGGCTGATCGTTGTAGATGTCGTCGAGGGAGGAGTGTAAATTCGTGAAGATGGGCGGCAATTGGGTTTCATGGTCGTGCGAGGAAACTGGGAGAGGAAGAAAGAAGAAATGCGCGTCCTGGATCTCGGTCTTGAAAATAAACGGCCAAGATTAAAGGTTTATAAAAGTTTAAAAAGAAATTGTAAATTAGTAATATTTAAATTCGTATAATGTTTAAAATGCTATAACTTTTTGATACGAGGTCTGTTTCACACCAAACGAATTGCATTGGGTTTGTACTGTCGAATACTATGCGATGGAGCAGGATTGGATTTGATTGGAGCTAGTTTGAATTTTGGGTGAAATTAAACGCTCGTTTAATTTTATTCAGAATAAAACACTGAAACTACGACTGCAAGCAAAGTGAGTACAACTCACTCTTTCTGACTCACTGATATTTTTATATAAGTGAGAAATAATTTATTATATGATGATTGATGATTGTTTGGATGATATTGATATATTGATTGGTATTTGGATATGTACCTGCCTATTGGAGCAGATGAGACACTATACGTTCCCGTGTATGAGCGGATGATCCTTTGTAGGTGCGTCTGCCTTGAAGCGGACATTGTACACATATTCTAATATGTATATTTGTTGCAGGTGACGGGTTGGAGGGATCCAACTGGATTCCTCAAATATTTAATTGGTTTAGTATGTTATGTGTTGATTATTTTTAATTCGTGTGATTATTTGTGATTGAAACCATTGAAGGCTGTAATTCAGCCGAATAAAATTTTGGTATCGTAGGATAACAGAAATAAATAAAAATTTGATTTCGAAATTTGGGTAAAAATTTATAATAAATTCACTCAAAGGATTCGGGTAAATTTTAAAAGAAGGGGATTTAAATAGATAAAGTTTTATCTTTGAAAACTTATTGAATAAATTCCAAAAATGTATGAAAATGTTTTTTTTAAAGGAATTTCGAGTAATGTTGTTTAATAGATGAAGGATTTATTTAAGATACACATTTTAAATATTTTAAAGAGATAAAGAAATTTATTTCAAAAGGAAATAAATTTAGAAATTAAATTTGGAAATTAATATGGAGTTAGAATAAATCTTAGGAATCGATTTGGAAATTTGGTTAGGTGTTTTTGAAATAATTTGGGAAATCAATTTGAAATTGATTTGATATTAGAAAATTAATTTGGGAAAATAAAATTGGAATTTGACTTTGTGTTTGAAATAAATTGGAAATCAAATTGGGATTTGATTGGGTTTTGAAGATGATATTTGGGAATCGATTTAAAATTCATATATCAGTTGATATTTGAAAATGTAAATTCACAACGAGAAATTGTATGGAAAAGGGAAATTGTTTAAAAATAAATATTGGTTTATTTTTAAAAGTGTGGAAAGAAATTTACAAATTGGAATGTAAATTAAAACAAATCAAGAAGATTTACTAATTTATTTGAATGGACCATTTTGTAATGGAAAACGAATTCTTCCCTAGAAAGCCGAGTACATTTTTAAAATAGCTTTTGAATAAAATTTTAAAGTTTTAGATTTGGTTTTAAAATAATATTGTTGGAGAAATTAGTTTGGAAATTGTTTAAAGAAAAAAAATTATTTAATTAATTATATAAGGGATTATTTTAAAGATTTAAGTTGATATTTGATTTAGAAAATAGTTACTTAAATATTTATGCTCCATTTATAAATTTTTATTTTAAAATTAATTTTGGACCTGAATTTTCATATAGGGTATCAGTATAATATTTTTCATAACTAATATTTAAGCAAATATTCTAAGATAGTTTATTCTAAATGTTTCCAAGTATATTTTGAATAAGTATTTTATATTATTTTAAATATCTGAACTCGGCATAATTTTTAGTGGAAATGAATAAATACTGAAAATGTTTTCCGCGTAAGGAAAAATTGATTTGAAATTTATTTTCAAAGGATTGCAGTGTGAAAAAAAATTGATTTGAATTTGGTGGAAAGTAAAATTTTATCTTGCAAAGATATATTGAAAATAATAATAATTGGGGGAAAATTATTTGAAATCCAGCGACGGTTGTGAATGATGATTGATAGTTAAATAACCGACTATCAATATTGGCCTTTAATCGGCAATTTAATTTCGATGCGACCGGGAGTCGAATTCCCAATGGATATTCGAAACCCACATCGTACCTTTATGATTATGATGGATATTTTGTTTAAAAGATCAAAGTGAAATTGTTGTGATTTGTTTGAATCTGAATGTAATACTTATTTTTAAAATAAGCGCTCGTTATTCTAATTAGCCAGGAGAGGACCTTGTGTCATAAAACCCATTCTGAATATAGATACGACGAAATGGGATTGCATTTGAATATGGTGTTGAGGACCGAGTATTTTTGAAAGCGAAAGGATTACCTGTCGAATGTCTTTGCACTGGGTTGCTCCGGTATAAAGATTTTATCACCCTTTGTGATGGAGATTCCGGACGTGATTAGTGAATATTCGGATTTGCAAGGGCTTCTTTGGAAGTGCCTTCGGTTTCGTTCGATCCCGGAACGAACTTGTATGGATGTGTGTCTAACATTGGACTTTGACATGTAAAGCTAGTTTCTATCAAATACATTTCTGTTGGTGGCGGAGAATTTATTATCTTAGCATAACACCCTTCTCTGAGACGTACGAGCTCAGAGGTTATGTAGTTGATGGTTACTAGTGATACATTCCCAATTTGTTAATGTGACAAACGAATTGCTGCTGATCATTTGTTGATCGAAGCATGGCTTTTGTGAAAAGCGTAGCTTTGTGGACGAGACTTCGTCGGACCTCACACCCCGGAATGGTCGAAACAGGAAGAATGCGGCAAGGTTATAGGGGGTAGCGCCCCTTAGGGTATGTGCATTTCCTTGTGGATAGAAGTAGTGTCATGGTATGGAGCCCAGATACTTAACTTATGTGAATATCACAAATATATATTGCTTTGTGATTGTTGTTGTTGAGGATCCTCGGATAAAGGTTGTTTACAACCGGGGGATGACATACTCGTGTCAGTAGTTACCTATTATTACAGAGGTAACCCGGCCTTGTGTTAGCAGAGATCCGGTTAGGTTCTAGGGGTGTTACTCCACAGGCGTACCCATGTGGCAGTAGGAAGTTCCTTATCCTGACCATTTGTTGGAAATCTAAAAAAACAATAAGCGCCTTGTACGGTTTTAGTTGTAGAACCTGCCATTTAAAATGGTAGCTATAGCAGGCATAATATAATGGTACCTATGGTGGCTAAGATTAATATTATACTTTCAAAATGTTTTCTGCACTGTGCACTAATAATAATAATATCAAGGGATTTTGCATAGTATGCATGTTTGACTATCATAAGGAGAAATCTCCCCCAAGTGTGCGTTTGCATTGTGTGTGTGGCGGGAGGCCTTATGGTAGTTTCATTTTCCAAAAACATAGCGGGTTTCGTTTTATTTTCTTTGTGAAAATAATGGTGTTTGAGATCTCACACCAGTCCCACGACTGACCTAGAGTTTATTGTTCTCTTTCTAAACTCTGTTTGCCCACCAATTTCCACATGGGCAGCCTAGAGTCAGGTTATCAGCTCATTCTGGAATTTAGGAGTTGCTAAGGAGATCAGGAGCAAGTTGGATGGCGAAGCGTATCACTAGTATATGTAATATTTTCTTCCGTTGTTTGTTGTTGTACACTCTGATATTGTAATGTGATTGTAATGTAATAATATATATGATTCTTTGCTTTAAAGATTATTCATTGATATATTATATGTTGTTCCGCTGCGAAACGTGAGATTCTGTTTTCTTCTTCTACCTTCTTCTACCTTCTTCTTCTTAAACTATAATGCAACGGTTTTCCAGCGTTCGATGGTTTGGCTGTTGATACAGTGGACGTATTAATGTCAACTTTCGAAAGACGAAAAAACCGGGTCGTTACATTGTGGTATCAGAGCATTTGGTTAAGCGACAACCTTAGCTCTGTTGGGTGTTACCCATTAGAGATAGAGTCAGTAGTGCTCTATAATGAGTTTGAACGTAATAATAGATATGAGCGTGTATTTGTTAGTGAATATAAAATTGTTTTATATTGTGTTGATTGGTTTGTTGAGTGGTATATGGAATCTGGTCAATAAGAGTAATTAACGTTATTGATAGGGATCTCTAAACACTTGTACAGAACAAATTCGACACGATATCGTTTTAAAATAGGGTAAATGAAATAACTTTTACCCAAATTATTTTCTTATATAAAAGAGAAAAAATTTCTGTGAATTATTATATTATATAATCGCTTGGTTTCTAGAAAGTGACGATATTAAATTATTATCATTAAAATGGAATAAGATATTGAAACCGTAACTCCAAAGTTAAGAAATAGATTCACATGCAAATGGAATTTGAAAATATAAATTGTAAATGCGATTTATAATTTGAAATGGAATTCCATAGAAGTATTTGGAAATGTTTTGAAAGGAATTTGAAAATTTTGGAGACTTGAAAAGTTTAAATCCCTTTTAATTTTGAAAATGAATTTCAAAGGTTTGGAAAAGTGTTTTTGAAGGGAATAAAAGCTCTAAACTCTTTTCGGTCGCTGCAAAATAATTCCGATGATGATCGCGACATCATCGGTGTTTATTTTTGAGTTTCCAGGAGAGGAATTGCTGCCGAATGATTTTAAATTGAAAATTGTTTGCCAAAGTTGGGTTTGTTTTGGAAACACAATGTGTTTTGGATATAAAATTTACTTCAAAATGATTTGAGCAATTGCTTAAAACTCTGGAATCCTATTTAAAAATAGTTGTGGAATAGTAAATAAATTTGAAAACTAAGAAAATTGTGAATGAATGAATAAATTTACAGTTTAAATATAATGAAAGTGAAATTGAAAATTGAGATTCATTTCGAATTTGTAAGCAAATAGAATTGGAATTGAATTTGAATTGTTATAAGCAAAGCGAAGTATTGAAATAAAAAATTAGTAAGCGAAACTAATTGAAGAAAAGACCAAATAGATATGGTTGGAAATGAATTCAATATTTATATAAATAAAAGGTAAATTAAATTCATATGGAATTTGAAATCCAGTTTAAATATAAGTGGTTGTAAACTAAAATGGTGAATTGAAATTGAATTGTGTTTGGGAATGAATAAAGGAATAAAACTGGAATTGAAACGGAATATTGAAAACCAATTTGAATTATTTGAGATAAAAATGTATTGAATAGAAATTATATGGAATGTAGTTGTAAGCAACTAAAATTGTATCGAGACCATATAAATTGCTAATGAACATAATTTTGAATATTTTGCTTGTGAAAACTATGTGTTCACTATTGAAAATAAGTGAAATGTAAATGAATTTCCCTATATATGTCACTTATGTGTTTAAATTGAGTAAATACAGGTACAGGAGGGCCGTTTGGCTGGATTTGATTGCGCAAAATACTAATAATAAGCCGCTTGATTAAAAATGCTAAATAAAGGTACGCCCACGCAATAAAAATAGGAAATATGAACTGTTTTTGTTTTTTCCCACCAGGTGGATCGATGTATATATATTTATATATTTTGTCAAATTGCAAAAGCTCCTCCGTACAAAGGAGACTCTGCCAAAATTTTCCAAAAATTTTGGGAGTTATAAAATTTTTGAAATTTTTGTTAGCGAAAAACGATTTTAAATTTGAAATTGAAGAAAATTAGTGAATGAAACTGATTTAAAATAATAATATGAATCGGTTACAATTGGAAGATAAAATTCAATATTCAGAAGATAAATTGAATTCAAACAAAATTGAAATTGTAAATCGAATTCAAATGAAATTGAAAATGCAAAATTGAATAAAAATGGATATATAACATCAACAGTTAAAAAGTATAAATTGAAAATTTTGTAAAGGAATGTGCAAAATGATATTTGAATGTTGTAATTGGATATTATGGATATCAGAATATACACGTGGATACAAGGAGTATGATTGAAAATTATGTGAGGAAATGGATTAAACGGTTTTGGATATGGTAATTGGATATTATTGCTTAATAGCTTACAGGTATTATAAAGGAAAAAGAATTGGATTTTGATTTTTGAAGATAAAAATTGAATTGCCCAACAAAAAGGTATGTATTTAAATTTAAATATGAAATTTGATTGGGTTTTTGATCTATCCACTTGGCATTTTGTTTTCTTTTGGAATCTGAGGGCCTGTGGTGCCATTTTGTAGTCGTACCGAGCTAGCCGTGCAAAGGAGACGCTGGTGAAATTTTTCGAAAATTAGGGAGTTAGAAAAATTTTGGGAAAATTTTGAAAGTTTAAAATTTGAATTTAAATTTAAATTTGAATTATTAAAGACAACAATGTTGTATGAAACTTATAATTGAAGTTGGGAAGTTAGTTGAATTAATTGTTAACTCCTCTAGTCCACACCTTAGCGATCTAAGGAGATAAGCGACCGAAGGAATTAAAGTGTGAAAAAACTAATAGCGACATAAAGATATCAACGAGCTAGCGACCTAAAGATATCAGCGAGCTGGCAACCTAAAGTTATCAGCGAGCTAGCGACCTAAAGCATGAAGCGAGTTAGCGACCTCAAGTTATCAACGACTTAGCGACCTAAAGTTATTAGCTAGCTAGTGACCTAAAGGATGAAGCGAGTTAGCGAGCTAATGAGTTAGCGAATTAACAAGTCAGCGACCTAAAGACCCCTAACGACTTAATAACCCAACGACCTAACGGGTTAAGACCGTATGAGGGCGCATGCATGCTACCTCTTCATTAGGTCGCTCACGACCTAAATAGACCGAGATAACTCCATTGGCCGTAACTTCTTATGCCACTTATTTCCTAGGTCGCTACGACCTACCAGTTTGTTCAGGAGATCAAGTCCAACCCTGTTAGACCGTAACCCATGTACCCTAGGTCGCCCACGACCTACGACCTACCCTTAGGTCGCTCACGACCTACGACCTACCCCTAGGTCGCCCACGACCTACGACTCCCTCCAGAAATCTCTAATAAATACCATGCCTACTCCATCAAAGGGGGAACTTTTGGCTCATTTCTGGAATGCCTATACTCTGCTGATTTTTCGACTCATCCGACACTTCAAACATCAAAGATATCTCAGTGAACTTCCAGAAGAAATCTAACACATTCTACATGGATTCAAAGAGTTCTTCTACATCGGAGTTCTAGCTATTTGTCTGAGTAGTATTGTAATCGAAGATTGTTGTAAAGTTGTAATCGATTCAGCAATAAAGAAGATTAAAGTGGACGTAGGCTTAACTTGAAGCCGAACCACTATAAAACTGTTGTTTCTTTACTGTTTTTTCTATGACTATTCTACTTACTTCTAATTCCCGTGTTGACGGGTGGTGCTTTCACTTAATCTCTACTTACACAGGGGTGTTAGCGTTCAATTTTAGCGTTAACATTTTTGGTGCTTTCACTGAGAACCCAACTCAGGCTACTTTCGTTATTGCTTCGCAAAAGTTTGTTGAAAAAAAATCTCTCTCAAAACCAGAAGTCTATCAGAGATTATGGCTCTTAGAAGAAAGCGCAAATCTACTAGACCCGGTGATGTCCATAAAAATACTACCACTTCTCCTTCGTCAAGACAAGCAGCACCAAGTGCTGGAATTACACGAGCGGAGTTAGATGCTGCAGTATCTGGGTTATACCAGCAGATGGAAGCCCAAAATGCTTTAATGCTTGATAGGTTGAATGCTTTGCTCGGAGCTAACCGTCAACCAGTGAATAATGAAGAAAACCTTGCTGATGATGTTCATAATCCTGAAGAAAGGAATATTCCCCGAAGAGCAGCTAGCCCCGCCAAAGAATCACCTCCTCAAGCTGGAGGATCCAGACCGCAACCGACTCTCCGCGAACGTTTGTCCAGGCAAACTTCCGAGAAAATGGCTGAAGTTTGTCCTGCATAGCTTTTAAATGATGAGGAATACCTTTCGGACATGGTTCGACAAATTATGAAAGAAAGTATGCAAAGGGAAGAAGACGAAAAAGAATGGGGGTTCGCTCCAAGCAAAACTCCATTTACCGAAAGAATCCTAAAGGCTGAAGTTCTGAAGAAGTTTGTTCCTCCCACTATTCCGGCTTATCGAGGAACAAGTGACCGTAACCAATTTTTATTCAAATACGACTGGCATATGACTGGTGCCATGGCTTCGGATGAGATCAAGTGCAGGTATTTTCCGGTGTATTTGGAAGGAGTGGCTCTGCTTTGGTTCACGAAGCTGCCGGTTCATTCGGTGGATCAATTCTCTGACCTCACTCGAAAATTCAAAGAACTATTCAGGCTATATGCTTCGAAGGCCATGGATATAATGTCACTCTCCAACCTTGAACAAAATCCCAGAGAGCCTCTCAGATCTTTTTTAAACCGTTTCAACATAGCCTTGGCTGAGGTGGATAATGCTGAGCCTAGAATGATCCCGACTTACTTGGTGCGAGCCATTGACAAATCTAGTGAATTTGGCAAGTGGTTAAAAATGAAAGAGCCAAATTCACTTGAGAAGTTTTATAGAAAGGCTGACGAATTTATGCGCTGGAAAGCCTTCCTGTGCCAGCAAAGGCTGTCGTGGATGAAGTTAAGAATAACAACGTTGCTTCTAATACAAGGGAATCTGGTGGACAGAAGAGGGAGAACAATGATGGGAGAAAGCAGAAAGATTTGAAGAAAATCTGCTACTTTAAACCTTCGGATTTCACCCCTTTAACTGATACTCTAGAAATATGTTTTTTGCCAAAAAAGATGTCATTGAATATCCTAAACCACCTGTGATAAAGCGTGGAAAAAATGCGGTTCAAAATGGGAGATTCTATCCGTTCCATAATCAACCTGGCCATTATACTAACGAATGTGACCATTTAAAGAGTTTGATTGAAGAACTACTAAGACATAATAAACTACAACAATATGTCAAAAGAAACATAAATGACCCATCATCATCTACTCAAGGGCAACTGGTTCCTGCTCATCAGTACGACTCAGATGAAAGAACTGTAGCGCAGGAATCCAAGAGACTTATCATTAATGTTATCACAGGGGGCCCTCACCCACCAGGTAGAAGTTTGGGCGAGATGAAAAGATATGCTCGTGCTTTGAAATAAGCCCCGGTGCGAGAAAATATTTCTGTTCTGAAAAGTGGCTGCCATCTAGTCCCAGTGCGTGACAAATGCCGACGGTGTTCTTCAAAAAGATAATCACACACAATGACACCCAACCCGAAAGCGAAGAATTCCAGGAATCCGTTCTTATTAACATACGGATCAGAAGCAATGACTCTAGAAGAAATAGAGGTCCCCTTACACCGGAGGTCCAATTCCGAGAACACGGGGCAGCAATCGCTTATGACCACATTTTACTTTAATACTTTGCTCCAAATTTGTAAAATGATGATGGATGTGTCATTCTTTTATAAAAAGCCATTGTAAAATCAATGCAAATAAGAGCTACAGATCTTTTGTTCTTTTATTAACTATAAAATGCCTGTTTCATTTCGATATGCAGATATTTTAAATATATTGCTAAAACGTCGATTTGATATTGTAGGCGATCAAAACAAAGCTTACCTATTCGACACATCATAAGGCTCAACGATTCCTGCAAATCACTCAACAAACAAATGTCGAGTCAAGAAAATTCCACATTCAATTCCTGCATCAAAAGTGCTTCTCATAAATAGTTGGTGATTCCACCGCAGGGGCACCTTCTCAATGTGAAGGTTCCTGGCCCTTGCTAACTGATTGCGATCGTCTGCGAAAACGGACAACAGGTCAAAAGCTTGCGTCTGCCCCGTGGATTCGCTTAACAATTAAGTGCACTTCTTTGGAAAAGAAAAGAGCATGTGTTTCCAAATGATAACCGGGAATCGGTGAAGGGCAAATGGTGAAAAGGCATGGGCAAGCGGACAATAAAGCCCTCTTCGGAGGCATGCCAAAAAATGGAAGTGTTCTTCTCAACCAAAAAGGTTGATGGAAACACCGGAGGGGCATTTCCCAAAGTGAAGGCACGAGGCCCTTGCTGACTAATTGTGATCGTTTGTGCAAACGAACATCCAATTCGGTAGCTTGCGTCCGTCCCGTGGGTCCATTTAACCGTGAGAAGTAACTTTCAGGCAAACCAAAACCCTCTTCGGAGGCACAACTCTTTGGAGGATAAAGAAATCTAATGGGGCATGCCAGAAAAAGAAAGTTCGCTTTCTCAACCAAAAAAGATTGGTGGAAAGACCGAGGCACCTTCCCAAGTGGAAGGCACAGGGCACTCGTTAACTAGTTGCGATCATTTGAGCAAACAAACATCCAATTAAGTAACTTGCGTCCGCCCCGTGAATCCATCCAACCATGAGAAAGTAACTTCCGTGCAAAAGCCCTACTCGGAGGCACATATTTCACCGAGATTTGAAGTAAAACTTCACAAGAGTTGAAATGTGAAAAGCCCACTCCGGAGGCCCATTTCACCAGAGTTGAAATGCTAAAAGCCCTCTTCGGAGGCACACATTTCACCGAGATTTGAAGTAAAACTTCACAAGAGTTGAAATGTGAAAAGCCCTCTTCGGAGGCCCATTTGACCAGAGTTGAAATGCTAAAAGCCCTCTCCGGAGACACACATTTCACGGAGATTTGAAGTAAAACTTCACAAGAGTTGAAATGTCAAAAGCCCTCTTCGGAGGCCCATTTCACCAGAGTTGAAATGCTAAAAGCCCTCTCCGGAGGCACACATTTCACCGAGATTTGAAGTAGACACTTCACAAGAGTTGAAATGTGAAAATCCCTCTTCGGAGGCCCATTTCACCGGAGTTGAAATGTCAAAAACCCCCTTCGGAGGCCCACTACCCCGCATAAAAAGATAGAAAGGGAAAAGACCTCTTTGGAGGCGTACTTCTACTTCCAAGGAAAGATCAATCTCACCACAATGAGAATATTTTTCTTCGAAGATTGAAGTACCAAATCAAAGCCTTCTTTTGAAGCCCACTTCGTCGCATAGGAGAATTCACTACATTTATTTTAAAAAAAAAGAAAAAAGGAGAAAAAGAGTGATCATCCCCAAAAGTTGAAGAGCATATTAAAAAAAAAGAAAAGACTTCTCCAATACAAGGCACATTCTACTGAATCAGAGAAATATTTCCTTAAAATGGAAAAATTATTCTCTAAAGTATGAATACGAGCCTTCTCAAAAATGGAAAAGTTGTTCTCCAAAGAAAGAGTACAAGTCTTCTCGAAACAAAAGAGTTGTTCTCCAAAATCTTGCCAATATGAATGAGATTGCAATATACCGTGGTATGGGGGCAATATAATATAGTTACAAAAATAAAAGCAATGCTCAAGCAACATACCACAGGCTTACTACAACATCACACAAAGAAAATAAAGAAACTTGTATGAAAAAGAAGAATAAAGGCATTCTCAAATATAGGCAGAAGTTTGTACAAGTAAAAGAATCATTTTATTCCATACTATGAAAATTTTATACCTGTGCAGGTTTCAAAATAAAAAGAAGGCGGGGACCGGTACCCGCACAATCTCCGGTCAACACAAGCCTTTATACATACAAGCAAAAAAGCAAAAAGCGAGATGAAAAGCATAGGACCAAACCGATCACTTCTTCTTCCTGCCACCATTGGAGCCCTCACCTGGCCGGATGGTTAACTTTTTGGGTTGACTTGTAAGAGTTGGGGAAGAAGGAGAGAGGGGTGAAATTGGACCTTCTTCTTCTTTCCCTTCGCTGGCAGAAACTTCCCTCTTTTTCTTCGAGATTACACGCTTCCCCTTCTTCCTTGAAGAAGACTCACTGCCCGGAGTCAAAAGTGTAGACAACTTTATGTCATTAGAAATAATTTGCTCTGAGGTTCTTTCGCCTTCTTCAGGTTCCTCAGCCTTCTATTTTTGTGAAGCGATCGGGTCATCCAAGCCTCGAAGAGCTTCTATCTGCTCTCTTGCGATCTCAGTTGAGAAACAGAAGGAGGGGTAACCTGAAGAGACGGAAGGGGAACAGCTGGAAGAGGGGAAGTCTGAACAACACTTGTTGCTTTCACTACAGGAGTAGAGAAGTTAAAATCAATATCTCTCATAAAAAGAGGAGAAAGTGGCGCGTCAAGATTTATGTAATAATCAAAAAGTTCATCAAGCTCATGTGAAGTAAACAAGCAGCCCACTTGAGCAAGATCAGCGTTGAGGTTACCTGGAGAAGTAGGCTTTACTACGTCAATTTCAAAGTCATGTGCTTCGGTGCTTTCTTGATTTTTATCTCCAGTGCGAGCGGTTGCACTTTCAATGTTCACCTTCCGCCATTCCGACTCGCTCTTTAGCGACTTGCTCCGTTCCCCTGGCAAGAGCAGCAAGTGCATCGTCATCTAGATAGCGTGCCTCCAAATCTGCTTCAGCATATATCCAGTGCCTCCAAGCATATCATGTGCGGCTTGCCACACTTCGGCCAAAGTGATTTCGTACTTCGGTCCCAAAAACCTAAGGATATCGCGCCCCCAAAAACTAATTATGTAAAACTCGAATAAAGTAGAGCTGATGTTGGCTTTAGTTGCCATATGAGATTCTTCGGCTGCTGCTTTGCCAGCAATAGCTTCATCACGCTCTTTTTCAACTTCAGAAAGTTGAGCTTTTAACATTTCGATTTCCAAGTTCTGGGAGCTGGTTTTTTCTCGCAGCTAAGCAATGTCAGTTCGGTAACTTTCTACAACTTGCTGTTGTGCTTCGAATTTAGCTTCAGCATCTCTCTGTCCGGCAGGAGCATCTCTCACCTGTTTTTGAAGCACTTATTTTTTTTTGTGAATAAGAAGTGGAAGAAGTGGCAAGCTCCTCTTTGAGTTTCTCAATCTCCGCTTCAAGCTTCTCATTGTAAGCGGCGATGCTCTTTATCTCTGCATCATGCTGGTCGAGAGTTTTCTCCCACTCGGATTTATCATTATCCATAGTTAGCATGGCTTTGAGATTTGCGCAGTTTACTCTTTGAAGCTCGTCAACAAGTTTTTGCCAACCGGACATTCTCTCAATATCGAGTTTGACGACATCAAGATTTCGCAACATAGCTTGCTTGTCGATTGGGACCAAATCAAGATAGAAACGCACTCCTTTTAAGCACCTGTGCGGAAACCGGCTTTGAAGAGTAGCCGGACCCTGTCCAACTTGATACGGGGGCCTACTGATGATTGTTTTAATATCAACTCTTTGAAGGGAAAGAGAGTTGGAAGGGATTTCCAAAGAGATGGGAGCAGCAGGATTTTTAGAAATTTCATATGCCTGCTTTTCGCTAAGTTTGGCCCGTTTGCTCGGATCTTCAGCGACATGACCTTTCCCTTTGTCATCACGAGATTTTCATTTGTGAGAATCATCCTCTCTCTGGGAAGAATCATGTCGTTCATCCCTTCTTCCGTAGCATTCTTCATAAGCACGCCTCTCATGAGCTTTTCTTGCAGCTCTTTCTTCGTTGGTCTCCCAAGAGGCAGGAAGATACCTCTTGGGGTCATAGGAGCCGTGTCTTCCGTAGCGCTGGAAGTCATCGTAGTATGAGCCACTTTGCCTCATTGGAGAACCTGAAAGTGAAGAAGAAACAAAACATAAGAATCTTTGAAGTAAAGAAGCAAAATGCATATAAGTGCTGAAAAATCCTAAGTGTGTGTAACGTGCAAACTACGCGTGTCAAACTACGAACCACTCCTCGGTTGGGAGGTGATGTAGGATTTCACAGCAAGTGTCAACTCTTGAGCTGATGGAGTTTGTTGCAAAACAGATGTCGCTTCAACCACTGGAAAAATAACTTTAGTAGTAGTGGCATGGTCTTTAAAGAGCTCCTGCGAAGTAATCATCGGGTCGCTCAATCCATCAAAAATGTCGTCACCATCGCGCCCAGCAGGACCCTTCCCCTCAGCTCCTTCATCAGCAGTCTTCTTGGATTGGTGAGGAGGTTCCTCTTCCTCAATGGAAGGGGCAAGTGTAAATTTGCCGGATGACCCCGCAACGTCAATAGAAGCAGAACACTTCGCCAGTGAAGCCTCAGCAGTAGAATCTTTCGGTATAAGTTCTTCGGCGGACACTAGTGCATCTGGTGTCTCTGCTGGAGAATCAGGGACTTCATGAGGCTTAGTAGAACGGAAAGAGTGCAAAAGTCCGAATTGGTGCAGAAACACATCTTTTAGCAAAAATTTAATACTTCTTTCCTCAACCGCCATGACACTTAATCTTTCAAAAGTCGGCTTGTGGCTGGGATCTTTAGAGGGAGGAGGAAGTGCTATAAAAGTAAAGAATGAAGTTAGCACCTAGCAACTTGGACTTTGAAAAGCTCAAATGGAAAGAACGGGGATAAACAATCTTACTTCCTACTCTCCAGATGGCATAAACTACTAGGGGGCAGCGAACGAAGAAGAATTGATTCAAGAACCCGTGGGCGCTTTTCGAAAGATCGACGATCAGTCTACAGTTCCTGGCGCTTCTCACGAGTGTGATAGAGGGGTGATCTTTGTTTTTTGCAAATGTGCACAAGTAGCAGATTTCTTCAAAGCTCGGAAGGCGATGATGTATCTTCCTGAACAGCACACACAGTCCCATTAGGACGGCGTAGCCATTGGGATGCAACTGGAAGGGAGAGATAGTTAATCGGAGAAGGAGTTGTTGAAGGAAATCGTTGAAAGGAGGAATAGCTCCACTCAAACACATCTGGCGATTGACAGCGATAAAACCGAGAGGTGGCCTATCAGCAGTATTATTTGTCCCTGGAAGTAAAGCATCTACTTCAGCAATACCAAACTGAATGTGTAGTTGGTTGAACACCCGTTGATTCAGGGTAGTTGAAGTCCTTTCCATGGGATCACCCAGTGGATTGGCTATCGGGAAGCCCCCTCCAGCTTGCCCTACTACTTCTTCTTGTCGAGAAGCCATTCTACACAAGGAACTGGATATTCAAATATGAAGGTGCACGTTTCCTAAGTGTGTGAAGTGTTGTGCAAAACTAGTAAAACGACAAGCAAATATAACTGAAATTAAACTAATATGCATTTGTCAGTTATAAAGTTTCAGAACTTGTTGATTTGGGTCTAAGTACAAGTGCAGTGTTGACGCATGTTAACGCTAAAATTTGAACGCTAACACCCCGGTGTATGAGTTGTAGTTGTGAAGGCACCACCCGATAACTCGGGAACGGATTACAAGCAGATAATAGCAGAAAAGCGGTAAACAACAACAATTTTATAGTGGTTCGGCTTAAGGGTATAGCCTACGTCCACTTTAAGTACTTTTATTAATAATCTCGTTACAAGCTGATACAATTCTTCCCAAGTACAATACACTTTGGATTACAAGAGACTTAGAACAAGTAGCCTAAACTTCGATGAAGATGAGAGTTTTTGAATCCATGTTGGATATGTGATCTCTCCTTGAAGTTGTTTGTAGCGTTCTTAGTGTCTTGAGAGCTTCAAGTGTTAAATTGGTTCGGAATGCAGCAGAGTATCGGTGCTTGAAGAGAGTCAGCCCAAAGTCCCCTTTCTGTTGGAGTTATGGGTGTATTTATAGGCATCTTCGGAGTTAGGTCGTAACTCGTGTACGACTCATGATGAGTCGTAACTCGTATACGACTCATGGTAGGTCGCGGCTGATTTACTGGGTTCATGGCTTGGCCCAGAGTTATGCACCCATCTGAATGAATGATACAAGTTCTAAGTCGTTCACGAGTTAACCAAATGCAGTTTCCTTTATGCTAGTGTGAGTCGTACACGACTCATCATAGGTCGTAAGTCGTCAGCGATTCTTCTTACTACAGCGTAGTGTTGAACTTGTCTCGAAGTCTTAGGTCGTGAACGACTTATCTTTTGAGCCGTAGACTTCCTGTCGCGCCATCTTCTAACTCGTAAGATTGTTATCTCGTAGACTCTTTAACTCGTGGAGGCCTTAACTCGTAGGTCGTTCAGCCCTTGAATTGTTAGGTCGTGAAGACCTTGAGTCGCACAGTTCTTGAGTCGTTGATCCACTGAGTCGGCCTGTCTCATGAACCGTTAACCCTCTTGAGTCGTTCCATTCCTCTAAGTCGCCTTGAACCTTAACTCGTTAAGTCGTGGCACTTCTTAGGTCGTCCAATCCTTGAGTCGTTAAGCTTATTGAGTCGTTAACCTTATTAAGTCGGCAACCTTGTTAAGTTGGCAACCATATTAAGTCGGTAAGTCGTGCCACTTGTTAGCTCGTTAACCCGCTTCATCAGTTAGGTCGTTGACTTCGAGTAGAAGATAGGTCGCTCCATTCTCTAAGTCGTATACCGTTTTGGATGGGGCGCTGCCCCGCACCCCGCCGGGGGCGCTGCCCCCTGGACCCCTGCGACCTGACCGGGCAGGTCGATCACCGTAGCGGTGGCGTTGCCCCCGCACCCCCACCTAGGGGGGTTGGCACCCCCCCTGGACCCCCCTCCGTAGGTGATCTTATCTGAAAAGCCATTCAACAGAACTTGCTTTGTTGGGATGCTGAGTTGACTATTCTTCGAGACGAACTATCATTGGTTTCTCGGTCGATTTTTGATATCACGGCCATTCTATAAAAGTGGAGTTAACAACGCATACAAATCACCTTAAGTTGATTAGTTTTGCTTTGCTTCAATATTTCACTTGAATTTGGTGATTCATAGCATTTCATTCATATAATTTCGTTAAATTGATTATTCTTTATCGACTAATCTGTCATTCGATGTGGGCAATCATTGGCATTATATTCGCCCTACTTTTCTGCAAATGTTGTGTTTAATAGGTTATTAGCATTAAAGTTTATATAATATGTAAAGAGGTGCAACAAGTTCAAGCATGTTATCTCGGTAGTTCAAGTTGAGAATTCAATTCAACAATGACATGTTCATTCGAATTGAAAAGTGTTCAAGTCCTTATGTCGCGGGAACGACTCAAGCTAGCTCGGGGATTGTTTAGGTCGTCCAGATCAAATCCAATGACCTAACATAAGTCAAACTCACTTAGGTCGCATTGTTCGAGCCAAGGAGTTCAAGGCAGTGCAAAACAGGCTAAGTCCTAGGTCGCTTGAATGTATGCGCGACCTAAGAGTTATATCGCTAGTGGTCTTAAGTCGTTCGATTAGTTAAGTCGCAAATATGATGGTTGTTCGGCATCCTATAGGTCGCAAGTGATCCTAAGTTGTTCAGTTAGTTAAGTCGCAGATCTGAAGGTCGTTTAGCTTTCTTCAAGCCGCGAGATTTCTTAGGTCGTTCAATCTACTAAGTCGCTTCCGAAATAACTCGGCAACACATAGCTATCTCTCATCAGAAACTCTAAGACCTGTCCTCCACTCAAATGCTGCCACGCGTCCACCACCTGACATCACCAGAGATACAACGGCATAACCTAAAATCCATTAGCCCGTTAATCATCTCCCTGTCTCCTCCAAACTCCCAAAACCTCCTCAAAAACCCATGATCGATTCCAAAAGCTTTTATACTCACCAAAATAACTTCATAAAAAATCCTAGGCCGGTTTGTTCTTTTTGAAAGCAATCGCCAGCGATTCGATGGTGATCAGAAGGCAAATCGAAAAATAGTCTTACAACATGGTGGCGAAAATTATGTTGAAATGATTATGGAGGGATCAATGGTAAATATGGCAAATAGATGATCGGAATTACCTAAGTTTGCTGTTGGAATCAACAATTGGGGATGAAAAGGAGGGGATTTTGCTTTAGCTTCAGAGCTCGAATGCAACAATGGCGGCCGGCAAGGTGATAAGTAATAAAGTAAGGGGGATGAAGCGACTTAACAGTTTATATAAGGCAAAGAGAAAATGGGCACGTGAGTTAGCTTATCTCTTGGGTCGCTCACGACCTAACATAATTAGATTGAAGCACACGACCTATGGCATATGCGTGCACTTCGAGGGGCAAATGTTAACTCCTTTATTCCACAGCTCAGCGACCTAAGGAGATAAGCGACCAAAGGAATTAAAGTGTAAACAAACTAATAGCGACCAAAAGATGTCAACGAGTTAGCGACCTAAAGATATCAGCGAGCTAGCGACTTAAATTTATCAGCGAGCTAGCGACCTAATGCATGAAGCGAGTCAGCGACCTAAAGTTATCAACGACTTAGCGACCTAAAGTTATCAGCGAGCTAGCGACCTAAAGCATGAAGCGAGCTAGCGACCTAAAGCATGAAGCGAGTCAGCGAGCCAATGAGTTAGCGACTTAACAAGTCAGCGACAGAAAGACCCATGACGACCTAATAACCCAACGACCTAACGACCTAACGGGTTAAGACAGTATGATGTCGCATGCATTCTACTTCTTCATTAGGCAGCTCACGACCTAAATAGACCGAGATAACTCCATAAGCCGTAACTTCTTATGCCGCTTCTTTCCTAGGTCGCAACGACCTACCAGTTTGTTCAGGAGATCAATTCCAACCCTGTTAGACCGTAGCCTATGTTCCCTAGGTCGCCCACGGCCTACGACCTACCCTTAGGTCGCGCACGACCTACGACCTACCCCTAGGTCGCCCACGACCTACGACTCCCTCCAGAAATCTCCTATAAATACCATGCGTACTCCATCAAAGGTGGGACCTTTTGGCTCATTTCTGGAATGCCTATACACTACTGATTTCTCGACTCATCTGACACTTCAAACATCAAAGATATCTCAGTGAACTTCAAGAAGAAATCTAACACATTCGACATGGATTCAAAGAGTTCTTCTACATCGGAGTTCTAGCTATTTTTCTGAGTAGTGTTGTAATCGAAGATTGTTGTAAAGTTGTAATAGATTCAACAATAAAGAAGATTAAAGTGGACGTAGGCCTAACTGAAGCCGAACCACTATAAAACTGTTGTCTCTTTACTGTTTTTTCTGTGACTATTCTACTTACTTCTAATTCCCGTGTTGATGGGTGATGCTTTCACTTAATCTCTACTTACACCGGGGTGTTAGCGTTCAAATTTAACGTTAACATTAATGATGGGTCTTAAATAAAAAGATTTGTTTTCGTAAGATGATAAAACTATTTGGATTGGGAAAAAACATAAATGGCTTAAGGATTATTCTTCCTAACTTGTAATTTCGGGACAAAATTCTTTTAAGGGTGGAAGGATGTGACGACCCAGAATTTTTGGTATTTGAATTTGATAATATTTAAATGATTTTAAATGTTTGGAGGATAGTTTAACTTGAATTTCAAAATTTAATATGAATTTGGCAATTAAAACATTGAATTTATTTTATTTAAGTTGGGTGAAATATTGAAACTTGATTTTTAAACTGGTTAAAAATATTTGCAAGGCTTTGAAAATTTATATTGATGATACTGAAGATAATAGAAGCTTCAGGATTGAATCTGAAAGTGATTTGTTTAGTTTTAAAATTATACCATTTGAATCGATATTTAAAAATAGACTTCCTAGGCACAGTCTCGGATTTCGATTTAACCCGTTTCATTGAATCCGTAATGTTAAATTACTGTAAGATTTCAAATTTTGTGTCAATCGGATTTACGGTTTGTCTGGGGCATGCTAAAACGCGTAGAAATCAGTTTAAGTGAATTTTAAATTTAAATTAGTCGATTTGAAAAGTATCTTTCAAATACGATCGAATTGGCTCCCGATATATATTTCATTGCGTTCGGAATGGGGGTAAAACATTATAAATGCCAGGCAACACGCTTCGTTTGGAGTTCGGAAAATTTTCGAGTGAATAGTGCTTCAGAATTTTCTATATAAGGCCACGATTTTTCATTATTTGCACAAACCCTAGAGTGGTTAGGGTTAGCCGCCACCCTCTATTTTAATGGCCGAAATTATTCTTCTTCCTCCTCTTTTTTCTTCAAATCCATTAGTCAATTCAAAAAGATTTCAACTACAAAGAGGAAGAGGGCGATGAGATCTATATTCTCAACGGCCGTGATCGGTAACGATGAAGCAGATTTACGAAAATCTCGCCAAAAGGCATCACAGTTGTGCGCATTTTTCAATAGAAGGGGGGTGCCGAGCTTCAAGGTGTTGCAGCCGAAGGTAGGAGGGCTTATGGCCGTTCGATTGGAGGTGGCCGATCGTTGTAGATGTCGTCGAGGGAGGAGTGCAAATTCGTGAAGATGGGCGGCAATTGGGTTTCACGGTGGAGCAAGGAAATTGGGAGAGGAAGCAAGAAGAAACGCGTGGCCTGGATCTAGGTCTTGAAAATAAACGGGCAGGATTAAAGGTTTATAAAAATTTAAAAAGAAATTGTAAATTAGTTATATTTAAATTCGTATAATGTTTAAAACGCTATAACTTTTTGATACGAGGTCCGTTTCGCACGAAACGAATTGCGTTGGGTTCGTATTGTTGAATACTATGCGATGGAGATAGACTAGGGTTGATTGAAGCTAGTGCGAATTTTGGATGAAATTAAACGCTCGTTTAATTTTATTCATAATAAAACATTGAAACTGCGACTGCAAGCAAAGTGAGTACAACTTACTCATTCTGACTCACTGATATTTTTATATAAGTGAGAAATAATTTATTATATGATGATTGATGATTGTTTGGATGATATATGATATATTGATTGGTATTTGGATATATACCTGCCTATTGGAGCGGATGAGACCCTATACGTTCTCGTGTATGAGCGGATGACCCTTTGTACGCGCGTCTGCCTTGAAGCGGACATTGTACACATATTCCAAATTGTATATTTGTTGCAGGTGACAGTTTGGAAAGATCCAACTGGATTCCTCAAATATTTAATTTGTTTTGTATGTTATGTGTTGATTATTTTTAATTCGTGTGATTATCTGTGATTGAAACTGTTGAAGGCTGTAATTCAGCCGAAATTTTTTTTGGTATTGTAGGATATCAGAAATAAATAAAAGTTTGATTTTAAAATTCGGGTAGAAAATTTAAAATAAATTCACTCAAAGGAATCGGGTAAATTTTAAAAGAAGGGGATTTAAATAGATAAAGTTTTATCTTTGAAAACTTATTGAATAAATTCCAAAAATATGGGAAAATATTTTTTTAAAGGAATTTCGAGTAATGTTGTTTAATAGTTGAAGGATTTATTTAAGATACGTATTTTAAATATTAGAAATAGATAAAGAAATTTATTTCAAAAGGAAATAAATTAAGAAATTAAATTTGGAAATTAATTTGGAGTTAGAATAAATCATAGGAATCGATTTGAAAATTTGGTTAGGTGTTTTGGAAATAATTTGGGAAATCAATTTGAAATTGATTTGTTATTGGTAAATTAATTTGGGAAAATAAAATTGGAATTTGACTTTGTGTTTGAAATAAATTGGAAATCAAGTTTGGATTTGATTGGGTTTTGAAGATGATATTTAGGAATCGATTTAAAATTCGTATATCAGTTGATATTTGGAAGTGTAAATTCACAATGGGAATTTGTGAGGAAAAGGGAAATTGTTTAAAAATAAATATTGGTTTATTTTTAAAAGTGTGGAAGAAATTTACAAATTGGAATGTAAATTAAAATAAATCAAAAATATTTATTAATTTATTGGAATGGACCATTTTCTAATTGAAAAAGAATTCTTCCCAGGAAAGCCGAGTACGTTTTTAAAATAGCTTTTGAATAAAATTTAAAAGTTTTCATTTGGTTTTAAAATAATATTGTTGGAGAAATTAGTTTGGAAATTGTCTAAAGAAAAAAATTATTTAATTAATTATATAAGGGATTATTTTAAAGATTTAAATCGATATTTGATTTAGAAAATAGCTATTTAAATATTTATACTCTATTTACAAATTTTTATTTTAAAATTAATTTTGGACCTGAATTTTCTTATGAGATATCAGTATAATATTTTTCATAACTAATATTTAAACAAATATTCTAAGATAGTTTATTTTAAATATTTCCAAGTATATTTTGAATAAGTATTTTATATTATTTTAAATATTTGTACTCGGCAGAATTTTCAGTGGAAATGAATAAATATTGAAAGTGTTTTCTGCGTAGGGAAAAATTGATTTGAAATTTGTTTTCAAAGGATTGAAGTGTGAAAAAAATTTGATTTGAATTTATTGGAAATTAAAATTTTATTTTGCGAAGAAATATTGAAAATAATAATGATTGGGGGAAAATTGTTTGAAATCCAGCGACTGTTGTATATGATGATTGATAGTTAAATAACCGACTATTGATATTGGCCTTTAATCGGCAATTGAATTTCGATGCGACCAGGTGTCGAATTCCAAATGGATATTCAAACCCACATCGAACCTTTATAATTGTGATGGATCTTTTGTTTAAAAGATCAAAGTGAAGTTGTTGTGATTTGTTTGAATCTGAATGTAACACTTATTTTTAAAATAAGCGCTCATTATTCGGATTAGCCGGGAGAGGACCTTGTGTCATAAAATCCATTCCGAATAACGATATGACGAAATGGGATAGCATTTGAATATGGTGTTGAAGACCGGGTATTTTGGAAAGCGAAAGGATTACCCGTTGTATGTCTCTGCACCAGGTTGCTCCGTGTTAACCCTATTCTGAATAGCGACCTAACCTGTTGGAGAGCCCTAGCAACCTAGCTAGTTAAGGAGCCAAGCGACCAAACGGGTAAATATACAAGCGACCTAACGACCTAATGGAAAAGCAACCTCACGACCTAATGGTCAAGCGACCTAACGACCTAATGGTCCAGCGACCTAATGATCTAAAGGCATAGCGACCTAGCGACCAAAAGATATAGTGACCTAACGACCTAAAGGTCAAACGACCTAACAACCTGAAATCCCTAGTAACATAACAAGTTGCAACCTAGTACCTTCTACTAGCAAACATGACCTCTTCCATTAGGTCGCTCACGACCTAAGCTACATGCCGCATCTTCCACTAGGTCGCTCGCGACCATAACAAACCTAGACAACCTCCTTATGTCATAGTTCCTTAGGTCGCCACTTCCTCTCCTGCTACTCCTTAGGTCGTACACGACCCATAACATAGCCAACCAAACCCCTAGGTCGCTCACAACCTATGACCTAACTCCTAGGTTGCTCACGACCTACGACCTAACTCCAGAAATCCCCTATAAATACCATGCCTACTCCACCGAAGAGTGGGACTTTGGCTCGTTTCTGGAATGCCTATACTCTGATGATTTCTCGACTCATCCGACACTTCAAACACGAAAGACACTTCAACGAACTTCAAGAAGAAATCTAATACATTCAACATGAATTTGAAGAATTCTCCTACATCGGAGTTCTAGCTATTTGTCTAAGTGGTGTTGTAATCGGAGATTGTTGTATAAGTTGTAATTGAATCCACAATAAAGGAGATTAAAGTGGACATAGGCTTAGCTTGAAGCCAGACCACTATATAACCGTTGTCTCTTTACAGTTTTTTCTATAACTTTTCTACTTACTTCTAATTCCCGTATTGACGGGTGGTGCTTTCACTTTATCTTTACTTACACCGGGGTATTAGCATTCAATTTTAGCGTTAACATTTTTGGTGCTTTCATTGAGAGCATCGAACTCATGATGTTTTCATCATTGTTTCGCAAAAGTAGGTTGAAAGAATCTCTCTCAAAACCAGAAATCTGTTAGAGATCACGGTTCCTGGAAGAAAGCGCAGATCTACTAGATCCGGTGATCCTCATGATAATACAACCACTTCTCCTTCATTGAGTCGAGCAACTCCAAGTGTTGGAATTACACGGGCGGAGTTGGTTGCTGCAGTATCTGGGTTATATCAGCAAATGGAAGCCCAGAACACTTTGATGTTGGATCGGATAAATGCTTTGCTTGGGGTTAATCCTCAACCAGAAAACAATGCAGAAACCTTTGCCGAAGATGCTCATGATTCTCAAGGAAAGAGTATCCCTCAAAAAACAGCTGGCACTGCTAAAATGGCACCGCCCCAAGTCGGAGGGTCAAGGCCGCAGCCGACTCTCCACGAACGTTTGTCTACGCAAACTTCCAAGAAAAAGGCTGACGTCTATCCCGTGGAGCCTCAAGACAATGAAGAATACCTTTCGGGAATGGTTCGACAAATTATGAGAGAAAGTATGCAAAGGGAAGAAGATGAAAAAGAATGGGGGTTCTCTCCAAGAAAAACTCCATTTACCGAAAAGATCCTAAAGGCTGAATTTCCAAAGAAGTTTGTTCCTCCCACTATTCCGGTTTATCGAGGAAAAAGTGACCCTAACCAATTCTTATACAAATACAACAGGCATATGATTGGTGCCAGGGCTTCGGATGAGATCAAGTGCAGGTATTTTCCGGTGTATTTGGAAGGAGTGGCTCTGCTTTGGTTCACAAAACTACCAATTCGTTCGGTGGATCAATTCTCTGACCTTACTCAAAAATTTAAAGACCAGTTCAGGCTATATGCTTCAAAGTCCAAGGATATAATGTCACTCTCCAACCTTGAACAAAATCCCGGAGAGCCTCTCAGATCTTTCTTAAACCGCTTCAACATAGCCATGGCTGAGGTGGATAATGCTGAGCCTAGAATGATTCTGACTTACTTGGTGCGAGCCATTAACAAATCTAGTGAATTTGGCAAGTGGCTGAGGATGAAAGAGCCAAATTCACTTGAGAAGTTTTATAAAAAGGCTGAGAATTTATGCGCTTGGAAAACCTTCCTATGCCAACAAAAGCAGTCGTGGCCGAAATTAAGAATAACAACATTGCTTCTAATAAAAAGGAATCTGGAAGACGGAAGACGGGGAATGATGATGGGAAAAAGCAGAAAGATTTGAAGAAAATCCGCTACTTTGAACCCTCAGATTTCACTCCCTTAACCGATACTCCAGAGAATAACTTTTTCGCCACCAAAGATGTCATCGAATATCCTAAACCACCTGTGATAAAGCATAGGAAAAATGTGGTTCAAAATGGGAGATTTTGTCGGTTCCATAATCAACCTGGCCATGATACTAATGAATGTCTCCATTTAAAGGAGTTGATTGAAGAACTACTAAGACAGAATAAACTGCAAAAATATGTCAAGAGAAACAGAAATGACCCATCCTCATCTACTCAGGGGAAAAAGGTGGTTGAGTTGATAAGCTACCACTAGCACTATGGGGATACAAAACTATCCACAAAACTGCGGCTGGAAACACTCCTTTCTTATTGACATACGGATCAGAAGCAATGATTCCAGTGGAAATGGAGCTCTCCTCACACCGGAGATCCAATCTCGAGAATGGGCAGCAACCGCTTGCGTCCACATTTTACTTAAAGGCTTTACTTCAAATTTGAAAAATGATGATGGATGTATCATTATTGTATTAAAAGCCATTGTAAATTCAGTGCAAATCAATAATAAGAACTATAGATCTTGTGTTCTTTACTACTATAAAATGCCTGTTTCTTTCGATATGCAAATATTTTAAAGATATTGCTGAAATGTCGATTTAATATTGCAAGCTATCAAAGAAAAGCGTACCTATTCGACACATCACAAGGCTCAGCGATTCCTATAAACCACTCAAAAAAAAGTCAAGTCATAAAAATCCCACATTCAATTCCTACATCAAAAGTGCTTCTCACAAATGATTGGCGATTCCAACGGAGGGGCATCTTCCCAACGTGAAGGTTCCAGACCCTTGCTAGCCGATTGCGATCGTCTGTGCAAACGGACATCCGGTCAAATAGCTTGCGTCTGCCCCGTGGATTCACTCAACAATAAAGCATACTTCTCTGGAAAAGGAATAAATGACTGGAAAAGAAAAGAGCATTGATTTGGAAATGATTACCAGGAATCGCTTAATGGCAGATGGTGAAAAGACATGGGCAAGCAGACAGCAAAGCCCTCCTCAGAGGCATGCCAAAAAGTGGAAGTGTTCTTCTCAACCAATAAGGTTGGTGGAACCACCGGAGGGGCACCATCCCAAGCGGAAGGCATAGGGCCCTTGCTAACTGATTGTGATCGTTTGTGCAAATGAACATCCAATCGGGTAGCCTGCGTCCGCCCCGTGGATCCATTTAACTGTGAGAAGTAGCTTTCCGGCAAACCAAAAGCCCTCTTCGGAGGCACAACTCTTCGAAGGATAATGCCCTCTTCGGAGGCACGCCGAAAAAAGAAAGTTCTATTCTCAACCAAAAAAGATTGGTGGAATCACCGGAGGGGCACCTTCCCAAGTGGAAGGCACAGGGCCCTTGCTAACCGATTGTGATCATTTGTGCAAACGAACATCCAATCGGGTAGCTTGCGTCCGACCTGTGAATCCATTCAACCATGAGAAAGTAACTTCCAGGCAATCAAATAAAGACCTCTTCGGAGGCACATGACCTCTTCGGAGGAAAAAGCCCTCTCCCGAGACACCACAAGCCCTTTTCGGAGGCACGAACCTTCTCCAAATGCATACCTGCCCTCTTCGAAGGCAGAAGGCCTCTCCCGAGGCACCACAAGACCTCTTCGAAGGTACAAGACCTCTTCGAAGGCACAAGCCCTCTTCGAAGGCACGTCCCAAGAAGAGATGCTTTTCTCAACCAACAAGGTTGATGGAACCACCGGAGGGGCACCTTCCCAAGATAAAAGGCACAGGGCCCTTGTTAACTGGCTGTGATCGTTTGTGCAAACGGACATCCAACTAAGTAACTTGCGTCCGCCCCGTGGATCCATTTAACTGTGGGAAAGCACTTTCAACCGAACAAAGCAAAAAAGCCCTCCAACAAGGCACAACAAGAATAAAAAAGGAAGAAAGAGGAAAGCCCTCTTCGGAGGCACGCTACAACTCTCAAGGTAAGATCAATTTCCCCATCTTGAAAATATTCTTCCCCAGAAGTTGTAGTGCCAATTCAAAGCCTTATTGGGAAACTTGCTTCACTGCGTAGGAGAATCCACTTGTCAAAAAATAAACGTGGCTATCTCCGAAATTGAAGTGTAAAACTTTTTCAAACAAAAGAGAGCGCAGACTTTTCCAATACAAGGCACACTCTACTAAAGCAGAGTAACATTTCCTCAAAATGGAAAAATTATTCTCTAAAGAAAGAGTAAAAGCCATCTCGAAACAGAAGAATTGTTCTCCGACTTAAGAGTACAAGTCTTCTTGAAACAGAAGAATTATTCTCCAACTTAAGAGTACTAGTCTTCTCGAAGCAGAGGAACTGTTCTCCAAAGTTTTACCAAATAAAAGAAATTGCAATAAGCCGTGGTATGGGGGCAATACAATACAATATAGCTACATTAATAAAAGCAACGCTCAAGCAACATACCACAAACTTATTGCAATATCACAAAAAGAAAATGAAGAAACTTATGCAAAAATAAGGAATAAATGCATTCACCAATAACAGTCAAAAGATTGTACAAGTAAGAAGAATCATTTTATTCCATACTATGAAATTTTATACATGTGCAGGTTGAGCGGGGAACGGTGCCCGCACAAATTTCGGTCAATACAAGCTTTTACGTACAAGCAAAAAGCAAAACGAAAAGGTTAAAGCGAGATTTGCTACTTCTTCTTCCTGCCACCTTTAGAGCCCTCGCCTGACCTGATGGCTAACTTTGGAAGCTGGCTTGAACGAGTCGGGGAAGAAGGAGATAGAGGTGCAGTTGGGTCTACTTCCACCTTCTCTTCGCCAGCAAAAGTGCTCTTCCTTCTCTTCTTCGAAGTTTCATGTTTCCCTTTCCTCCTTGAAGAAGACTCGCTGCTCGGAGTGATAAGTGCAGACAGCTTTGTGTCATTATGAAATTGCTCCGAAGTCTTCTCACCTTCTTCAAGTTCCTCAGCCTTCTGCTCTTGCGAAGCGGCCGGGTCATCCAAGACTTGAAGAGCTTCTATTAATTCTTCTTGCGACCCCGGTTGAGAAGCAGAAGGTGGTGTAATTTGAAGAGATGGAGGTGGAATAGCTGAAACAGGAGAAGTCTGTGTAGCACTTGGCGTTGTCACTACAGAAGAGGAAAAGTTAAAATCAGTATTTCTCTTAAAAGTGGAGATAGTGGCTCACCGAGACTTAAGAAATATGCAAGAAGTTCATCGAACTCGTCGAAGCAAACGAGTAATCTACTTGAGCTGGATCAACTTTGAAGTTACCTGAAGAAGTTGGTTGTATCACATCAACTTCAAAATCTTGTGCTTCAGCGCCTTCTTGAGCCTTATCTCCAGTATGAGCAGTAGTAATATCAATTTCTGCTTTAGCAGGATGCGAGGAATGGGAACTGGAGCCAATGATATCAATGACGGCCGAAACCGAAGGAAGAGTTGGGTCGGTCGAATGTGCCTTCCCTAAAGGTTCTCCTTCAGCCGTTCTGGCTCACTCTTTAGCAAGTTACTCCTTCCCCTTGGCAAGGGCGGCACGTGCATCATCATTAAGATAGTGTGCCTCAAGATCTACTTCAGCATAGCCAGCGCCTCCAAGCATATCAAATGTGGCTTCCCACACTTCGGCCAAAGTAATCTCGTATTTCGAGCCCAAAAACGAAAGGCTACCGCATTCCAAGACACTATTTATATAAAATTCGAATAAGGTAGAGCTGATGTTGGCCTTGGTTGCTTCATGAGACTCTTCGGATGCCACTTTGCCGGCGATAGCTTCATCATGCTCTTTTTTAACTTCAGAAAGTCGAACTCTTAACATTTCAATCTCTGAATTCTGGGAGATGGTTTTTTCTCGCAACCGAGCAACAACAGTTCGGTAGCTTTCTATAACTTTCTATTGTGCTTCGAATTTAGCTTCAACGTCTCTTTGCCCGGCATGAGCATCTCTCACCGGTTTTTGAAGCTCTTCTTCCTTTTGAGTATAGGTAGTGGAAGAAGTGGCAAGCTCTTCTTTTAGTTTCTCAACTTCCTTTTCAAGCTTCTCATTATAAACGGCGATGCTCTTCATCTCTGCATCATGCTGGTCGAGAGTTTTCTACCACTCGGATTTATCATTTTCCATAGTCAGCACGGCTTCGAGGTTTGCGCGGTTTACTCTTTGAAGCTCGTCAACAAGTTTTTGCCAACCAAACATTCTCTCAATATCGAGTTTGACGGCATCAAGATTACGCAACATAGCTTGCTTGTCGATTGGGACCAAATCAAAATCAAAACGCACTCCTTTTAAGCACCAGTGCGGAAACTGGCTTTGAAGAGTAGTCGGACCCTTACCAACTTGATATGAAGGCCTGCTGATGATCGTTTGAATATAATCTCTTTGAAGGGCAGGAGAACTGGAAGGGATTTCCAAAGAGATGGTAGCAACGGGCTTTTCGGAAATTGCAGACTCCGGCCTTCGCAGAGCATGGCTCATTTACTTGGATCTTCAGCGATGTGACTTTTCCCCTTGTCATCATGAGATTTTCTTTTGTGGGAATCATCACCTCTCTGGGAAGAATCATGTTGCTCATCCCTTCTCCCATGGCGCTATTCATAAGCCCGCCTCTCGCGGGCTTTTCTTGCGGGCCTTTCTTCGTCGGTCTCCCTAGAGGTAGGAAGATACCGCTTTTGATCATAAGAGTCGCGTTTTCCATAACGCTGAAAATCATCATAGTAAGAGCCGCTACATCCCATTGGAGAACCTGAAAATAAAGAAGAGACAAGTTCAGAAATCTTCAAAGCAAAGAAGTTAAGTGCACAAAGTAGCTAAAATCCTAAGTGTGTTGGCGTGTGAACTACGCGCGTCAAGCTACAAACCACTCTTCGGCTTAAGAGTTATCTCTTGGGTTGATGGAGTTGTTTGCAAAAATGATGTCACTTCAACTACTGGAGAAGCAAGTTTAGAAGCGGTACAATCAATCTTGAAGAGTTCATGTGAAGTAACCATCAAGTCGCTCAATCCCTCAAAAGTGTCGTCACCGTCATGCCTAGCGGGACTCTTTCTCTCAGCTCCTTTATCAGCAGCCTTCCCAGAGTGTTGAAGAGGTTCCTCTTCTTTGATAACCGGGGAAGTACAAATTTGCCAGATGACCCCGCAACGTGAACGGAAGAAGAACACTTCACCAATGAAGCCTCAGCAGTAGGTTCCTTCAGTGTAAGTTCTCCGGCAGAAAGTGGAGCATCTGGAGTTTCTGCTTGAGAACCAGGAGCATCATATAGCTGAGTAGATCGGGAAGAATGCAAAAGTCCGAATTGATGCAAAAATTCATCCTTCAGTAAAAAAATTATGCTTCTCTCCTCAACCGCCACAGCACTTAGTCTTTCAAAAGTCGGCTTACGGCTTGAATCTTTAGAAGGAGGAGGAAGTGCTGTAAAAGTAAAGAATGAAATTAGCACTTAACAACTCAGATTTTGCAAAACTCAGAAATGAAAAAAGTGGGAATAGGCAAGCTTACATCCTATTCTCCAGATGCTGTAGAACCCCGGGGGGCAACGAACAAAGAAATATTGGTTCAAAAATCCATGGACGCTTTCTGGAAGATCGATGATCAATTTGCGCTTCCTTGCACTTCTTACAAGCATGATGGAAGGATGATCTTTGTTCTTCGCAAATGTGCATAGATAGCAGATCTCTTCAAAGCTCGGAAAACGATCAAGTGTCCTCCTGAACAATACGCATAGTCCCATCAAGATGGCATAGCCATTGGGGTGCAACTGTAAGGGAGAGATAGTTAATCGTAGAAGGAGCTGTTGAAGAAAATTGTTAAAAGGAGGAATAGCTCCACTCAAGCACATCTGACGATTAACTGCGATAAAACCGAGAGGTGGTCTATCAGCAGTATCGTTCACTCCCGGAAGCAAAGCGTCAGCTTCAGCAATACCGAACTGGACACATAATTGGTCAAACACTCGTTGATTCAGGATAGTTGAAGTTTTTTCTGAAGGATTATCCAAGGGGGTAGTTATTGGGAAGACTTCTTCAGCTTTCCCTACTATCTCTTGTTGAGAAGTCATTCTACACAAGGAACTGGATATTAAGATATGAAGGTGCACGTTTCCTAAATGAGTGAAGTGTTGTTCAAAAATAATAGAAAGACAAGAAAATATAACTGGGATTAAACTAATAGACATTTGTCGATTATAAAATTTCAGGGCTTGTTATTTTAGGTCCAAGTACAAGTGCAGTGTTGATGCAAACAGATCAGCTTTAGTTGATTAATTTTGCTTTGCATTAATACTTCACTTGAATGTATTGATTCATAGCACTTCATTCGTATAATTTCTTTAAGTTGATTATTCTTTATCTACTAATCTGTCATTCGATGTGGGCAGTTGGTGGCAGTATATTCGCCCTAGTTTTCTGCAAATATTGAATTTAATAGGTTACTAGCATTAAAAGTTAATATAATCTGTAAAGAAGTGCAACAAGTTTAGGCAGTTTATCTCAACAGTTCAAGTTGAAAATTCAGTTAAATGCTATCCAATTTTTACAAGTGGTCAAGTTCAAACGACTTGGCATAGGTCGAAGATTCTTAATGTTGCATTGTTCATGTCAAAAAGTTCAACAGTGTCATGTTTCCACCAGTTAAAAGTCATGACACGGGTTAAAGCTTCAGGTCAAAGCAGTGCGAATCTGGCTAAGTCCTAGGTCGCTCGCGACCTAAAAAGTTAGGTCGAAAACGGTTTAAGTCGCAAGGGGTAGGTCGCAAATTTGTTAGATCGTAAATCTGTTAGGTCGCAAGAAGCAACTCGGCAATGAAAAGCCATCTCCAATCAAAACCCTCATGTCCTGCTCTCCACTCTCGCGTTGCCACGTGTCCACCTCCCTCGCTTCACCAGAAGTGCCAAACATGACCTAAATTCGAATAACCCGTTAACCTGAAACCTCATTATCTCCTCCAAATTTCCATAAACTCCATAAAACCCTAGGCCGATTCGTTTCTACAGCAGTTGCTAACAACTTGACAAGAACCAAAGGGCAAATCCGAGTGCAATTATGCAACATAACAAAGAAAATCGTATGGAGAGGATTATGGGGAATCAGTGGCAAATGCGGCGAATAAATGCTCGAGATTACCTAAATACACTAATGGAGTTAACTATTGGAGATGAAAAAGGAGAAGATTTCGTGCTAAGTCTCTGAGCTCTGGTGTATCAATGGAGGCAGAGGCAAACAATTCAATAAAGAAGATGAAGCGAGCTAACGGCTTATATAGGGGAAAGAGCAAAGGATGCATCATCATGCGTGTTAACAAGCTTATTTAGGTCGCTCACGACCTAGCGAAGTTAGATCGAAGCATACGACATATGACATAGGCGTATACTTCGAGGGGCAAGTTTTAACCCTATTCTGAATAGCGACCTAACCTGTTGGAGAGCCCTGGCAACCAAACTAGTTAAGGAGCCAAGCGACCTAACGGGTCAACACACAAGCGACCTAACGACCTAATGGAAAAGCGACCTAATGACCTAATGGTCAAGCGACCTAACGACTTAATGGTCCAACGACCTAGCGATCTAAAGGCATAGCGACCTAGCGACCGAAAGATACAGCGACCTAACGACCTAAAGGTCTAACGACCTAACGACCTGAAAGCCCTAGCAACTTAACAAGTTGCGACGAAGTACCTTCTACTAGCAAACATGACCTCTTCCGTTAGGTCGCTCACGACCTAAGCTACATGCCGCATCTTCCACTAGGTCGCTCGCGACCTAAACAAACCCAGACAACCTCCTTATGCCGTGGTTCCTTAGGTCGCCACTCCCTCTCCTGCTACTCCTTAGGTCGTCCACGACCAACAACGTAACCAACCAAACCCCTAGGTCGCTCACGACCTACGACCTAACTCCTGGGTCGTCCACGACCTACGACCTAACTCCAAAAATCCCCTATAAATACCATGCCTACTCCACCGAAGAGGGGGACTTTGGCTCATTTCTGGAATGCCTATACTCTGTTGATTTCTCGACTCATCCGACACTTCAAACACGAAAGACACTTCAATGAACTTCAAGCAGAGATCTAATACATTCAACATGAATTTGAAGAATTCTCCTACATCGGAGTTCTAGCTATTTGTCTAAGTGGTGTTGTAATTGTAGATTGTTGTATAAGTTGTAATTGAATCAGCAATAAAGGAGATTAAAGTGGACGTAGGCTTAACTTGAAGCCGAACCACTATAAAACTGTTGTCTCTTTACTTTTTTTTCTCGATTTATCTACTTACTTCTAATTCCCGTATTGACGGGTGGTGCTTTCACTTTATCTCTACTTACACCGGGGTGTTAGCATTCAATTTTAGCGTTAACACTCCGGTATAGATATTTTATCACCCTTTGTGATGGGGATTCCGGACTTGATTAGTGAATATCCGGATTTGCAAGGGCTTCTTTGGAAGCGCCTTCGGTTCCGTTCGATCCCAAAACGGACTTGTATGGATGTGTGTCTGACGTTACACTTCGAGATGTAAAGCTACTTTCTATCAAATACAGTTCTGTTGGTGGCAGAGAATTTATTCTCTTAGCTTAACACCCTTCTCTGAGACCTACGAGCTCAGAGGTTATGTAGTTAATGGTTACTAGTGATACATTCCCAATTTGGTAATGTGACATATGAAGTGTTGCTGATCATTTGTTGATCGAAGCATGGCTTTTGTGAAACACGTAGCTTTGTGGAAGAGACTTCATCGGACCTCATACCCCGGAATGGTCGAAACAAGAAGAACGCAGCAAGGTTATAGGGGTAGCGCCCCTTAAGGTATGTGCATTTCCTTCTGGATAGAAGTGGTATCGTGGTATGGAGCCCGGATACTTAACTTATGTGAATATCGCAAATATATATTACTTTGTGATTGTTGTTGTTCAGGATCCTCGGATAAAGGTTGTTTACAACCGAGGGATGACATACTCGTGTCAGTAGTTACCTATTTTTGCAGAGGTAACCCGGCCTTGTGTTGGCAGAGGTCCAATTAGGTTCTCGGGGCGTCCCTCCAGAGGCGTACCCATGTGGCAGTAGGAAGTTCCTTAGTCTGACCATTTGTTGGAAATTCAAAGAAACAATACGTGCCTTGTACGGTTTTATTTGTAGAACCTTCCATTTAAAATGGTAGCTATTGAAGGCATAATATAATGGTGCCTATGCTGGCTAAGATTAATATTATACTTTCGAAATCTTTTTTGCACTGTGCACTAATAATAATAATATCAAAGGATTTTGCATAGTAAGCATGTTTGACTATCATAAGAAGAAATCTCCCCCAAGTGTGCGTTTGCATTGTGTGTGTGGCGGGAGGCCTTATGGTTGTTTCATTTTCCAAAAGCATAACGGGTTTCTTTTTATTTTCTTTGTGAAAATAACTGTTTTTGAGATCTCACACCAGTCCCACGACATACCTGGAGTTTATTGTTCTCTTTCTAAACTCTGGGTGCCCACCAATTTCCACACGGGCAGCCTAGAGTCAGGTTATCGGGTCATTCTGGAATTCAGGAGTTGCTGTGGAGATCGGGAGCAAGCTGGATGGTGAAGCATATCACTAGTATATGTTATGTTTTCTTCCGTTGTTTGTTGTTGTACACTCTGATAATGTAATGTAATTGTAATGAGATATGATTCTTTGTTTTAAAGATTATTCATTGATATATTATATGTTGTTCCGTTGCGAAATGTTAGATTATGTTATTGTTTCTGTTTTCTTCTTCTACCTTCTTTTCTTAAACTATAATGGTCAGTTTTTCGGCGTTCAATGGTTCGGTAGTTGATACAGTGGACGTATTAATGTCGACTTTCGAAAGTCGAGAAAACCGGGTCGTTGCAATTTAAGTATAAAAAGATTTAATGGTTATAAATTGGTATATTTTATTTAAATTGATTCATTGTGTATATTTTTTATTTATGAATTTAATATTTTAAGCGGGATATATTAATTTCTATTTCTTCTTTTCCATTGTTTTTCCTTTTCGGGTACGAAAAGTTTTGAGTGGGGGAGAGTGTAACGACCCGTAAATTTTGATAAATAAATTGGTTGAATTAATAAGATTTTTGTAATTAAATTTAGAAAGAAATAAAAAATTTATAACTTATAATGAAGCAAATGTTAAAAATGAAATGCAACCATGGAAATTAAAGATAAGTATTAACAATTGAAATAAAATGTCGATTAAATGAAGTAACGTAAGTTGTTATACTAGGCTAAGAATTAAATATAAGAAAACAAAGGCAAATAGTGAATAAATTAATGAATTTATAATAATAAATAGTAATTGAATGTCCTGTACGTATTTAAAATAATGTTTGGAAAAGGAAAACTTATAAAAGTATGAATGAGAGTAAGCATTTAATCAACCAATGCAATAATATATTGATTAATAATAACTGAATGTGAATTAAGGTAGCAATGTTAATGGCAGTTGGTAAATAACCAATTTACTGCAATCCCAACTTAATTGCAACAATTGTAAGGTTTTAATTGATTGAAAATAGTAGATTTGGGAAATAAATTCAAAATTTTATCAATTGATAGAATAATACGTAATAAATTGTAGATGATAGGATTAATGCTAGAGAGTAATTATAATAGTTATTGTTTGATAATAAAGTAAGAATGGGAACCAAGATTATTAATTTAAATGTAATAAAGTGGATTAATTGGAATTACATGAAAAGATTTTTAATTTAAATGTAATAAATTGGATTATTTGGGAAATATTAATGTGCCAAGATATAGCCTATGCTTATTAAAGTCACTAGTTAATGAATTGAATGAAAGGCCAATTAATGAAAATAAACGGGATCTTTTATTTGTGAGTAATAAAAGCTTATTAATGTGACTAAAAGTTAGCGTAACGATTTTTTGTATGTTACCTACTTGTGTAGAGTGTTAATTTAAAATTAGAAATCAGTTACAATAATTATAATTTAATATTACGTTAATGTTAATTAAGGTAATATTTATAAGTAATGTTAAGGTTATTCATATTGGACAATTTGTTGAATCATAAGTATTGGGAATAAAGCTTTATCAATATATTGGAATTTAATTAGATTAATTGAATTAAATGAAATTAAAATATCTACATATTACGTTATTTGAAATTAAGATGGAATGTTAGAATATTTAATGTAATAGTTTTGAATCCAATGTTAAATCCGTCTATTTGAAATTTATGAATGGAATAATCATTAATTTATTTAATTAAATGGGATTGTTGTAAATTTATTTTATAATTTCTGAATTTAATGAAATTTTGGTTAATACTGAAATCGATGAATTAATCAACTCTAAATTGACATTTAAATTTGGGTATATTAGTGTAAATGATTTAGAATTTAAAAATGATGAAATTTGTTAATTGTAGAGTTGAAATTGAAAATTTGATTTAATTTGTTAATTTATTATTTTAATTAATTAATGTAAAAATAGCCATTTTGGCCATTGACTCGGATTTTGACGAAACTAGTTTCATCGGATCCGTAACGGTGAATTATTGTAGGATTTCAAGTTTCGTAGCGATCGGACCTGTCGTTTGATCATACGGACTCGAAACGCCTTGAAATTAATGAAATTGAAATCAATTGAAATCAATTTAAAAAATATTGATTTTTGCAAAACTTCATCATACGATGGAATATGGACTTGATACCTTTTCCAGTGTGCTCAAAATATTTTAAAACAACTATTTTGATATACGGGTTGACCCAATTTCGTTCCGGAGTCAGATTGGGCTTTTCGGGCCATTTATCGTTCAGCGCGTTTATAAATCGGGTCCATCTATTCTATTTCAACCTTGCCTATATACACCCTGTTGTAAACCCTAGCCTACCTCTATTTCTCATTTGTTTGTGCATACAATTCTTCTTTACCTCCTCATTCCAATGGCAGACAATTCCTAATCCAATTGTAAATTCAAATATCAAAGTGAGATTTCAAACTCCTTAAAAAAATTCAAAAGAAATATATATCAAAGATCTCAATGATACGAACCTACGTATGCTTGTTCATTTTTTGAGACAGTGACCGGATTGATCAGAAATCGTGGTCAAAGTCGAATTGGGCGTTTTTGATTTCGACATCAATCGATGAAATTGAAATCTGGGTATTGTAGAACTTGTCAGCGGAAGTCATTTGGCAGTGATCGTAGCCTCTATTAGTGGCCAAGGCATCGAAATTTGGCAACTTAGGGTTTGAAAAACCTTGGAACTTTGGCGGCGGTGGGGTGATAGGGGAGGCCAAGTATGATGGCCTTCAAGGCGTAGATGCGGCAAAGGGAGGCAGTCGTGGTGGTGGTGGTGCGACGTTCCCTAGTGGCCAGTGGAGGCCGTATTTCACGGTCAAAGGGGAGGGCTGGTTGGACGTGTTTGGGTTCAATCATCTGGGAGTCGTGTGCATGCTGAGAAGAAGGGTGATGTGGAATACTTTCTGTATTATTTTATTTAAATTTAATTCAAATTTTAAATGTTCTAATTGACATAACGTTTGCATACGAGGACCGTTTCACGCGCAGTTTTCTCGACTAAGTTCGTATTAGGATTCCGGACATTTTAGCGCTGGTTTGGACGATTCTGAGACTGTCTAAATTTTGGGTTTAAATTGGATTTAAATCCAATTTAAATTCAAAGGTAAGTGTTTTAACCCACTCACAATTTCTAAAATTTCTTATGTGTGTTAAATTAATTTTTGATGTGATTAGAAACTTAATTATTTCTATTTGGTATATTTTTATAATCATTCCAATCAAATTTTAATCTATTGAATTAAATCGTTATTTAATTTTTATTGCATGTAAACAGCCAGTTAGATAGATTGTTTAAATTATCGTTAAGTATAGACTATCAGTAATTACCTGTTATTTATTTTATGCTCTATATTGATGTTATTGTTTAAATTGGATGATGATTGTAATAAAGGTTGATGATTGATATTGGATGTATGGATGTTGTAATTTATATTGTTTTAAACTACAATTTTGTTATGCACTTTATTTCATTCGGGATTGTGGTTTGAAATGATATATAAATGTATTTTTATTTTAAATTACGGATTGAAATGATAAATATTTGTATCGCTTGACCATACGGTCGAAAATTATATATAGACACCGTGGTATATATATAGAAATATTTTGAAATGAATTTCTATGGTTTTATAAAGAAATATATGGTTTAATGAGATAGTGATTTGGATATTTTATAAATGTTATTTTATATATAGTTAAATTTTGGGTTTTAAGCTATGTATAAAATTGATTTGAACTATAAAAGAAGTTAATAATTAAGTTTGATTTTATTAAGATAAAATGTGATTAAGCATTCATTTAAATTAAATTTCTGGAGTTTATAATGATTTAAATGAGAATAAGGTTGGAAGATGAATATGGAATTTATTTAGAATTTAATAAAATTGAGATTTTAACGGGTATGATTTTTTAACTTGATTTTGGTTTAGAGTGATGTCAACGAATATCTAGTTGATTTAAATAAATATATCAAGTTAAATAAGTTGAAAGAATATCCAGTTAATTGAAGTTTTAAAAGTTTTTCTTAAATTATATTGGATTTATTTAGTTACAATTTTAAATTATATCCAGTTAATTGAAGTTTTTAAAAGTTAATCCAGTTAAATAAGTTCACCATAGGGCGGAAAATTATATACAGACAACGTGGTCTATATATAGAAACATTTGAAATGATTTTCTATGGTTTTGTAATGGAATATATGGTTTTATGAGGTAATGATTTGGCTATTTTATAAATGTAATTTTATATATAGTTAAATTTTGGGTTTTAAGCTATGTATAAAATTGATTTGAAGTATAAAAGAAGTTAATAATTAAGTTTGATTTTATTAAGATAAAATATGATTAAGCATTTGTTTAAATTAAATTTTCGGATTTTATAATGACTTAAATGAGAATAAGGTTGGAAGATGAATATGGAATTTAATAAAATCGAGTATGATTTATAACTTGATTTTAGTTTAGAGTAACGTAAATGGATATCAAGTTGATTTAAATAAATATATCAAGTTAAATAAGTTGAAAGAATATCTAGTTAATTGAATTTTTAAAAAAAATTCTTAAATTATATTGGAATTATTTAGTTACCATTTCAAATCTAAAAGATAGTAATCAAATTTGATATATATATGGAATTATCAAAAAAATTAGTTTTGAAATGGTGGAATATTTAAAGCTTTGAAATATATGGAAATTGAAATGGTTTATTGGGGGTTCAAAATCAATATTTGGAATTGATTTGTGAAATTTAAGAAGCTATTTTATTGCATAAAGTAATTTAATATTTGAACCATTAAAGTGTTGGAAGTTATGTTTCAAACTTATAAATTTCAAAGTATTCCGTTTTGAAAGTTTTATAGTTTTAAGTCTTTGGTTTCGAAATTTTATAACTTTGAATACTATGATTTTAAAAAGGATATCGTATTGATTTGGTTTTAAAACGACAATGATATCGTATTTATATGGTTTGGAAATGAATATTGTATCTTGGTTTTGGAGTATAAATTATTCTGAAATGACTGCGGTGTTATAATAACGTTTGGTTGTTAAAGTGACCAGGATCGAAAGTTTTCATACTCTCTGCCAACTACGAAAATCACTTTAACAGCCGTGTACGCGGTGGAGATTCCAGAATGAAGTAGGATGGCGGCGGGGTTTCCTTTGAGGTAAATACATGGATCCGACTCCCGTGAGTTGGCATAAGGTGGCTAAAAAACGAGCGATTGATGGGATAATGAGGTAGCACCTTTGATCGGACACATCCCTTCGATATTATACTTTGACATTTGGATTTATCCGGTGGCCACTTTTGATTTCTCTGATTTGGGGTTGTGGCTCGAGGGGGGCGGTAGCTGCAACTATGCATTACCACCGGCGCGGAAGCGTAATTGGTATATCTACCCTGGCATTGGCTAGTTGTGCCGTGTCACCTACCCTAGCGTGCCTTGTACGAGTCTGATTTGCGTCGTACCTATGGAGTATCCTCTGTTAACCCCTTGATCAGGAGGTTTTACGGTACTGTATAGACTATTGGCACTATAACTGTTAAGGGGAATATTAGGTCACTACTTAACGCTATTTAAAAGTAAGTTTATTTTACTAATAGACATTATTATAATAGCGAAATATTACTACAAAATAAATAGTTTAATGGATCCTTAGGAGATGTGAATCCCGAGCATCTCCTGAGTTACTGCACTTACGTTAGACAGTGGATAGGAGATGTCAAATCCCGTTAACATCTCTGACACCGTTTGTGACTACCTCCCATGACTCCCGCACTAAAACAAGAGAATGGTGCGCTGAAAGGCGTGCCAGGCAGCCATGGAAGATAGTCAGGGTAAGATAAAAACAGAAACTCTATCATACGACTCACAGCGCATGGACAAAATACAATAGAGAAATATATGTACATAGTGAAGCTCATAACAGAATATCATCATATAGACTTCATAAAGGTTTGTTACAAACATCTGAACAATCAATACATCAAGCCTCACTACATAACACTCGAAAACATTTACAAGCAGCGGAATAACCAGTACATATAGTAAGAAAACTAATATGCTAGCCTCCAGCTCGTCTTCGTCATCAACAGCGTTGGTAGCCAAGAACCGAACCTGTCACCTGCTACCTAGTCTGCCCATCCAAACATGGATGAACAGCCCAAGGTAATAAGAATTGAACATAAAACCTTGAGTCAGACAACAGTCTTAGTGAGCAGTAAATTAACTATCAAACATACCAAAAGAGCATAAAGGGTAAAAGGAATAGGAACTCAACCATCCCACTCCACCTCATACTACAGTGATAGCCCCCAGACCCACTAAGCATAAACAAGCATAGCAAAGCAGACATTCAAAATAAAGTAATTGTCACTCGAGTCAAGGTCGATGTTTTCCAAATAAAAACCCCCAAGGCCTAAACCAAGATCAGATAAGCACCCAGAAAACACCGCTCTTGAGACCGAATGATGATACAACCAAACATCCATGACTCTGGCTATCACTGTTATCATTGCCTCGATATCACCGTTAGTTGAATGACCGCCTGTCAAGGGCTAATGGTAACCCCGGTTCTAGACATAACTCCGCACGTCGTCGCAGCCCGTGCCTAGGAATTTTCGCAACTACCCAGAGTACTAGCACGTCGTCGCAGCCCGTGCTTGGAACGTCGTCGCAGCCTGTTCCAACGTACTCTTGCTTTGAGCATGCTAGAACCTTCAATCATGATAAAATCTCAGCCTTCTATTCATCCTCCTCGACGACTATTTCCATACTAGCTCAAGCGCCTCTCAAGCTAACCATTATCAACCAATTCGAATCGCATCACCGAGTTATCAACATGCTTGGGATTATCCCGTCTGGATTAAACCAAGGCTTTCTCACATCATACTTTGCTTCATCGCATCATGGCAAAGTCCCATCTCAACATCATCATCAAATCTATCCATATGAGCTTCAACATCTGCTTCATATGCCACAAGCAACTTTCCTTATTCAAGAGCCTTTCCACTTAGCTTTTGAATCATCTTCTACCAATTTTCCCAAATCAAGTTATCGATCAACTAATCAATCAAATCTAACATTAATCCAAGCAATCAATCATTCAAACAAGATCTAAATAAACAATTACAACAATAATGGCAATTTCGTAAATAAAGAGTTCAAGTCTAACATGCATCCTAACAAGCATGAATTATGAACAATATCTCTACAACTTGGTGAATGAACTTGCATAAGTTAACATGTAGTAAAATGGGTGTCAAAACTTCATAGGTGATAGATCTACATGCATACTTAGGGGAAAATGTAAGAAATCACTATCTTTAACACATAAACAAGCCACCAATCCAATATACTCCCTTGGGTCCGTGTGAGAGATAACTACCACTCACCGAATCACCTAAACACCTCAAAAACAACCAACTCCAGATCTGGACAGCAAAGATCTAAGCTTGATCCGGCAAAATCTCACTTCAATCGATGAAATCTCTCTTTGTTGGATGAGGATCTTCAACTTTGGCACTTGGATCTTCGATTTGATCTTCAATTTAGATGGAAGGAATCACTAGATTAGAGTGGAGAAAAGAATTGAAGAAGTGTTGTAGTCGAGCTCTCAAAATGGCAGCACTTCGTCGCTTCAAAATCCGGTGCCAAAAAGTGAGCTAAACCCCTCTATTTATAGGCAGAAATCCCCATGAGTCGCGCCCCCATGAGTCGCCCACGACTTATCACATGAGTCGTCCACGACTCATCAAGGCCTACGACTCAATTCACATGCCGACCTAACGTCTCCAACTCCCACGCGACTCAACGGCTCAACTACCTATGACTTACGACTCAGCACAGTCGCGACCTAACGGCTTACAACCTAACAAGGGCCGCGACTTAACACTCCAAGCAGCCTACAGACTCGAGTCAATGACTTAACGACTCAAAAGAGGTGCACGACTCATGACTTAACCCCTTAACGACCTAACCTTAACTCGTTCAAAACTTAAGTCGTAACTCTCTTAGGTCGGCAACTAACTTAGGTTGGCTAACTTCCTTAAGTCGGTCATACCTATGAGTCGGCCACACCTTAACTCGACCATACTTTAACTCGGTGCCAACCCTACAAGCCGCTAACTCTTAAGCCGTTAGCTTCCTTAGGTCGTCCCAATCCTTAAGCCGTTCAACCCCTAAGTCGTTAACTTACTCTAACCCGTTAACCCTTAAGTCGGTCACGCCTTAAGCCCCTACACGACTCAACTTCTACACGACTCAAGCTATCACACGACCTAAGCTTCTATAACTCGGCCACCTTCCTTAAGTCGCTGCCAATCTTAAGTCGACCACTACCATGAGTCGCTCAATGCCACTAAGTCGGTCACAACTCAAACAATACTAACGACCTAATGCAACTATTTTACGATTTTATCGACACGTAAAATACGGGTCCTTACATTCCCTCCCCCTTAGGAATTTCGCCCCCAAAATTCCAAACAAACAAGAGCAATCAAAATTATTCTGCATGCCTTCCATCCACAGCAATCAACAAACCATGCATCCAATTACTAGCCTAGCATGCAGAATTCTAAGACTTAGAACAAGTTACAAATTCGTGAGATGTCACGACACCTTAGGGCCATACCTTGAAGAGTTCAGGATGAGCTGCTTTCATCCCCTCTTCCTCCTCCCATGTACAGTCATTAACATCATCACTCCATTGTACCTTGAGCAACGTAATCGTCTTCCTCCTAAGCTGTTTCGTGTCGGTTTCAACAACACGAAGCGGCTTACGAGGTCTCGTAACAACTGGATCAACCTCTAAATCTTCACAGCTATCAGCAGAAACTACCGTATTCGAGTCATGCACAAACTTCCATAGATAATATACATGAAAAACATTGTGCACACCCGCCATCTTTTCCGGTAACTCCAATCTATAAGCGAGCTTTCCAATTCGCTCGATAATCGGGAATGGTCCAACAAATCTCGGAGTCAATTTTCCTTTCTTCCCGAATCTAATAACATTCTTCAGAGGAGAAATCTTCAAAAAAACCATATCACCTACGTCGAATTCCAAATCCTTACGACGATTATCGGCATAACTTTTCTGACGATCTTGGGCTGCCTTCATTCGTCGCCGAATGATCTCTATACAATCCGAAGTCTGTCGAATCATTTCTGGCCCAAGTATCAACTTTTCTCAAGTTTCCAACCAACATATCGGAGAGTTACACGGCCTTCCATACAATGCTTCATACGGTGCCATACCAATGCTTGACTGGTAACTATTATTATACGCAAATTCCACCAAATGAAGATGATCTTCCCATGATCCTCAGAAATCCAAAACACATGCTCTCAGGAGATCTTCCAAAACTCGGTTGACTCTCTCGGTCTGACCTTCTGTTTGGGGGTGATAAGCTGTACTCAAACACAACTCGGTTCCCAAAACTTCCTAGAAGCTCTTCCAAAATCTACTAGTGAACAATGGGTCTCGATCGCTCACTATACTCTTCGGAACACCATGGAATCGAACTATCCACTTAACATACAACTCAGCCAACTTCGATGCAGTCCTACTTGATCGAACAGGAATGAATCTTGCACTCTTAGTCAAACGATCTACGATGACCCAAATCACTTCATTCCCTGCCCTGGTTCTAGGTAGACCATCGATAAAATCCATCGATATCTGCTCCCACTTCCATGTAGGAACCTCTAATGGCTGAAGCAATCCACTGGGATTCTTCTGCTCAGCTTTCACCAACTGGCAGTTCATACACTTGGAAATAAAATTTCCAACATCCTTTTTCATACCTTCCCAGTAATAAGTTCTCTTCATATCCTGATACATCTTATTTCCACCTGGATGAATTGTCAACTTCGAGTGATGAATTTACCTTAGAACTTCACCTTTCAATCCATCTATATCGGGAACAACTAGTCGTCCTTGTTTCCGAAGCCAACCCTCTCGATCGACCTCGAATCCTTTATCCTTTTCTGGATTCAATCCCGATTCCAAATCGCGGATAATCTTGACAAGCTTATCATCTCGTTTTTGGCTCTCGCCAATCCTTTCCACAAGAGTAGGTCTTATCGATAAGTTTGCCAACATCTCAGGTTCCAATTCACATCTGGACCTGAAGTCAAATCCAGCCAAATACTCAAGACTCTTCCATTCCGAAAACATGGCTCCCAATCCTGCATGTCTTCGACTTAACGCATCTGCCACTGCGTTGCCTTTTCCTGGAGTATAAGCTATACCAAAATCATATGATGCCAAAAACTCTAGCCACCTTTGCTACCGAAGATTCAAATCCTTTTGGGAGAACAGATACTTCAACAACTTATGATCCGTAAACAACTCAAATCGAACTCCCAATAGATAATGTCTCCACATCTTCAAAGCAAAAACAATCGCCGCTAACTCCAAATCATGGGTCGGGTAATTCCTTTCATGCGGCATCAGTTGTCGGCTTGCATATGCAACAACTTTATCCTTTTGCATTAGCACTGCTCCAAGTCCAGTACCACATGCATCGGTGTAAACCACCATCTCATCATTCCCACTCGGAATAGTCAAAACAAGAGCGTTCGTCAGTAGCTCTTTCAGGATTACGAAAGCTTGCTCACACTTATCATCCCATATGAATACCTGATTCTTTTTCGTCAATCCTGTTAACGGTGCAGCTATCTTGGAAAAGTCTTTGATAAACCAACGATAATATCCTGCTAATCCAAGAAAACTTCTCACATCAGATACATTCTTAGGTCTAACCCAATCCTGGATTGCTGCCACCTTAGCGGAATCAACCGCTACTCCATTTCCAGAGATAACATGGCCTAAGAACCTCACTTCACTCTTCCAGAAGTGACACTTTGAAAACTTAGCCTTTATCTGATGTTTCCGCAAGATTTCCAAAACAATACGTAAGTGTGTCTTGTGCTCTTCCTCCGTTCTGGAGTAAATCAGAATATCATCCACGAACACAAGTACAAACTTGTTCAACTAATCTCTGAACACTCTATTCATAAGATCCACAAAATATGCTGGTGCGTTAGTCAATCCAAACGGCATTACCAGCCACTCATAAAAACCGGATGGTGTCCTAAAAGCAGTCTTCGGCACACTATCCTTAGCCACTCTCAACTGGTGAAATCCCGTTGCCAAATCCATCTGAGAAAACACCTTAGCCTCGTGAAGCTGATCAAACAAGTCATCTATTCTCGGCAATGGATACTTGTTCTTCTTAGTCACCTTATTCAGCTCACAATAATCCACACACAACCTCAACGATCCATCCGCTTTGGTTGCGAACACAACTGGTGCACCCCATTCGGACACGCTATGCCGAATGAATCCTTTCCGTAAAAGGTCATCAACTTGCACCCTCAACTCTTGTTGTTCTCTAGGCGCCATCCGTCTAAGAGGCATCACAACTGGTCTGGCTCCCTCAACTAGATCGATACGAAACTCGATCTCCCTATGCGGCGGTAACCCTTTGACCTCGTCAAAGACGTCCTCAAATCCATTCACAACCGGCATCGATGATAGTCCATCCCATGGAACAACTAGCAAATACATGAAGCCCATGAAGACGCCTTCTTCATGCTTACATCGTATCACAACCTTTCGCCCTTCCACATTCCCGACTGTCACCTCCAGTTTCTCACAATCAACCTTTGCCGCATACTTCCTAAGCCAGTCCATACCCAAAATTATTCCAAACCCCGCAAAGTTCATAACAAAACAATCACAAACAAAAGAGCAATCATGACTCGACACAACTAGACCACGGCATATCATACACAAACAAGACGAACCCCCAACTGCATTAGTCACAACCAATGGTCTATCAACAATTTCCGGTTCCAAACCCACCGGCCCACCAAATCATCACAAACAAACGAATGCGACGCCCCAGTATCAAACAACACTCTAACTGGAACACCACAAATGGAAAGAGTACCTTGAACCACCACACTCTTCCCCTTCTCTTCCACAGTAGGAGCTTTCGAAGATGATGGAACAGCCCCGAAAGCATAAGCTTGCACAATTTGCTTATCTTTCCTCGGTTCCGGACAATCCTTCTTGAAATGCCCCGGTTTGTCACAGTTGTGACACTTCGCCGGCACTCTTGGTTTCTTACAATCCCTGGAGAGATGACCCTTCTGCTGACAGTTGTAGCAGATCACTTCACCCTTCGGCTTCTTCTGGCCATCCTTACCCTTCTGCTGTTGCTGCTTCCTCTTCTTGTTTCCACCCAGCTGTGGTTTGGACTCTTCCTTGGTCACAGCAAAAACAGACCCTTCCTTAGGAAACAAAGTCTCGTGCCTGAGAGCTTTCTCCACCAGCTTCTCAAACGGATTGTCCAAATGATCCACCAACTGTCTCCCAAGATAACTGTCCAAGCCTGTCACAAACTTCACATTCTTCTGATAGGGAGATTCAATATACGACCGAGCATACTTGGACAAAGCTTCAAACTCAGAAACATACTCAAGAACTGGTCTCCCACCTTGCTTGAGCTCCACAAACTTCTTAAACAGAACAGATTTCGGAGCCGTAGAGATGAACTTAGCTTCAAATCTAACTTGGAATTGCTCCCAAGTAATCTCTTCTTCTGGAGTATCAATAGTGATAGAACCCCACCAATCAGGAGCTCTTCCTTGAAGTTGTCTCGATGCAAGCTTCCTCTTATTTGCATCCTCGATTCCCAAGTCACCAAAAATCCTTCTACAAGCATCAATCCATCTCTGAACTTCTATGGTTGATTCTGTTCCCAAGAAAACCTTTCCTCCAAGAGCAGTATAGTCCTTACACAACTTAGCAAAATCCACTGGTCTTGGAGCTTGAACTTGAACTCCAACATCTACTGACGGTCCTGAAGTTGGTATCCTTCTCATGATCGAAGTCATCATAGCTTCGAACATTGCAGCATAGTCAGTAGCTCCCCCAACAGCACGGCTTTCCCTAGCAGCTTGTCTCTCTCTTCGACTCATCCTTAATATCTACAAAAAGGAATGATTTAGAACACCTTAAGAAACAACTACATAAGGAGTTCAAATCCTTCTAAACTACTATATTATATATATAGTATTCATCCATCAAAATACAATTACGTCTCTCATACGTAGTTACGTCAGCGAGCGTTGGCTAAAATCGATTAACCAAAGCTTTGATACCAAATGTGACGACCTCCCATGACTCCCGCACTAAAACAAGAGAATGGTGCGCTGAAAGGCGTGCCAGGCAGCCATGGAAGATAGTCAGGGTAAGATAAAAACAGAAACTCTATCGTACAACTCACAGCGCATGGACTAAATACAATAGAGAAATATATGTATATAGTGAAGCTCATAACAGAATATCATCATATAGACTTCATAAAGGTTTGATACAAACATCTGAACAATTAATACATCAAGCCTCACTACATAACACTCGAAAACATTTACAAGCAGCAGAATAACCAGTACATATAGTAAGAAAACTAATATGCTAGACTCCAGCTCGTCTTTGTCATCAACAGCGTTGGTAGCCAAGAACAGCACCTGTCACCTGCTACCTAGTCTGCCCATCCCAACATGGATGAACAGCCCAAGGTAATAAGAATTGAACATAAAACCTTGAGTCAGACAACAGTCTTAGTGAGCAGTAAATTAACTATCAAACATACCAAAAGAGCATAAAGGGTAAAAGGAATAGGAACTCAACCATCCCACTCCACCTCATCCTACAGTGATAGCCCCCAGACCCACTAAGCATAAACAAGCATAGCAAAGCAGACATTCAAAATAAAGTAATTATCACTCGAGTCAAGGTCGATGTTTTCCAAATACAAACCCCTAAGGCCTAAACCAAGATCAGATAAGCACCCAGAAAACACCGCTGTTGAGACCGAATGATGATACAACCAAACATCCATGACTCTGGCTATCACTTTTATCATTGCCTCGATATCACCGTTAGTTGAATGACCGCCTGGCAAGGGCTAATGGTAACCCCGGTTCTAGACATAACTCCGCACGTCGTCGCAGCCCGTGCCTAGGAATTTTCGCAACTACCTAGAGTACTAGCACGTCGTCGCAGCCCGTGCTTGGAACGTCGTCGCAGCCCGTTCCAACGTACTCTTGCTTTGAGCATGCTAGAACCTTCAATAACGATAAAATCTCAGCCTTCTAGTCATCCTCCTCGACGACTATTTCCATACTAGCTCAAGCGCCTCTCAAGCTAACCATTATCAACCAACTCGAATCGCATCACCGAGTTATCTACATGCTTGGGATGATCCCGTCTGGATTAAACCAAGGCTTTGTCATATCATACTTTGCTTCATCGCATCTTGGCAAAGTCCCATCTCAGCATCATCATCAAATCTATCCATATGAGCTTCAACATCCGCTTCATATGCCACAAGCAGCTTTCCTTATTCAAGAGCCTTTCCACTTAGCTTTTGAATCATCTTCTACCAATTTTCCCAAATCAAGTTATCGATCAACTAATCAATCAAATCTAACATTAATCCAAGCAATCAATCATTCAAACAAGATCTAAATAAACAATTACAACAATAATGGCAATTTCGTAAATAAAGAGTTCAAGTCTAACGTGCATCCTAACAAGCATGAATTATGAACAATATCTCCACAACTTGGTGAATGAACTTGCATAAGTTAACATGTAGTAAAATGGGTGTCAAAACTTCATAGGTGATAGATCTACATGCATACTTAGGGGAAAATGTAAGAAATCACTATCTTTAACACATAAACAAGCCACCAATCCAATATACTCCCTTGGGTCCGTGTGAGAGATAACTACCACTCACCGAATCACCTAAACACCTCAAAAACAAACAACTCCAGATCTGGACAGCAAAGATCTAAGCTTGTTCCGGCAAAATCTTACTTCAATCGATGAAATCTCTCTTTGTTGGATGAAGATCTTCAACTTTGGCTCTTGGATCTTCGATTTGATCTTCAATTTAGATGGAAGGAATCACTAGATTAGAGTGGAGAAAAGAAGTGAAGAAGTGTTGTAGTCGAGCTCTCAAAATGGCAGCACTTCGTCGCTTCAAAATCCGGTGGCAAAAAGTGAGCCAAGCCCCTCTATTTATAGGCAGAAATCCCCATGAGTCGCGCCCCCATGAGTCGCCCACGACTTATCACATGAGTCATCCACGACTCATCAACGCCTACGAATCAATTCACATGCCGACCTAACGTCTCCAACTCCCACGCGACTCAACGGCTCAACTACCTATGACTTACGACTCAGCACAGTCGCGACCTAACGGCTTACGACCTAACAAGGGCCGCGACTTAACACTCCAAGCAGCCTACAGACTCGAGTCAATGACTTAACGACTCAACAGAGGTGCACGACTCACGACTTAACCCCTTAACGACCTAACCTTAACTCATTCAATACTTAAGTCGTAACTCTCTTAGGTCGGAACCTAACTTAGGTTGGCTAACTTCCTTAAGTCGGTCATACCTATGAGTCGGTCACACCTTAACTCGGCCATACTTTAACTCGGTGCCAACCCTACAAGCCGCTAACTCTTAAGTCGTTAGCTTCCTTAGGTCGTCCCAATCCTTAAGCCGTTCAACCCCTAAGTCGTCAACTTACTCTAACCCGTTAACCCTTAAGTCGGTCACGACTTAAGCACCCACACGACTCAACTTCTACACGACTCAAGCTATCACACGACCTAAGCTTCTATAACTCGGCCACCTTCCTTAAGTCGCTACCTATCTTAAGTCGACCACTACCATGAGTCGCTCAACACCACTAAGTCGGTCACGACTCAAACAATACTAACGACCTAATGCAAATATTTTACGATTTTATCGACACGTAAAATACGGGTCGTTACACCGTTACACTCATATTATTTATCTTTGATTTAATGTACATAAGATATTTTAGTTCTGACTCGAGTGTTTTGTCTTTTCAATTCGCTAGAGTCAGCCTTAGCTTTTCAGGAATTGGAAGACCGTATTCTGGAGGACAAAGATGAAGATTTATTATTATTTATTGTAGTAGTCCACTACGTTCATACTGTTCCGCCTCAGTATTTATTGTTTTCTGGTATGTGTAACTCCGATATGCATTGTATAAGTATAATCGAATATTTTGTAAAACGGCTTCGTGAACTGTATACTTGATTATTATATTTTATCTTTCCGTTGCAAGATTTTGTTTTGTTTTTTTTCTTTTTCTGATTTTCTTAATTACCCTATAACAATCTGCCCTTCTGTATAGTTTAAGTCTGACGTGTGTGGTTTATCGTCAAATTTTAACATACGAATAGGTGGGACATTACAATAGTAATTGTTGAAATAATATTGAGTAGGCAATATAATGAGAGTTAGAATCCTACTCAATGAAAATGATAAGAACTTGTAGTGTCTTCAAGTTGTAGATACCGCAAGAATTATGAGAAAGATTAAATTTTGAAAATGAAATTTAATTCATAAGTGGTATTTAACCAAAGGTTAAAATGAAATATAAATTTAATGTTTAAGAATTTCATGGATGCATTTTAAAGAAGTAAAATTACTAAAAGAATTTTTAGAAGGATTGCATCCATGTGAATGGAAAATCTTTCTAACAAGAGATATACTTATGTATGTAACTTGATTGTTTTATGAATTGATTATATGGTTGTATAATTAGAAAATGTTTTATGTTTTGAAAATAAACATTGTTATAACCAAGTTTAAGATTCCTTAAGCACTCAAAAACGGTTTTATAATTTCTTGTGTCAATTGGCTAATAAGTATTTTGAAAATTCTGGTCGACGCGTCTGATCAACGCTATCGATAGGGATTCTTAAACTCTTACGTGGTGATGTGATACATGCTTTTGAAATGGAAATAAATAATATTTACTAGTATGGATGTTGAATGTGAAAATATATAGATATTGCAAAGATTTTGAAAATTTTAAATTGTCATTTGAGATAAGTATTTTATGTATACTTAAGGACTTATGAAAATAGTGTGACATAGAGGGCAATGGAGAGGCAATGTTGATCTTGATCAACTTTGCAGTCCTTGATAATGTCATTCACTGTAAATGTATTAGTTAGATGTTATCATTTTATAAGTTGATAATTGGAAAATTTGAATATGGTTTCATTTAAATAAATTGTATTCATTATTGGTTATATTAGATGTTTGTGAAAGTTTAGATACATGGAAAATTTGAAATGCTTAAGTAAGCTTTTGGGTAACGTATTTTAGAAAATATTATCTTATGGTAATTCATTTATATGGAAAATAATTTTAATTAAGGAAATACCTTAATTGGATGAAACTATCATGTGATAGTGATTAATAAAACAAAGTATTCAAATTAAAGAAATATATTATTTATAAAACCAAAATACTGATTGGAATGAGGTTTAGTAAAAAGTAAAAGGATAGTTATGAAGATTAGTTTAAATATTTAATCATTCGATTAATAACAAGTGGAAAAAAGTATGCTTTTGGGAAAATTTAAGAAAATGCAAATTTGGTGCTTTTGAATTAGCATGAAATTTAATAAGAAGCAAAACCATTAGAGTAAGTTTGGTTATGAATTTAAATAGTGTTAAAAACTTGTTAATTATGTATTTGTGAAGTTCAATTGAAAACAAGTTTGAATTAAGTATCAAACTTGGCTAGTTCTAAGTGATAATAAAATGAATGTTTAGCTTTGTGGATTAAGAGAAAATTGAATATAAAAGATTCATTTATTACTAAATGGAAAGTTTTGTGAAAAGCTAGAAATAATAATAAATAAAGCATTAAGATAGGATTTTTAATTGTGAAAGCAATTTAAAAAAATTAATATGTAATTCCAGAGTCTAATTGTTTCTTACTAAAATAAGAAAGTAATTATCTTAATAAAATACAAGTCTTCTTTTAAAAGACTTGTTTGTTAACTGGGAAAAAGCTTTCTTTGTAAATCATTTTGAAAGTTTGTTGTATGTATTATGAAACGACCCTGACTCGACCTTCGAAATCGGCACTGAATACATCACCCATATTCGAATGCCGCAGATCCAAATGTCAAATCTAGTTCGCCGAAGCTTATAACACATTAAGTATAACAACATAGCGGAAATTAATATATCATATAACTCCAATGATAAAATATCGAATGATATAAAACAATGATCACAAATACATATCAGAATTCTACAACAACACAGCGGAAACACAAATGCACCAGCAGCGGAAAAACTTGAACTCCAAATGGAACTCCAATATTTTCTACTCCATCTCCAATCCAAAAACTTCAAAGACTCCAATAAGCTCAAACCACGATCAAGATGTACTAAGAAAGGTCGGTTCAAGCGAAACGAATGCTATCGCCAAATCCAAAGGCTGGATGCTATCAAATTCCACATCTACTATTTGATTATTTGAAAACCCAAGTCTAGACTGTCCGTGTGGAAAAATATAGGCACCAAGAGCTGAGGAAAGGAACATTAAACTGCGGGTCGGTCATGGAACTGGTTTGAGCAAACAAAAATAGTTTTAAACAAAAACAATCAACAGAAGAATTTAAAATTGAAATCCGCAATGCTGTTTGGAAAATGAAACTACCAAAAGGTCTTCCACGGCACACACTATGCAAACGCAGAATTGGAGGAGATTTCTCCTTATTATAGTCAAAAAGCTTGATACGCGAAAACCATTTGATATTATTGTTAGTGCATAGTGCAGAAAACCTTTCGAAAGTACAATATTAATCTTATCCAGCATACAACCATTATTGTATGCCTACTATAGCTGTCATCTAAACAGTACGGCGCCACTATAAGTAAATGGCAGGTTATACAACTAAAACCGTACAAGGCGCGTGTTGGAGATTGGATTTACAACAAATTGTCAGGCTAAGGAACTTCCTACTACCACATGGGTACGCCTCTAGAGGGACGTCCCGACAACCTACCTAGATCTCGGCCAACACAAGGCCGGTTACCCCTTTAACTAGGTAACTACTACTCAAGCATGCCATCCCCCGGTCGTTTGTGACCTTTATCCGAGGTACCTCTACACCAATAACCACAAAGCAATCACAAAGTAATAGATTTGCAGTGTCCACAAGAGTTAAGTATCTGGGCTCCATATCATGATACCACCCTTTTCTACAAAGGAATGACACACCCTAAAGGGCTCGACCCTCATAACCTTGCCGCATCTTTCCTGTTTCGACAATTTCCAAGGTGTGAGGTCCTGATGCAGTCTTGTCCAAAAAGCTACACTTTTTCACAAAGTCATGCTTTGATCAACAAATGATCAGCAACACTTCGTATGCCACATTACCAAATTGGGAATGTATCACTAGTAAATATCAACTGCATAACCTCTGAGCTCGTACGTCTCCGAGAAGCGTGTCAAGCTAAGGGAATAAATTTTCTGCCACCAAACAAAAATGTATTTGATAGAAACCGGTTTTACATCTCAAAGTGTAATGTCAGACACACATTCATACAAGTCTGCTCCTAGTTCGAACAGAACAGAAGGCACTTCAAAAGAAGCCCTTGCAATCCGGGTATCCACAATCCCGATCAGACTCGCCATCACATATAGAGATCTCAATACTGGAGCAACTCAGTGTAGAGTCATTTGACAGGTTATCCTATCATTCTCGAAGACACTCGGTCTTTATCACCATCTTCAATTATTATCCATTTCGTCGTATCACAATTCACAATGGGTTAAATTACGCAAAGTCATCTCCCGGCTAGACCGAATAGTGAGCGCATAATTCAAAACTATATGGATAATGGGATCTCAGTTAAGTCACAACTTGTTACCCAAAATTTTCTTTCAAATAGTTAAACAAATTACCATTTTAATATAAACAAAAAGATTCACTTCACAAAGTTCACTAATCCTTCACAAAGATTCATTTCCAACAAAAGATGTATCTTTGAGATCTTCTTATGTTTGAAAACAATGTTTACCAAATATTTCACAAAGATTTCTTTATAGCTTTTGAAACAATTCCATTTCAAATCCTTTATATAAAAGATATACCTTTAAGATCCTATTCAATTTAAAAACAAGGTTCAACAATTTGTCACAAAGATTAATTCATCGCTTTCAAAACTATTTCAATTCTATTCCACACTTGAAATCTTTCAACACAAATTGGAAATTCTTTCTTTATATGAAAGCTATTTTTATTTAAAAACAAATAGCTTTCGTTTCGGAAAAAATCCGATTACATTTGCATGATTTATATCCCTTCAATTCTAAATCTTGGGTTAAATTCAAATTCCCGCAATAATGCTTTTAAAAGCGTTTAAAAACAAATTTACAAATTATACAACCTTTTTTTAAACCATAATTTCCAAACATAGAATTCAATTTCAATTCTTGAATCTTAATTCAAATCAAACTATTTAAATTTCAGAAATTTATCTAATTATTCAAAATAATTTTTTTCTTTGAAATTCCTTTTCAAAAGCTTTTCATATTTAACCCAATTCCATTTCCAAAACTATTTTGGATTCAAAATTCAGCTTTAGAACCATTTCAAAAATCTACGAATTAACTAATTTCCTCGTGCAATCCATATTTGTGTGTGAATGGTATAGTCCACGAGTTTTACACAATAGTGCAACAACATTCAATCATCGCAAATTCAATCATATCAATATCGATAAGCGGCATAATCTATAATGCTTATCTTCGTTCATTGATTCACAGATAATAATATAAATTTATCACAGATAAATAAGTCACATCACAGATGAATAAATTACATCACAGTTCATAACAAAACCATTTATAGCACAAAGCATAACATATCAGGGATATCAAACAATTCAAAGCATTTAATTCAATCCAAACATTCATAAGAAAGATAAATTAATCATCTGATTAATTTAAATCAGGCCAATCACTAACCCTTGTTAATTAATATTAATTGATTACAAACCATTTTAATATTAATTAACCTTTAAATCTTTTATTAATTAACCTTTAATTATTAATTAATTAACCTTAATTAATAAATGAATCAATCTTTTAATCATTAAATAAATAACCCCTATTTATTTATTATCCTTTAACTAATTATCATTAATTAATTATACAAATTAATTAACCCTTAATTAATTACCTTAATTAATTAACCCTTGATTAATTATTATTTAAATAATTACAATAAGTGATTATCCTTAATTACTTAATCAACTTTAACCATTAGTTAATTACTTTTAATTAAGTAATTATCTTTAAGTAATTAATTACCCTTTAATAAATTAAGTAAATATCTTTTAATTATAAATTAATGAGCCTTTAATCAATTTAATTAATTAACCTTAATTAAACCTTAATTATGTAATACCTTCATTAATCAATTCTTCCTCAATCACTTTCATTAATTAACAATTCTTTAATTAAAAGATAGCCAATTATCTTTATTATTATTATTTTTTCATTTAATTCTTATTTAATAATCCATTGGAAATAGGCCGTCATCAATGTATTTGTTAACTTAAATTCTTTAAGTTAGATTAAGGATTATAAAGCCATTTTATGTTCCCAATTATTCACTTAATTATAAAAAGTTAAGTTAATAAACTTTTAAAACAAAAGTTACATGGATTAAAACATTTTTAACTGAATAAATTTGAAATAATTCATTTAAAAATACACTTTTAAAACTTGGTTAAACATTCTTTTGAAACTAATCATTTTAATAACTTTTAAAACTTTGAACTTGTTATTTCCTTTTCAAAATTTCAAAACCTATACAAATTTTATCTTCAATTTTGAAAACCTGTCATCTATCAAACAGACCCGAGCCAGAGAAAAATTTACTCGAGCCCAAACCTATATTTCCCGAGAAAATCTAATAAAAATTTCGAGTCTCACATCACCTATCAAACGTCTTGATCGACCAGGCACAAAAGTGCACGCGTGCACCTGTAGAGTTGCTCGTCGACGATCTGACCACCACTGAGACCTCCAACATGTCGCCATCGACCACCCCATGTCAGGCGAGCCCCCAACTAACTCATCTGGAATAAAAATTGAGTATACCCACACTTCCTGGTACCAAAACTCTATCAACACAAACACCCTTCGCCGACAATCACGTCCATCAAAGTCCAAGCCAATCCACCAAAGTCTTTACCTTTGAACCCCACATCCGTCCCCCCAGGTCCGGTTAAATCGTCTCGCAAACCTTGCTGACATGAACATGTCCTTAAACCCTACATCAACATCGCAACACCGCCCCGACCATCAAGAAAATCTACAACCATTTTTACTAGGCACCTCTACCCACACACTACCTCCAACATGAACCACGATGAACCCAACCTCGCCGACCATCGGAATTTTGTGAAATTCCATTTTTCGTTCATCCAACCAATATTATCTCAATTCACAAAGAAAAAAAATGATTTTTGGTTTAAAAATCATATTTTCAAAATGAATGTAGATGATGTGAATGAAATTCAGAATTGTGATACTCAAATTTGCCATAGTTTTAAGTTTTCACTGTATTATTTCAATTTTAAAATCATTTGTTGAGTTTAAAATTTTAGAACTACTTTTATAATCATCTTTATACTTGAACAAAAAAAATTCATTTGAATGTTAAAGGATAATACTGACTCGATTGAGAGATTTAAATTTTTGAAATAACTTGTGCCTGTGACATCTAAACAGAGGTGTATACAGACAGACATGCACACACCCAATTCTTTGTATATACATGCGTATTTGCATGCACACAAACACATTTACAACTTTATTTCAACATTCATCAAAACATCAGATCAAAGATTAAAACAAAGGCAAGTTTGCTCACCTGCAGTTTGGAAGCAGAGAAGACAGGCTTGCTTTGAACTGGCGTTTCATTTGCTTCCAGGCTTTGCATTGAAGCTTGAACTTTTGTATTCATTTGATTTTTCTTGAGCATTGATTTTCTTACTTGATTACAGGTTGATCTGGTTTTGCCTTGATTTTGTTTTTCTTTATTTCCAGTTTCGTTTCTTAAGCTTCTAGGTTTTTTTTCTTTCTTATTTTAACTTGCTTTCTCAAGTCTTTTTCCAGGTTGAAATCTTTGAATACTTGAAGCCGCTCAAACTTCACTTTTATTTGGATTTCTTGTTTGATTGCTTTTGAACCACTTTGAATTGCGCTGGTTTGATCTTTGAATTTAAAAAATGATATGTACTTTGATTATTCAAACACTGGAAATTGCTTGATCAGGTTTTGATCTTCTTTTAAAACTGAAAACTGCTTTGAATTGCTCCAATCAGGTTGAAGCTTGATGAAGTTTTTGATTTCTAGGCTTAATCTATATGAATTAAAATCTTGCTTCTGATTTCCAGATTTTATACTTTGAACTGTTGTTAAATTTTTTTCTCAGGCTTTTATTTTCAGTTTGGAAGTTGAGAAAAATTTGAACTGAGGTAAGTAACCAAGTTTCTTTCTTTTACACATTGTTTTATGCTTTTAAATTTTCTTAAATGAATTCAATTTTCCACTTGTAATCAAATGTTAACACTTGTATTTGCATGATTTAGATTATTTACGCTTGTTAAATGTGAACATTTTTACGCTAAACCCTTGCATTAAATTTAAAACTTTATTTTAACGCTCTCTTTGTTTTAATTTATAAAACATGTTTTACTCTTTATCTTATTAATTTATAAATTTCCTATATTTTCAAATTATATTTATATATTTGTATTATCTTCAAGAAAAAGAATATTAAACTTATTTGAAACTATTATACTTTTTAAATAAATAAATATCTATACATGTATTTTTTAAAACTTTTATTTCTTGTTTTATATACATTTTATTTATTATTTCTGCTTATACCAATTTAAAGAAAGAAATGATTTTAAAACTAATTATGCTTTTAACAAATAAACACATATACAATAGTATTTAGTTTTAAACAATTGTTTTGAAAATCATTTATATCTAATTCAAAATATAACTTTCAAAATAAATATTACGTATGTCTCTTAAAATTAAAAAACAAATTTCTATTTGTATAAAATATATATAGTTTTCAAATCCAGATTTTATTTATTTATAAGATGTTAAATATAGAATTTCAAATCCATAATTAAATTTTAAAATCAATGTCCAACTAAACTAATATCTATTTAATACTAGAAAAATTAAATTAATTTAAAATTTAAATTAACAAATTTGTATTAATTACTAAATTTAATTTTTACTCAAAATCGGGATCGTTACAGATTCCCCCCTTAAGAAAATTTCGTCCTCGAAATTTGCAAGGGAGACAACAAAAAATGGATACACAAAGATAGAGAGATATCTTTCCAGATCAAACTGAATATCTATTCTGCATTTGGCTTACCAAATCAGAATATCATCAATGAATATGAGAACAAAAACATACGATATTTTACCAAACAGCCGGGTCACCCAGATCCACGAATATGCAAGGCATTAGTTAGTACGAAGGGTAACCAACCATTCGTAGAATAATTCGGGACACAAAAGAACGGATAATTGTATTCAATCTACCATAATTCTCAAACACTTGGTATGGATTCCAAACTCAGGTCGGAATAGCCCAAAGTTTACACCGGCTTGTCCCTCTTCGGACTTTGATCCACCCAAGAAATGGCAATAAAATTTCAAATTTGGGTTTTAACCGATATCGTTTTATCGATACATTTCAAATTCGGCTTCATATTCTTGTTTACCCATTTATCCTAATTAAATTTTCAAATTTATCCAGGTTAACAAAAGATTTGTTCTAGTTACGCTGGGCCACCATCGTACCAAAGCTTCTCCCTCGAGCTGCCATGAAGACATCGGAGAATTTGAAATTGGATCAAAGGAAATTGAGAAGAATTTTTTCCTAGTTATTGCAGAGTATCAACCATTTGTAGTGGTGCTCCCATGTCCCCTATCTCGTCCTCTTCTTGGACTCATACTTACTATCAGTTGTTTGTCCATGAGATGAACCTTAGAATAGATTATAAAATATAAATACTAACATTATAAGTTTAGATATATATGTATATGCAGGACTTAACAATGCATGCAACAAGAATGAAGACTGTACAATATAGAGTTTCAAGATATCAAGATTGAAGACTCATGAGTATCAAGATTATCAAGAGTTCAAGAATTCAAGTAATTTATTCTTTAATTAGATATTTTATTAAAACTCATAGAAAAGCACTGGCATCTTAAAATTCAATTTATTCGTGGAATGGAATCCACTTCGAGTCTGTTAAAGGGATGGAACCCTAAGTCGGATTGAACCTACGAAAAATCTAGTGGAACATTGTTTTGTATCCGCTAACTTTTTGTTCAAAATGATTTTTCAAAATTACATCTTGTTTTCAAAATTATTTCAAAACCTTCATTTTAAAAGCATCAAAAACCTCTATCCTGATTTTAATAATTTTAGCTTCTAAATCATCTTTAATTTCAAAGTCAAATTACTCCTAATTTTAAACTATCTTTTAAATATAATATATTTAAATTTTAAATATTTATACTTGGATTTAAATATAAAATTATAGTTAGAATCTGTATATATTATTCTCTATATTTACTTACGAATTTTAACTATAGTCTAGTATATTTATAAAGTTTAAAATAGTTTCAATACAAGATAAAGGTTATTTTCAAAGAAAATCAAATTATCAAAAAAATGCTTTGGGATGACGACATACCCATGGTGACCATGTCGACATGGTGTCAGTTGAGTTTAAAATTTAAATTTCAAAAGAAGTGTTTATTCGCCATAACTCTTCACGAATGGACATGATGTTGTTCTTCTATACATAGGGGTCAGTTTCAACGAATTTTACATCAGATTTTCTGGTTTTTCACTCCTTTTCTTCTTCCACTTTTCTTAATACATATTCTTACCATTGCTCTACCGAAATCAACATTGAATCGAACTCGATCATTCATAGTTTGATTCTCTATCACTCTCTCAACAAGATCCTCAGTGTTATTCAGAGTTATAGGCTTTTTGTAATCAACTAAGCGAGATAAGGTGTGATTGTATCCTTGGGAAATCAATTGGGTGAACTTGTTGCCCGTAAAATCAAGTGGGTGAACTTGTGGCCTGGAAAATCAAGTATCTCTACCCAGAGGATTGTGATCCTGGACGGTGTACCTCGTAGCCTTGAAATCGATGGTGTAATTGTAAAGATTGCTTTTGAAAGGAAATCCGTACTTGTGTTTCGGGACTGGATGTTGGGTAACTCCGAACCAGTATAAAATCCAGTGTGTTCTTTCCTTTACTACTTTTTTTTATTTCTGCATTTGTGTTTGTTTCTGTGATCATGTCTATATCTGTATATTGCATACATCTGTGTATAAATCAACATAAACCCAAAAAGATTTAGTAATTCCTTATGAACACTATTCACCCCCCCTATAGTGTTAATGCTAGCCTTAGGATCCGTAATCCGCATTACTCACAATTGGTATCAAAGCAAGGTTTTCAATGTTTCATAATCTGATTTTTGAAAAGTTTTCAAAATGGCTGCCAACACTGGTACTGTTGCTAACACTAGTATTCCTGTCACTAGTTCATTTGTAGAAGGTCAGTCTACTGTCAGACACCACTTTTTAACGGCAGCAACTATGCATATTGGGCATGTAGGATGAAAATATATTTACAATCTATAGGATTAGACACTTGGAATATTACACAAACTGAATATTCTGAACCCACAACTGAATTTTCACAGTGGACTGCTGAGAAAAAGACTGTTGCACAATATAATTCTAAGGCACTGAGTATTTTGTTTTGTTCACTAGATAGAAATGAATTCAATAGAATGTCAGTTTGTATGTCTGCATATGAAATATGGAAAACTTTACAAGTTACTCACGAAGGAACAAGCAAAGTTAAGCAGACCAAAATTTCCATGCTCACAAATCAGTTTCAGTTATTTAAAATGAATCCTAATGAGTCTATTTCAGATATGTATAGTAGATTTCAGGATACTGAGCATTCTCTAATATCTTGGGAAAAGAATTTTCTAAAGAAGATCAAGCCAGAAAGATTTTAAATTCTCTTACTCCAGAATGGGATCAAAAGACACTTGCTATCGAAGAGGCAAATGAAATCAGTACTTTAAAGATGGAAGAATTAATTGGAAACCTAATGTCGTATGAAGTCCAAATGATCGAGAAAAGAGAAAGCAAAGCATCTGAAAAGAAATCAATGGCATTCAATGCATTGACTGATGGATCAGATTCAAACAGCGATAATGATGAAGAGATAGCCTTGATGACCATAAGTTTTAGGAAATTCCTGAAATACAGAAAGTTGAATAATCTCAAGAGAAACAATTATAAGAACCCTAGAAATTAGAATACAGTGCCAAATAATGTCAAATGCTACAACTGTGATGAACTAGGTCATATCAAAAGAGACTGTCCGTATTCAGATAGGAAAAATCCTCCCATGAACAATTATCCAGCAAAGAAACGAAAGCGTGCATTTATTGCTACTCTAGATGACTCAGCCTCATCCTCAAGTGATGATGATCAGAAGACAGATAATTCGAATTTGTGTTTCACAGCAGTTTACGACTTCGACGAATTTAGAGAAACAGACTCAGAAAAAGGTACACGTTTGCAATACAATTGGTTAAAATTGCTTGCTTAGAATTAGATGCTTGATTGATTGATTTTGAATTGATGTGTTACTTGAATTCTAAAATTTTTACTCATATTTTACTATTTTTTACTATTATTTTTATTATTATTTTGATGTATTATGGAATATAATATAATTATAATAATATTCCATATATATATATATATAGACATTAAAAATAATAAAGTGTGTGTGTATATATATATATTTATTAGAGAAATTAGGAAAAATAATTCATGAAAATTTGCTGGCACATGTCGACGTGGTCCCTACCATGATGTTGACATGGGTACCAGAATTTGAATTTCAAAATTTGAATTCAAATGTTTGAATTTCCCTCCATCTTTTCACTTCATTCAATTCTCTGAAAAGCTATCTTTTGACCAGAGAATATGTCATTTGAGAATCTATTTATTCACTATCTTTTATCATATCTTTTCACTCTCATTTCCAAATTCAAACTCTCTCTTCATAACTTCAAGCTCTCTACTCTCTACTTTAATGGTTCTTCAAGCAACCCCTCCACCATGAGAATTTCCAAAAATTGAAAGAGCAACTATTCAATGATCCGAAGGCAATAAAAGCATAAATCAATTATGCTAATTATGCCAAAGTCCATCCCGGAAAATTTTATATTTTTCAAGATTTCTCTTCTTATGAACTTGTTTCTCTTTTTGCAAACAATGGAGTTCTTAGTCTTATTGATGCTACTCAAAATGATTTTGTTTGTTATCCAAATCCTGTCAAAATTTTCTATGCTAATTTAAACAGTGGATTTTATAATGGATATGAGGATGAAATTTGGCTTAGTGTCAAAGTCACTAGAATTGTTTTGAACTGTGATCTTTTGGGCACCATTCTCAATTGCAAGTGTACGGGAATGGATCTTTCTAATTTTAAAATCGAAGAAAATGATCGTGAGACATTTCATCACATTTTCGAAGGGAATGATAATTTTGAATTCAAAAATCGAAATTTTCAACCAAAGGCAAGAATTGTCAATCTTTTTTTGCAACATACTTTGACCCCAAGATCAGGGAATTTTAATAATCCTACTTCAAAAGTTTGCAAAGCACTTTTCGCTATTTTTGAAAATTATGACATAAATTGGGCGCAAGTTATTTTGGATAAAGTTCGTCCTCAAAATCTTGAAATGGGTGAGAATACTTTTATCAAAGAATTTATCTCACTCGAATTTTTAACTATTTTGGAGTGGATTTCAGCGGCGAATAATTTGTTTCTAGAAAAGTTTTCAATCATTCCAACATTTCTCTTATGAAAATTCCATTTTTTTCAACCTTATGAGACCCTTACCGAAAAGGAAGAGCGTTTGGCTCATGGGGAAATGGAAGAAGAGGAAGAGGAAGAAGAAGAAGAAGGAGATGAAATGGTAATTGAAGAAGAAGAAGGTGAAACCTCTTTGGAAAGCATCGACTATCCTCCTAATCCATCCACCAAAACCCTTCTTAAAACCCAAAAGACGATTGTTGAGAATCAACGGATTCTTAAATGATCCGTTAGTAAGAAGTGGATAAAATTTCATCCAAGATGAACAAGTTAATTTCTAAAGTCAGCAAGAAACTTGGAGTTTCTTCATCATCATCATCCTCTAACTAGTTTTATCTTTTCGTATCTTGTTGTATGTATTTTAGCTTGCTTTAATTCGAAAGTTCATGTAGTTTCATATGTTTAATCATTGTATCATCTTAGTATGCAACGAAATGAAATTTCCTTTCTGTTATCTAGTTTATCTTATCTCCAGAATAAATGTTAGAATATTATGTAAATACACACACACACAATTATTCACAAAATATAATTAGTCATATTTTTTCACTAATCCATGTCGACATACCCCCTATGACCATGTCGACATGTACTGGTCAGAAATCACAATTCATTTTGAATTTGAAATTTGAATAACAACCATAAGTCTATTCATTTCAAACGAATTTCTACACCTATAAAAACCTATTTCTTCCAGAACTCTTTGACGAAAATTGTTTCTTATCTTCTATATCCTTCTTTCTTTCACAAATTCAAGTATAGCTAATCCAATTCATAATTTATCCGAAAATCTTGAAGAAAATCTTAATTCGTTCAAGAGTATTCTCTCGTTCATTCTTCGTAACCAGCGACACTTAGAATTGAGTCAAATGCAGATGATCAAGGAGCAAGAAAGGAATTTCGATGCAATAAAATGGATGATTTCCTCCCTACACAAGGATGATAACGAAGCACATCCTCCAGTCTCTTTCACCAACGACAGTGAAAATTGGGATGCTATTAAGGCAGATCCAATCTTTGGAGAAGAAGGATGGGTGGAAGTTCCACGTAACGTTTGATTTTATCTGTTTGCTTTGTTTGAATTGTTTGTTTGAATTAATTTGATTTGGTTTGTACTGATACTCGGTGTGGATTGATTTCTTAAATTAGTTTGATTTTTGCTACATAAAACATATATATATATATATATATATATATATATAGACACATTGAAATATATATAATCCTTGATTAATTATCATGTTCATAAGGATAATTATTTCTTAATATATATATATTATATATTCCATTGTATAGTTTATTAATGTAGGTACTCTAGTCCAAGAATGTGGGGGTGTTAGTTTTTGTTGATGAGAAAGGGGGAGAAGTACAAAATAGGGTGGTTAGGCATATATTAAGGGGGAGATATTAGTTTTAGGGGAAGTTATTAGGATAGAAGTAATATTTTATAAAATAAGGTTGTCATCATCAAAAAGGGGGAGATTGTTAGTCCATGAGATGATGGTTTTGATGACAACAACCTTAGAATAGATTATAAAATATAAATACTAACATTATAAGTTTAGATATATATGTATATGCAGGACTTAACCATGCAGGTAACAAGAATGAAGCTTGTACAGTATAGAGATTCAAGTTATCAAGATTGAAAACTCATGAGTATCAAGATTATCAAGAGTTCAAGAATTCAAGTATTTTATTCTTTAATTAGAAATTTTGTTAAAATTCATAGAAAAGCGCTGGCATCATAAAATCCAATTTATTCGTGCAATGGAATCCACTTCAAGCCTGTTAAAGGGATGGAACCCTAAGTAGGATGGAACCTACGAAAAATCTAGTGGAACATTGTTTTGTATCCGCTAACTTTTTATTCAAAATGATTTTTCAAAATTATATCTTATTTTCAAAATGATTTCAAAACCTTCCTTTTAAAAGCATCAAAAACCTGATTTTTAATAATTTTAGCTTCGAAATCATCTTTAATTTCAAAGTCAAATTACTTCTGATTTTAAGCTATCTTTTAAATATAATATATTAAACTTTTAAATATTTATACTTAGATTTAAATATAAAATTATAGTTAAAATCTATATATATTATTCTCTATATTTACTTATGAATTTTTTTTTTGGCAAAGCCAGCCTGTTTTTATAGTGGACAGTCCACTTTTATTAAACCAGAATCAACATACAATTATAAGTATCAAAACACAGAACAGCAAAACTACCCACAAAACAAAATATAACGCGACAGCTACATGGGAATTTTCAAAATTAGTTGAGAAAGAGAAGACGAAGACCGCGCCAATCTTCTCGAGTTCCTTTCTTCCCATATCACTGCTATCGAAAGCTTGAGGTAGTTGAGAAACCGTTTGGTCGATATCGTTTTCCACCTGGTTAATTGGAAAATCCTAATCCATTCCAACTTGAAATCTCGATGCGGTGGCCTCTCATGTATTCGATGAAGTACTTCCTTCCATAACTGAAAAGAAAAATGGCAATTGAAGAATAAATGTCCAACATTTTCCGCAGCCCTGTTGCAAAGAATGCACAGTGAATGTTCGATTAGATTCCTTCTAACAAGATTGTCTTGAGTGTGTATTGCGTTCATCAGGCATTTCCAAAGCCGCAAATTATGCTTTTGTTTAGATCCAGACTTCCATATTCGAGCGTGCTAAGGAAAAGAGGAATTGTATTGATTTTGCATTATAGTTCTGTAAACTATGGAGATGCTGTGAAGATTTCCATTCCAGCTGAGCCTAACATGATCCGCATGCTTATAAGAATCAGTAATAGAAGACCATAGAGTATTTAGCACAGGCAAACTGACATGAGGTAAATGCAACACATCATCTATAAAAAAATCATTAGCATTAGCATTAATGGGTATTCCAGAGTTAAGTAAAAGAATATAATCAATATGTTGAGATTGAATCATTCCTGGAGCACACCAAGGGGAGTACCAAAAGGAGTTCACAGCGTTGTATTGCACCATAGGCAAGTAATATCTTCTATTAGCCAAAAGTCTTTTCCATAAAAATCTATCAGTATTTTTAGCTTCCATAGTCCAAAATTTTCCACCCTTAAGATTGTATTGCCTATTCCATTTTTCCCACATCGCCATGCTATTACTGAGTAATTTGTTAACTAGCTGGGATGTAGTAGCAATATTCCAAAGTTTTAGATTAATAATACCCAGGCCTCCCTTGTTTAAAGGAACAATAATTTTCTTGTAGGCAATTGGAATGAGTTTAGAGGAAAAAATATTTCCATGCCATATGAAATGATTAAAAGCTCTATTTAGCATATTAATAAGTTTATAAGGAATGATGAAAAGTTTAAAAAAATATGCACACATAGCAGAGGCTACACTCTGGATGATGACAAGTCTACCAGCTTGCGAGATTTTAGTACCATTATAATTATTGAGCTTATTAGTAATTTTTTCATATAAAGGAAGGCATTGAGCATTGGTAATTCTAGCCTTACACATAGGAGCACCAAGGTGCATTGCATTTTGATCAATATCTTGAAGACCTGAAACCAGTAAGAGATTCTGGTAAATGACATTAGAAACCCCAGCAATATTAATTTGAGATTTACTTTTATTTATATTTAGGCCTGTCATTTGATTAAAAATTTGAAAGATAGTAAAAACATTTGTAACAGATTTAATGCTTGGTTTAGTGAAAAGAAGGAGATCATCTGCAAACATTAAAGTAGATATATGATGTTTTTGACACTTTGGGTGATAATCAATATTTTTTTTATGGCATTCAACACCAATTAATTGGGTAAGCACCTCCATAACTAAAATGAATAGGGAAGAGGAGATAGGATCCCCTTGCCTTATTCCTTTTTGAGTTTTAAAATAACCAAATGACTCACCATTTATAGATAAGGAGACATGAACAGTAGATATGCATGTATATATCCAAGCTAAGAAAGGCAAGGGAAAGTTCATCTTGGACATAATGGATATGATAGCTTCCCAACTAACAGAATCATATGCTTTATGGATATCCAGCTTCATAAAACATCTAGGAGAAATATTTTTCCTATTGTAGCCTTTAATTAGCTCTTGGGAGGGGATATTAGCTCAGCAAGGCAATTTTTCATTCTAGAGGATAAAATTTTAGCAATACATTTATATATGACGTTACAACAGGCAATGGGCCAGAACTCAATTACAAATTGAGGCATACTTACTTTTGGAATAAGGGCTAGTTTGGTATGGTTTATACCTTTCAGCAAAGTATTGGTTTTAAAGAAGTGTTGAATAGCTTTACAAAAGTCATGTTTAATAATATGCCAACATTTTTGAAAAAACAAAGCAGAAAACCCATCCGGACCAAGAGAGCTAGTAGTTTTCATTTTGAAGATGGAATCATGAATTTCTTCTGGGGTAATGAGCTTTATTAAATTATTAGCTTGATCATTAGAAATATTACTAATAAGTAATTCATTAATGACTTGAATATTAGTTACTTCGTCAATTTTAGTAAAAAGAAATTGGTAATAATTAAGGAATGATTGCTTTATACTGGAATGAGTGTTAACTACAAAACCATGTCTATCTTTAATCCTATGAATTAAAGCAGTAGTCTTCTTAATTTTCAGAGAGTTGTGGAATATTTTAGTGTTTCTATCTCCTCCTATATCCCAATTAATTTTGTTTTTTCCCGGAGCATTTTAAGTTCAGTTTTGATAGCTATTTTCAGTTTTTTAGTAAGTTTATCTATAGTCAAGTATATTTATAAAGTTTAAAATAGTTTTATTATAAGGTAAAGGTTATTTTCAAAGAAAATCGAATTATCAAAAAAATGCTTTGGGATGTCGACATACCCATGGTGACCATGTGGACATGGTGTCAGTTGAGTTTAAAATTTAAATTTCAAAAGAAATGTCTATTTGTCATAACTCTTCACGAATGGACATGAATATTATTCTTCTATAAATAGGGGTCAGTTTCAAGGAATTTTACATCAGATTTTCTTGTTTTCACTCCTCTTCTTCTTCCACTCTTCTTAGTACATATTCTTACCATTACTCTGTCGAAATCAACATTGAATCGAACTCGATCATTTGTCGTTTGATTCTCTATCACTCTCTCAACAAGATCCTCAATGCTATTCAGAGTTATAGGCTTTTTGTAATCAACTAAGCAAGACAAGGTGCGATTGTAGCCTTGGGAAATCAATTCGGTGAACTTGTTGCCCGTAAAATCAAGTGGGTGAAATTGTGGCCCGAAAAATCAAGTATCTCTACCTAGAGGATTTTGATTCTAGAGGGTGTACCTCGTAGCCTTGAAATCGAGGGTGTAATTGTAAAGATTGCTTTTGAAAGGAAATCCGTACTTGAGTTGCGGGACTAGATGTAGGGTTACTCCGAACCAGTATAAAATACGGTGTGTTCTTTCCTTTACTGCCTTTTATTTTGTTTCTGCATCAGTGTTTGTTTCTGTGATAATGTCTATATCTGTAGATTACATCTGTGTATAAATCAACATAGAATCAAAAAGATATAGCAATTCTTTATAAACACTATTCATCCCCCTCTAGTGTTAACTGTAACGACCCAAAATTTTCGATCCAGAAAATTCCAGATCGTTAGGGAAATGTAGAAAGAGAAAGAAGAAAAGAAGATAAGAAACAACAACATCTTACATTCGTAAGGGATAAAATATAATAACAAATAATAACAGTCATACAAAAGAAAACTATATTTGTCAAATTACATTTTAACATATATTAGAGTTACAACATATATACAAACACTTGGACAGATACACTCAACATGTCTCAGATATACAACAATATCACATAGCAGAAATACTCCATACGTTCCTGCCATCCAGCTCGCCTCCTGAACTATAGAACGTCCTTACCTGAAAATCTGTAATACTCGGTCTGACCCGAGCATTACATCAAAGTAACACCAGGGTCAGGCTGGAAACCAGCGTGAGTAAACCCATCTAACAAGGAATACAAAAGCATGCAACTTATATGAACCCGGGGTAACATATATCAATTTACGACTTCACAAGCTGTTATAAGCATTCCTTATTTCACACATCAACTTCTAAGTGCCAAACTTAGATTAATGGTCCAATTTACTTAAATCATTCCACATCAGCATATTGATTACACATATCAATCTATAAAGAATCGAAGTAGTTTCGGGTATTTACTAATACCCAACGCCGGTCTCTTCGAATCCAATGTCATCTTAACCAAAGTTGTTTGTAACATCCTCGGATTTAGCCCAGTATAATTTGATAATTAGTTTAATTTTTGAAATTAAGTTGTGAATTTTTCCAAATTTTATAATGATATATGACAGGCTTGTGTTTATATATATATATATATATATATAATAATTTGAATTTTGAATTTGAAATTCAAATGTTAATATATTTAAATTTAATTGGACTTAAAGAAAAATTTATATTTGAAGCAAAAATATAACAAGTATGATTACTTAAGTTTAAAATGAAAATTTTAAAATATGTGTTAATAAGTTTAATATCTTAAGTTTATAAAAAAAAATGTATTGAAAATAAAAATTGTATTTACTAACTTATAAATATTTATTAGTAATGAATAATTTGATTTGAAATCATTTGTTTTAAAATTGTATAAGTATAAAATAAAATGTATGAATATAAAGTCTTAATATATATTTACCTTTTGAAATTAATAATGCCTAATACCATTTGAAAAAAAACATAAATTTGTATATACATCGAACATATAAGAATATAAACATGATTTCCAAATTAAATAAAATAAGGGGATTTAAAAAATATAGATAAATTTAGCCAGCGGACTTAAACAAAAAATTACTTGTTCTTTTAACAAGTGTAACATTTTAAAAACATGACATTAACAAATGTAAGCCTAATATGATTTGTAAATTACAAGTGGCATTTGGATTTTTCTTTTAAACTTAATTTTATTAACATGTATTAAGAAAACTAACCAGGCTAAGGTATTATGTTTTCTTCCATCTCCAAAATTATCAAATCCAAACCTTAAACCTGAGGAAATGGAAGTTTGAAAATACGAATTCAATGCAAATAATTTCAACTTAAAGTAAGAATTCAACTTAGAAAATAAGTTCAAGTTCTTAGATTCAAACTGAACACCAGAAAAGCATCAAAGTAAGGACCACTTTCCAGATCTTCATAGAGTAAACCTGAAAATCAAATGCAACCTTAAAGCATCAAGATCAAGTTCAAACTCAGGTTGCTAAACAAAGCAAGTGCTGATCAAAGCTACAGATCAGATTCACAAACAAAACTAGTTTCCAGTATAAAAAAAATATCAAAATCTGTTCCACTGTCTTCATCAATACAAGGTGAGAAACTATTAAACCCACACACATTTTGATCTGCATATAATCAATATTGATGTTGTTTGTGAAATAGTGTAGCATGAGTGTGAATATGCCTCTGTATAAATTATGCTGTGCATGTTTGAAACAGGGAAGTAAACCCCTATTCTTTGTACAAGTTTTAAAAATTTAAAACTTAATAAGGAAGAGAAAATTAAATTGCCTTCCTATGATCTTTGTTAAGCCTTAGGATCTAAATGAAATATGATTGCTTAATCAATATTTAAGTTTTAAAAATATTTTCAATTATTAAAAATAAATGAAACAACTGGAAGTATGAATATACAGTACAAATGATTCAAAACAGGACAATTGATAATCTGGAATTCCAGATTTGATTATGCATATGGAATCGAAATTTAAAACGATGAATTTTTGTAAATAAAGTTATGTTTTTTATTTGGTATTGAATGTGGGATTTGGGTTTTGAACTGAATCGTGTTTTTGTCAATTCCAAATGACCAATGGGAAATCGAGCCTTAGGGTTGATGTTGGAGGTAGTTTAAGAAATGGAGTTTACGGGAAAAATAGTCAATGATTTTTTAGATGCTCATGAAGGTTTTTCGATGAGGTTTTAGGGTTTAAGAACCCAAATTGGCTGCTGTATTCATCGACCTAGGGTGGTGATGAACGTTGATCGAAGCCGTCGGGTCCGATTGTAATCAAAGTGGGGAGTTTGGCGTGGCTCCGGTCATGTTCGCGTGATTTACGGTGGTTGGAGCACTGCGATACGAGGAGTTTTCTGATGAGGGTTAGTCTCTGGGTTGCAGCTGAAAGCTCGATTTATTTTGATGATTCAATCGAGGTTGCCGAGTAGCTCGATGGTGGGAGGACGTCGTTGCCGACTTGCTGGGCATCACGATAGTGGCCGTAGGTGGTGGGGATTCGTGTGCAGGTGCACGCGTATATTTTGTACATCTGGAGAAGATGAAGCTTTGGGGAAGAAGACAAATGCTCGGGTTCATGCTCGAGCTTCTCGCATGAACAACTTAAAGCAGATGAAGTATGGGGGAGGCCCGAAGTTTTGCTTGAGGAAAGGTTGTAATTGCCCGGGTTTTGTGGAATCATGTCTCGTGTAGAATTTGAGTAGGGAACTTGTTTTGAAAATTAAAAAGCAAATCAAAGTTTCAAGCTTCTAAAATGTTCAAAACGTACGTAACTTTTATTTTGGAAAAGTTTATTTTAAATAAACTTTAGAATATTAAGAATAGTTAATTAATATAAAGAATTATTTGATGGTTAAGTAACTTTTAAAATTTAAGTTAAGTTATTTATTAAAGGAAATTACTTACTTGAAGTTAATTACTTAATGAAAGTAATTAAGAATGAACAATTAATGTTTTAAGGGTATATAAATCAAGTGTTTAAAGGTTAATTTATTTAAAAGAATAATTAATGTGATTAATTAATAAAAGGTAATTAATTTGAAAATAATTAATCAATTAAAAGTAAATTAATTTATAAAAGTGATTAAGGAATCATAATAAATTAAGGATAAATTTAGTAATCAATGTAATTAATTAAAGAATGAAGAGCTTTTGAATCTTTAATTTAACTTAAAAGTTTAAGTTAAAGTGGTTAGTTACAAGATTTTTAAACAAGGTAAAATACTTCATTAAGATAGAATGTTTTATCTTTTAATTAATCAAGTTCTTAAATAATTAATCATGGGTTATTAGCAAAAGAGATTAAAAGGTTTTTGTTTAAAGAAGGATTAATTAATGAGATTATTAACGAATAATTACTTAATATAAGGGGTAACTTATTAAAGGTTGGTTAATAAATTTGTAACTTAAAGAATTATTCAACAAATAAAGGTTAATTACTTAATAATTTAAAGGTTGACTAATCGATGATTTAAAGTTTATTTGTAATTACTTAATGTAATTAAGGGATAATTACTTATGTAAATAACTTGAAGGTCAATTAATAAATGAATGTGACTATGGAATGAAAATTAATTGAGGTAATTTAATTAAGGATAATTAATAAAAGGATAATTAATTGATGCAGCACAATCTACCAACTCCATGGATTTGAGGCGTTCAAGGACCTTAGGTCGCTCACGACCTAGTGAAGGTTGCTTGCGAAAGCAATCTACGATGAATTTGGGACGGTAGAGACCTAGTGTGTCGGTAGTTCGTCCAAACCACCTAACGAGTCGAGGCAACCGACCTAGCGAGCTAAGGAAACCAGGGAGCCGTTCTTTAGGTCGCTCCGACCTTTCGAGTTTCAGCTATGACGAGTTACGACCTTTGTTAGGTCGCGGCAAAGGGTTACGACCTATGTTACGTTGCAGAAGTTTTCATGTTACTTTTTCTTAAGCCGTTCTCCTATGCCGTGATTTCTTTAAGTCGCTACTCTCTTATGTCTTTGGTCGCTGAACACTTAGGTCGTATCAACCTATGCCGTTTTGAAGATCTTATGTCGCAAGTGCCTGAAGCCGAGCTATGTACTGAAGTCACAAGGTCGTAGGTCGTAAGTCACTTTGATGTGTTGTATGCTTTCTTAAGTCTTAGGTCATGTATGTTGTAAATATTGTTGAGTCGCATAATTTAGGTCGTTTGCGATGTTGTTCTGTGATGTATATGTTATGTTGCATATGTTTTGTGAAGTAACTCGTAGGTCGCGTCTGTGAGTCTGTTAGGTCGTCTCTGTGATAGGTCGTTAACGACCTAGTGATGTGTTGCATTGAAACCCTATAAATAGGGATGTTGGGTCATTTGTAAACGGGGTGGATTTTGAAATAAACTTTGTTTGAGTGCTTTGTGCCTCTTGAAATTGGAAGTTGAGTGTGAGCTCCTTTCTCCATTTGTGGTATTCGAGTGCGCTCGAATCAACGGATTTGAAGCCGATTCACGGAATCTCATGCGCGAGATTAACGTAGAAGAATCGTAAATCTTTTAACACGGTATCGTGCGTGATCAAAGTGTTGGAGATAACAAGAATTCGGTATCTTTCGAGATGAATGAATTTGGGAATACGGTATTTTTCAATCCATCGATTTATCTTATTTCATCTAATCGTTTCATCGATTAGTTTGACACGAAATCTTCATTTTGTCGTCATAGTTATTGTCCGCTGCGTCAGTTTGGTATCGGAGCTAGACTTTGCCAATCATAGCTAAGCCGAGTCCTTGGAGGCAAAGAGAAGAGTTAGAAGAGTCAAGGCCGAGAGCTTGTTGAAGTTTAAGCCGAGCAAACTAAGTGCAGGCCGAACAAAGCCAAGTTCAGATTTGAGTTGAAGTTGTGCTAGTTGAAGTATGTTTGGATTTGTTGAAGATTGTTGTTAAAGATAATCATGCCGCCGAGAAGAGCTAATCATCATCAAAATGTTGAAGTGTTGTATAGAAGAGAAGAAGCTGAGCAAATGGAACAACGCATCAATGAAATGTTTGATGAAGGTATTGGGAAGTTAGAGAAATTGATGAATGACTTGAATCAAAGTCAAAGGAGAAGGTCGCCAGTCTCGAACCATGGAGGAAACAGAGTTTCGCCATCGGTTGCGGAAGCGAGAAGGGTGTCACCACGATCCCATCAAGATCGAAGAAAATCATCTGTTTCCATAAGAAGAGAACACTATGAGTATCGAGGAGAAGAGAGAAGAACCCCACGTGGATTTGAAAACGAGTCATATCATGATGTTGAAAGACATAATAGAAGAGATATGCGTGATCGTGTAGATGTTGATGGTCGAGATCGATACTATTCTCTCCCCAATTTTCATTCTCTATCAATTCAATTAAATTTCCTCTTCCATTTAAATTGACCCAATTCCAATTTTAAATAACTCTAATTTCCATTGGACTTGATTTATTCCCAATTCGAGTTGAATTAATTCTCAATTCCTTTTCAATTTAAATCAAATTCAATTTGAACTAATTTCAAATTTCAAACTTAAACCATCTCGAATTATATAAATTCGAATTAGTACTTCAAATGTTGATTTAATTCCTTTAAATCAATTTACCTTTTTATCCCAACAACATATTACCATATTCCATTTCTCATTCATTTAAACAAATCCAATTCACAACTTAAAGATTTTTAACAACAATAGGATAATATTATCTAATTTATTTTAAAACATCCATTCATTTTGAATTTCTAGATCTCAAACCCAATTTTAGATTACTCAAACTCTCAATAACAATCAACCATTTAACTTCCTAAGTTAAATCTTAATTTCATCTTAAAATTTACAAATCAGGTTGAACATCCCAACATATTAACTTTTCCCAAGTTAAACTCAATTCTCTTAATCCAGTCAACCTTACCCAGTTTGAACTTCCATTTCAAATTCTAAACTTCACATTAATAATCTTTCCATTTATAAGTTCAAAAACTTATCACCTTGGGTATTACATCTTATTCCAAATTCAAAACTCAACATTTTGGAGTTTATCTCAAATCATCTTTGATATTTAAGTACATCCACATTTATACATATTAATTTCTTTTACATACCAAGTTATACTTTCAAATTTTAAACCACCTTTGGTTTTAATTCTAATTTTTTTTTTTCAAGCAACTCTTGTTTGAAATAGGACCCTTTCACTTGAATATATTAAATAACATCTCTTAATTTAAAATAAGATCATTATTCAAAGTAGTTTGAATAATATTATTTCCTTTAATATTTTGAAACCAATTAAAATTTTTAAACTTAGAATTTTGGACTTCACAATTTGAAACCCACTTTTATTTATATCCTTTCACATTTGCAAATTATTTTTCTTTATAAATGGTTACTTCCTAAAAACATTTTATTGTTTATTGAAAAACAATCATCCCATTATTAAACACAATATCCATTCTATTTTATGGCTTGAAACCAATTCTAATTCATCATATTCTGAAATACTTCTCCAATTCAAGATTTCAATTTTAGTTTGAATCCATTTCAAACTTGTCTTTAATTTAATTTCAATTTGGTTGTAATTCTATTACCACTTAATTCTTACTATTACTTTTAGTTTAATTAATACTACCACCAATTTCCTTAATCTAATAGATAATCTATTTCTTATATAAGATTCATTTACTTTTGAAATCATTTAAAAACCTTTATATAAGAAAATAACAAATACGCTCTCTCATATTTATACACTCAACTCATTATAGGGTACCACTTACCCTATCCTTAATGAGTATCCCTACCATAGCCTAGGTTCTCGCTTAACCTTCAGCTCTGATACCAAATGTAACGACCCGGAAATTTCGATCCTGAAATTTCCAGATAGTTACTGAAAGAAGAAAGGGAAAGAAGAAGAAACCATCAACAAGTCACAGAATCCTCACATTCGCATCGGATCAAATATAATATCAAATAAAATATCAGTTATACAAAGAAAACTATATCTATTAATTTACATTTAAGTACATCAGAGTTACACATATACATAAACACTGGACAAAACAATCATGTCCAGATATTACAATATCACAGCGGATAAACACTCTATACGTTCCTGTCCTTCAACTCTCCTCCTGAGCTCTAGAACGTCCTTAAGTGCAAATCTGTAATACTCGGTCTGACCCGAGCATTACATCAAAGTAACACCCGGGTCAGGCTGGAAACTAGCGTGAGTAAACTTATCTAACAAGGAATACAAAAGTATACCGCTTATATAAACCCGGGTAACTTATCAATTTACAACAACTCAAGCTGTTATAAACATTACTTACATCACACCTTAATTTCTAAGTACCAACTTAGATTAAATGGTCCAATTCACTTTAATCATTCCATTTCATTCTATTGATTCTACACATCAAATTATAAAGAATCAAAGTGGTTTCGGGTATTTACATATACCCGACTCCGGTCTCTTCAAATCCAGTGTTATCTTAACTTAAATTATTCAAGTGAAATACAATTCAACTTTAAATACAGGATGTCACATAATTTTTCATTAATAGATAATCACATCATCACAATTTAAATCAAACATATCTTATCACATAACATCGCAAACCAGATATTAGGAATATCAATTAATCAAAGACTTCCAATATTGTTCTATTTATCCTTTAATTACATTTAAGTAGTTAACCCTTAATTAATTTCACAAACTAATTATCCTCAACCCATTACGGTGATTAACCCTTAATTAATAGCTACCATAATTATTAATTACCTCCCTTCATTAGTATCATCGGTAATTAACTACCCTTAATTACTTTATCAAAATAAATTGATTATTTCTTAATTATCTCTAATTAATCCCTTGATTAATTATACAAAATAATTTAAATCCAAATTACTTCCACAATTCCATCCCACTAATTACATCCAGTCATTATCATTAATTACTTCACTAAGTAATTATACTTCATCAATTACACTAAGTTATTAATATCAAATCATCAAGTGATTAAAATTAATTAAACTTGATCAATTAATCTAAACCAATCACATTAAACTCCATTAATTACACTAAGTAATTTATTTTTAAATTACTTCCATTAAGTAATTATATTTAAACAATTCTCAAATGATCATCATCAATTAATTAATCTAATTAATTATTAAAAATTAATCACATTAATTAGTTGTTAAATAATCCTTAGTTAATGACCTTCATTAACTATTAGTAATTCTTTAATTACTTTTCTTAAGTAATTAGCTTACATTAATTTTAAATTAATTAATCTTGAATATCTAATTAATTAACCTTTAATTATTTAATTAATTTTCTAATTAATAGTTCTTAAGTACAAATTAATTATCCTTAATTTATTAATTAATTCGTTCTTAATCATTCCTTGATCGCCTACATTATTTTGTCCTTCAAATAATTAATTATTCTAAATTAATTACCTTCATTAATTAATTATTCTCTAACTAAATTAACCCTTAAAACACTTGGTTAACTAATCTTAACATATTAACAAATTCCCTTTAACAAATAAATTAACTTTAAACTTTTAATGTTAATTTACCATCATACATTCTTTATTAATTAGCTAAACTTTAATCATTTATAAGTTTATTTAAACTATCAAATTATCATTCAGGCCTTATTACTATAATCCAGTAACCCATGCCAAAACTTCATCTCCCCAGGCCAAACCCGAGTTTCCTTCCCAACATTTCTACAACATAAAATCTCGAGTTCGAACTCCAGATTACCACACTTTTTCCCAAGAAATAATTCTTCTCAACCTCACACATCTCAGGTGTACGAACTTGTGCACGTGTACGTGTACGGTAGATTCTGCCTCCTCCAGCCCGCACTTCGACCGTTGACAAGTCAACGATAGCTTCGTCGTCGATTACCCTAACCCATAAATAGAAATTTCCCATTAATTCAAAATCGAGGTATATGACAATTAGAACCAATTGATTCCTATACCTTCTTCGCTCCGCTCCCCTCCTACGATCACCGGAGATCGTACAACCCCGTCCAGAGCCTCGTCAACAACCGGACCATCATCTCCTCAAGTATTAAAGCACTCGATCATCTTGGGGGCCCGTACCAATCAAAATTCCAGAATACTCAAAAACTAGGTTTAAAATCTGTTTCGACCTCCCATCGCCATCACCAGCCTCTGATCGACATCCTGGGATTTTTCCTTCATTCTCTGTTCATCCCTCTTCCTTCAGAAGGAAACTCAACCTCCAATCTACAGAGATCACCAGTGTCTACCCCAAATTCCAAATTCTGGTTCAACTCAAACTATTCCCTCAATCTATTACTAAAACTTGCGATTTTAGTTTTGAAAATCATGATTTCATATAATAAGTCAAGTTATAACCCTGAATCGATATTTTAAAATGTTTGAGATTTTACTTATTTTAAGCAAATACTGTTCTTATGGTTATACAGAGCAATTCAGATTTTATTTTATCATAATTAAAATTTTTAAACATAAATCCCTACTAACTAACAACTTTTGTTTAAACCTTAATCCTAAATAAGATCAGATCAAGTGGTAAAGGATTTTTACCAAAATCTTAATTTTTTTTTAAAAAAAAAACAGTCAAAACAGATACATATCAGTGACCATATATGTATTTATATATATATATATATATATATATATACAGAAGATTCATCACAATTCAAACACACAAAGCATACTTATTTCCTAGTAATCCAATGCAACAGATAGTTAACACTTATGCTTTTTTTTAAATGTGAATTTACTCTCACATACAAGCAATTTATGTTCAAAGGTTAAGGTCCAAAAATCCATTAAGTGAAAAAATTTGAGTTTCAAATCAGGTTTTCAAACCTGAAAGGGTCTAAACAGAGACATGCAAGTTTGTTCTAGACCTGAACACATATTCTAACACTCATTTGCATACATAGATCATTTTTTTAAATACATGCACAACAAAATTCAGATCATACTTCAATGATTCATCATATGCAAATTCAATATATAACAAATTTTAATAGCTTACTCACCTGTTCAAATGAAGAATAGAAAACAAAGCTTTTGTCAAAGTTTCACTTTGAATTTATCTGGCTGCTTCAGCATAGGCTTTGTCTTGATTTTTTTTCTTCTGAATCCTTTAAGAGTTTCAAAGGTTTGAGGTTTGACTTTAATTCAGTTTAAATCTGATCTCTTATAGAACAGCAACTTGATCAGTGCTTGATTTTCAATCTAAAACCAAAGCTTGGTTGATCTGAACTTAGTTTTATTTATAGATTCTACTTCTTCTCTAGCTTTGAATTCAGATTTATAGCTTGCCCCTTATCATTTTGTTTAGTTTTAAATATAAGGAAAAAAAAGAATTAGAGAAGAAATGATGATATGTTTATATAACCTTGGTTAAATTTTAAATATTCATTTTTGAAGACAAATGACACTTGTTATCATAAGTTTACAAATGTTTACTCCTTATATTCATAGTTTAACACATGTCACTTATCATTTAAATTATGTTTAAGTCCTTGTTTTAATTGAATTTATAGCTTTGTTTTAAACCCCTTTCATTTAGTTAATTTATGAATCATTTTCTTCTTGTTTTTTTTTTCAAATGTTTGTATAAATTATGTAATTTTAGATAAAGAGAATATCAACACTTTTATTAAATATTGTTAAATTTTATACATAAGTTATCATTATACTTAAGTTGATAATAATGCACAATTGCTAGTGGTAAAGAAAAATGTTCAATTTAGAAAATTTCTTTATATTCAAATTAATGTTTTCAAATTATTTAACATATACATAACTGTTTACTTGTGCATGTATATACTTAGAATTCCAACATTATAAAGATATTTATCCATTGAATCTCCTATTCAATTTCAATTCCTAATTTAATATTCATATTAAAATCAACCCAAAATATATATATATTACATTTAAATAAATAATCATTATATATTTATATACTTTTTTCCTCTATAAATCATTGTTTAATAATTTAAATTCTGTTATTTTTCAATTAACAGATATCTGAGAATCCGGGTTATCACATGATGAAAGAAGGAAAGGGGCGGAGCTCAGAGTTGCAGTCCATCAGCAAAGAAAAGCCAGGCACTTCAATTCTAAAGTTCGCCAACGCAGCTCTGAAATTGGAGATTTAGTCTTAAACAGGGTCATGATAGCAACGGGAGTGTTTGGGCCAAACTGGGAAGGGCCATACGTCATAGGCAAAAAACTTCTTGATGGCACTTTCAAGCTCACAACTGTCGAAGGAGATCCAATTCCGAGAGCCTGGAACAACAATCACTTGAGTCCATATTTTACTTAGAAGCTATGCTTAAATTTGTAAAATGATTATGGATGTATCATTCTTGTATTGATTCACACTGATTTTACAATAAATCTTGTGTTCTCTACTACTATAAAGGCCTGTCTCATTTCAATGTGAAAATATCTTAAATATATTGCTAAAATGTCGATTTAATATTGCAGGCAATCAAAGAAAAGCTTACTAATTCAACACATCACAAGGCCAAGCGATTCCTACAAATCATTCAACAAACAAATGCCAAGCCATAAAAATTCTAGATTTAATTCCTACATAAGGAGTGCTTCCCACAAATAGTTGGTGATTCCACCGAAGGGGCACCTTCCCAAAGTGAAGGTTCCAGGCCCTCGCTAGTTAATTGAGATCGTTTGTGCAAACGAATATCCAGTTAGATTAACGTAAAGAAGGATATTATGGTAATGGAGAATAAAGATGAAGGTGGTAGATATGAAACCAAAATAATAGAGAAATTGGTTTGAATGGGTGTAAAAGGAATACATTGAGTAATAAAATGACATTAATTTCAAAAGGTTAAGACTAATAAAAAGTAGGATGAATATGAAAAGGTTTAATGTACTTTTGGTAATATGTAATAAAAAGATATTAGGAAAGAGATAGGAAGATAAATAACTACAAATGTGGTAGTTAATATAAAGATGAGAAATACGCAAAATAAAATTTTTATTGCAAAAAAAATTATTTAACTCTAACTTATAAGAAAAAAGAAGAACGAATGGTTAGATATTATAACAAAAAACATATATTTGATGCGTACGTATATATGTCTTACACTATATTTTATTGATACCAAAAATTGTAACAACCAAAACTTTCATAATTTCTTTCAAAACATATAGTGTTCTAATGGATTATTCCATTGAATGTGGATACTCTAATGACCAATTACAATGAATTTTTTGAGAAAATGATATATAATGGTTACAAATGAAAGAATATTATCATCAAACAACAAACTAATGTGATCTATTTTGTTTAGAAATTTACCATTGTGCACAACATCATATTATAAATTGAATTCCTCTCTATCCTCGCATCACTTTATGCATTAATGTCCTATCAACAAAATCTCCTAAAGTTATGGAAATTTAAGAGTCCACTATGCATTGTATAACTTTAAAGTTTCTAACAACATATTCGACAATTGTAAATAATATGAGTATAGATTACACAACATGATACAATATAAAGGTGCACAAAATATATAACTAAATGAGATTAAAAAGAAATCTTAATGTACGACAAAATCAAAAGTTATTTGATATTATGCAATCAATTTTCCTAATAAATTGAGTTTCAATGGAAGTAATTTAATCGTAATTAGTTCTCCAATTTTTTTAAATTCAAATTATATGAAATTGATAACTATTTATTCTTTTCGTTTGTTGCAAGGTAATATCACTTGATATGAACCTTTATATCTGAAGTTAGCTTACTTATAAATGTTATTCTTATCAACATCATTAATCTGGTATTATCTGTAATAAACTAAAGTAAAATCTATAATAGCATAAATTCTAACTAATTGTGTGGAAAATAATAGATAATTACCTCATTTGTAAGACCATTAATAATCGACTAAAGATCCACCTTACATCTAATACATTATACTGCACTAAAGATTATTTGATACCTGTGTAGTAATAAACCAGTTATAATATACAAAACAAATATAGAAACAGAGTTCATAATCTAACTCAACAAACAAAACTAAAACGAAATTTGATTTATATATAAATTTTAAGAGTACAAATTGTTGTACCTCAATTTGAATCTACGATGTCTTTTTTTTTTTGCTTAGTCGTGAATACGATCGCTCTCTTTAAGACGATTCATGGCTTAGCCTCAAGGTGTAAAGCTATCTACCAACTGCTTTGTCCTCAGGATAAAACAACCTTTGAAATTTGGTCAATTTGCTTTTTGTACCACAGCAAATTGTTTAGATTATAGCACTCTCTAATTTAATTACTTGTAAAGTTTCTTCAAGAGAGACAAATGTAGATGACAAATATGAAAAATAAAAATGTATGTTATTCAGATTTTCTCTTCGGTTTATCCAACGTTTAAAAAGGTAGAATGGAAATTTATGCATTAGTAAGGTGAGATAATGTTAATGGATTTGAATTTATTGTCATTTAAAACGAATTCTTAACACATGAACTTTTGGAACGGCTCTAATAATGGCATATGAATGTATATTACCGGAATATTTGCAGCGACTCAATTATAATAATGACTCACAAATATATATATGTTACACATTTGCAATGGCTCATTTATAATAATGGCTCATAAATATATATTACCATTATGAATTTGCAATGGCTCAATTAAAATAAAGGCTCATAAATATATAACCACAAATCTGTTTTTATTTATTTATTAATCAATTCACCTAAAGTGCCAAAAATACCCCACTTGAGTTATTTAAAAGGTATTTCCATGCAACTTCTGAAAATATAGGATTGCGCATAAACAAAAGGTATCTTTCGATTCTAACCTTTTCATGGTGAGCAAGATTCAGTTTATTAGAGTGACTCATAGTCTTGAACTGTATTCTTGACATCAGACTACATACAACCTTTATAAAATGTTATAACTAAGCCTATACATTTTTGGTCATGCACATGCATCTCTCTATTTAGTGAATGTTGTAGGAATCTTGCCTAAAATTCCATAGGGAATGGCCATTTTTCCACAACTTCAAATGTTATCAAGTGTACTCCAGAAGACACGTACTCTACTCCATTTAAAGCATTGATCTTATTAAGAGTTTCTACTGCCTCATCCTCCAATCACTTTAGGATACCGTGTAACAACCCATGGATTTGCGATTACCTGTTAATAAATTAAAATGTGATTATAATTAAATTACGATTAATAATAATAATTTGGAGTGAAAAATTGGTTTATAAATTGTTTATTTGAATAAACAATGAAATTAAGCAAACATCTATTTTTGGTGTTTATGGAAATTTTGTTTGAAAAAAATAATAAAATGTTGTTCATTAAATTTTAGTGGTTTAAAATGTAGAAAATATTCTAATTTATAGTGTAACATAATTTATTTTATGATATGTTCATTTTACAAAATTGTATGTACAAATTTCGTAGAGTAAAGCATTTAAAACATAGAAAAATGGTTGAGAAACCTAGAAAATTTGGCTAGGTGTTTAACATTGCTTATTGGGTTGGATATCGGGTCCAAACCCATTATCTCATTTCTGAAATTAGCCTTGCTCATTCTTTCTATCCTCCTCATTCTCCTCTTCTAACCTAGAAAGCTATAAAATCCAAATAATGGTTTTTCCCCAAATCTAAGCTCCAAATTAATTAAAAATCAAGGAGAATTGGTAGCAAATCAAACTTTACATGTTTCTAGCTTCAATCCAAGACCAAAGCTCCAGACTTTACTTGCTAAATCTACTAGTTTGCTGCTAATAAATCCTAAGGTGAGTTGAACACTCACATTTCTAGCTTAGACGGAGATTTAAAGGTAAGAAATCTCAATTGTGTTTGTTGCATGTTCATTTGTGATTTGTTGTTAGTAAATTGCACATATCTTTTACGTTTTAAATCGGAATTAGGATTTTTTGAAGTTTTGGAAAGCTTAAAAAAATTATGACAACTTTCATGTTAAAACATTTGAAAATACCGAGCATTGAGGGCCGAAAACCTAATGTAAACTTGCTACCCTGCCATTGTAAAACCGTAATTTTCTGTGTTAAATGTCATTGGTAATTTGAGCATATATTTCTCATTTGATGTCCATATTTAACAGTTCTTGATGTTCTGAAAGCATAAATTGTCTAATATAACTTTTTTATGTTAGGTTTCGTTAAATTTGAAGTTTACATGGTTAAAAGTTCATTCTTGTGTCACTGTCCCGAGACTAAAAAGACAGCCGTAGTGAACTTCAGATCTGAAAATTTTTTGGTCATAACTTTTTCATTTCTTTTCATAATTTGATAATTTTTGATATTATGGAAAGCCTATGATATCCTATATAACTTTCATGTTTTGTGTTTTCTCATGTTTTGGGTTGAATAGGGCCGAACTGGCTAAACAAGCCGCTGGCCTTTGTTTTTCCTTTGTATTCATTTGTTGGCATGAGTCCCACTTTGAGACGTCACAGTTTCTTCATCTCTAATCCAAACTCAAAGATTCTTTTTTCAGTTTAAAGAAAAAATGTTAAAATTTATTTCTACAAATTTTTAGGTCTTTTGACAATATTAACATGTATATATCTGTTGTTGAACTTCAACCCGCGGCATGCTGAAATTCAGCGATTTTACCTTGTTTTAGTCCAAATTTGAAACAACGCAGGTTCTACGTTTCAAATTAGATTTGAGTGATTATTTTTGCCGATTGAAGTAGGAGTATTGAATTACTTCCTACCAATTTTCATGACAATCGGGGTTCGTTTCCTATTTTGAAACTGCTGTCGAACTTGAACCCACAGCATGCTGGAATTTAGCGATTTAAGCTTGTTTTCATCCTACTTTGAAACGACGCAGATTCTTCATATCAAATCGGATTTGAATGAATATTTTTCAAATTGAAGTAGGAATGTTGAACTACACTCCTGTAGAATTTCAAGTTATTTTGACACTACTAACTTGTTCAAACGTGATGTCGAATATTGAGTCGTAGCTTGTTTTAAACGGATAATACTTGGTATAATTTCCGTTATTTCGAGGTTCTCTTGATATTTCTTTCTGGATTTCGTACACGAATTTTATAATGTGTTTTAAAAATGTTATTCAAATAAATGGGCTTTTGAAATTATTATAAGTATAAAAATTATATACTCTATAATAAGAGAATTTCAAAGGCAATTTCTAAAACGATTTTGAAGCATTCTTAAAAACTCGTTTTCTTTAACTTAATTTTTATAAAAACACTCAATTTCGCACTTCGAGCTAAGAGGGAGGAGAATTAAATGATTGGATAAAATGCGTGCTATGAACACATGCATTTATCTTTTCAGTTAATTCCTAATCTCTTCGTTAGATCGTTTTGGCCTACGTGTCTGGTTTACCGATGATATGAGGTGAACCTTTTACTGCTTTGAGTGTGAAATTTACTAAAGGTTAGTAAACCGTTTAGTGCCCATGGGTGGTATGGGACACACGTTAACACTTTTCAAGTTCCCTTCCGAGAGTTTGTGTGACGCCCCACCTCTATACCTACTCTAGCCAAGGACACTATGGGGTAATGCCGTCAACTAGCGCGGAGAATAAGGCTGTTGAGGAGCGACCATCCGCGTAATTGCTTTGTGCGAGTACCAATATGTCAGATAGTACAACATGCATATTGTTTCAGGAGGAAATCCGGCATACCAATACAAACTCAAAGCTACTACCCGTGGCTTTATATGTTCTTCGAAAACGAATATAGAAATAAACACAACACAAATCAGTCACAGACATCCATATCACAAAGGCGGAAATAGATATGAATATATATAACACATGAAAGTGTACATCGGAGTAGTGGCCAAACAAGATCCATAATATGACAAAAGAATATGGATACATCAATGAGTCTATATCTCAAATGTATACAACAAAAACTACTAATCTAAGTAGTTAGCCAAAAGTCATGGTGATAATCCCAGATGTGAAGTCAAGCAGAAGCATTTGTAACATTTCGGTCTGACCCGAGTATTATTTAATAAGAAAATAATAAACGGATCAGTCAAGCTATAAATATCAGATAAAATGATATATAATAAGAGATACGACATAAACATACGATAACCATAAAGCCATACTGTGATAAGTATGTGATTGAAAATCAATAAGAGATTAATCAATATCACAAGAATCTTCTCAAAGATCAAAAGGAATGTCATATTATTCACTAAACCCATAAATATTGACAATAATATCAATGCCAATCACAAAAAGTTGATGACACACAAATTCACCAATGCGCAAATATTGGTAAAACTTATCAATGTAAATCATGAAAATTGGTGAAAACACAAATTCTAGAAATCATCGATGGAAATCCAGAAATCACAAAAAGGAGGAGGCCTATCACAAAATGGGAGCATGAAAACTCACCAACACGTGTATCACAAAATGGAACGCTATTCCATGGTCGTAACCATTAATTTTGAGCCGAAGCTCCACAAAACGACCCGAAGACCATGGGTCGCTACCCCACCAAATTGAGCCGTAGCTCCACAGAAACGGGGTTTAGTCTCCCTCGTAGACAAAGTGACATCGCACATTTGCTAGTCTAAATCACAAAAAAGATCATCAACGATCATCAAGAATTGTCAATTACAGTAAGCTAGTAAAATATGTAAGCTTAGCTTCATGTCCCATAACCACTAGCTTAACTTAAATATTTATGAACAAATTGTAGATCACCACTCGAAAATTGTCACAAATGATTCAATCGAACAAGTCCAAGTATAAACCAACGAAGTAAACGCCAACGTTTCATACCACTTGTTTTACTAAGTCATTTAATTAGATTTCTCATACGAGTGAGGTGAAGGTTTTTATATACTAGTAGATTGGAAAACGGTTTAAGAAACGAGCTTTGTAATAAAATAGGGTTGAAAGCGTTTTGATGGAAGAGTTTTGACATTAACTACTAGAATTGAGACCTTTATATTTTTAAAATGACATATCACAAAAATGATTGTATAAACAATAATTCACAAAAATTCACATTCGAAGACGTGAATAAAATCCAAAGAATTCGATTTCAAATCCATCAAAGTGGAAATACCCTTGCGACTAAACATGGCGCAACCAAGCATGCCGAGCGACTTAAGTGGTTGCGACTTAATCATGGCGCGACCTATAAAGGTAGGCCGAGCGACTTAAATTGGAAGCCACTTAAGGTTCGGAAATGATCTAAGTTGAAAAGCAGGCCGAGCGACTTAGGAAATGGTGTGACCCAACATGGCACGACGTAAGGAACGAGTGACCTAAGAGATGCGAGCAACCTAAGAGACGCGAGCAACCTAAGAGATGCGACCAAACATATGGCCGACCTAAGTGGTTGCGACCTAAGTTTGGCGCGACCAAGCCGAGCGACTTAAGTAAGAAGGCCGAGCGACCTAAGGGGGGAATGACCTAACACCTGAGCGACTTAAGTGATATGACGCGACAAACATGGCCGAGCAACCTAAGGGGGGAACGACCTAACATCTGAGCGACCTAAGTGATATGGCGCGACAAACATGGCCGAGCGACCTAGGGTACTGGGGCAACAATGGTGCGACAAACATGGCCGAGCGACTTAAGTGGGGAACGACCTAACTTGTCGCGACCTAAGGGGTTGCGTGTTATAGCAGGTGAGACAATTGTTGCGTCCTAAGAGAGCAAGCGACCTAGGGGTGGAACGACCTAAGTTGGCGCGACCTATATGCAGGCCGAGCAATTCGAATTGTGCAGGCCGAACGACTTAGGGGATTGAAGTGCAAAACTCCCTCAATTTGCAACCAATCTAGCACGGACGCTAGGGGATTATGCCCATCGGCTACCCGGTCCTATTGGCTCCTCGATGCATCACCAAAAACGTGTTCAATCACCAAAGTTAGGATTTTTAACGATTTGAAACCAAAACACTAAAAATTGGGATTTTCACCGATTCAATCTAAGCCAAGAGCAAATGCATATGAAAAAGTGTTAGGAATTCATACCCAACAATCAAAGATAGTTATAGACAAAGATGTGAGATAAAAATCTCCCTTTACACAAAACTCAATGAGGAAGAAGCTTGAAAGCAAAGGAAGAATCAATGGCTTCTCTTTGAATTTGGAGTTAGATGTTGGATTTGCAAATGAACTAGGGCTTGGAGTTTTAATTTCCCATTCCTTCCTCCATTTTTGATGAAGCTTGAGTGTTAGGAAATGAAAGTGAAGTTATAAAGGGAAGGGGGTTGAGCTAGAATAAATAGTTTAGGCTAATGGGCTAAACCAAACCCAAAGCCCAAAGTGAAAAGGTGGCAAAATTCCACTAACTCCAAACATATCAAAGTTTATACTCAAAAAGATCACAAACGGCGTTTTGGACCCAATGGAAGTGGTTTCGAGTCCTAATTCGACCGTATGCCAAAAGTAACTTTTCGGACTAAAATTCGACTAACGTAAAATATTTAAATAAAATATTTAAATATTCAATCGTCTAAATATGCGGGTTGTTAGAGACTCCCCTCCTTAAAGAAATTGCATCCTCGCAATATTTAAGAAGAAAACATAAGGTAACAACCATGAAAGCATATCAACACAAAAGAAATTTGAAATAAGAAATTCACCTCAAAGAGCACGGGAAAGTAAGTCCGGATGTGTTCGCTCGATGAATTCTCTAGATTCCCAAGAGCAATTCTTAGGATTTGAGGACCATTGAACTTTAACAAGCGGAACATCTTTATTTCGAAGGCGTTTGACCTCCGAAGCAATAATATGAATAGGATGTTGCTCATAAGTTAAATTAGGCGAAACTTCAATTTCTTCCACAACACCGAGCTCAAGAATAGAATTGGAATCTCGAAGGCATTTCCGTAATTGAGAAACGTGAAACACGTCATGAATAGAAGAAAACTGAGCCGGTAATAAAAGGCAATAAGCCACGGAACCAATAAGTTCGGTGATAGGAAATGGCCCAATATATCGAGGCACTAATTTTCCCGATCGACTGAAACGTTCAACACCCTTTATAGGTGAAACACGAATAAAAACAAGATCTCCCACAGAAAATTCTAATTTCCTTCTCCGGTTATCGGCATAGGATTTTTGTCTGCTCTTGGCTTCTTTCATCCTATGACGAATTAGGTCAATCTTCTCAGTGGAATCACGAATAAAATCTGGACCTAAAACCAGCTTCTCACCGGCCTCAAGGCAACAAGAAGGAGATCGACATGGTCTTCCACAGAGTGCCTCGAAAGGTGCCATACCAATATTAGATTGGAGGCTATTATTACAGGAAAACTCAACAAGAGAAATATGATCTTCCCAACTTCCACCAAAATCAAGAACACATGCACTAAGAAGATCTTCAAGAGTTTGATTCACACGCTCGGTTTGTCCATCGGACTGAGGATGATAAGCGGTGCTAAAATTAAGCTCCGTCCAAAAGCTTTTTGAAGATTCTTCCAAAATCCACTAGTAAACAATGGATCTCGATCACTAACAATAGAAGTAAGAACTCCATGCAATTTAACAATTTCTTTGATAAAAAGTTTGGCCAAGAGAGGAATGGTTCGATTGGACCGAACGGGAATAAAATCAGCGAATTTAGTAAGTCTATCGATTATCACCCATAAGCTATCATGACCCGAAAGAGAACGGGGAAGTACGTCTATAAAATCCATGGAAATTTGGTCTCACTTCCAAATTGGAATTTCTAAAGGTTGCAATAACCCACCGGGCCTTTGATGTTCAGCCTTAATGAGTTGGCAAGTCATGCAACACTTAACAAAGTTAGCAATATCAGATTTCATTCCCTCCCAATATATTCACGTACATTTTACAACTACCGGGATGAATGGTACATTTAGAACGATGAGAATCTTCTAAAATGTCTTTACGAAGATTACTAATATTTGGCACGATAAGTCTGCCAAATTTTCGACTACCGCCATAAGAATCAATATCAAAGACTTTCAAACCTTCAATATCAATTTTATCCCTAAAATTTTGGCCAAGAAGAGCCAATTCGGGATCTAGCTTTTGAGCTTCAAGAATGCGGTCTCAAAGAGAAGGATGAACCTCAAGGCTGCATAAAACAAGAGATGAACACAAATTGGATACATGATCTTGAATCTCACAAGTGGATAAAATTCCGAGATCATTCCATTCGGATATCATCATAGAAACAACCGCTTGTTGCTTTTGACTAAGTGCATCAGCAACACGATTTCCCTTTCCGGGGGTATAAAGAATATCAAAATTATAAGCCGCAAGAAATTCGAGCCAACGCTGTTGACGCAAATTTAGTTCCTTTTGAGAAAATAGATGCTTCAAAGATTTACGGTCGGTGTAAAGAATAAATTTTTCTCCCAAAAGATAATGACGCCAAATACGAAGGGCGAAAACAATAGCCGCGAGTTCTAAATCATGAGTGGCATATCTAGTCTCAGTAGGCTTCAATTGCCTATAAGCATAAGCAATAACACGTTCTCTTTGCATAAGAACGACACCCAAACCAATGCGACTAGCATCGGTATAAACAATAAAATCTTGGTTTCCCTTGGGAATAACAAGAATGGGAGCATCAGAAAGCAGTTCTTTTAATTTCTGAAAAGAAGCTTCACATTTGTCCGACCAAATGTATTTAACACCTTTCTTTGTCAAACTAGTAAGAGGCACGGAAATTTTTGAACAGTCTTTTATAAAACGACGGTAATAGCCTGCCAATCCAAGGAAACTACGAATTTCTGTCACACTCTCCAGTCTCTTCCAATTTTGAATCGCTTCAATCTTTGAAGGATCCACGGAAATTCCGGATTCAGAAATAATATGACCGAGAAACTTCACACGAGATTGTCAAAAGTGGCATTTAGAAAATTTTGCTTTTAATTAATTACTCCTAAGAGTTTCCAACATAATCCGAAGATGCTTTTCATGCTCCTCCTCGGTTTTTGAATACACAAGAATATCATCAATAAAGATAAGGACAAACCAATTGAGGAAGTCTTTGAAAACTCTATTCATAAGGTCAACGAAATAAGCCGGAGCATTCGTTAAACCAAATGGCATAACAAGCCATTCATAAGATCCATAACGAGTACCGAACGATGTCAAAGGAATATAATCCTCTTTAATACGAAGCTGATGAAAACCGGTAGCTAAGTCTAATTGTGAAAAGATTCTAGCACCACAAAGCTGATCAAATAAATCATCAATCCGAGGTAAAGGATATTTATTCTTGATAGTAAGATTGTTAACTCACGGTAGTCAACGCAACGCCTAAGTGTACCATCGGATTTCTTCACAAAAATAGCCGAAGCTCCCTAAGGCGAGTAACTAGAGCGAATAAATTGCTTCGTCTCCAATTCGGATAACTATTTGTGCATCTCCTTATTTTCCTTATTGGACATGCGATAAGGAGGACGAGTGATAGGTTGAGCTCCAGGGATGGGATTAATTTTGAACTCAATTGCTCGCTTAGGTGGTAATCCTAAAACGGGCCCAAATATGTCGAAAAACTCACGAACAACGTGAATAAGAGAAATAATATCTTCCTCATCATCATTATTGTCATCATGAGGATTTAAAGAATATAAAGATGTGATGTAGCTCAGACCAGGGTCGAAGAATTGCAAGCTGTCATTTTCCCAGGCATAAGTCACTCACGACCTAAGCAAGGTGAAGACTTAGGTCGCCCACGACCTAAGGAGGAAGATTTGGGCCGCTTCCGACCTAACTGGAACCCAGAAGGAGAAAGACTAGGTCGTTCACTACCTAAGGAGGAAAGTTTAGGTCGTTCTCGGCCTAGCTGGAGACCAGAGGGGGAAGTTGCGCTGAGTACACGACCTAAAAAGCTCACGAGTCACGACCTAAAAGACCCACGACCTAACCAAGAACAAGAGATGGGAGTTGCACTGAGTACACGACTTAACGAAGTTGCGAGTTACGACCAAAAAGAGCCACGACCTAACGAAGTCATAAGTCGCTCGGTATCTTTAGGTCGTCTACGACCTAGCACATAAGTCACCCGAAGAATTCCTAATGCCGCTTCTTTAGGTCGTTCACACGACCTACCGACCCAGGATAAGTCGCTGAAGAGTTAAGTCGTTTCATTTTAAGTCGTTTTGTCTTGAGTCGCTATGTTGTACAGTGTGTGTTGTAATCAGTTGATTCGTTGGTAATTGCTAGGTCGCTACATGTTGTAACTGGTATTAGTTGAGTCATTGGTGTTGTTAGGTCGCGAACTACTGTAAGTCGTGGGCTTGTGTTGGGTTGTGTTGTGTCTTGTATTTTAAGTCGTTAACGACCTATGTTGAGTCGTAAGTCGTGTACGACTTAAGGAGTCGGTTGTAAAATGCTATAAATAGGGAGTGTGTTGTATATTTGAAGGTGGTTGATTTTTTTGAATAAAATTCTTGTTTGATTGCTGTGTGCTTTCATCCTAAATTGGTAGTTGAGTGTAATCTCCTATCTCCACTTTCGGTTATTCGAGTGCGCTCGAATCAACGATTGTTGAAGCCGATTCGCGGAATCAAGTGTGCTTGATCAACGCTTGAAGAATTGAAGATCTTCCTTCACGGTATCGTGCGCGATCAACGTGTCGAAGATAGCTAGAATTCGGTATCTTTGTGATCAACGAATTTCGGCCTTTCAGTATCTTCAATCCACCGATTGCTGCATTTCATCGATTCATTTGTTTTCGCAATATCCGCTGCGTCAGTTTTGGTATCAGAGCTAGACTTAGCCAATCATAGCTAAGCCGAGTCTTGAAGCTAAGGAATTTGAAGTTGAAGTTCATCGTGTTCATTTTGAAGTTGCAACAAGTTAGAAGCTTTCGATCCATTTCATTTTGGATCCAAGTTGGAAAGGTGTTTGAGTTAGAGCCGAGAGTTGAAGCATCACTTTGATATCATTTGTTGAAGTATTGTGAAGTTCAATCATGCCACCAAGGAGAGCTAATTGTCATCAAAATGTTAAAGCGTTGTATACAAGAGAAGAAGCCGAGCAAATGGAACAACGTATTAATGAGAAATTTTATGAAGGCATTGGAAAGTTAGAGAAGTTGATGAATGATTTGAATCAAAATCAAAGGAGGAGATCACCAATCTCGAACCATGGAGTAAACAGAGTTTCGCCATCGGTTACGGAAGCGAGGAGGGTATCACCGCAATCTTTTAGAGAGAGGAGAGAAACATCAATTTCGTCAAGAAGAGATCACCATGACTATGGACATGAAGAGAGAAGAACTCCACGTGAGTTTGAAGATGAGCCATATAGAGATGAAGAGAGACATAGTAGAAGAGATATGCGCGATCAAAGGGATGTTGATGGTCGAGATCGATATAGACGTGCATTTGATTTTAATGAAGAGGGTGATAGAGCTAGCATTCATTATCGAGATCGAGACCAAGTTCGAAATTCTTATCGGGATGTTGAAGAAGATCGTCGATGGGAGTCGGGTATGAAGATGGAAATTCAGGAGTTTAAAGGTGGAATGGTAGCTGAAGAATTCTTAGATTGGTTGTCAAATGTTGAAGAGATCTTTGATTTCAAGGAGGTTCCTGAGCATAGAAGAGTGAAGTTAGTTGCTACAAAGTTAAGGGGAAGAGCTTTGGCGTGGTGGCAGCAAACTAAACTTACAAGGGAGAGAATGGGAAAGTCAAAGGTTGAATCATGGAAGAAGATGAAGAAGTTGATGAGAGCTACATTTTTACCTTACAACTATCAATCACTCATGTACCAGAGATTATCGAATTTGAGGCAAGGGACGAAGACAGTTAGTGATTATGCGGATGAATTTTACCAACTCATTGCTAGAAATGATATTATGGAGACGGAAGAACAGCTGACTGCTAGATTTGTTGGAGGGTTGAGGATTCAGATCCAGGATATGGTGAATATGTTTGATCCAAGATATGTAGCAGAAGAACATCAGAAAGCGTTGGCTTGGGAGAAGCAGGGAAGGCGTGGGGGTGGTGTGTTTACCAATTCCAACAATCAAGTGAAGGGTGTTAGTGGAAGCTCTAATGTTAATAAATCTATCAGTAAACCAGTTGTGAATGAAGTTGCGAAGGCAAAGGACAACAACAGTTTCAAATGTTACAATTGCCAGGAAGTGGGTCACAAGAGTAATGAATGTCCAAAGCCTAAGAAGCGAGTGATGGTTGCGGAAGCTGAGGATGAGGGAATAGAAGATGAATATTCCAATTCACAACTTGTTGAGGAGGAAGAAAAGTTGTCCGGAGATGAAGGGTGTAATTTAATGATGAGGAGAAGTTATTTGGCACCAAAACAAGAAGAGGAAAACAGTTGGTTGAGGAATAACATATTTCAATCCACATGCACTATTCTGGGAAAGGTTTGCAAGTTCGTCATTGATGCTGGGAGTTGTGACAATATTATCTCTACTGAAGCAGTAAAGAAGTTGAACTTGAAAACTGAGAAGCATCCTAAGCCGTACAAGTTAGCATGGTTAAGGAAAGGTGGTGAGGTGAAAGTTGGACAAAGAGCTTGTGTTAATTTTTCAATTGGGAAGAAATACAAAGATGAAATTTGGTGTGATGTTGTGGACATGGATGTGTGTCATCTGTTGTTGGGCAGACCATGGCAATTTGATAGAGCAGTACAACACGATGGTCATGCTAATAGTTACAGTTTCATGTTTGAAGGTACTAAGATTATTTTAGTTCCTAAGAAGCAACAACAGAGGGAAAGCAAGTTTGAGGAAATTGAAGAGCTGAAGACTTTATTGACTTTGAAGGAATTTATTGAAGAAGTAGAGGAGAGTCCAGAGGTGTTTTTGTTGATTGGACATGAAGCGACTGAATCTGTTGAAATTCCAGAGGAAGTGAAGCCAGTATTGGAAGAATTCAGTGATGTGTTTCCTGAAGAGTTGCCAACGGAGTTGCCACCGTTGAGGGATATTCAGCATCAGATTGATCTTGTGCCAGGGTCAGTGTTACCTTACAGGCCACATTACCAAATGAGTCCCAAGGAGCATGAAGAACTGAGAAGGCTGGTGGGGGAGTTGTTAGAACAGGGGCGTGTTCAGGAGAGCTTGAGCCCTTGTGCAGTGCTAGCTTTATTGGTACCCAAGAAGGATGGTTCGTGGAGAATGTGTACGGATAGTCGGGCTCTAAACAAGATCACCGTGAGATATAGATTTCCTATGTCGCGGTTTGATGATTTGATTGACCAGTTGGGTGGAGATGTTGTGTTTTCAAAGATTGACTTGAAGAGTGGATACCATCAAATTCGTATTAGACCGGGTGATGAGTGGAAGACTGCTTTCAAAACCGGGGAAGGTTTATACGAATGGTTGGTTATGCCATTTGGTTTATCGAATACACCGAGTACTTTTATGAGAGTGATGAACCAGATTTTCAGACCATTCATTGGGAAGTTCGTGGTTGTTTACTTTGATGATATTTTAATCTATAGTAGGAGTATGGGAGAACACATCCAGCATTTGCATGAAATACTGCTGATTCTACGACAGGAGAAATTTTATGCTGCAACAAAGAAGTGTGTGTTCTTGACGCAAAGTGTTTTGTTTTTGGGATATGTTTTGTTGAAGGAAGGAATTCAAGTGGATGAAAGTAAAGTAGAAGCTGTCAGGAGTTGGCCACAACCAAAGACAATTACAGAAGTGAGGAGTTTTCATGGATTGGTATCTTTCTATAGAAGATTCATTCCACATTTTAGTAGTGTGATGGCACCTATAACCGATTGCATGAAGGGAAAGAAGTTTGAGTGGTCAGAGGAAGCAGGGATTGCTTTTGAGAAAATTAAGACACTATTGACGACAGCACCAATTCTAGTTTTACCAGATTTTCAGTTGTTGTTTGAGTTACATACTGATGCATCGAAGGTTATGGTTGGTGGAGTTTTGATTCAGAAAGGAAGACCATTTGCTTATTTCAGTGAGAAGTTGTCTGGAGCTAAGTTGAGATATAGCACTTATGATGTTGAGTTTTACGCTATTGTTCAAGCAGCGAAGCATTGGAGACATTATCTGTTTCAGAAGGAGTTTGTTCTCTATACAGATCATGAAGCTTTGAAACATTTGCAAGGGCAGGATAAGATTTCAGCTAGGCACACTTCATGGGTCTCGTATTTACAACAGTTTACTTTTACTGTTAAACACAAATCAGGGGTGACCAATCGTGTAGTTGATGCATTGAGTAGAAGGAATCATTTATTGACGACAATGAAAGTTGAAGTGACAGGGTTTGAACTATTGCCAGAGTTGCTTGAAGAAGATCCTTACTTTATGAAATTTGTTGAGAAAGTCAAGGACGGGAGTACTGATGAATTTGTGTTGATAGATGGATTCTTATTCAAAGGGAATCAATTATGTATACCAGATTGCACCTTGAGAATGAAAATTGTGAAAGAGTTGCACGAAGAAGGACATGTGGGTAGAGATCGAACATTGCAGTTGATTTCTCAGCCTTATTATTGGCCGTCGATGAGAAGGGAAGTTGAAAGGTTTGTGCGTAGATGTCATGTTTGTCAGGTTTCGAAAGGGACAGCTACAAATGCGGGATTATATATGCCATTAGCTTTTCCTACAAAACCATGGGTAGACATTAGCATGGATTTCGTGTTGGGTTTGCCGAGAACTCAAAGGGGGAATGACTCTATATACGTTGTGGTGGATCGTTTCTCGAAGATGGTACATTTTATTGCTTGTAAGAAGACGGCGGATGCTGTTCATGTTGCTCAGCTATTTTTTAAAGAGAGCTATCGACTTTATGGATTGCCAGAATCTATTGTGTCGGATAGGGATACTCGTTTTCTAAGTAATTTTTGGTTGAGTTTGTGGAAGATGGTCGGAACAAAGCTGAATTTTAGTAGCGCTTACCATCCGCAAACAGATGGACAAACGGAGGCTGTGAACAGATCGTTGGGGAATTTATTTAGATGCTTGGTGAAAGATAATCTAAAAAGCTGGGATGTGAAGTTATGTCAGGCAGAGTTTGCTCAAAATCGTGCGGTGAATCGTTGTACAGGTTTCAGTCCATTTCAGATTGTTTATTCAACCTTACCAAAGGGGCCGTTGGGTTTAACGGTAGTGCCACAACCAAAGGGGACCGTTAAACGAGCTACTGATTTTGTTGATGCTTTGAAGGAGTGTCATAGAATCGTTCAGGAACGATTGGAGAAGACAAATGAGAAGTATAAGCGAACTGCAGATTTAAAGCGACGAAGTGTTGAATTTAACGAAGGTGATTTGGTTTACGCAGTGTTGACAAAAGATCGTTTTCCGGTGGGAACGTACAATAAATTGAAGGCGCGGAAAATTGGTCCAGTTGAAATTCTAAAGAAAATCAATGAAAATGTGTATCAATTGAAATTACCAGAAGATGTTCATACTTCTGATGTATTCAACGTCAAATATTTAATTCCATACCGTGGAGCTGAACTTGTTGTGGAAGACGATGGTGAAAATTCGAGGTCGAATTTCTGTCAACCAGGGAAGGATGATGCAGCTCAAACCAGGGTCGAAGAATTGCAAGCTGTCATTTGCCAAGGCATAAGTCATTCATGACCTAAGCAAGGTGAAGACTTAGGTTGCCCACGACCTAAGGAGGAAGATTTGGGTCGCTTCCGACCTAACTGGAACCCAGAAGGAGAAAGCCTAGGTCGTCCACGGCCTTAGGAGGAAAGTTTAGGTCGTTCTCGACCTAACTGGAGACCAGAGGGGGAAGTTGCGCTGAGTACGCGACCTAAAAAGCTCACGAGTCACGACCTAAAAGACCCATGACCTAACCAAGAACAAGAGATGGGAGTTGCACTGAGTACACGACTTAACGAAGTTGCGATTTACGACCTAAAAGAGCCACGACCTAACGAAGCCATAAGTCGCTCGGTATCTTTAGGTCGTCTACAACCTAACACATAGGTCACCCGAAGAATTCCTAATGCCGCTTCTTTAGGTCGTTCACACGACCTACCGACCCAGGATAAGTCGCTGAAGAGTTAAGTCGTTTCATTTTAAGCCGTTGTGTCTTGAGTCGCTATGTTGTACAGTGTGTGTTGTAATCAGTTGAGTCGTTGGTAATTGCTAGGTCGCTACATGTTGTAACTGGTATTAGTTGAGTCGCTGGTGTTGTTAGGTCGCGAACTACTGTAAGTCGTGGGCTTGTGTTGGGTTGTGTTGTGTCTTGTAAGTCGTTAACGACCTATGTTGAGTCGTAAGTCGTGTACGACTTAAGAAGCCGGTTGTAAAATGCTATAAATAGGGAGTGTGTTGTATATTTGAAGGTGGTTGATTTTTTTGAATAAAATTCTTGTTTGATTGCTGTGTGCTTTCGTCCTAAATTGGTAGTTGAGTGTAATCTCCTATCTCCACTTTCGGTTATTCGAGTGCGCTCGAATCAACGATTGTTGAAGCCGATTCGTGGAATCAAGTGTGCTTGATCAACGCTTGAAGAATTGAAGATCTTCCTTCACGGTATTGTGCGTGGTCAACGTGTCGAAGATAGCTAGAATTTGGTATCTTTGTGATCAACGAATTTGGGCCTTTCAGTATCTTCAATCCACCGATTGCTACATTTCATCGATTCATTTGTTTTCGTAATATCCGCTGCGTCAAGATGCAACCAAGCTGGAATCTGAATCTTTAAGATCAATAAAAATCTGCTTTACAGATTGAGGATGTCGAAGATGAATAGTCCGCGCAGGACATAGGATTTGGGCTTCATAGCTGTTAACCTCGTTTTACCCAACGACTTATCTACTTAAGGAAGGTACCGACTCAACTGGTAGCGACTCATCTACTTAAGGACTGGACCGACTTATCTACTCAAGGACTGGACCGACTTATCCACTTAGAGGGATAGGACGACTCAAGGGGTTAACGGTTCACAAGGTAAGCAGCGACTCAGAGTTGACAACGACTCAGTGGATCAACGACTCAACGAGTTAACGACTTGAAGGAGTAGAGTGGCTTGACTAGTTAACGGCTCACAAGGCAGACCGACTCAATGCATTATCGAATCATCAAAGGTATTGCCCCAGCGACTCAACAAGTCCACCACTCATCATAAGAAACGACTCAAGAGGATTGACGACCTAAGAAATGACTTAACGACTCATAACTCAGGATGACTCGTCCGCGACTTAAAGCCACTGAGTCGTATTCTGTTGCCACAATGCATGTCCCAGTAAGAATTGACTCGCCAATGACTCAGGACTTGGCTTAGAATCCAGCAAGAGAATGAGCTTGTGAGAAGACCAAATGCTTAATCAGATAAGCCGGCCACGACTCAACTTGACTCGGCCACGGCTTAGCCTGAGTCGGTCACGACTCAGGACTTGGGCGAAAAATTTCTATCCAGATTTGCCTATAAATACATGGCCACCCCCAACATTCAAGGGACTTTTGGGCTGATACATTTCAAGCGCCGTTACTCTGCTGCATTCTGAACTACTTCAACACCTTCAAGGAACTTCACAAAGAAATCAAACATGTCTAACATGTGTTCAAAGACCTGGATCGACATTGAAGTTTAGACTACTCGTTCTAAGTCACTTGAAACTCAAAGTGTGTTGTAATCAAAGTGTAACTGCATTGATTTGTAATCAAATCGTCAATAAAGATATTCAAAGTGGACGTAGACTCTCTCTTAAGCCGAACCACTATAAAATTGTTGTTGTTTACTGCTTTTTCACTATTTTCTGCTTATAATCTGTTCCCGAGCTATCGGGTGGTGCTTTCACAATCTCAATTCATACACCGGGGTGTTAGCGTTCAAATTTTAGCGTTAACATTTTTGGTGCTTTCACTGAGAATTGAACTCAGGTGAGTTATCATCATTGCTTCACAGAGGTTTGTAGAGAGAATTTCCTTGAAAACCAGAAGTCTATCCGAGATTATGGCTCCTGGAAGGAAAAGTAGATCTGTCAGATCTGGGAATATTCAAGAGGGAACCTCCGCTTCCCCTATATCGAATCAAGCCACTCCAGCTGTCGGAGTTACAAAGGCAGAGCTGGATGCTGCAATCTTAGGGCTGAACCAACAGATAAATGCACAAAATGCACAATTCGAGGCTCAGAATGCCCAGAATGCCCTAATTCTAAATAGGTTGAACGATTTGCTTGGGGCAAACCGTCAACCGGCAGGTAATGAAAGGAATTTTGCTGGCAACATTCATGATGCTTAAGAAAGAAATGCTCTTGAAAGGGCTGCTAGCCCCTTTGAACAAACACTTCCAGAGGTTGGTGGATCTAGAACTCGACATGATGAGGAGTATCTTTCTGGAATGGTCCGACAAATTATGAAAGATAGTATGCAGAGGGTTGAAGACGAGAAAGAATGGGGTTTCGCCCCAAGTAAAACTCCATTTACTGAGAAAATCTTAAAGGCTGAATTCCCAAGGAAGTTTGTCCCTCCAACCATTCCAGCTTACATGGGGACAAGTGATCCGAACGAACTCTTATACAAGTATGATTGGCACATGACAGGTGCCAGAGCCTCTGATGAAATAAAGTGCCGATATTTCCCTGTGTATCTCGAAGGTGTAGCTCTGCTTTGGTTCACCAAACTTCCAGTCCGATCTATAGATCAGTTTTCTGACTTAACCCGGAAATTCAAGGAGCAGTTCAGACTATATGCCTCAAAAGCCAAGGATATCATGTCACTGTCAAGTTTGGAGCAGAATCCAGGAGAGACTATCAGATCTTTCTTAAACCGCTTTAATATAGCGTTAGCTGAGGTGGACAATGCAGAACCGCGAATGATATTGACTTATCTGATGAAGGGTATTGACAAGTCGAGCGAATTTGGGAAATGGCTAAACATGAAGGAACCAAATTCCCTTGAAAAATTCTATAAAAAAGCAGATGAATTCATACGCTTAGAAAGCCGTCCCGTACCGGTAAAGGCAGTGTTGGAAAAAGCTGAAGATAACACTGTTGCTCTACGCAAGAATGAATCTGTAGGGCAAAAAAGGGAAAATAACAATGGGAAGAAGCAGAGTAATCTGAAGAAGCCCCGATCCTTCAAGCCATCAGAGTATACTCCTTTATCAGATACGCCGGAGTGTATCTACCTTGCCACTAAAGATTCTGTTGACTTTCCTAAACCTCCTCCTCTAAGGACCGGGAAAAAGGCTATACAGAGTTGGAAGTTCTGCCGCTTCCATAATCAACCCGGTCACGAGACCGACGAATGCCGCCAGTTGAAAAATCTGATTGAAGAGTTACTAAGGGAGAACAAACTGCAGCAATTTGTGAAAAAGGATAGCAACAATCCTGCTTCATCTAGTCAGGGGCAACAGGCTCCTACTCATCAGCCTAGGACGAGTGAGAAGGCTGCAGAGCATGAATCTGGAAGGCCCATTATCAATGTCATTACAGGAGGACCTCACCCAGCAGGCAGAAGCTGGGGTGAGATGGAAAGGTATACCCGAGATTTAAAGTATGTACCGACCGAGGAAGATGTATTCGTTTTAGAAGGTGCTATGCCCCTGAAGCAACAGAGAACTTTTGATGATGATATTGTGTTCAAAGCTAGGGATTCCACAGGTATTGAAGCTCCTACCTTGGATCCCTTAGTCATCTCGGCTGGTATCGGGCCAGCTATTGTCAGAAGAGTTCTCATTGATTGTGGCGCATCCTGCAATATCCTCTTCAAGAAAACATTCGACCAAATGAAGATCCCTATGGCTGATGTGCAAGCCTCATCGCAGAAAATTGCCGGCTTCACTGGAGAGCCAAAGCAGCCGGTAGGAACCATTGATTTGTTTGTGGAACTTGGAGAAGGAGAGAGAAAAGTGGTCCGCAAGCAAACTTTTGTGATTGTCGACGAATTTTCTGCTTACAATGCTTTCCTTGGTCGTCCAACTCTGGTAGCGTTCAAAGCTGTTCTGGCCCCGTGGTGCCTCACTATTAAATTCCCTACAGACAATGGAGTAGGAGTTATAAAAGGGGATCAAAATGCTGGGCGAGAGTGTTATCTGACAGAGCTATGAGAAACCAGAAAAAGAGAAATGGGAAAGAATGCGGCAGCCCCAGTCCGCATCAAAGAACCATCCTTGTAGCAATTACAGGGCGGACCCTGCACTGGCGAGCACAGCGGAGCTAGGAAAGAGATGGACCCTAGAAAAGTCAGTGCAGGGGAAAATAGAGCGGTACCAGTGGAAATGACAATACCAATACCTGTTGACCCAAAGGACCCAAACAAGGTGTTGAATGTGAGATCACAACTTAATGCGTCAATTCAGAATATCTTAATATCTTTTTTAAAGGCAAATTTGGATGTTTTTGCTTGGACTCATGCCGATATGCGCGGAATATCCCCAGAAATTGCAGTACACGCTCTAAATATTGATCCAAAATTTACACCTGTGAAACAGAAAAGGAGAACTCAAGGTCCAGAAAGGTCGGCGGCATTAAAAGAAGAAGTTGATCGGCTCATGGAGAATAATTTTATCAAAGAATCTACCTATCCGAATTGGGTTTCAAATCCAGTGCTGGTTAAGAAAGCCAACGGAAAATGGAGAGTATGCATCGATTTTTCGGATCTAAACAAGGCCTGCCCCAAAGACTGCTTCCCATTACCCAGAATCGACCAACTGGTAGACGGAACAACGGGACACGAATTGTTATCTTTTATGGATGCTTACTCCGGATATAACCAGATCATGATGCATGAGCCAGATCAGGAGGACACGAGCTTTATCACCGACACTGGTCTTTACTGCTACAGAGTTATGCCCTTCGGGTTGAAGAATGCAGGGGCAACATACCAAAGACTTGTTAATGCTATGTTCAAACCGCAACTGGGCAAGACTATGGAAGTCTACGTCGATGACATGTTAGTAAAGTCTAAGAAAGCAGTGGATCACATAGAACACTTAGCAGACATGTACGCAGTCCTCCGAAAATACAGAATGAAGCTCAATCCTTTAAAATGTTCATTTGGAGTGGAATCCGGCAAGTTTTTAGGTTTCATCGTGAGGGCTAGGGGCATTGAGGCCAGTCCAGCTCAAATTACTGCATTGAAAGAAGTCAAAGCCCCTAAAACAAAGAAGGAATTGCAAAGTCTCAATGGAAAAGTCGCCGCCTTGAGTCGGTTCATTTCCAAAGCCACAGATAAATGCATCCCATTCTTTGACGCCCTAAAGAAAGGAAAGAAAAACTTCGATTGGACTCCCGAATGCCAAAAAGCCTTTGATGAATTGATTCGCCATATGGAAACGCCTCCAATACTTTCTAGGCCTGGCGATGGCGAGGATCTTCTTATATACTTGGCAGTATCATCTCGTGCTTTAAGTGCAGCGCTGATACGAGAAGACAAAAGGATTCAACATCCAGTTTACTATATCAGCAAAAGACTCACTGGGGCAGAGATGAATTACTCTAAGTTGGAAAAACTCGCCTATTGCCTACTAATTGCATCTAGGAAGTTGAGGCAATATTTTCAAGCTCATCCTATCAGAGTCCTCACTGATCAACCTTTAAAGCAAGTCCTGTTTCGCCCTGAAACTTCGGGTCGTCTTCTAAAGTGGAATATTGAACTCAGTCAGTATGACATCACTTATCATCCCCGAAAAGCAATCAATGGACAAGCTTTAGCGGATTTCATCGCAGAATTCACAGATAAGGGTAACAGTGTGGAGGAAACGGTCAACGATTCCCCAATCCAATGGAAGTTATATGTCGATGGTGCGAGAAACGACTACTGTTCTGGAGCCGGAGTTGTACTTGAGACCCCTGAAGGCCGATCATTATGCTATGCACTAAGTTTGGAATTTCCTTCAACAAACAATGAAGCAGAATACGAAGCCCTTATCGCTGGCTTAAGGATTGTTAAAGAATTAAACATCCGAGCGTTACAGATATTCAGTGATTCTCAGCTTATTGTATGCCAAGTCAAAAAGGAATTCCAAGCAAAAGGGGGGAATCTGCCCGCCTACTTGTCAAAGGCTTGGGAACTCCTGGGTGATTTCGATCATTACATGATAAGTCACATTCCTCGAGAAGAAAACATGAAAGCAGATTCTCTCGCAAAGTATTTTAGCACAGGCGAAGCTCAATTTCTGGGATTAACTCCAGTGGAGGTCCTGTCGACTCCTAGCATTGATGAGATGGACATTGATTGGATCATGAGCATGTCTCAAGAGCAAGAATCATGGATGACTCCGGTAACAGAATATCTGCTCAATGGGTCTTTACCAGGGAACTCAAAAGAACGACAAAAGCTACTGAGAAAAGCCTCTCGATATATAATCCAGGATGGCCGATTATACAGACGGGGATTCTCAATGCCATTACTTCGATGTGTATCCAGGGAAGAGTCCAAAGCAATCCTAGCGGAGGTACATGGAGGAGAATGTGGTGATCATTCAGGTGGCCAAACATTAGCAAAGAAAATTCTCCGATACAGATATTTTTGGCCAGAAATTAATCGAGATGCAGCAGAGTATTCCCGAAAATGTGACAGATGCCAAAGATTCGCCAAAATTCCTAGAGCTCCTTCCACTGAACTCACACAGATGGTCAGTTGATGCAGCTAAGGCCAGAGAAGAAATTGTGCAATCTTTAATTCCTGAAAACATGAGTTTGTGGTGTAGTTTGATGAGTCGTCCACGACTCATTGAAAACTTGAGTCGTTTCCGACCTAAGGAGTTATAGGGGGAAGTGATAAACATAGGTCGAATGGAGGAGGTATCGGACTTGAGTCGTTCACGAGTCAATGGAAGCATGAGCCGCTTCCGAGCTAACTGGATATCAGAAGGAGGTTGTGCCGAGACAACGAGATACGACTCATGATGAGTCGTCCTGATTGAGTCGGTAAGGAGTTATGCCGCAATGTGTTCTGTTGAAATTTGAGTATGTATGTTGAGTCGGTCAATTGATGAGTCGGTTGAGTCATGTTGTAAGGTAATTGTTTTGAGTCGTGTGTTGTTCTATTGAGTCGTGGCATTTTAACGTCGTAAATGTTGTATTGATTGTAATTTTCCTAGGTCATTATTAAGTCGTATGTAGTTGGGTCGTCTACTGCCAATGAGTCGCTACCGACTCAAGATGAGTCGTGAGTCGTAGGGGAAGATGAGTCGCGAGTCGTAGGGGAAGATGAGTCGTGAGTCGTAGTGTATGAGTCGTATACGACTTAAGGCTCAGGCCGAGGAAACGCTATAAATAGGGGTGCGTTGTACATTGTTGGGAGTTGATTTTTTTGAATAAAATTCTCTTTTGTTAGCTTTGTGCTTTCATACAAATTGGTAGTTGAGTGTGATCTCCTATCTCCTCTTTCGGTTAATCGAGTGCACTCGATTCAACGATCGTAGAAGCCAATTCACGGAATCTAGTGCGCTAGATCAACGTGCGAAGAATCGTAGATCTTTGTTTCTCGGTATCGTGCGCGATCAACGAGACGAAGATAGCTAGAATCCGGTATCTTTGGATCAACGGATTTGGGCCTTGCAGTATTCTCAACTCACCGATTGCTACATTCCATCGATTGAAGTTTGTTTCGAATTATCCGCTGCGTCATTATTGGTATCAGAGCCATACTTAGCCAATCATAGCTAAGTTGATTCTTGGAGCCAAATATTTGAAGTTGTTCATCGTGTTCATATTGAAGTTGCAACAAGAGGAAGAACTTTCGATCCATTCCATTTTGGACCAAAGTGTTGAAAGTGTTTGAATTTGAAGTAGGCCGTGTATACTTGGGAAGTAGCCGAGCCTAGTGAAGTGTTTGAAGTATTGAGGCTGAACTAGTGCTTGGAGACCTTGAGCCGAACATAGTTGTGTTGAAGTGCGATTTGTTGAAGTGGTGGCCGAGTTAACTTGTTGACGAGTTAGTGTTGAACCGAGCAAGTTAAGTCGTGTGGATTTGTGGTCGAGCTAAGGAGTTAAGCCGTGAGTTCACGCCGAGACAAGTATTTTGACCGAGATTTGTTGAACGTGAGTTAAAATTTGTGAAACTTGTGAAGTTTTGAAGTGTTTGAGTTTGTGAAATTTAATCATGCCACCAAGGAGAGCTAATCGACATCAAAACGTTGAAGCTTTGTATCGAAGAGAAGAAGCCGAGCTTATGGAACAACGTATTAATGAGAAATTTGATGAAGGTATTGGGAAATTGGAAAAATTGATGAATGATTTGAATCAAAGGAGGAGATCACCAAACTCGAACCATGGAGGAAACCGAGTTTCGCCATCGGTTACGGAAGCGAGGAGGGTATCCCCACATTCTTGTAGAGATAGAAGAGAAACATCAATTTCATCACGAAGAGATCATCATGACTATGCACATGAAGAGAGAAGAAGTCAACGTGAATTTGACAATGAAGCATATAGGGATGAAGAAAGACATAGTCAAAGAAGCATGCATGAACGGAGGGATGATAATGGTCGAGGTCGATGTAGGCGTACGTTTGACTTTGTTGAAGAGGGTGATAGAGCTTGTATTGATTATCGAGATCGAGACCAAGTTCGAAATTCATTTCGGGATGTTGAAGAGGATCGTCGATGGGAATCGGGTATGAAGATGGAAATTCCAGAATTTAAAGGAGGGATGGTAGCTGAAGAATTTCTTGATTGGTTATCTAATATTGAAGAGATCTTTGATTTCAAGGAGGTTCCTGAGCATAGAAGGGTGAAGTTGGTTGCTACTAGGTTGAGGGGGAGAGCTTTGGCGTGGTGGCAGCAAACTAAACTTACCAGGGAGAGAATGGGGAAGTCAAAGATAGAATCGTGGGATAAGATGAAGAAGTTGATGAGATCTACTTTCTTGCCATACAACTATCAATCACTTATGTACCAGAGATTGCAGAATCTGAGGCAAGGGACGAAGTATGTTAGTGATTATGCTGACGAATTTTACCAACTCATTGCCAGAAATGATATTATGGAAACGGAAGAACAGCTAACTGCTAGATTCATTGGGGGATTGAGAATGCAGATCCAGGATATGGTTAATATGTTCGATCCTAGATCAGTTGCAGAGGCACATCAGAAAGCGTTAGCTTGGGAGAAGCAAAGAAGGCGTGGAGGTGGTGTGTTTACTAATTCCAATAATCAAGCGAAGGGTGTTAGTGGAAGTTCTAGTGTTTCTAAACCTGTTACAAAGCCAGTGATAAAGGAGGCTGAGAAGGCGAAGGTTAGCAGTGGTTTTAAATGTTATAATTGTCAAGAGTTGGGTCATAAAAGCAATGAATGTCCGAAACCAAAGAAGAAAGCAATGGTTGCAGAAGTTGAGGAGGATGATGGTGAGGAGGCAGAATGTTCAAATACACCTTATGTTGAGGAGGAAGAAGAATTGTTTGGAGATGAAGGTTGTAATCTTATGATGAGGAGGTCATGTCTTACACCAAAGCAGGAGGAGGATTGTAGTTGGTTGAGAAGCAATATTTTTCAGTCGACATGCACTATTCTGGGGAAAGTTTGCAAGTTCGTTATTGATGCTGGAAGTTGCGATAATATTATTTCTACAGAAGCAGTAAGAAAGTTGAACTTGAAAACTGATAAGCATCCTAAACCGTACAAGCTAGCATGGTTAAGGAAGGGTGGTGAAGTGAAGGTGTGTCGAAGGGCTTGTGTGAATTTTTCTATTGGGAAGAAGTACAAAGATGAAATTTGGTGTGACGTTGTAGACATGGACGTATGTCATCTGCTGTTGGGCAGACCGTGGCAGTTTGATAGATCAGTTCAACATGATGGTCGTGCCAATAGCTACAGTTTCATGTTCGAGGGTACTAAAATCACTTTGGTTCCCAAGAAGCAACAACAGAAGGAGAGCAAGCTAGAGGAGATTGAGGAATTGAAAACTCTGTTGACTTTGAAGGAGTTTGTGAAAGAAGTTGAAGAGGAGCCTGAAGTATTTTTGTTGATTGGGAGAGAGAGTAGTGAAGAAGTTGAGATTCCAGAAGAAGCAAAGCCAATTTTGAAAGAATTTGAAGATGTCTTTCCAGAGGAGTTACCTAAGGAGTTACCGCCACTTAGAGACATTCAACATCAAATTGATCTTGTTCCGGGAGCAGTGTTACCACATAGGCCACATTACCGAATGAGTCCGAAGGAACACGAAGAGTTACGAAGGCAGGTGGAAGAGTTGTTGGAACAGGGACGTGTTCAGGAAAGCTTGAGTCCTTGTGCAGTGCCAGCATTGTTGGTGCCAAAGAAGGATGGAACATGGAGAATGTGCACAGATAGTAGAGCTTTGAACAAGATTACTGTTCGTTATAGATTTCCTATGCCAAGGTTGGATGACTTGCTGGATCAGTTGAGTGGGGCAACTATATTCTCGAAGATTGACTTGAAGAGTGGTTATCATCAAATTCGGATTAGACCTGGAGACGAATGGAAGACAGCTTTCAAGACGAGAGAGGGGTTATACGAATGGTTGGTTATGCCATTTGGTTTGTCAAATGCACCTAGTACATTCATGCGGGTGATGAATCAAATCTTTAGACCGTTCATTGGGAAGTTCGTGGTGGTTTATTTCGATGATATTCTGATATATAGCGGGAGTATGGAGGAGCATGTTCTACATTTGAGGGAAGTATTGATTATTCTTCGTGAGGAACAATTTTATGCAGCCACGAAGAAATGTGTGTTCATGACGAGAAGTGTGTTATTTTTGGGATATGTTGTATCTGAGAAGGGAATCCAAGTGGACCAGAGTAAAGTTGAAGTTATTAGAAATTGGCCACAACCGAGAACTATCACTGAAGTTAGAAGTTTTCATGGATTGGCATCATTCTACCGAAGGTTCATTCCACACTTCAGTAGTGTGATGGCACCAGTTACTGATTGCATGAAAGGAAAACAGTTTGTATGGTCAGAGGAAGCGGGAGTTGCTTTTGAACGAATTAAAGAACTGTTGACGACAGCACTAATTCTTGTTCTACCTAATTTTCAGTTGTTGTTTGAGCTACATGTTGAATATGCGCTTTGCGCTATATGATTTTTGTTTGATGATAATAAACATATATACATTCATATAAATGTATTTGGTAATGTACTATTTTATTTTTCATAGTTTAAATAAATATTTGTTGAATAAAATTAAATTTCACAGAATTTGAATTTGAATTCAAACAAAACAAGTTAAACAGATTTTGAATTCAAACTGAAATTTTATTCAAACAAATATTTTGTATAGTATGTATTTGGTTAGATAAATATCTGTTGAATAAAATAAATTACACGGAATTTGAATTTGAATTCAAACAGAACAAGTTACACAGTTTTTTGAATTCAAACGAATATTTTATTCAAACGAATATTTATTACAAACTTGAATAGTACAAATTCATGCTCTCACTATACATATACATTTTTGATTACAATCACATCACATTTACATTGATAACCTCACTACATATCACTCACACTCGTATTTTTGTCTTCAACTGCATTCCGGTTTGAATCCAGCATCTGAGCAATCTGCAAAAATATAAACTAACGCAGTAAAATTGAAAAAGAAATATTTTTGCAATTCAAAAATAAAATATGGTTTTTGAAAATAATATTTGCCTCAGTTATTTGGGTTGTTCGTCATCATTTAAATTTGAATTCATCATACACGAACAACTTGTGACATACACAGTATATTACTGTATATGCCACAAGGCCGTGCACACCGATATATACACTTGATAATGCTACAGGGACAGGTGAGCACAGGTCAAACCCAAATGCAAAGCCGGGTTCAACGCACGTGCAATATATTTAAAATCACGACACAAGCACAAGGTCAAACCCGAGCTGCAAAATTGAGTTCAACACAGGGCAGGTGCACAGTTACAACCAACTACATGCAAGATGCAACAAAGACAAATCAGTAGCATGCTAACGAATTATCAAACTTTATCAAACAATGGCAAAATACTGCAATGACTACTGCAAGTTTCAGAAAACACCACTGAACCATCAATTATGACAAAATACAGGTGCAAGTGAATCAGATGTCAATGAAGCACGCAAACTGCAGTATACAAGTCACAAGACCATCATGCAGTTTGCTGTGGTACAAGCTCAAGTCAGAACAAACAGTGGCAAACTACACAACTAGATCAAAGTACAACATACACTACATGAATACAGCTCGATTACAACAGCCAGTCAAATGATTAAATAAACAAATGAAAGAATGCAAAAGCAAACAGTTCAAAGCTTCAAACTGCATCAGTGACCAACTACAGGAACAGCAAGGTGATCAAACAAACAAAGACCAAAGCTACAACCTCACATGAAGACCAAATGTCCAGACAACATCATAATGCAACATGAAGTCAATGAAGACCAAATACAACATGACCAAAAGTGTATGCAAACAGTCAGAGAAATGTACAGAGACCAGGAGAACAAGACACAGTACACAAATGCAAGTGCACAACTAAACTCGAGTGGAACAGAGAAGCTATGGCACAAGTGCAGTGACCAGAAACAAAAAAAAAAAAACTACAGCAACAATGCAAATCATGGAAATGAAATGAACATACTGAACAACACAATCAAACTGCAACACAGCAAACACAAATGGAATGCAACAGTGAACATATGGAAGGGTACATAAAGAAAACAACAACACGAAGGCAACATGATCAAGAGTTCAGTGCCACAACAATCATGACAACAGCAATACATTATCATGAAGACCAAAATTCACAGTAAAGCCAAATATACACAAGTGCAGATGAACAGATTCAAGCCAAAGTCAAAAATAAATTATCAGTGTTCAACGTCAAAGATCATGGCCGTAGTAATGCAGAGCCATGAGTCACGAAATCATAACAGTGCCGAGATTGCCTTGGCAATGAAGGAATATAACCAAGTCAAAGCCGGTGGTCATCACAAAATCCAACACGAAGTCAACCAGAGAAAATCACGAAATTGATTTTAAAACCGTGTCAACCAAGGAACCAAGTTTATACGATTATGAAAAAGTCAGAATCAATCTCAAACATTCAAGCATTATCAAGTGGCCGAGATGAATATTTGACAAATTCAAATTAATATATACGATCGAAAATTCAGGAAATCGAACGCATTTAAAACCCTAATCATCATCGGCATTTTTGATTCGATCGAGTTCGAGTATCAAATTAGAAAAGCAAAAGGAGACAGCACATACCGAATTCACAAGCATTAAAAACTCGATCGAGCAACTGCAAGCAAGCTAGGGCAACAAATCACAAGCAAATTGAAGAAATCAGAGCCATAATTGCAATGAAGGAACGAAGCCCTAATTGCGACGAAGAGCCGAAGCCCTAACTGGATCAAAAGGGAACGAAGCCCTAACTGGAACGAAGCCGCCATTCTTTTTCTCACGAACAAATAAAAAAAAAAGGGGATCGGGCGAAATAAGGAAAGAGGGCCGGTGTTCAAAAACAAAAAGGGGCCTTGTTTTTTTTTATTACTATTGTTATATTAAATAGTTTAGGGCTATTTCATTCTTAATTATTGTTTTTTTTATTCTACGAATCAAAGAGTTTAGGTAAATCACCACCTAGGTTTTAGGTTGTGTCTGATTGTCTATTTAGAGTTAGTTCAGTAAGCAGGGGTTGCGAGTTTGCAAAACTCTATAGGCGGTAGCAGGGTTTGCAAGTCTGTTAGAGTGTTTGTAAGCGTGATACTGTTTAATTCTAATAGAAATCTGGGAATGCAGCAGTAGGCAGGGGTTGCCGAAGCTGGGTAAATCTTGTGTGTGATTTATTTTCAGTATATTTATTTCTGAAGTTTATTTTTGTATTTAAATTAAGAAAAATTTGCTATAACCCTATTCACCCCCCCCCCCTCTAGGGTTAATTTAGATCCTACAAGTGGTATCGGAGCCCGGTATATTTTTTTTTTAACTCTAGAATCATGAGTCTACAAAATAATGCTTTTTCTGAGGGGCAATCTATTGCTAGGCCACCCATGTTTAACGGAAACGATTATGGTTATTGGAAAGTTAGGATGGGTATCTATCTCAGTTCTGTTGATTATGAAGTTTGGGATATTATTGAAACTGGCTATAAACCCCCCACTATAATCGTTGGTGATACTGAGATTCCTAAACCTAAGGATAGGTGGGATGCAAACGATAAGAAATTGAAAACGACAAATGCTAAAGCCATGAATGCTTTGATATGTGCTCTAGATAAAAATGAATTTAATAGAATTTCTCATTGTACAACAGCACAGGAAATATGGCATACTTTGGAGGTGACACACGAAGGAACTTCTCAAGTCAAGGAGTCTCGGCTAGCCCTGTTCAACAATGAATACGAAAACTTTGTGATGGACAAAGGCGAGAGCATAAAGGATATGTTTGGACGTTTTTCAACTTTGGTATACAATGCTAGGGCGCTTGGGAAGGTATTCACTGAGGTAGAGCTTGTGCGAAAGATACTACGAGTTTTACCAATGAACTTTGAGGCAAAAGTCACGGCAATCCAAGAATCGAAAGATCTAAGCAAACTAAGCATGGAAGAGTTGATTGGAAACTTGATGACATATGAGCTTGAGCTAAAAGCAAAGGAAGAACGCAATAACTCCGAACCAAAGAAGAAGACGATTGCCTTAAAGAGCAAAGAAGAAAGCGATGAAGAAGAAGAAGATCCAATTGAAGAGCTTGCAATGGCTGTCAATAATCTTAAAAAATGGTCAAGATTCAAGTCACGAAAGAAGAAAATAAGTGGTAATAAGTCAAAGAATTCTGACGATTCCGACAATGAATTGACATGCTATAACTGCAAGAAGCCTGGCCATTTCAAACAAAAATGTCCACTTCTCAAAAACAACAAAGGAAAGAAAAAGAAAAAGAAGGCTTTTGCAGCAACTTGGGATGATGAAGAAGGAGAGGAAGTTTCAAATAATAGCTCAGAGGAGGCTAACTTGTGTCTTATGTCAAAATTGGATTCAGAAGCAAGCCTAGAGGAATCTAGTGAGGTAAGTAATTATTCTTATAAAGAACTTGTTTCAATGTGTTGTGATTTTACTAAAATGATTGATACTCTTGAATCTAAAATTGAAAAACTAAAATCTGATAGGAAAGAACTTGTCCATGAAAATTCTAGGCTAGAAACTGAAATGGAAAATATTCAAAACCTAGAATGTAAAAAATGTAAGTTTTTAGATTCAGAATTATCAAAACTGAGGAAAAACTTTGAAAGTCTTGAAAGTGAAAACTTGAATCTTAAGGAAACCATCAACACTAGGAGAAAGGATTTTATTAATCGATGCACCTCACTTGTTACTGAAAACTCAACATTAAAAACCAAAGTCCAAAGTCTTGAGAAATCTTTGAATAACTTTTCAAGAGGCGAAAAATCTTTCAACATGCTATTAGGAAATCAAATTTTTGCTAACAACGGGAAAGGACTAGGTTTTGGGAAAACACAAGTTGATGATAATGCAAAATATAAGAATGTCTTTGATAGATGTGAAATATATAAATGTCGTGATGAAAATGATAGTCATAGGAACAAGAACACAAAATTTATACAAGTTTGGGTTCCTAAGAATTCTAAAAACAAATTTCATGTTTATTGGAATAAAAATAAAAGGACTAAACAAGTATTGATTCCAAAAGGATTGTTTATTCACAATGCTTCTATCACAAATAACAATGGACCTAAGAGTTTCTCTAGGTCATCTTCCTCTCTTCTTATGTAGGTCTGTTGGCGGGCTAAGGAACAACAAGAATGGTTTCTAGATTCAGGTTGTTCTAGACATATGACAGGTGACAAATCGAAGTTCCTTAGCTTAGAGAATTTTAAAGGTGGAAATGTGATCATGGGAGACAATAGCAAGTGTAAGATTATTGGCAAAGGTGAAGTTGGTAACGGTATTTTTTCTTTGACTAATGTTTTATACGTTGAAAATCTGCATCACAATCTCATTTCTATTAGCCAACTATGTGACAAAGGTATGAACGTGATTTTTGATAGTGATACTTGCAAAATTATTGATAAATCTTCTAGTAACATTGTTTTTATGGGCAAAAGAAAAGGGAATGTTTACTCACTTTCATTTGATAATCTAAAACTTTCCAGATGTTTAGTAGCCACTGACGAAGAGGCATATTTATGGCATAGGAGACTTGGACATGCTAGCATGAGTCTCTTAGAAAAACTCGAATCAAAAGAATTAGTCAGAGGGTTACCACATCAGAAATTTAAAAATAATAAAGTGTGTAAAGCATGTTCCTTGAGCAAGCTTAGTCGATCATCATTTCATCCTAAAAACATTGTTAGCACATCAAGGGTCCTTGAATTAGTTCACATGGATTTATTTGGACCAAATGAAATTTCAAGCTTGAATGGAAAACGTTATTGTTATGTATTGGTTGATGATTATTCTAGATTTACATGGGTTTACTTTTTAGCCAAAAAGTCTGAATCTTTCGAATATTTTTCAAAGTTTGCAAAACTTGTTCAAAATGAAAAAGGAGTTACAATTAAAACCTTGAGAAGTGATCATGGAGGCGAATTTGAAAATTTTGAATTTGAAAATTTTTGTGAAGAAAACGGTTTAAAACATGAATTTTCTGCTCCACGAACACCTCAACAAAATGGGGTGGTTGAAAGGAAAAATCGTACACTACAGGAATTGGCTAGATCCATGTTAAGTGAGTATAAGCTACCTCTAATCTTTTGAGCAGAGGCAGTGAATACTTCGTGCTATGTAATGAATAGAGTAATGATTAGACCAATACTTGGCAAAACGTCTTATGAACTGTGGCATGAAAGGAAACCTAACATTTCTTATTTTCGTATATTTGGGTGTCCTTGTTTCATTCTTAACACAGGTGATCAACTTGGAAAATTTGAATCAAAGGCTGATGATGGAATTTTCATGGGCTATTCAACAAGGAGTAAGGCTTACAGGATATATAACAAACGAACGAAGACAATTGTTGAGTCAATCAATGTGAAATTTGATGAATCTGATCTGAAAAAACGACTGAAAGGATGGTTGACGATGGAGTAGATCCTGAAGGCACTGAAGAAGGGACATTTAGTAAGAAAACTGAAAGGAGGACTGTTGATGCTGATAAATTAAAGTTCAAACCTAATCATCCTCCTGAATTAATTATTGGTGATCCTACGGAAGGTATACGTACTCGTTCTTCATTTGATGAAAATTTATGTGCGTTTTGTTGTCATAGTGGTTTTATTTCTGAAATTGAACCTGATTCTGTAGAAATGGCTCTTAATGATGATAATTGGTTTTTAGCAATGCAAAATGAACTTAATCAATTTGAGAGAAACAAAGTCTGGAATTTAGTTCCTAGGCCTAATGACTATCCAATCGTAGGGACTAAATGGGTGTTTAAAAATAAATTTGACGAATCAGGAAATGTAATTAGAAACAAGGCTAGGTTGGTTGCAAAAGGTTATAACCAAATAGAAGGCATAGACTTTGATGAAACATTTGCTCCAGTTGCTAGGTTAGAAGCCATTAGAATCTTGCTAAGTTTTGCATGTTACAAGGGTTTCAAACTTAAACAAATCGATGTAAAAAGTGCCTTTTTGAATGGTGATTTAAAAGAAGAAGTTTTTGTTGAACAACCACCCGGTTTTGAAAATCATGAATTTCCAAATCATGTGTATAAGCTAGAAAAATCATTATATGGTCTTAGGCAAGCACCAAGAGCTTGGTATGACTGTCTCTGTACATACCTTTTGGAAAATGGTTTTAAAAAGGGAAGTGCTCACACGACTCTGTTTCTATTACATAAAGAACATGATTTTTTGATTGTTCAGATTTATGTGGATGATATTATTTATGGCGCTACTAATGAACTTTTGTGTGAGAATTTTGAACAAGTCATGCAGGCTAAATTTGAGATGAGTTTGGTTGGTGAATTGAAATACTTTCTTGGATTTCAAATTAAGCAAAGCAGTGATGGTATCTTCATTTCACAATCCAAATATGTGTTGGAGCTATTGAAGAAATTTGGAGTCGAAAATTCCAAACCATTGAGAACTCCTATGAGCCCATCAACAAAGTTGGACAAAGATGAGAAAGGAATTGCAATTGATTAAAAGAAATATCGAGGGATAATCGGTTCACTTCTCTATCTTACTGCTTCTAGACCTGATATTATGTTTTGTGTATGCTTGTGTGCACGTTTTCAAGCTAATCCCAAAGAATCTCATTTAAAAGCTACTAAACGAATTTTGAGATATCTTTCACACACACACAAATTTGGACTATGGTACCCCTCTTGTGAAAATTTTGATTTAGTAGGTTATTCCGATGCTGATTATGCTGGTTCATTAGTTGACAGAAAAAGCACTAGTGGAACATGTTTCATGCTAGGACATTCATTAGTCTCATGGTCAAGTCGGAAACAGAATTGTGTTGCATTATCCACCACTGAAGCAGAATATATTGCTTTGGGAAGTTGTTGTGCTCAAATTCTATGGATGATGCAAACTCTTTCTGATTTTGGCTTAGTCTATAAACAAGTCCCATTAAAATGTGATAGTAGGAGTGCTATAGATTTGTCAAATAATCCTGTTCATCACTCTCGCACAAAACACATTGATGTGAGACACCATTTTCTTCGAGATCACATTGCTAAAGAAGACATTTGCATTGAATATATTTCAACAGAAACTCAACTTGCTGATATTTTCACAAAACCTCTCCCCGAAGACAGATTTTCCAAATTACGTTTAGATTTGGGAATTATAGAGGTTGACTAATCATTTTTTTTTAAATTTTGATTTTTGAATTTGATTCTAAATGACAATTTTTTTTTAACCAATCTAACTCCCTAATGATTATCGAAAAGATGAATAGTGATTGAAAAAGTGATGAGTGTTGATATTTATCATATATTAAAACTCGAGAAAATATAATTAGGAAATTTCTTTAGAATTTCATAACAAGAGTCATAAAAATTTTTTGTTAGGTAATAATTCCATGACCATTTCTATTTCTATCATCTTTCTATCGAACATCACTCATCAAAATCATATTTAATATGTAAATTTGTGGTAGTTTACAAAGGAAATCATTTGTTCTTCAATATCTTTAAATCGGTGAAGGAAATTATTTGTGCTTCAATTTATTATATTCAGCAATTAAAAATAAATATCCAAAGTATTCACTCTCATTTAAAAGTCCTCACGGTCATGCATGGGTGAATTACTTGATTTTTTTTTTTGATTATGTGCTTCCATGCTCATTTAAAAGTCCTCACGGTTATGCATGTATGGAACGCATATTAAAAATAAATGATTTAATAGACAAGTTGATTCTAATCCCATTTAAAAGTCCTCACGGTCATGCGTGGTTAGAAGATACTTGATTTCATTTTTTAAAATTAAATTGGAATACTACTAATCTCATTTAAAAGTCCTAACGGTTATGCATGGTTAGTAGATATTCAAATTTCCAGAAATAAATATACCACAAATAGACATATCTATATAAATTTTTGATGATTCTATCTCCATCACTTCTGAAAGTGGAATATGCGCTTGACAAGGGTAATTATGATTTTTGTTTGAGTTTTATTGAAATTTGATATTTATATTTAATTGAGTTAAATGTTTGATTCATGTCTATCACTTCATCCCTATTTTTATAACACTGTTATTCTTTTGCTGATAACAAAAGGGGGAGAGAAAAGTTAAGATTTTGTCAAATAGAATCAAGCAAAGGTCAAATAACTTTCAATTTGCATATAGGCTCATTTACATATTTTTATTTGTATGCATATATATAGGGGGAGCCATATATGTAGGGGGAGTATCACATATAAAGGAAGCATTCAAATAGGGGGAGCAAATGAAATTATCAAATACATTTAATATATTCAAAATCTTAAATATATGTTTGTTATCATCAAAAGGGGGAGATTGTTGAATATGCGCTTTGCGCTATATGATTTTTGTTTGATGATAATAAACATATATACATTCATATAAATGTATTTGGTAATGTACTATTTTATTTTTCATAGTTTAAATAAATATTTGTTGAATAAAATTAAATTTCACAGAATTTGAATTTGAATTCAAACAAAACAAGTTAAACAGATTTTGAATTCAAACTGAAATTTTATTCAAACAAATATTTTGTATAGTATGTATTTGGTTAGATAAATATCTGTTGAATAAAATAAATTACACGGAATTTGAATTTGAATTCAAACAGAACAAGTTACACAGTTTTTTGAATTCAAACGAATATTTTATTCAAACGAATATTTATTACAAACTTGAATAGTACAAATTCATGCTCTCACTATACATATACATTTTTGATTACAATCACATCACATTTACATTGATAACCTCACTACATATCACTCACACTCGTATTTTTGTCTTCAACTGCATTCCGGTTTGAATCCAGCATCTGAGCAATCTGCAAAAATATAAACTAACGCAGTAAAATTGAAAAAGAAATATTTTTGCAATTCAAAAATAAAATATGGTTTTTGAAAATAATATTTGCCTCAGTTATTTGGGTTGTTCGTCATCATTTAAATTTGAATTCATCATACACGAACAACTTGTGACATACACAGTATATTACTGTATATGCCACAAGGCCGTGCACACCGATATATACACTTGATAATGCTACAGGGACAGGTGAGCACAGGTCAAACCCAAATGCAAAGCCGGGTTCAACGCACGTGCAATATATTTAAAATCACGACACAAGCACAAGGTCAAACCCGAGCTGCAAAACTGAGTTCAACACAGGGCAGGTGCACAGTTACAACCAACTACATGCAAGAGGCAACAAAGACAAATCAGTAGCATGCTAACGAATTATCAAACTTTATCAAACAATGGCAAAATACTGCAATGACTACTGCAAGTTTCAGAAAACACCACTGAACCATCAATTATGACAAAATACAGGTGCAAGTGAATCAGATGTCAATGAAGCACGCAAACTGCAGTATACAAGTCACAAGACCATCATGCAGTTTGCTGTGGTACAAGCTCAAGTCAGAACAAACAGTGGCAAACTACACAACTAGATCAAAGTACAACATACACTACATGAATACAGCTCGATTACAACAGCCAGTCAAATGATTAAATAAACAAATGAAAGAATGCAAAAGCAAACAGTTCAAAGCTTCAAACTGCATCAGTGACCAACTACAGGAACAGCAAGGTGATCAAACAAACAAAGACCAAAGCTACAACCTCACATGAAGACCAAATGTCCAGACAACATCATAATGCAACATGAAGTCAATGAAGACCAAATACAACATGACCAAAAGTGTATGCAAACAGTCAGAGAAATGTACAGAGACCAGGAGAACAAGACACAGTACACAAATGCAAGTGCACAACTAAACTCGAGTGGAACAGAGAAGCTATGGCACAAGTGCAGTGACCAGAAACAAAAAAAAAAAACTACAGCAACAATGCAAATCATGGAAATGAAATGAACATACTGAACAACACAATCAAACTGCAACACAGCAAACACAAATGGAATGCAACAGTGAACATATGGAAGGGTACATAAAGCAAACAACAACACGAAGGCAACATGATCAAGAGTTCAGTGCCACAACAATCATGACAACAGCAATACATTATCATGAAGACCAAAATTCACAGTAAAGCCAAATATACACAAGTGCAGATGAACAGATTCAAGCCAAAGTCAAAAATAAATTATCAGTGTTCAACGTCAAAGATCATGGCCGTAGTAATGCAGAGCCATGAGTCACGAAATCATAACAGTGCCGAGATTGCCTTGGCAATGAAGGAATATAACCAAGTCAAAGCCGGTGGTCATCACAAAATCCAACACGAAGTCAACCAGAGAAAATCACGAAATTGATTTTAAAACCGTGTCAACCAAGGAACCAAGTTTATACGATTATGAAAAAGTCAGAATCAATCTCAAACATTCAAGCATTATCAAGTGGCCGAGATGAATATTTGACAAATTCAAATTAATATATACGATCGAAAATTCAGGAAATCGAACGCATTTAAAACCCTAATCATCATCGGCATTTTTGATTCGATCGAGTTCGAGTATCAAATTAGAAAAGCAAAAGGAGACAGCACATACCGAATTCACAAGCATTAAAAACTCGATCGAGCAACTGCAAGCAAGCTAGGGCAACAAATCACAGGCAAATTGAAGAAATCAGAGCCATAATTGCAACGAAGGAATGAAGCCCTAATTGCGACGAAGAGCCGAAGCCCTAACTGGATCAAAAGGGAACGAAGCCCTAACTGGAACGAAGCCGCCATTCTTTTTCTCACGAACAAATAAAAAAAAAAAGGGATCGGGCGAAATAAGGAAAGAGGGCCGGTGTTCAAAAACAAAAAGGGGCCTTGTTTTTTTTTATTAATATTGTTATATTAAATAGTTTAGGGCTATTTCATTCTTAATTATTGTTTTTTTTTATTCTACGAATCAAAGAGTTTAGGTAAATCACCACCTAGGTTTTAGGTTGTGTCTGATTGTCTATTTAGAGTTAGTTCAGTAAGCAGGGGTTGCGAGTTTGCAAAACTCTATAGGCGGTAGCAGGGTTTGCAAGTCTGTTAGAGTGTTTGTAAGCGTGATACTGTTTAATTCTAATAGAAATCTGGGAATGCAGCAGTAGGCAGGGGTTGCCGAAGCTGGGTAAATCTTGTGTGTGATTTATTTTCAGTATATTTATTTCTGAAGTTTATTTTTGTATTTAAATTAAGAAAAATTTGCTATAACCCTATTCACCCCCCCCCCCTCTAGGGTTAATTTAGATCCTACACTACATACTGATGCATCAAAGGTAGGGATTGGAGGGGTGTTGAGTCAGCAGGGGAGACCTATTGCATATTTCAGTGAAAAGTTATCAGGGGCGAAGATGAGATACAGTACATATGACGTCGAATTCTATGCTGTTGTACAAGCTGTTAAGCACTGGAGACATTATCTATTTCAGAAAGAATTTGTTCTGTACACTGATCATGAGGCATTGAAGCATTTACAGGGGCATGATAAGATTTCAGCGAGACATGCATCATGGATTGCATCTTTACAGTAGTTTACTTTTGTCGTTAAACACAAATCAGGGGTGACGAATCGGGCAGCTGATGCTTTGAGTAGGAGGAGTCATTTATTAACGACAATGAAGGTTGAAGTGACAGGGTTTGAAATGTTGCCAGAACTGTTTGGGAAGGATCCTTACTTTGCAAAGTTTGTTGAGAAAGTTAAGGATGGAAGTTCGGATGAATTTGTGATAGTTGATGGATTCTTGTTCAAAGGAAATCAATTATGCATTCCAGACTGTAGTTTGAGAATGAAGATTGTAAAAGAGTTGCATGAAGAAGGGCATGTGGGCCGTGATCGTACTTTGCAAATGATTTCACAGTCTTACTTTTGGTCGTCGATGAGGAAAGAAGTGGGAAGATTTGTGGAGAGATGCCATATTTGTCAGGTTTCAAAGGGAACAACGACAAATGCAGGATTGTATATGCCATTACCTGTGCCATCTAAGCCATGGGTTGATATTAGCATGGACTTCGTTTTGGGTTTGCCTAGAACTCAACGGGGAAATGATTCTATATTTGTTGTGGTGGACAGATTTTCTAAAATGGCACATTTTATTGCTTGCAAGAAGACGACGGATGCTATTCGTGTTGCTCAGTTATTTTTCAAGGAGATCTATCGACTTCATGGATTACCAGAGTCTATTGTGTCGGATAGAGACACTCGTTTTCTGAGTCACTTTTGGTTAAGTTTGTGGAAGATGGTGGGAACAAAGCTGAAGTTTAGTAGCGCGTATCATCCGCAAACTGATGGACAGACAGAAGTTGTAAACAGGTCATTGGGAAATTTGTTGCGATGTCTTGTACAGGATAATCTGAAGAGTTGGGACATGAAGTTATGCCAAGCCGAGTTTGCACACAATCATGCAGTGAATCGTAGCACGGGATTCAGTCCATTTCAGATTGTATATTCAAATTTACCCAGGGGACCGTTGGATTTAGCGGTGGTACCACAACCAAAGGGGACGGTTAAACGGGCTGTTAATTTTGTTGAAGAATTAACCGAATGTCATAAGATCGTTCAAGAACGATTAGAAAAGTCAAATGAGAAGCATAAGCGGGCTGCTGATTTGAAACGACGGAGTGTTGAATTTAAGGAAGGTGATTTGGTTTATGCTGTATTGACGAAGGATCGTTTTCCGGTGGGTGCTTACAACAAGTTGAAGGCGCGGAAAATTGGTTCAATTGAAATCGTGAAGAAAATTAATGAAAATGCTTATAAGTTGAAGCTGCCAGAAGATGTTTACACGTCTGACGTGTTCAATGTTAAACATCTTGTTCCATATTATGGAGGTAAACAATCAGATGGAGAAGAATGTACAAATTCGAGGACGAATTTTTCTCAACCAGGGGAGGATGATGCAGCTAAGGCCAGAGAAGAAATTGTGCAATCTTTAATTCCTGAAAACATGAGTTTGTGGTGTAGTTTGATGAGTCGTCCACGACTCATTGAAAACTTGAGTCGTTTCCGACCTAAGGAGTTACAGGGGGAAGTGATAAACATAGGTCGAATGGAGGAGGTATCGGACTTGAGTCGTTCACGAGTCAATGGAAGCATGAGCCGCTTCCGAGCTAACTGGATATCAGAAGGAGGCTGTGCCGAGACAACGAGATACGACTCATGATGAGTCGTCCTGATTGAGTCGGTAAGGAGTTATGCCGCAATGTGTTCTGTTGAAATATGAGTATGTATGTTGAGTCGGTCAATTGATGAGTCGGTTGAGTCATGTTGTAAGGTAATTGTTTTGAGTCGTGTGTTGTTCTATTGAGTCGTGGCATTTTAACGTCGTAAATGTTGTATTGATTGTAATTTTCCTAGGTCATGTATTGAGTCGTATGTAGTTGGGTCGTCTACTGCCAATGAGTCGCTACTGACTCAAGATCAGTCGTGAGTCGTAGGGGAAGATGAGTCGTGAGTCGTAGGGGAAGATGAGTCGTGAGTCGTAGGGTATGAGTCGTATACGACTTAAGGCTCAGGCCGAGGAAACGGTATAAATAGGGGTGCGTTGTACATTGTTGGGAGTTGATTTTTTTGAATAAAATTCTCTTTTGTTAGCTTTGTGCTCTCATACAAATTGGTAGTTGAGTGTGATCTCCTATCTCCTCTTTCGGTTAATCGAGTGCGCTCGATTCAACGATCGTAGAAGCCGATTCACGGAATCTAGTGCGCTAGATCAACGTGCGAAGAATCGTAGATCTTTGTTTCTCGGTATCGTGCGCGATCAACGAGACGAAGATAGCTAGAATCCGGTATCTTTGGATCAACGGATTTGGGCCTTGCAGTATTCTCAACTCACCGATTGCTACATTCCATCGATTGAAGTTTGTTTCGAATTATCCGCTGCGTCATGAGTCCATGGACGTTTGCAATATGGGGAATAGACCTTGTAGGACCGTTACCAACTGCCAAATCTGGAATTAAATATGCCATTGTTGCTGTAGATTATTTTACTAAGTGGGCAGAAGCTGAATCACTGGCTACTATCACCTCAAAGAAGATGATAAGTTTTGTGACTAAAAACATCATTTGTAGATACGGTGTGCCTCAAAAAATAATTACAGACAATGGTACTCAGTTTGAAAGTGAAGAATTCCAAGATTTTTGCAAGCAATTCAAAATCCGGAAAAGCTTCTCAGCAGTGGCTCATCCGCAGGCAAATGGGCAAGTGGAAGCCGTGAACAAAATTATTAAGTCAACCATCAAGAAGCAACTTGAAAGAGCAAAAGGTGGTTGGGTCGATAAGCTACCACTGGCACTATGGGCATACAGAACCACTCACAAAACTGCGACTGGGCACACCCCGTTTTCATTGGCATACGGGTCAGAGGCAATGATTCCCGTAGAAATAGAGGTCCCTTCACACAGAAGAATCCATTTCAATCAAGCAGAAAACGAAAAGCTACAGCTTGAAGCGCTAGATCTCCTTGATGAAAAAAGAGATGAGGCTAATCTCAGAATTGCAGCTCATCAGCAAAGGATAGCCAGACATTTCAATTCCAAAGTTCGCCAACGCAGCTTTGAGATTGGAGACCTAGTCATGAAGAGAATTATGACAGCGACAGGTGTGTTTGGGCCAAATTGGGAAGGACCATATGTCATAGGTCAGAAGCTTCTTGACGGCATATTCAAACTCACCACTGTTGAAGGAGATCAAATCCCAAGGGCATGGAACAGCAATCATTTGCGTCCATACTTTACTTGAAAATTTTGTTGAAATATTGTAAAAAGAATTATGAATGTATGATTCTTGTAATTGAAGGCAATTGTAAAACTGATGCAAGTAAATAATGAAAGAATATAAAGTGGATGTAGGCCCAATTTCCTGGCCGAACCACTATAAATCTTGTGTTCCTTATTATTATTACATGTTTGCTTTATTTTCGATATAAAAAGTACATAGAATGTATTGCTGAAATGTCGATTTAAATTTTTGCAGACAATGGAAGTGAAACTTGCACATAATAAGACCAAGTGATTCTCGCCAAATTTCAAGTCGCAAAAGCCTCGAATTCAAATCCTAGATAGGAAGTACTTCAATTGAACGGCCTATGATTTCGACAGAAACGGGCCTTTGCTAATAAATTGAGATCGTTTGAACAAACAAACATCCAATTAAGAAGCTAATGCTCGTTCTCACGAACTTGCCTGACAATGAAGCACACTTCCTTGGATTAAACAAATTACTTGTAAGAAAAGGGAATGAAAGCTTGAAAAAAAAAAAGAGGATCACTGAAAAGGCATAAGCAAGTGGACAAGGGAACAACCAAAGCCATCATCGGCAGCACAAGTCCTCTTCGGAGGCACAACTCTTCGGAGGATAAAGACCTCTAATGGGTCATACGCCACAAAAAAGAAAGTTCTCTACCCAACAAAAAAAGATTGGAGGAGTCATGACCCTCCAACCATGAGAGAGTAACTTCCAGGCGATGAAAACCCTCTCTGAGGCACATTTCACCAGGAGTTGAAGTGTTACGACCGCTCTTCGGAATTTCACTTCACCATAGTTGAAATGCAAACAAAATAAAGACCTCTTCGGAGGCACATTTCACCAGGAGTTGAAGTGTAACAGCCGCTCTTCGGAATTTCACTTCACCAAAGTTGAAATGCAAAACAAAATAAAGACCTTTCTGGAAGTCCACGTTTCACCGAGATCGAAATAAAACTTCCAAGTGTTGAAATGTGAAAAGGCTTTCTTCGAAGGCACAACTCTTCGGAGGTACACGTTTCACCAAGATTGAAATAAAACTTCCAAGTGTTGAAACATGAAAAATCCCTCCTCAGAGGTACAACCCCCCAGGAGGCACAATCAAGAAGAAAGACCTCTTCGGAAGCCCACGTTTCACCGAGATTGAAATAAAACTTCCAAGTGTTGAAACGTGAAAAGGCTTTCTTCAAAGGCACAACTCTTTGGAAGTACACGTTTCACCAAGATTGAAATAAAACTTCCAAGTGTTGAAACGTGAAAAAATCCCTCCTCAGAGGTACAAATTTCTATTTCAAAAAAAAAAAGGGAAGAAAGTTAAAGTACCTTCAGAGGTCCGCTTTACCACATAGAAGAATTCACTTGGCAAAATGTGTACATACGCAAAAGAAAAAAGTGATTTCTTCAAAGGACAAAGCGTAAAACTTATATGAAGGGAGTTTTACTCTATGAAAAATTTCTTCACGAATGAAATAGTCATTCTACAGAAAATAAGAGTGCAAGTCCCCTCGAAGTATAGAAAATTGCAGCAAGCTTATGGTATGGGGGCAGCATGGTATAGTTGCATACAATATGATATAGCTACATCGGTAAAGTACGCTCAAACAGCATACCATAAGCTCACTGCAATATCATATAAATAAACTTGTGCAAAAATGAATAATAAATGCATTCTCAAATTCAAACAGGAGTTTATACAAAGAAAGAAGAATCATTTTATTCAACATTATTTTATATACAGGTACAAGTTCCAACAAAAGAAAAGCGGGGGGCCGATACCCGCACAATTCTCGACCAGTACATGCAAAAGACAAGAAGCTAAAAGCAGGAGTCTTCATTTCTTCTTGCCACCTTTAGACCCTTTACCCGGCCGAATGGTTAGCTTTTCAGGTCGGTCTGAAGGCATAAGGGAAGAAGGAGAGGGAGGTACAACTGGTGCAATTTCCGGTTCCTCTTCGGTAGCAATAATTTTCTTCCCCCTCCTCTTCGATGTTCCGTGCTTCTTTCTTCTCTTCGAAGAAGACTCACTCCCTGGAGTAACAAGAGCGGACAAAACTATGTCATCAGAAGGAGTCCGCTCCAGAGAGATCTCGCCTCCTTCAAGTCCCTCGTCTTTCTGCTCTTGCGAAGCGATAGGGTCATCTAAGCCATGAAGAGCCTCAATTTGCTCCTCTTGTGACCCGGGCTGTGAAGCAGAAGGAGGAGCCACCTGAAGAGACGGAGCAGGGATAACCGGAGGAGGTGAAGTTTGCACAGCACTTGATGTTTCAACTGCAGAAGAAGAGAAATTAAAATTATTAGTATCTCCCCAAAAGAAGGGAGATGTGGGTTCGTCGAGATTCAAGAAGTAATCGAGAAGCTCATCAAACTTTTGAGGAGTAAGCAGGCAATCCACTTGAATCAGACCAGTGTCAAAATTACCTGAAGATGTCTGCTTTGTTAGTTCAATCTCATAATTTTGAGCCCCAATATCCTCCAAAGCCTCATCATCAGTAGGGGTAATTACCCCGGTTCTTGTAGGAGGCAGCGAATGAGCACTGGAACCTGTGATGTCAACTTCAGAAGAAACTAAAGGACGTTCAGAAGTAGTAGGTGGTATTTCTTTTTCAGAACGTTCCCCTTCCGCCATTCCAGTCCGCACTCTGGCGAGTTGCTCTTTTCCCTTGGCAAGAGCGGCGCGGGCATCATCATCAAGATAATGCTCTTCAAGAGCTGACTCAGCGTAGCCAGCACCTTTACCACCGAGCATATAGAGTGCTTCCTCCCAAACTTCAGCTAGCGTAATTTCATATTTAGGGCCTAGAAAGGCAAGGCTGCCACGCTCCAAAATGCTGTGTAGATAAAAATCAAATAATGTGGAGCTAATGTCAGCTTTGGTTGCTTGATGGGCCTCTTCGGCCGCGAGTTTACCAGCAATAGCCTCATCACGCTCCTTTTCGGCCATAGCAAGTCGAGTTTTTGACAACTCTATCTCCAAGCTTTGAGAGTCAGTCTGTTCTCGCAGCTGTAAAGTCATCATCTCTGTGGGGAGGGTCATGTCTTTCTTGTTCCCTTCGGTGACGTTCTTCATATGCTCGTCTCTCGTCTGCTTTCCTGATGGCCCTCTCTTCATCGGATTCTCTGTAAGAAGGGAGGTAACGCCTATAATCATACTGGCTACGCCTCCCGTAACGCTGGAAATCATCGTAGTATGAGCTGCTGCGCCCCATTGGAGAATCTGGAATAAAAATAATAAGCTTTAGAAATCTTTAAAGTATAAGAAGATAAATGCGTAGAAGTGCTGAAAAATCCTAAGTGTTGTGTAACATGTAAACTACACGTATCAAGTTATAGACCACTCTGTGGAATAGAGGTAGTGATAACTTGAGTAGGAGGAGTTGACATTTGTTGTAGAGAAGTTGTCGCCTCGATTACAGAAGAGATAGTTTAGGAAACATCATCTTTGAAAAGTTCTTGAGAAGTCACAATTAAATCGCTCAACCCCTCGAAAACATCATCACCATCATGTTTTTTGGGACTTGCTTTCTCAAGTCCTTCGTTAGCAGATCTTCCGGAAGATCGTGGAGGTTCTTCCTCTTCGATAACTGGGGCAAGTACAGACTTGTCAGACGGCCCCGCAACATCCTTCGGAATTGAACACTTTGCTAGTGAAGTTTCTATAGAGGTTCCTCCCTGCATGTGCTCTTTAATAGAGACCGGGGCATCAGGAGTTTCCGTCGGAGAATCAGGAATTTCAGTTGGGACTTCACGAGGCCGAGTGAAGCGAGAGGAATGAAGAAGCCCATATTGATGTAAAAATCCATCATTTAACAAAAACTTTATACTCCTCTCTTCTACCGCCACGGCGTTCAATCTCTCAAAAATTTGTTTATAGCATGGATCTCTAGAGGGAGGAGGAAGTGGTAAAACAGGAAAAAAGAAGCAAAGTTAGCATTCAGCAACTCAGATTTCGAAAAGCCCAAGAATGGAGAAATAAAAACAGGAAAATCTTACTTCCTACTCTCCAGATGGCATAAAACCCTGGAGGGCAGCGAACAAAGAAATACTGATTTAGAAATCCATGAACGCTTTCAGGAAGATCGGTGATGAGTTTGCGGTTTCGAGCACTCCTTATAACTACGATAGAGGGATGATCTTTAATTTTTGTGAATGAGCAGAAGTAGCAAATTTCTTCAAAGCTCGGTAATCGGTCCAGAACTCTATTAAATAGCGCACATAACCCCATCAGAATGGCATGGCCATTGGGGTGCAATTGGAATGGAGAGATAGATAATCGAAGCCGGAACTGCTGAAGGAAGTCATTAAAAGGTGGTATGGCACCGCTCAAGCACATTTGGCGATTGACAGCAATAAAGCCAGAAGGGGGCCTATCTGCAGTATCATTTGGCCCCGGTAGTAAGGCATCAGCTTCAGCAATGCCAAACTGGATGAGCAATTGGTTAAACACCCGCTGATTCAGAGTTGTGGAAGTTCTCTCCGGAGGGTTATCCAACAGGTTGGCTACTGGGAAGACATCTTCAGCCTGGCCCATCGGTTCTTCTTGTTGAGATGTCATTCTACACAAGCAACTGGATGTTCAAATGCGAAGGTGCATGTTTCCTAAAAGTGTGAAGTGTTGTGCAGAACTAATGAAAATAAACAAGTAAATATAACTGAAGTTAAGCTAGTTGGCAATTGATCAATTACTGAATTTCAGGACTTGTTAATTTAAAGTTTCAGGTATAGTGTTATTGCAAACTGGTCAATTTCAGTTGACTATTTCAACATTGCTTTAGCGCTCTACTTGAATTCGTTGGTTTAAAGTACTTCATTCACGCAATCTATTTAACGTTTATCTTCTATTGACTAATTTGTCATTGGATGTGGGCAATCAATGGCAGTATATTCGTCCCGATTTTCTGTGATTATTGTATTAAACAGTTTGTATACTTGCAAATTGAAGCAATCTGTAAAACTAAAATACGCAACAAAGTTTAGCAGGTTAAAGTCCAAACAATTCAATATTAAGGCAGTTTATTTCAGCAATTCAAGACAAAGATCGAGTCAGAATTATGCTTCAAAGCAGTATAATGTGATAACTCGCCCACATTTTAAAGATTATGAAGCAAATTAAGCTAGGTTATTTATGCTCTAAGACATTGAGTCACTGGTTCTCTAAGTCGTAAGGCATAGTAATGGAAATGATTTTAGTTCGAGGCAGTGTGAAATTCTCCAAGTCCTGTCTCGGCTGCGACTCAAATCCTAGGTTACATCTAATTGAGCCGGTCATAGGTTCAAACCACAAGGAGCAACTCGGTGTGAAAAATAGTTCAAGTGCTGAGTCGTTCACGACTTATGACTTGAGTCGTTCATGGCCTATGGCTTAAGTCGTTCACGGCAGATGATTTGAGTCGCCCGCGGTTCAAAGGATGAGTCGTGGTGAAGATCTATGGGGCTGAGTCGCTCGTGCAATCAGAAAACCAATTAGGCCGTATGAATCCAAAATCATTTCTCCAACCGGTCGTCCACTCTCCAACCCATTAACCCGTTAAGGGTCATTTCATCTCTTCCAAATCCACCACTTTCTCAGTAAAACCTATTATTTCTCTGCACCAACAAATCGCCTAAGACAGATTCAAATCGCCTCAGGTCCATCGTACATCCAACACGTAGCTGAGTTCTCGTAAGCCGCAACAACATAGCTAATGACGATTGGAAATCAATCACAGCTTGGCTCGAGGATGCAACGCGACGCATGACGTTGGATTAGAATCAGAGGATGGGGATTCACGATTTAACGGCAAACATGGTTGGATAAATATTGAATTCACTTACGCAATGTAATAGCAAGGATAGGTCGTCAACTGATTAACTCGGAAACGCCTTCGAAGGTTCGGAGAAGTATTAATGGCAGATGCGACTTAAGAGATAGGTATTGATAAGAAGAAGGTAAGAGTGACGACTCAAGTCTTTTATAGCTGTGAGCAGTGAAAGTTGAATCGGCACACGAGACAGGATGAGTCGAAGCACACGACCTACGACTTAGGCGTGTGCTTCGAGGGGCAAGTGTTAACCTCGTTTTACCCAACGAACTATCTACTTAAGGAAGGTACCGACTCAACTGGTAGCGAGTCATCTACTCAAGGACTGGACCGACTTATCTACTCAAGGACTGGACCGACTTATCCACTTAGAGGGATAGGACGACTCAAGGGGTTAACGGTTCACAAGGTAAGCAGCGACTCAGAGTTGACAACGACTCAGTGGATCAACGACTCAACGAGTTAACGACTTGAAGGAGCAGAGTGGCTTAACTAGTTAACGGCTCACAAGGCAGACCGACTCAATGCATTACCGACTCATCAAAGGTATTGCCCCAGCGACTCAACAAGTCCACGACTCATCATAAGAAACGACTCAAGAGGATTGACGACCTAAGAAATGACTTAACGACTCATAACTCAGGATGACTCGTCCGCGACTTAAAGCCACTGAGTCGTATTCCGTTGCCACAATGCATGTCCCAGTAAGAATTGACACGCCAACGACTCAGGACTTGGCTTAGAATCCAGCAAGAGAATGAGCTAGTGAGAAGACCAAATGCTTAATCAGATAAGCCGGCCACGACTCAACTTGACTCGGCCACGGCTTAGCCTGAGTCGGTCACGACTCAGGACTTGGGCGAAAAATTTCTATCCAGATTTGCCTATAAATACATGGCCACCCCCAACATTCAAGGGACTTTTGGGCTGATACATTTCAAGCGCCGTTACTCTGCTACATTCTGAACTACTTCAACACCTTCAAGGAACTTCACAAAGAAATCAAACATGTCTAACATGTGTTCAAAGACCTGGATCGACATTGAAGTTTAGACTACTCGTTCTAAGTCACTTGAAACTCAAAGTGTGTTGTAATCAAAGTGTAACTGCATTGATTTGTAATCAAATCGTCAATAAAGATATTCAAAATGGACGTAGGCTCTCTCTTAAGCCGAACCACTATAAAATTGCTGTTGTTTACTGCTTTTTCACTATTTTCTGCTTATAATCTGTTCCCGAGCTATCGGGTGGTGCTTTCACAATCTCACTTCATACACCGGGGTGTTAGCATTCAAATTTTAGCGTTAACAATAGCGGTTAAGCCAATCCATACCCAAAATCATTCCAAAGCCTAAGTAGGGCATAACATGCAAATCGGCTCGGAAAGAAAAATCACACAAAATAATCTCGACATCATTACACAACCAACTGATTGTTGTGGATCCACCAACCGGATTTGCAATTCTCAAAGAAGTCATTAAGCACAAAACATCCAAAGAAAAAGTATCAACAAGTTCTTTTGAAATAAAAGAGTGGGACGCACCCGTATCAAAAAGAACTCGAATAGGATGACCACGAAATAAAATAATGCCACCAAGGATAGAATGAGAAATACCTTTACCACGAGATGTGTTGCCAGGGGCTTGAGCAACATTAAGCTTTCCCTCCTTCTTGCCTTGAAGTTTGGGACAAGAAGATAAATAGTGATCCGGGCTTTTGCAATAGCGACAAGCACGAAGCTTTGAACACATGTTCGCATAATGGTCTCTAGAACCACAATTGTAGCATTGCCCACTACAAGAGGTAGAAGTCTTTGCCAACGAAGTTGCTTGCTTCCCTTTCTTGTTGGGATAAGCACCTTTGAACTTACTAGGCCTTTTCTTGTTGTTGAAGTTTGGTTTGGCACCCATAACTTCAACGTCACTTTCTTTATCTGCCTCTTCAAGTCGAAGAGCGATATCAACGAGTTGATCAAAAGAAACTTCTAACTTTAGAAGTAATGGCTTCTTGAAATTTTTATTCAAGCCATAGACAAATCTTTGGTTTTCTTCAATGGGGTGTTTTTGTACTCGACCCCATATTTAGAAATTGACTCGAATGATGCGACTAGTCTGTCACGGAAGATTCACCTTGAACAAGGTCTATGAAACGACGAGCCAAAGTCACCTTCTCAGCTTCTGGCGCAAATTTTAATTCGAAGCGTTCTCGGAATTTCTCCCAAGTAAGATCCGCTTCATTGATTTCAGAAATCAGCAGCTCATACCAATCTAATGCTCTTTCTTGGAGCATACTAGAGGCCACATGAACACGGTGAAGATCAATAGGGTTCATGCGAGAAAAGATTCGATCGCACGTTCTTAGCCAAGCCTGGACTTCAATAATAGTTTTATAACCTTTGAATGGCTTCCCACCCAAATTGGTATAATCGTTGCATAAACGTGCAAATCCAGACTTAGGGTGAATAGACTTCGGATTAGATCTGGCTTCTTGAGCATTGCTTACAAGATCAAGAAGCTGCTGGGCAGACATAAATACTCGATCTTGGGGAGTAGCACTAGATTCACCGGCGCTGGGACAGCCAGGTCTAACCATTTCTCTTTCTTTAGAAAGAAATAAAGAAGAAGGATAAAGTTATTCACCAAATGGATATCAAGCAATCTTGATAGATAAAACATGGAATCATAAAGAAAATAGGATGAATCGGTACGAAGACTCGAATTAAATTCTAAAGCACGACTCCTAAGATGGACTTAGGATGATGATCCTTGCTATATTATTATACATTGTTCCGAAGTTTGGCTCTGATACCAAGCTGTGACGCCCCACCTCTATACCCACTCTAGCCAAGGATACTACGGGGTAATGCCGTCAACTAGCGCGGAGAATAAGGCTGTTGAGCAGCGACTATCCGCATAATTGCTTTGTGCGAGCACCGATATGTCAGATAGTACAACATGCATCTAGTTTCAGGAGGAAATCCGACACACCAATACAAACTCAAAGCTACTACCCGGTGGCTATATGTGTTCTTCGGAAACAAATATAGAAATAAACATAACACAAATCAATCACAGACATCCATATCACAAAGGCGGAAATAGATATGAATATATATAACACATGAAAGTGTACATCAGAGTAGTGGTCAAACAAGATCCACAATATCACAAAAGAATAGCTACAAGTGCTAGACAAAAGAATATGGATACATCAATGAGTCTATATCTCAAATGTATACCACAAAAACTACTTAATAGTAGTTAGCCAAAAGTCAAGGTGATAATCCCAGATGTGAACTCAAGCAGAAGCACCTGTAACATCTCGGTCTGACCCAAGTATTATTTAATAATAAAATAATAAACGGATCAGTCTAGCTATAAATATCAAATAAAATGATATAGAACAAGAGATATGACATAAAAATATGATAAGCATAAAGCCATACTGTGATAAGTATGTGATTGAAAATCAACGAGAGATTAATCAATATCACAAGAATCTTCTCAAAGATCAAAAGGAATGTCATACTCTTTATTTTTATTCACTAAAACCATAAATATTAACAATAATATCAATGCCAATCACAAAAAGTTAATGATACACAAATTCACCAATGCACAAATATTGATAAAACTTATCAATGTAAATCACGAAAATTTGTGAAAACACAAATTCTAGAAATCATCGATGGAAATCCAGAAATCACAAAAAGGGGGAGGCCTGTCACAAAACGGGAGCATGAAAACTCACCAGCATGTGTATCACAAAATGGAACGCTATTCCATGGTCGCTAAACATTAATTTTGAGCCGAAGCTCCACAAAACGGCCCGAAGACCATGGGTCGCTACCCCACCAAATTGAGTCGAAGCTCCACAGAAACGCGGTTTAGTCTCCCTCGTAGACAAAGAGACATTGCACATTTGCTTGTCTACATCACGAAAATGATCATCAACGATCATCAAGAAGTGTCAATTACAGTAAGCTAGTAAATATATATTCTTAGCTTCATGTCCCATAACCACTAGCTTAACTTAAATATTTACGAACAAATTGTAGATCTCCACTCGAAAATTGTCATGGGAGATTCAATCGAAGAAATCCAAGAATTAACCAACGAAACAAACGCAAGCGTTTCTACCACTTGTTTTACTAAGCCGTTTAATTAGATTTCTCTTATGAGTGAGGTGAAGGCTTGTATATACTAGTAGATTGGAAAACGGTTTGAGAAACGGGCTTTGTAATAAAATAGGGTTAAAATCGTTTTGATGGAAGAGTTTTGATATTTACTACTAGAATTGGAACCTTTATATTTTTAAAATGACAAATCACAAAAATGATTGTAGAAACAATAAGTCACAAAAGTTCACATTCGAAGACGTGAATAAAATCCAAAGAATTCAATTTCAAATCCATCGAAGTGGAAATACCATTGCGACTAAACTGGCGCGACCAAGCATGCCGAGCGACTTAAGTGGTTGCGATTTAATCGTGGCGCGACCTATATAGGCAGGCCGAGCGACCTAAATTGGAAGCGACTTAAGGGTCGAAAACGACCTAAGTTGAAAAGCAGGCCGAGCGACTTAGGAAATGGTGCGACCCAATAAGGCATGACCTAAGGAACGAGCGACCTAAGAGATGCGAGCAACCTAAAAGACGCGAGAAACCTAATAGATGCGACCAAACATTTGGCCAACCTAAGTGGTTGCGACCTAAGTTTGGCTCAACCAAGCCGAGCGACTTAAGTAACAAGACCGAGCGACCTAAGGGGGGAACGACCTAACATCTGAGCGACTTAAGTGATATGGCGCAACAAACATTGCCGAGCGACCTAAGGGGGGAACAACCTAACATCTGAGTGACTTAAGTGATATGGCGCGAGAAACATGGCCGAGCGACCTAGGGTACTGGGGCAACAATGGTGCGACAAACATGGCCGAGCGATTAAAGTGGGGAACTACCTAACTTGTCGCGACCTAAGGGGTTGCGGGTTATAGCAAGTGAGACACTTGGCACGTCCTAAGAGAGCAAGCGACCTAGGGGTGGAAAGACCTAAGTTGGCGCGACCTATATGCAGGCCGAGCAATTCGAATTGTGGAGGCCGAACGACTTAGGGGATTGATGTGCAAAACTCTCTCAATTTGCAACCATTCTAGCACGGACGCAAGGGGATTATGTCCATCAGCTACCCGGTCCTATTGGCTCCTCAATGCATCACCAAAAACGTGTTCAATCATCAAAGTTAGGATTTTTAACGATTTGAACCCAAAACACTAAAAATTGGTATTTTCACCAATTCAATCCAAACCAAGAGCATATGCATATGAAAAAGTGTTAGGAATTCATACCCAACAATCAAAGATAGTTATAGACAAAGATGTGAGATAAAAATCCCGCCTTTACATAAAAATCAATGAAGAAGAAGCTTGAAAGCAAAGAAAGAATTAATGGCTTCTCTTTGAATTTGGAGTTAGATGTTGGATTTGCAAATGAACTAGGGCTTGGATTTTTAATTTCCCATTCCTTCCTCCATTTTTGATGAAGCTTGAGTGTTAGGAAATGAAAGTGAAGTTATAAAGGGAAGGAGGTTGAGCTAGTTTAGGCTAATGGGCTAAACCAAACCCAAACACCAAAGTTAAAAAGTGGCAAAATTCCACTAACTCCAAATATACCAAAGTTTATACTCAAAAAGATCGCAAACGACGTTTTGGACCCAATGGAAGTGGTTTCGAGTCATAATTCAACCATATGCAAAAAGTAACTTTTCGGACTAAAATCCGACTAACGATAAAATATTTAAATATTCAATCGTCTAAATATGCGGGTTGTTATAGTTTGTGACACATAATGCTAGTTAGTGGTGTCCAGTACTGGGCCTCTGGACCTTCGCCAATACAGCTTGTTGCCTTCGGGTTTGTTGCCCTATAGTATTGCTTTTGGAGTTGGTCCTTCGTCACTGCCCGAGAGATACTTGGGTTTGTCACCTTCGGGCTTGTGGATCCTTGTTTATATAGTACTTAGCACATGCGTCTTTTGTTTCATTGACATTTATATTTCCCTAGAGTATCACCTTTCGGAGTCGGTCCTTTGAACCACTTGATACATAGCGATTACCTTATGAAAACTTGTAATGGCTTCATTGGCATTTGTGTTTGCCTTTTTGGCTTGACTTGGGATATTTATATCCTTTGTATATTTCGAGTTGCCGAAGATATGAGGCATGCTACATTTTAGCGATTCATGAGATTTTTTGTCTCCTTTGTGTTTTTTGCTTATTGAAGCAATAGTGTTCTATCATTTATTGTAACCATATATGCCATACATGATGCATATCCTCCATATGTCTATGGTTAGCTTTATTATTGTTCCTTCTTGTTTAAGAAAAACATCACTATGCTCTTATGCTCTAATATTTTTCTATCACCTTTGATTTGTTTAGCTAGGCTGACCTGTGTACCTTATACTCAGGCCAGACCGAGGTGTTTCAGGTTAGGTACATTTGGACTTAGCCTATTCTTCTTCTACATGGACATTCTGATAGGTCTTTTTGTTATAGCTTTTTGTGTAGTCCTTTTTGTTGGCACTCTGATGTATATTCTTCTGACCCATGTTTGGGTTGTGGTCGTCATACCACTTTGATGTATCATTTTGGATTGTACTAGTGATTGTATCTATACTTATGCATATGTATGCATTTCTGCTGTTTTGTGATGATTATTTACATTTGAGTTGTTATGTTTTGTTCTGATAAATTCATTAGACATTATAGTTTTGTATTAAATATTTATTGGATATGTTGAACCACTCTAGAAGAAAAAAATAGATAGCACTTACTGACTTATTCAGTAGATAGTTAAGACAAGGCTATAGATGGTCGCTCCTATCCAGCTCTATTCTCCGCATTAGCATACGGTATTACCTCATAATACTCTTTGTTAATATGGGTCTCGGAGAAGGGCGTCCCAACTTGGTATCATAGCTGAGCTTAGAACAAACTATGTTAAACACAAAATAGAAACACATATTACAGTGCATCCAAATATAATACAAGTGATAGCATAGTTTCCGACTATCGTATTCCTCAATCGTGCCTTTAGTTGTTTCATTTCCTTAGAATGGATAATAAGCTTGAAAACATTATAAGGGTTTTAAATATCACTGTTTTTTAAAATAATAGAAATTAGACCTTAGATGGCTTAAATTTAAATTATGTGTTTTGATCCTAAGTGATTAAAGTTGCGTAGCGAAATGGTGTGACCGTTTTCGTTAGGCACATTCGATGCTTTGTTTTTAGTAAATGCTTGTTTGATTGATAATTGCATTAATGTGTGTTAACATAGTTGTAACGACCCGTAAATTTTGATAAATAAATAGGTTGCATTAATAAGATTTTTGTAACTAAATTTAGAAAGCAATAAAAAAAATTATAATTTATAATGAAGTAAATGTTAAAAATGAAATGCAACCATGGAAATTTAAGCTAATTATTAACAATTGAAATGAAAATGTCGATTAAATGAAGTAATGTAAATTGTTATACTAGGCTAAGAATTGAACATAAGAAAACAAAGGCAAATAGTGAATTAATTAATGAATTTATAATAATAAATAGTAATTGAATGTCCTGTAAATATTTATAATATTGTTTGGAAAAGGAAAACTTATAAAAGTATGAATGAGAGTAAGCATTTAGTTAACCAATGCAATAATATATTGATTGATAATAACTAAATGTGAATTAAGGTAGTAGAGTTAATGGCTGTTGATAAATAACCAATTTAGTGCAATCCCAATTTAACTGCAACAATTGTAAGGTTTTAATTGATTGAAATTAGTAAATTTGGTAAATAGATTCAAAATTTTATCAATTGATAGAATAATACGTAATAATTGTAGATGATAGGATTAATGCTAGAGAGTAATTATAATAGTTGTTGTTTGATAATAAAGTAAGAATAGGAACCAAGATTATTAATTTAAATTTAATAAAGTGGATTAATTTGAATTACCTGAAAAGATTTATAATTTAAATTTAATAAAGTGGATTAATTGGGAAATATTAATGTGCCAAGATATAGCCTATGCTAATTAAAGTTAATAATTAATGAATTGAATGAAAGGCCAATTAATGAAAATAAATGGGAACTTTGATTTGTGGGTAATAAAAGCTTATTAATGTGACTAAAAGTTAGCGTAACGATTTTTGTATGTTACCTATTTGTGTAGAGTGTTAATTTACAATTGGAAATCAGTTACAATAATTATAATTTAATATTACGTTAATATTAATTAAGGTAATATTTGTAAGTAATGTTAAGGTTATTCATATTGGACAATTTGTTGAATTATAAGTATTGGAAATAAAGCTTTGTCAATATATTGAAATTTAATTAGATTAATTGCAATTAAATGAAATTATAATTTCTAAATAATACGTTATTTGAAATTAAGATGGAATGTGAGAATATTTAATGTAATAGTTTTGAATCCACTGTTAAATCCATCTATTTGAAATTTATGAGTGGAATAATCATTAATTTATTTAATTAAATGGGATTATTGGAAATTTAATTTATAATTTCTGAATTTAATGAAATTTTGGTTAATTCTGAAATTAATAAATTAATCAACTCTAAATTGACATTTAAATTTGGGTAAATTAGTGTAAATGATTTAGAAATTTAAAAATGATGAAATTTGTTAATTGTAGATTTGAAATGGAAAATTTTATTTAATTTGTTTATTTATTATTTTCATTAATTAATGTAAAAATAGCCATTTTGGCCACTGACTCGGATTTCAACGAAACCAGTTTCATCGAATCTGTGATGGTGAATTATTGTAAGATTTCAAGTTTCATAGCGATCAGACCTGTCGTTTTATCGTACGGACTCGAATCGCCTTGAAATTAATGAAATTGAAATCAATTTGAAAAATATTTATTTTAGCATAACGTATTCCTATGATGGAATTTGGACTTGAAACCTTTTCCGTTGCATTTAAAATATTATAAAACACCTATTTTGATGTACGGGTTGACCAAATTTCGTTCTGGAGTCAGAACGGGCTTTTCGAGCCGTTCATCGTTCAGCGCGTTTATAAATCAGGTCCATCTATTGTATTTCAACCTTGCTTATATATAACCTGTTACAAACCCTAGCCTACCTCCATTTCTCATTTGTCTATGTGTACAATTCTTCTTCACCTCCTTATTCCAATTGCAGACAATTCCAAATCTAATTGCAAATTCCAAAATCAAAGTAAAATTTCAAACTCCTTAAAATAATTCAGAAAAAATATATATCGAAGATCTCAATGATACGAACCTACATCCGCTATTCGTTTTTTGAGATAATGACCGGATTGATCAGAAATCACGGTCAAAGTGGAATTGGGCGTTTTTGATTTCGAGATCAATCGATGAAATTGAAATCTGGGTATCGCAGAACTCGTCAGGGGAAGTCGTTTGGTGGTGGTCGCAGCCTTTATTGGTTGTTAAGGCATCGGAATTTGGCGACTTAGGGTTTGAAAAACCTTGGAACTTTGGCCGCGGCGGGGGCGATAGGGTATGCCGAGTACGATGGCCTTCGAGGTGTAGATGCGGCAGAGGGAGGCAGTCGTGGTGGCGATGGTGCAACGTTCCTTGGTGGCCTGTGGCGGCCGTATTTCACGTTCAAAGGGGAGGACTGGTTGGACGTTTTTGGGTTCGGTCGTTTGGGAGTTGCATGCGTGTTGAGAAGATGGGTGACTGGAATAATACCTTTATTATTTTATTTAAATTTAATTCAAATTTTATATGTTCTAATTGACTTAAAATTTGCATACGAGGTCCGTTTCACGCGTGGTTTTCCCCGCTATGTCGGAATTGGGATTTCAGACATTTTGGTGCTAGTTTGAACGAATTCTGAGACTGTCAAATTTTGGGATTAAATTGGACTTAAATCCAATTTAAATAAAAAAGGTAAGTGTTTCGACCCACTCACAATTTCTAAAATTTCTTTTGTGTGTTAAATTAATTTCTAATGTGATTAGAAATTTATTTATTGCTATTTACTATATTTTTATCATCATTCGAGTTGAATTTTAATTTATTGAATTAAATTGTTATTTAATTCATTATTACATGTAAACTGCCAGTTAGATAGATTGTTTAAATTATTGTTAAGTACAGACTGTTAGTAATTACATGTTATTTATTATATGCTCTATGTTGATGTTATTGTTTAAATTGGATGATGATTGTAATAAAGGGTTGATGATAGATATTGGATGAATGGATGTTGTATTCTATATTGTTTTAAACTGAAAATTAGTTACGCACTTTATATCATTCGGGATTGCAGTTTGAAATGATATATAATCATTTTTATTTTAAATTACGGATTGAAATGATAAATATCTGTATCACTTGACCATAGGGTAGAAAATTATATACAAACACCATGGTCTATATATAGAAATATTTTGAAATGATTTTCTGTGGTTTTGTAAAGATATATATGGTTTTATGAGATAGTAATTTGGATATTTTATAAATGTTATTTTATATATAGTTAAATTTTGGGTTTTAAGCTATGTATAAAATTGATTTGAAGTATAAAATAAGTTAATAATTAAGTTTGATTTTATTAAGGTAAAATATGATTAAGCATTTATTTAAATTAAATTTCTGGAGTTTATAATGACTTAAATGACAATAAGGTTGGAAGATGAATATGGAACTCATTTAGAATTTAATAAAATTGAGATTTTAACGGGCATGATTTCATAACTTTATTTTTGTTTAGAGTGATGTAAATGAATATCAAGTTGACTTAAACAAATATATCAAGTTAAATAAGTTGAAAGAATATCTAGTTAATTGAAGTTTTAAAAGTTTTTCTTAAATTATATTGGATTATATAGCTACCATTTCAAATCTAAATAATATTAATTAAATTTGATATATATATGGAATTATCAAAAAAAATAGTTTTGAAATGGTGGAATATTTAAAGCTTTGAAATATATGGAAATTGAAATGGTTTATTGGGGGTTCAAAATCTGTATTTGCAATTGATTTGCAAAATTTAAGAAGCTATTTTATTATATAAAATAATTTAATATTTGAACCATTAAAGTAATGGAAGTTATGTTTCAAAGTTATAAATTTCAAAGTATTCCACTTTGGAAGTGTTATAGTTTTAAGTCTTTGGTTTCGAAATTTTATAACTTTGAATACTATGATTTTAAAAAGGATATCGTATTGATTTGGTTTTAAAACGAAAATGAAATTGTATTTATATGGTTTTGAAATGAATATTATATCCTCGCTTTGGAGTGTAAATTATTTTGAAATGACCACGGTGTTATAATAACGTTTGGTTGTTAAAGAGACCGGGATCGATTGTTGTCATACTCTCTGCCAACTCCGAAAACCACTTTCACAATCGTGTACACGATGGAGATTCCAAAAGGAAGTTGGATGGTGGCGGCATTTCCTTTAAGGTAAATACGTGGACCCGACTCCCGCGAGTTGGCATTAGGTGGCTAAAACAGAAGCGATTGACGGGCTAATGAGGTAGCACTTTTGATCGGACACATCCCTTTGATATTATACTTTGACTTTTGAATTTATTCGGTGGCCACTTTTGATTTCTTTGATTTAGGGGTGTGGCTCGAGGTGGGCGGTAGCTGTGGCTATGCGTTACCATCGGCCCGAAAGCGTAATTGGTATATCTACCCTGGCATTGCCTAGTTGTGCCATGTCACCGACCCTAGCGTGCCTTGTACGAGTTTGATTTGTGTCATACCTATGGAGTATCCTCTGGTAGCCTTCCGATCAGGAGGTATTACGGAAGTGTATAGACTATTGGCACTATTACGTGTTAAGGGGAATATTGGATCACTCCTTAGGAGATGTGAATCCCGAGCATCTCTTGAGTTACTGCACTCATGCTAGACACTGGATATGAGATGTCAAATTCCGTAAACATCTCTGATGTCGTTGCACTCATATTATTTAACGTTGATTTAACTTACGTAAGATCTTTTAGTTCTGACTCGAGTGTTTTGTCTTTTCAATTCGGTCGGGTCAGCCTAAACATTTCAGTATTTGGAAGACCGTATTCTGGAGGACGAAGACGAAGATTTATTATTATTTATTGTAGTATTCCACACTTTCATACTCTTCCGCCGCTGTATTTATTGTTTTTTGGTATGTGTAACTCTGATATGTATTGTATAAGTATAATCGAATATTTTGTAAAACAGCTTCATGAACTGTATATTCGATTATTATATTTTATCATTCCACTGCAAGATTCTATTTTATTTTTTTCTTTCTCTACTTTTTATTAATTACCCCATAACAATCCACCCTTCTTTATAGTTTAAGTCTGACGTGTGTGGTTTATCGTCGATTTTAACGTACGAATAGGCGGGACGTTACATCTGGTATCAGAGCTTTGGTTTAGCGATAAACCTTAGCTTTGTGGGGTTTGACTCTTTACTAATAGGGTAGTAATATTCTATGATGAGTCGCTGAGTGTATATATATAAGAGAGCGTATTTGTTAGTGTTATAAAAAGGTTTTGATATTGTGTTATTTGTTCCGTTGTGTATTTATAAATTCTGGTTGGTGCATGGGACGCTATGACATCAATAGGGTTTTCTAAACACTTAATAGGACAACTGACACAATATTTTTTTTGAATATATGTGAATGAAATAATTTTGCCTAGTATATTTTCTATATATAAAATAAAATGTTGTAAAGATTTTATTTGGTTGCAATATATTGGTTATTAGGTAATGAAATTTTTAAATAATAGTTGAAATGAGATTGAAAATAAAAATAAGTTGGGAATTTGGAACTTCAGTCCCGTGGTTTTTGAAAATTGCAATGGAATATAATAATAATATTATTAAAAGTATTTTCTGATAAATATTTCAATATAATTTGAAAGTAATGTTTTAAAAGAAATTTTGGAAAGAAATAAGTTTTGTACTCCCCTCTATGTCGCTGGACAATAATTTCGGTGATGAGTGCACACAACATCGACATTCATTTTCGAGTTTCAAAGTGGGAAGGCCGCTGTAGTAGTTTTACTACAGATGTATTTTGATAGATAAATATAAATTTTAAATTTTTTTAGATCTAGTTAGATATACAAGTTGTAAGTATATATTTATCTATTACTTTAAAATGATCTGAAATTAAACCCGGTATTTTGTTCTTAAATTTCCGGTAATTAATAGTTTATATTATTGTAAAAAATCGAATGTAACTAATTAATAATTGAAACCCCTAGTTAAAATAAGAGATTTAATACTAAGTTATTGATGGGATTAAATGAAAGTTAAATTTGTAACTGATTAAACAAAAGATAAAATTATGGAACATTTAATTAAATTAAAGGAAACAAGATAAACTATATGATTTTCAATTGCATCTTTAAAAGCATATATATAACTTACCAAAGGACGTAAAAAGTTGAAATGCTTAATAAGAAAATGTAATGGATATTATGCAAGTAATAAAACTTGACTAATGAAAGTATCCAATGAATTTGTTTCTTTAATAATAATTTAACGTTATAATTGTTATAAACTTAAGTTATAACTGAAAGTCCACCTATTAAATATAATAGAAAAGTTATGAAGACATGAAAATAAATTTAAGAAGTGTTGAAGTTATTTATAATAAAATAAATAGAAAGATGAATACTGTAAATAAATGATATTAAGTAGTCGATAAATAAACGTAATGCAATAAAAAGAAATTTCAAACTTAAGTAAATAAGTAGAAGTTATTTCTAAATAAAATTGCAATGTAAATTAAAAAGATAAATAATTATATGAATGAAAAATGAAATAAAACAATGAATATTATGAAATGAAACTAAAAGAATGAACTTGATCTATTGTTGGAAATTATTGTATTTGGTTTATGGTCGTTTGGGCAAGGATACATTAAGTTTGTTTGGATGAATGAATAATCTATTTAGTTTCACCTAAGACTGTTGGGTGAAGGGTACACTTAGTAGTTTATTTTTCATTCCATACAATTTAAAGTTTTGAACCTTAACAACTATTTGTTTTGTTTGATATGTATGAATGATTGATTTGTGATGACTCTATGTGATAGTTGAATGCCTGGCTGCAAGTGATTGTTGTTTGTATTGATTTGCTTGTTATTGATTTAAACAAGTTAAACATTTCATTTTATAAAATTATTGACTCTTCTGGATTATATAAGTGAAATAGAGGTTATGGAAGCAATTGCTACTGCTTTTGTGTAACGACCCAGAATTTCGGGTCGCCATTTGAACATTTAATTCATTTTAAGTGTCGAATATTTATTATAATTTGAATTTTGAAATAAAAATATTTTGATTAAAGTAATGGAATTGGTTAGATTTCAAATACAGGAATTTAATTGAAATTTGAGTAATAATAGCTTAATATCAGAATTGGGATAATTGGTGAATCTGGGTGTAAATAAATATAAAAATGGTTCCTAAAAATTTATTTAAGTTTATTTTGATTTAAATAGTAATGTTAGACTGTCGGATGAAATTAGAAGTTGAAAAATTAAATTTGGAATTTTATATTAATTTAATAATGGAATTTAATATTATAATAATGCAAATGTTCAGATTTTGATTTAAAACGAATTAAAATGATTTCTAATGTGATTATAAATTCTATATGAATTATAATTAAGTTAATAAAATTTTAAAACTGAAGTTTTAAGTGATTTCGACGATTTGGAAAATCGCTCGAAATAATCGACGAGTTAAAATAGCCTTCTGGGGCATAGTCTCAGAATTCGACGAAACAAGTTCCATTGGATCCGTAATAGTTAGTTATTATCGGATTTCAATTTTCGTAGCAATCGGAGTTATCATTTCACCCCGGCAGCATAAAACGCATAGAAAATACTTTAATCGACTTAATTCAAAATTGATCGTTTGTTTCCGTAACTCGCGCATACGACCAAATTAGCTTCCAAAACACGTTCCATTGTGTTCGGAACATAGGTAAAACCTTAGGAACGCCTGTCGGCACACATTGTTTGGAGATCGTTTGAGAAAGTTTCTTAAAGTGAATTAAATAATTAAATAATCGGTTATACATATATATATACGCGTTTATACGCCTAACCCTAACCCTATTTCTGGGCCACCGTCTTCTTATACTCCAATGGCCGAAAATCATCCACCTTCCTATTCAATTATCGATCAATCCATCGAGTTTTAGAAGATGCTTCCAACTGGAAAGTCGAAGAACACCTCAACATCTACCTATCCAAAGGTGGATCTCAGCTATCGTAGTCATTTGGAGGAAATAAAGGCCCGCGTTCTTGGTTCTCGTGCACGGTTTCTGATGTTAAGGGAAAGCCGAGCTTAGTGATAGCTGGTGTGAAGGCTGAGGCGACGTAGGGCTTCGAGGTGGAGGTATTGGATCGTGGTCTCGGCGAGCATCATGGAATCGACGATTAGGATTTTCAGATGGTTTTGGGTTCGGCTATGCTGTGTATCACATGCGTGAGGAAGAAAGGAGGGACGACCTTGATTTCATTCTGTTGGGTGTGCGGCCGTGATTGTTTTTGGTAATAAAAATAAAAATAGAAGAGAAATTTGTTTTAAATTTTATATTCAAACTTTGAAAATTCATATCTATTACATACTTTATCAGATTTCGACGAAATTGGCGACGCCGGAATCGGAGAGACGCGTACTATGTAGTGGTGTAGTTCTGGAATCTTTCCAAGCAAGTAAGAATTTAGGTTAAATTGAACACCGTTCGATTTAATTTAAATTTGAACGCTCGTCGAAAACCCAAGGTGAGTTTAACTCACTCACATCTGGAATATTAGTTAATTTAAATAGTCAATAATTGAATGATTGGTTGATTGGTTGAATATGATAATTATTATCAAATTGAATCGATATATGTTGTTGTGCTAATATCTGCGGATGCAGGGAAAACAGGTTGGAGGGATCCAACTGGATCCCTCACAAATAGAAATTTATTTATATTCTTTAATATATCACATTTATATTCTGTGACAAAATTATTTTAGATCCTGTTATGCTATGCTCTGTTTATTTACTGTGGTAGATAAATTGGATATTTAGTTGTGTTGTGCTCTGATTTGGTGAATACAACCTAGAAATTTAAATATAAATAAATTGGATTTATAAGAAAATTAAAGAAATTCTTAAATAAAGAATTTAAAAGGAATTAAATTCAAGTAATTGGTGGATAATTTGAAGTGTTTGAATTTGTGGTTTAAAAAGGGAATTGAGAATTGTTAAAAAGAATAGCGAGATTTATTTTTAAAGAATGAGAAGTGTGCTTTCTCCTGGAAATTTTATTTTATTTTTAAGAACGCTTTCAAATTATAAATTTATAGTTTAAATATGTTTAGAATATTTTTAGAAAGAAATATTATTTTAAAATGTTTTAAGTGAAAGCAAATATTTGATTAAGTAATTATGGTTTTTAATTATTTTTAAAAAAAGTAAAGTAGCATTAAGTTTTCAAAAGGAAATTTTAATATGAATTTTTGATTTAATATCCTTATTTTAAAAGTTAAATTTTATTTAAAATACTTAGTAAACCTTATATATTTCCTTAAGTATTATTTTCAATTAAATAATTTCTAGAGCTTATTTTAAATATTTTAAATATAAGTTTGAAAGTGATTTCTAGGAAATAGCAATGTGTTTTAAAAATAAAAAGAGCTATTTTTAAAGTATGGAAAGGATTTTACGGAATGAATGAAAAATTGATTTGGGTTAAATTATGTTAGATTGATAAAAGAATTCTTTGGATTCCTAGAATGGAAGTATACTTCTCTAAACGACAAGTACGTTTTATTGAAGTAGATTTTTGAAACGTTAGAGTTTGAAGTTGTATTAAAAGATGTTTTAAGAAATTATTTAAGTTATAAGAATTTTAAAAGTAAGCATTTATCAAAATAGATAAAGGAGTAATTATTTTAAATGTAAGTAGTATTATGTTTTAAAAAGAATAGTATTAACATTTATACTTTATAAATGGTTCTATTTTAAAGATAATCAATTGGAATTTTATTTGAAACTTGCATAGAATTTCATAGTTTTGTTTCAAGATCTAGTACAATTTAACTTTATTTAAAGATAATAGTTTATATTTTATTAAGCAGTTTTATTCGAGATATTTTTAAAGGTATATATATATATATATATAAATTTTGGTATGTAAGAAGTTTAAATATAAATATCTAGTGTATTTTCAAGAATAAAGAATTTAAATTATTTTAAACCTTAAAATATGTGTGCTTGGATGTTTCAGAGGAAATAAAGATTTGAAAATCTATTCCTTGAGAAGAATTGGGTTTGAAAAGTGTTTTCAACAGGATTTGAAAATGAAAACATATTTTGTAAAGATATTTTAAAGGAAAATAAATAACGTGAGAATTATTTTTATGTGATGGATGTTTGTGAATGTTCATTAATAGTTAAATCACCGACTATCAATATTGGACAAATGCGTTGATTGTTTCGAAGAGACCGGGATCGAGATTTATTTCTCGAAAACCACTTCGATCCGGCTTGTACGTTTTCGTGGGAAAAACGAGTTCGAAGTCAAAGATGGAGCAGTGAAGTGCAAGGGCTAGTCGCTACTAATCCTGAGGATATTTCCAAAATGGATGTAGTCGGAGTAATGCCTTCGGTTCCGTTCGAACCCGGGATGGACTTGTATGGACGAGTGCTTTCGTAACATCGTCAGGTAGGCGACGGGCGTTCTAAGTGAAATGTTCTTAAAGTTAATGTTTAGCCTCAAGCCTCATCAACCGGGAATGACTGAAAATCAGGGGATATGCAGCAAGGCTTCTTGGGCATCACCCATTTCCGGGTAAGGTCATTCATGTCTCGATGTCCCTTTTATTTCGGCTTAGTGGTGCGGCTGCTGATCCCAACGGGGTGATCTTACTCGAGACTATCCAATAAGGGGTAGTCCGGGCCTTGTGTTGCAGGGGATCGGACGTGGTCCTCGGTACACTGATGTAGACCAGGTAATGTGACAGGTGGTACCCTAGTGCCTAGTCATTGTTGGAAATCCATTCTCCCAACGAGCCTTTTACGAGTTTTGTTTTTATTACCCACTCTATGGCTAGTAGCTGGAATTTAATAGATGTAACAATTTCGGCTATTTTATAAGTATTTGTATATAGACCCTATCATAATATCCAAGGATTTTTCTAAAAAGTGTTTTAGCTATCGTAAGATAAAAACCCAACATGTTTATTTGTGGCGTGGTCTTACGAGATGCTTTTGTTTTCAAAGGATTTTTGAAACTTTAATAATCATTTTGGATGCATTATTATTAGCTGGTATTGCAGACTGACTTGGGTGTTATTTCATTATAATGCTCGGATCAAACTGAGTATTATATGTTCAGGACAAGATGCGATGAAGCAGGAGAGGAGCTGGAGGCCGAGACGTATTATCCGTACTTGTATATATTTATCTGCTGCTGTGATTGTATGGAATTGTCTGACTGGTAAATGTTGTTTGTATGAGATACTCTGATAACATGATGTGTAACACAAATATAGATTCATTTTGTGTAAAGATTTATTATTTACTATTATATTTTATTCCGCTGCGACTGTGAGATTGTGATATTGTTTAGCTTCTTCTTCTATCTCTTCTTCTTTAACCCTAGTGGTTCGTATTTCTGTTCCAATTGAGTAAATTTATATAGAATAGTGTTGACTCATGGTGTAATGATTTGCGGGCTGTTACACTTGGTATCAGAGCTTAGGTTGGCCACAACCTAGGCTTTGGCGGGGAAATTACTCATTAAATAGAGTCATTACTACTCTATAATGAGCTGAGTGTAATAATAGATATGAGAGCGTACTGGTTAGTGAATATAAAAAAAAATTATACAGTGTTGACTTATCGGTTGAGTGTTTATGAATTCTGGTCGGTACGGGAAGTACAATCATATCGATAGGGGTTTCTAAACTATTAAACAAGATAAACCGACATAGTATTGTTTTTAAAGTGAGTAAATGAAACAATTTTACCCAAAATTATATTTTGGTATAAAAGAAATAATTTTCTGAAATTATTATATATATTTGATTGTTTGGATGTGGATATCTTAATCAACTAAGAATCTAAAATTTAATCTAAAATTTGAAATGGCTATAATCAAATCAAATTCCATGAGTATAAATTATACAATAGAAAAATAACTAAATTTGAATTAAACAAGAATTTAAATCCCGGAAGTTTTGGAAAGGATTTCAGATGTATTGAAAACTAAGGTTTGGAAATTTAAAATCTTCGGAATGTTTGGGGATGCTTTCCAAAAAGTTTGACGGCAATTGTGGAATATTATTTTGGGTAGTATTTTTGAATGGAAACTGTTTTGAAATGAATTTTGGAAAGTAAGAAAGCACTGAACTCACTTCAATCGCTGGAAAATAATCCTAATGATGCTAGCCAGATCATTATAATTTATTTTCGAGTTTCTTAAGTGATGGATTGCTTCCATAGTAATAGGATATGATATTTGTTAGATTTGTTGGATATACAAGTGGTTTTAGAAGTTTCAGAAAGGGAAATTGCTTTGGTAAAAACAGAATGTTTTGGAAATCCAGAGATTTGATTTGGTATACCAAGTAGGTATGAGTAGATTACTATTTCAAGATGGTTTTGGGATAAAACCGGGTAATTGAATTCTGGAAAATTCTATTTAAATAATGTGTAAAGTTAAAATGAATCAATTATTGAACTTATTAAGTGAAGTTGATATTAATAAGGAAGAAGTGAAAATTTTAATCTTGGAATTAAAATTTAACGTGAGTAAACGGGAGTGAATGAAATGTATTGAAGTGAATAGGAAATTTGAATTTTACTTGGATAAGTTAAATAAATTGGGCTTAGGATTAAATTGATTGGGATTATATTGAAATGTAAAATAACTTGGTAATTATGTGTCATTGTGTAATAAATTATACTCATAAGCTAGTAAGTGTTATTTATAATCTAAAATTGTGAATTTAAAATGGTGGAAAGAATTAAATTGAAGAAATTTGTATCCTTAAGAATTAAGAGATACATATATATAAAATTTAGAATTGTGACTATAAGATGTAAATGGATTAAAATGAGCAATATAAACTTTGAAGTAAATAATTTGGTGAACTTATAAATAGGAAATGGAATTATAATCAAAAATGGGAAATAGTTAAATGGTATGGTGAATTCAAACTTAATCTCAAAAGAAATGTGAATTGAAATACGATGAAGCAAATATAAAATATAAAGGATGTGAATGAACTTAAATCAGTAAATAAATGTAGAAGTTGTATATGGAGAATTAAAGTTGGATTTAACTTCGATTAAATAGAATTAACCTGAATTTGGAATAAATTAAAATTAAAATCCAGTTGTGTTATGAATAAAAATGAATGTACTTAAATTCTTATTTAAGATAGTAAAGGAAATGGTATAAATTCAAGATGGCAAAATAAATTTGGTTGAACTTGAATTAGAATTCGAAAAGAATTAAATTGAAAGGAAATTTAATTTAGAGAAGTAAGAATGATATTGTGTGAATAAATTTTTAACACAACTAAATTAAAAGGAATTGTTTAAGAATGAATTTAGCATAAGCTAAATTAAATAAAGAGAAGCTTGAAGATGAATTCAGTGTAAACTAAATTAAAGGGAATTTGTATTGGCATAGATAAAATTTTGGTGGTTTGTTAAGAAAATTTTGAAAAGAAAATAAAAACCCAGTTCTAGTATGGGATTTAATTTTGGCAATATAAAGTTGAGAGTGTGAATGAATAATGGAATTAGATTATAATAGTGATGTTTTGAATTATAAATAAATTCAAATGAGTGGAATAATTTAAAGTGGTCATGTTATCAACAAAATTCATAATGAATCGAAGAGATGAATTAAAATTTCAAATGGATTGAATAAATAAACTAATTGAATTAAAAATTGTAAATGGATTGGAATTTAATTTAATGAGAATAAAATTAAATAAAATAAAATTTATATAAGAAGATAATGAAAATATTGTAAAAGAACTTAAGCAAACTGAATAATAATTGTGGTTGAGCTTTATAATGTTGTCATGGATAAATTTGTTTAGGTAGTAAACTTTGATATGCAAGTGAAATGGTTTTAATTAATTTTATTGTGATAAATTAAAGATGTCTGAGTTGTAAATAATATTGAATGGGATGATATTAATTTAAAACTTAAGTTGAATGGTGAACTTGAAGTGAGAATAAGAAATTGAATTAAAACTTGCAAGGAAATAAGAATATTTAGGTTGTGAGATATTTCGAATGGAACAAGATTAATATAAATCTAAACTGGAATTGATTTTAAATGGTTATAAGCTTGTGTGATGATTATTTGCTTGAATGACATGAAAATTTGCATAGGAATTGGTCGTTTGTTGTATTTGGAATTGTGTTGGTTTAAAGAAGCAAATAAAATTGGTTTCTGAATCAATTGGAATGGATTGAAATTTTATTAAGCGATTTTTATATGAATGAAAGTTAATCATAAAAGAAATACAAGTATATCAAATTTAACAAAAAAAAATTTGATAGCGAATCAAATCAGGAATTGAATTGAAATAAAGAGATGTAACTAAGGCATATGTTAATCATATTGAAATAGAAAGGAATTGGTTGAGATTAATATAAATGGTATATAGTGAACTTGAATGTAAATTATTCGAGTGAGATAAAATGAAGTTTGGACTTGTATAAGAAATTTAAAATGATGATTGGATTCTTTGAATTGCTAATAAAATATGGTTAACATTGCTAAACTATGGAGTTGCTTGTTTAGCTATGAATTTGATGAGTTTGGCTAGTTTTAACGAATCGAATGTTATTAAAATTCTCATATTATTGAAAACTGACGTGTTTGTTCAAGTAAGTACTGGTACGGGAGGCAGTAGACAGAGTTGTAGCGCGTATATGCAATATAAATTAGCCGCATGCTTTTAAAATGCTAATAGAGGTACGCCTACGCAATAAAAATAGGAAATATGAACTGTTTTCGGTTTTTCCAACCGTGTGGGTCGATGTATATATATTTATATCTATTGTGATACTGCAAAAGCTCCTCCGTACAGGGGAGACTCTGCCAAAATTTTCTAGAAATTTTGGTAGATAGAAAATTTTTGGAAAATTTTGAAATGTTTCATTAACGACAAAATTGATCTCAAATAGCATTTTAAAATAAAAAGGATTTTGGGATGGGAATTGAAACTAGCAGTTTCGATTTGAAACTAAAAGATTTGGGGCAAAGTGAAATTGAGACTTTCACTAAGTGATTTTTGTTATTGGATTTGGAACATTCTTCTACCTTAGCAAATTTCGGGTATGAAATTTTTATTAGGGGGAGGAATGTAACGACTCGGAATTTCGGGTCGCCAAATTTAAACATTTAATTCATTTTAAATGTCGAATATGTATTATAATTTGAATTTTGAAATAAAAAGATTTTGATTAAAGTAATAGAATTGGTTAAATTTCAAATACGGGAATTTAATTGAAATTTGAATAATAATAGGTTAATATCAGAATTGGGATAATTGGTGAATTTGGTTGTAAATAAATATAAATATGGTTCCTAAAAATTTATTTAAGTTTATTTTGATTTAAATAGTAATGTTGGACTGTCGAATGAAATTAGAAGTTGATAAATTAAATTTGGAATTTTATATTAAGTTAACAATGGTATTTAGTAATATAATAATGCAAATATTCAGATTTTGATTTAAAACGAGTACGAACGATTTCTAATGTGATTATAAATTCTATATGAATTATAATTAAGTTAACAAAAATTTAAAAGTGAAGTTTCAAGTGATTTCGACGATTTTGAAAATCGCTCGAAATAATCGACGAGTTGAAATAGCCTTTCTGGGCACAGTCTCGGAATTCGACAAAACAAGTTCCATTGGATCCGTAATAGTTAGTTATCATCGGATTTCAATTTTCGTAGCAATCGGAGTTGTCATTTGACCCAGCCAGCAAAAACGCATAGAAAATACTTTAATCGATTTAATTCAAAATTGATCATTTATTTCCGTAATCGCGCATACGACCAAATTAGCTTCCGAAACATGTTCCATTGTGTTCGGAACGTAGGTAAAACGTTAGGAACGCTTGTCGGCACGCGTTGTTTGGAGATCGTTTTAGAAAGTTGCGTAAAGTAAATTAAATAATTAAATAATCGGTTATACGTATATATATACGCGTTTATACGCCTAACCCTAACCCTATTTCTGAGCCGCCGTCTTCTTATACTCCAATGGCCGAAAGTCATCCACCTTCCTCTTTAATTATCGAACAATCCATTGAGTTTTAGAAGATGCTTCCAACTGGAAAGTCGATGAACACCTCAACGTCTACCTATCCAACGGTGGATCCTGGCTATCGTTGTCGTTTAGAGGAAATAAAGGCCCGCGTTCGTGGGTTTTTCTTGCATGGTTTTTGATGTTAAGGGGAAGCCGAGCTTAGTGATAGCTGGTGTGAAGGCTGAGGAGACACAGGGCTTCGAGGTGGAGGTATTGGATCGTGGTCTCGGCGAGCATCGTGGAATCGACGATTCGGGTTTTGAGATGGTTTTGGGTTCGGGTAAGCTGTGTATTCGCGTGCGTAAGGAAGAAAGGAGCGACGGCCTTGATTTCATTCTGTAGGGTGTCCGGCCGTGATTGTTTTTGGTAACAAAAATAAAAATAGAAGAGAAATTTGTTTTAAATTTTATATTCAAACTTTGAAAATTAATATCTATTACATACGTTATCAGATTTCGACGAAATTGGCGACGCCGGAATCGTAGAGACGCGTACTATGTAGTGGTGTAGTTCTGGAATCTTTCCGAGCAAGTAAGAATTTAGGTTAAATTGAACACCGTTCGATTTAATTTAAATTTGAACGCTCGTCGAAAACCCAAGGTGAGTTTAACTCACTCACATCTGGAATATTAGTTAATTTAAATAGTCTATAATTGAACGATTGCTTGATTGGTTGAATATGATAATTATTATCAAATAGAATCGATATATGTTGTTGTGCTAATATCTATGGATGCAGAGAAAACAAGTTAGAGGGATCCAACCAGATCCCTCACAAATAGAAATTTATTTTTATTATGTAATATATCACTTATATTCTATGATAAAATTGTTTTAGTTCCTGTTATGCTATGCTTTGTTTATTTACTATGGAAGATAAATTGGACATTTAATTGTGTTGTGCTCGGATTTGGTGAATACAACCTAGAAATTTAAATATAAATAAATTGGGTTTACAGGAAAATTAAAGAAATTCTTAAATAAAGAATTTAAAAGGAATTAAATTCAAGTAATGGGTGGATAATTTGAAGTGTTTGAATTTGTGGTTTAAAAAGGGAATTGAGCATTGTTAAAAAGAATAGCGAGATTTATTTTTAAGGAATGAGAAGTGTGCTTTCTCCTGGAATTTTTTTTTTTTTTAAGAAAGCTTTCAAATTATAAATTCACAGTTTAAATATGTTTAGAATATTTTTAGAAAGAAATTTATTTTAAAATGCTTTTAAGTGAAAGCAAATATTTGATTAAGTAATTATGGTATTTAATTATTTTTAAAAAGGTAAAGTAGTATTAAGTTTTCAAAAGGAAATTTTAATATGAATATTTGATTTAATAACCTTATTTTAAAAGTTAAATTTTATTTAAAATACTTAGGAAACCCTATATATTTCCTTAAGTATTATTTTCAATTAAATAATTTCTAGAGCTTATTTTAAATATTTTAAACATATTTTTGAAAGTGATTTCCAGGAAATAGCAGTGTGTTTTAAAAATAAAAGGAGCTATTTTTAAAGTATGGAAAGGATTTTACAAGATGAACGAAAAATTGAGTTGGGTTAAATTGTGTTAGATTGATAAAAGAATTCTTTGGATTCCTAGAATGGAAGTATATTTCCTGATAGCCAAGTACGGTTTTTTGAAGTAGATTTTTGAAACATTAGAGTTTGAAGTTGTATTAAAAGATGTTTCAAGAAATTATTTAAGTTTTAAGAATTTTAAAAGTAAGCATTTATCAAGTTAGATAAAGGAGTAATTATTTTAAATGTAAGCGGTATTATGTTTTAAAAAGAATAGTATTAACACTTATACTTTATAAGTGGTTCTATTTTAAAGATAATCAATTGGAGTTTTATTTGAAACGTTTATAGAATTTCATAGTTTTGTTTAAAGATCTAGTATGATTTAACTTTATTTTAAAGATAAAAGTTTATATTTTATTAAGCAGTTTTATTCGAGATATTTTTAAAGGTATATATATATATATATATATATATATATATATAAATTTAGGTATGTAAGAAGTTTAAATATAAATGCCTAGTGTATTTTCGAGAATAAAGAATTTAAATTATATTAAACCTTAAAATATGGGTGCTTGGATGTTTTAGAGGAAGTAAGATTTGAAAATCTATTCCATGAGAAGAATTGGGTTTGAAAAGTGTTTTCAACAGGATTTGAAAATGAAAACATGCATTGTAAAGATATTTTGAAGGAAAATAAACAATGTGAGAATTATTTATTGTGTGATGGATGTTTGTGAATGTTAATTGATAGTTAAATAACCAACTATCAATATTGGACAAATGCGTTGATCGCTTCGAAGGGACCGGGATCGAGATTTATTTCTCGAAAACCACTTCGATCTGGTTTGTACATTTTCGTCAAAAAAACGAGTTCGGAGTCGAAGTTGGAGCAGTGAAGTGCAAGGGCTAGTCGCTACTAATCCTGAGGATATTTCCTGTAATGACTGATTTTTCGACGCCCGAAAGTCGACGTCGATACGTCCACTATATCAAATGTCGCACGGTCGAATGTCGAAAAACCGACTCGTTAGGATTAAAGAAGAAGAAGATAGAAGAAAAACAGAAACAATAACAGAATCTAACATTTCGCAGCGGAACAATATATAATAGATAAATGAATAGTCTTTAAATCAAAGACTAATCAATTTTAATACAATACAACATCAGAGATTACAACGACATCATACTTCACTGACAGTTATATAACTTGACTATGTAAAAATTGATTTACCTTAACCGTACGCAACGGACTCTACGTAGTAAAGAGATACGTCTCGCTATCCAGCTTCAACTCCTAATCTCCACAGCAACTCCTTTCTGACTTCGCTCCCGAATAACTGATAACCTTACTCTAGGCTGCCCGTGTGGAAAATTATGGGCATCCAGAGTTTAGAAAGGGAACAATAAACTCCAAGTCATGGGACTATGAAATCTTAAAGCAGTTATTCTTTTACAAAAGAAAACAAAGGAGTTTAAAAGAAATCCGCAATGTTTTTTGGAAAATGAAACTACTATAAGGCCTCCCGGCACACACAAATGCAATTGCACACTTGGGGGAGATTTCTCCTTATGATAGTCAAAAATGTTTAATACGCAAAATCTTTTTAATATTATCATTAGTGCATAGTGCAGAAACATTTGCAACTATAATATTAATCTTTGCCAGTATGTGTATCATTATAGTATGCCTACTATAGCAACCATATTGGATGGCAGGTTATACAACTAAAACCGTACAAGGTGCGTATCGGTAATTGGATTTCCAACAAATGGTCAGGCTAAGGAACTTCTTGGGCCACATGGGTACGCCTCTGGAGGGATGCCCCGAGAACCTAACCAGATCTCTACCAACACAAAGCCGCGTTACCTCTGCAAAAATAGGTAACTACTACACGAGTATGCAATTCCCCGGTTGTAAACAACCTTTATCCAAGGATCCTCAACAACAATAATCACAAAGTAATATATATTTGCAATATCCACATAAGTTAAGTATCTGGGCACCATACCATGATACCACTTCTATCCAGAAGGAAATGAAAGTACCCTAAGGGGCGCTACACCCTATAACCTTGTCGCATCCTTCCTGTTTCGACCATTCTGGGGTGTGAGGTTCGACGAAGTCTCGTCCACAAAGCTACGCTTTTCACAAAAGCCATGCTTCGATCAACAAATGATCAGCAGCACTTCGTAGGCCACATTACCAAATTGGGAATGTATCACTAGTAACCATCAACTACATAACCTCTAAGCTCATACGTCTCAGAGAAGGGTGTTAAGCTAAGAGAATAAATTCTCCGCCACCAACAGAAATGTATTTGATAGAAACCAGCTATACATCTCAAAGTGTAACGTCAGACATACATCCATACAAGTCCATTCCGGTATTGAACGGAACCAAAGGCACTTCAAAGAAGCCCTTGCAATCCGGATATTCACTAATCATGTCCGGAATCCCCATCACAAAGGGTGATAAAATCTCTATACCGAAGCAACCCAGCGCAGAGACATTCGACAAGGATCCTTTCACTTTCGAAAATATCCAGGCTTCAACACAATCTTCAAATTCAATCCCATTTCATCGTATCTTCATTTGGAATGGGTTTTATGACACAAGGTCCTCTCCCGGCTAATCCGAATAACGAGCGCTTATTTTAAAAATATGTGTTACATTCAGATTCAAACAAATCACAAAAATTTCACTTTGATCTTTTAAACAAAAGATCCATCACAATCACAAAGGTTCGATGTAGGTTTCGAATATCCAGTTGGAATTCGACTCCCGGTCGCATCGAAATTCAAATGCCGATTAAGGCCAATATGGATAGTCGATTATTTAACTATCAATCATCATTCACAACAGTCACTGGATTTAAAATAGTTTTCTCCCAATTATTATTACTTTCAATATATCTTCGCAAGATAAAATTTCACACTTCAATCCTTTGAAAATATATTTCAAATCAGTTTCTACATTTCAATCTTTTTTGACAACAAATTCAAAACACTCTTCTCATGCGGAATACATTTCCAAAACATTTATTCATTTCCACTGAAAATCTACCGATTTCAAATATTTTAAAATAAGATAAAAGTACTTATTCAAAATATGATTGGAAACATTTAAAATAAACTATTTTAGAATACTTGCTTAAATATTAGTTACCAAAAATATTATACTAATATCTCATATAAAAATTAAGGTCCAAAACTAATTTTAAAATAAAAATTTGTAAATAGAGTTTAAATATTAAAATAACTGTTTTCTAAATCAAATATCAATTTAAATCTTTAAAGTAATCCCTTATATAATTAATTAAATAAATTTTTACTTTAAACAAATTTCCAAACTAATTTCTCTGATAATATTATTTTAAAACCAAATCTAAAACTTTCAAATTTTATTCAAAAGCTATTTTAAAAATATACTCGGCTTTCCAGGGAAGAATTCTTTTTCCATTACAAAATGGTCCATTCCAATAAATTAATAAATCTTCTTGATTTATTTTAATTTACATTACAATTTGTGAATTTCTTTCCACACTTTTAAAAATAAACCAATATTTCTTTACATTACAATTTGTGAATTTCTTTACAAATTTCCGTTGTGAATTTACATTCCCAAATTGATTTCCAGTTTATTACAAACACAGAATCAAATTCCAATTTGATTTTCCAAATTAATTTTCCAATATCAAATCAATTTCAAATTGATTTCCCAAATTATTTCCAAAAAACCAAACCAGAATTTCCTAATCGATTCCTAAGATTTATTCTAACTCAAAATTAATTCCCGAATCAATTTCTAAAATTTATTTCAACTTTAAATTAAATTCCAAATTTAATTTCTAAATTTATTTCCTTTTGAAATAAATTTCTTTATCTCTTCCAATTATTTAAAATACATATCTTTAGTAAATCCTTCAACTATTAAACAACATTACTCAAAATTCCTTTATTAAAATATTTTCCCATATTTTTGGAATTTATTCAATAAGTTTCCAAAGATAAAACTTTATCTATTTATATTTCCTTCTTTTAAAATTCACCCGATTCCTTTGAGTTAATTTATTATAAATTTTCTACCCAAATTTCAAAATCAAATTTTTATTTATTTCTTGTATCTAATGATACCAAAAGTATATTTGGCTAAATTATAGCCTTCAACGGTTTCAATCACAAATAATCACACGAATTAAAAATAATCAACATACAACATACGAAACATATTAAATATTTAAGGAATCCAGCTGGATCCCTCCAACCTATTTCCCTACATCCATAGACGTTTGCACAACAATTAAATACCCATTCAACTTCATGTTGGAATATCGCGGTACATGGGATTTATAAAATATTATCCACTATTATGCGGCACAATAGGTTCTCATCTGCTATATAATGCGGGAAATTAATAACTCCAAATACATATATTATACCAATTCCACTTCAAGGTGGAATATGGCGGTATATGGATTTAATATAATAACCTCCGCTATTATGCGGTGCATAGGGTCTAAACTAATATAACTAATAATAAATTAATTATCCAAACACACAATCAATCAACTTTAAATTTAACTATTAAAATTAAACCAGAAAAATAAATGATTGAGTGAGAAGATCTCACCTTTTATTATGCATGCAATCCAATTCCTTTCCATCCTGTTTTCTTTGCAGTTGTTAACACCCCTTTTATTCACGACTCAACGACCTAAGGGAATAAGCGACTTAACGACCTAAAGCACAAAGCGGCTCAACATGGCACAACCTAGCGACCTAAAGCACAAAGTGGCTCAACATGGCACGACCTAGCGACCTAAAGCACAAAGCGGCTCAACGGGTTAACGACCTAGCAACTCAGTAAAGGCTACGACCTAACGACTTAAGAAAAGAGCGACCTAATGAGTTAAGGAAAGAGCGACCTAAAGACCTAGCAAGTTTCAAAGTAAAGCCGCATGCACACTGCCTCTTCCACTAGGTCGCTCACAACCTAAGCAAGCCGATATTACTCTTGTGCTACACATGCTAAGTCGCTCACAACATATATCTTGTCCAGGATGGCTCCATTAAGTCGCTAACGACTTATGCTACCTCGGGATCACTCTTAGGTCGCAACTTTCTTGGTCGCTCACGACCTATGACCTCATACGACCTAACTCCAAAACTCCCCTATAAATACTCCACCTACTCCACTTTGACGGGGGACCTTTTGGACTCTTTTCGAACGCCAAGACTGTGTTATTTTCACAACTTCTACAACACGTTAAATGCCAAAGACACTTCAAAGACCCTTGGAAAAGACCAAGTTCATTCAACATGAATTCAAGGAGCTATTCTACATCAAAGTTCTAACGATTTTCCTTAATGGTGTTGTAATTGAAGAATTACTGTGAAGCTTGTAATCAAATCAATAAGAGAAGAGATTAAGTGGAAGTAGGCTTGACTTTGAGCCGAACCACTATAAAATTTGTTGTCACTTTACTACTTTCTGCTTACTTTTAGTTCCCGTACCAATGGGTGGTGCTTTCGCTATATCACAACTCTCACTGGGGTGTTAGCGTACATTTTAATGTTAACATTTTTGGTGCTTTCACTGAGAATTGAACTCAGGAGTCCTCTCATCATTGCTTCACAAAGATTTGTTGAAAGACTCTCCCTAAGAACCAGAAGTCTATCCGAAATTATGGCTTCTGGAAGAAAAAGTAGATCTACTAGATCTGGAAATGCTTATGACAATACCGCCACTTCTCCCGTGTCAAATCAAGCGGCTCCTAGTGTTGGAATCACAAGGGCAGAATTGGATGCTGTAGTGTCTGGGTTGTGTCAACAAATGGAAGCCCAGAACACTTTGATGTTGGACAGGTTGAATGCTTTGCTTGGAGTTAACCAACAACCAGAAAATATTGGAGAAATCTTTGCTGAAGATGTTCATGATTCCCAAGAAAAAAGTATTCCTCAGGGGGCAGGAGCAACGCCGAAGGGGCACCTCCCCAAGATGGAGGTTCAAGGCCGTAGCCAACTCTTCGTGAACGTTTATCCGGACAAACTTCTAAAAAAGTAGCCGACGTCTATCCCGCGGGGCCTCTACACGACGAGGAGTACCTATCGGGAATGATTCGGCAAATTATGAAGGAGAGCATGCAAAGGGAGGAAGATGAAAGTGATTGTGGGTTTGCTCGAAGCAAGACACCTTTTACTGAAAGAATTTTGAAGGCTGGTTTTTCGAAGAAGTTTGTTCCCCCCACTATTCTAGCTTATCGGGGGACAAGCGATCCTAACCAGTTCTTATACAAGTATGACTGGCATATGAATGGTGCCAGAGCAACAGATGAGATCAAGTGTAGATACTTTCCTATGTACTTGGAGGGAGTGGCCCTGCTTTGGTTCACAAAGCTGCCAGTTCGATCTGTGGATCAGTTCTCCGACCTGACTCGGAAATTCAAAGATCAGTTCAGGTTACATGCTTCGAAGACCAAGGACATAATGTTGCTATCTAGCCTCAAACAAAGCCCGGAGAGTCTATCAAATCTTTCTTAAACCGCTTTAATATAGCCTTGGCTGAAGTTGACAATGCAGAGCCCCGGATGATTCTGACTTACTTGATGCAAGCTATTGACAAATCTTGTGAATTCGGAAAATGGCTAATGATGAAAGAGCCAGTTTCACTTGAGAAGTTCTACAAGTAGGACGAGGAATTTATGCGCCTAGAAAGCCTTCCTATGCCCGCAAAAGTAGTCGTGAATGAAATTGAGAATAACAATGTTGCTTCTAACAAAAAGGAATCTAGTGGCCAGAAGAGGGAGAATGGCGGCGGAAAAAAGCAGAAAGGTGCGAAGAACGCTCGCCACTTTAGACCTTCAGATTTTGCTCCCTTAACTGATACTCCAGAAAATATCTTTTTCACAACCAAGGACGCTATTGAATACCCCAAACCACCTGTTATGAGGCCTGGGAAAAATGTCGTGCATAATGGGAAATTTTGTCGGTACCACAATCAACCTAGCCATGACACTAATGAATGTCGCCATTTAAAGAATTTGATTGAAGAGCTGTCGAGACAGAATAAATTGCAACAATATGTGGCGAGAAACAGAAGTGACCCGACCTCATCTACTCAAGGGCAACAAGTTCCTGCTCATCAATCCGGTTCAGGTGAGAGGACTACAATGCAGGAATCTGATAGGCCTGTCATTTATGTTATTATAGGGGGTCCTCACCCAACGGGCAGAAGTTGGGGTGAGATGGAGAGATATGCTCACGCTTTGAGATATGCCCCGGCGGAAGAAAATGATTTTGTCTTGGAAGATGCTGCACCTTTAAAACAGCAAAGAACTTTTAACGATGACATCATATTCCGGGCTAGAGACTCTGCTGGTGTTGAAGCTCCCACCATGGATCCCTTGGTGATATCTGCAGGCATCAGACCAGCCATTGTAAGAAGGGTGCTTGTTGACTACGGCGCCTCTTGCAATGTTCTCTTCAGAAAGACATTTGATCAGATGAAAATTCCCATGGCTGATTTCCAAGCTTCCTCACAGAAAATTGTTGGGTTCACTGGAGAACCAAAACAGCCTATAGGGACTATTGACTTATATATAGAGCTTGGAGAGGGGGAAAAGAAGGTGGTCCGAAAACAAATTTTTGTGATTGTTGATGAATTCTCCACTTACAATTCCTACTTGGGTCGACCGGCTCTTGCCGCATTCAAGGCCTTTGTCGCCCCATGGTGCCTGACTATGAAGTTCCCCACTGATAATGGCGTCGGTGTTGTGAAGGGGAACCAAAATGTCGGGCGAGAATGCTATCTCATAGAGTTACGGAAGGCAAAGAAGAGAGATATGGGTAAGGGTGCGGCATCTCCGTTCCTCATCAAAGACCCCACCTGGTAGCAATTACGGGGCGGACCATGCACTGGTGAGTATAGTGGTGCACAAAAAGAGATTGATCCCAGAAAAACCAGTGCAGGGGAGATTAGGGTGGTGCTGGTGGAATTGACGGTGCCAATACCTGTTGACCTAAAAGATCCAAACAAGGTGCTGAATGTGGGTTCACAACTTGGTGTGACGGTTCAGAATATTTTGACATCATTCTTGAAAGCAAACCAGGATGTATTCGCTTGGAGTCATGCCGACATGTGTGGAATATCTCCAGAAATCGCAGTGCATGCTTTGGATATTGATCCAAAATTCACACCCGTAAAGTAGAAAAGAAGAACCCAGGGTCCTGAAAGGTCGACAGTAGTAAAAGAAGAAGTAGATCGGCTCATGGAAAATGGCTTCATCAGAGAATCCACGTATCAGAATTGGGTTTGTAATCCGGTGTTGGTTAAAAAAGAAAATGGAAAGTGGAGAGTATGCATCGACTTTTCAGACTTAAACAAAGCGTGCCCCAAGGACTGTTTCACGTTACCCAGGATTGATCAGTTGGTGGATGGAACAGACGGGCATTAATTATTGTCTTTTATGGATGCTTACTCAGGATATAATCAAATCATGATGCATGAGCCAGATTAAGAGGATACGAGCTTCATCACTGATGTTGGTCTTTACTGCTATAAAGTCATGCCCTTCGGACTAAAGAACGCAGGGGCAACTTATCGAAGACTTGTCAATTCCATGTTCAAACCTAGATTGGCAAGACTACGGAAGTTTATGTTGATGATATGTTGGTGAAATCTAAGAAGGCAGTAGACCACATGGATCATTTGGCAGAAATGTTCGCGGTCCTCCGAAAGTATGAGATGAAGCTAAATCCTCCGAAATCTTCATTCGGGGTAGAGTCCGGAAAATTATTGGGTTTCATTGTGAGTGCTAGGGGCATCGAAGCTAATCATGCTCAGATTACTGCTTTAAGAGTAGTCAAAGCCCCTAGGAAAAAGAAGGAATTGCAAAGCCTCAAAGGGAAAGTCGCTGCTTTGAGTCCGTTTATTTCCATGGCCACTGATAAATGCATTCCCTTCTTTGACGCTCTGAAGAAAGGAAAGAAAAACTTTGAATGGACTCTTGAATGTCAGAAAGCTTTTGATGAACTGATTCGTCACATGGAAATGGATCCAATACTTTCTAAGCCCAGTAATGGTGAAGATCTTTTCATATATTTCGCACTTTCATCTCATGCTCTCAATGCAGCATTGGTACGGGAAGACGCAAAAGTTCAGCGCCCGATTTATTACATCAGCAAAAGATTCACTGGGGCAGAAATGAACTATTCAAAGCTGGAAAAGCTCGCCTATTGTCTATTGATTGCGTCCAGAAAGTTGAGAGCATACTTCCAAGCTCATCCTATTAAAGTCCTCGCTGATCAAGCTCTAAAGCAAGTTCTATTTCGCCCTGAAACTTCGGGTCGTCTTTTGAAGTGCAATATTGAACTCTGCCAATATGATATCACCTACCATCCTAGAAGAGCAATAAATGGACAAGCTTTAGCGGACTTCATTGCAGAATACATAGATAAAGGTGACAGTGAGGAAGAGGTGACTGATGACATCCCGATCCAAGGGAAATTATATGTTGATGGTGCAAGAAATGACTATTGTTCCAGAGCTGGGGTTGTGCTTAAAACCACCAAGGGCGGTCGTTGTGCTATGCTTTGAGATTAAAATTTCCTTCGATAAATAATGAAGCAGAATATGAAGCTCTTATTGCCGGCTTGAAGATTTCTAAAGAACTGAACATCAAAGTATTGCAGATCTTCAGTGATTCCCAGCTTATTGTATGCTTTGTAAAGAAAGAGTTTCAAACTAAAGGAGGAAATTTGCCTGCTTACTTGTCAAAGGCCTGGGAGCTTCTTGATGATTTTGATCATTATACAATAAGCCATATAACCCGGGAAGAGAACATGAAGGCAGATTCTCTCGCAAAATATTCAAGCTCCGGCGTAGCTCAATTATTGGGATTGGTCCCTGTGGAAGTCTTGTCAGCTCCTAGTACTGATGAGATGGATATTGACTGGATTATGGCTGTATCTCAAGAGCAGGAGTCGTGGATGACCCCGATCAAGGAATATCTACCCAACGGCTCCCTACCAGAAAACTCAAAAGAGCGCCAGAAACTGTTAAGAAAAGCCTCAAGATATGTAATTCAAGACGGCCGGTTGTACAGACGAGGATTCTCGATGTCATTACTCCTATGTGTAGCCAAGGAAGACGCTAAGACAATTTTAGCTAAGGTGCACGGAGGAGAGTGTGGAGATCATTCAGGTGGCAAAATCTAGCAAAGAAAATTCTCCGCTATGGGTATTTTTGGCTAGATATTAATCGAGACGCTGCTAGCTACTCCCGAAAGTGTGGAAGATGCCAGGGATTTGCAAAAACCCAAGAGCACATTCCACCGAGCTAACACAAATGGTCAGTCCATGGCATTCGCTATTTGGGGGATAAATCTCATTGGGCCTTTGCCGATTGCCAAGTCCGGAATCAAATATGCTATTGTTGTTGTTGATTATTTCACTAAATGGGCTAATTCAGAACCATTGGCTACTATTACCTCTAGAAAGATGATAAACTTTGCGACTAAAAATATCATTGGCAGGTATGGTGTGCCTCAGAAGATAATCACAGACAATGGTCACCAATTCAAAAGCGAAGAATTCCAGAATTTTGTAGGCGATTGAAGATCCGAAAAAGCTTCTCAGTAGTGGCTCATCCACAGGCAAACGGCCAAGTGGAAGCAGTAAACAAAATTATCAAATCAACCATCAAAAAACAGCTGGAAAAAGAAAAAGGTGGTTGGGTCGATAAGGTGCTACTAGCACTTTGGGCATACAGAACTACCCACAATACTGCGACTGGGCATACTACATTATCATTAGCATATGGATCAGAAGTCATGATTCCAGTGGAAATAGAGGTCCCCTCACACAGGAGAATTCATTTCAACCAAGCTGAAAATGAAAAGCTGCAACTTGAAGCACTTGACTTGTTTGATGAAAGAAGGAAAGAGGCTGAGCCCAGAGTTGCAGCCTATCAGCAAAGAATAGCCATGCACTTCAATTCTAAAGTTCGCCAATGTAGCTTTGAAATTGGAGATTTAGTCTTAAAAAGGGTCATGAGAGCAACAGGAGTGTTCGGGCCAAACTGGGAAGGGCCATACGTCATAGGCAAAAAACTGCTTGATGGCACTTTCAAGCTCACAACCGTCGAAGGAGATCCAATTCCGAGAGCCTGGAACAACAGTCACTTGCATCCATATTTTACTTAGAAGCTATGCTTAAATTTGTAAAATGATTATGGATGTATCATTCTTGTATTGATTCACACTGATTTTACAATAAATCTTGTGTTCTCTACTACTATAAAATGCCTGTCTCATTTCGATGTGCAAATATCTTAAATATATTGCTAAAATGTCATTTTAATATTGCAGGCAGTCAAAGCGAATTTTATTAATTCAATACATCACAAGGCCAAGCGATTCCTACAAATCATTCAACAAACAAATGTCAAGCCATAAAAATTCCAGATTCAATTCCTACATATGGAGTGCTTCCTACAAACAGTTGGTGATTCCACCGAAGGGGCACCTTCCCAAAGTGAAGGTTCCATGCCCTCGCTAGTTAATTGAGATCGTTAGTGCAAACGAACATCTAGTTAGGTAGCTTGCGTCTGCCCCGTGGATTCACTTAACAATGAAACACACTTCTCTGGAAAAGAAAATAAAACAACTTGCAAAAGAAAGGAACATGTACTCGAAAATGATAAAGAGGAATCGCTGAGGGGCAGATGGTGAAAAGACATTGGCAAGCAGACAAAAAACAGCCAAAGTGGAATCTTGTCTCTCAACAAAAGAGGCTGGTGGGTCCACCAAAGGAGCACCTTCTCGAATTGAAGGTTCCAGGCCCTTGCTAGTTAATTGTGATCGTTTGTGCAAACAAACATCCAGTTAGGTAGCTTGCGTCTGCTCCGTGGATCCACTTAACTGTGAGATGCAACCTTCCCGGCGAACAAAAAAGCCCTCTTCGGAGGCCCACTTCTACTCTCAAGGGAGAAGTGCTAAAAAAGCCCTCTTCGGAGGCCCACTTCTACTCTCAAGGGAGAAGTGCCAAAAAAGCCCTATTCGGAGGCCCACTTACACTCTCAAGGGAGAAGTGCCAAAAAAGCCCTCTTCGGAGGCCCGCTTCTACTCTCAAGGGAGAAGTGCCAGAAAAGCCCAATTCCGAGGCCCGCTTCTACTCTCAAGGGAGAAGTGCCAAAAAAGCCCTCTTCGGAGGCACAAATAAAAAAGCCCTCTTCGGAGGCACAAACAAAAAGCCCTCTTCGGAGGCACAAACAAAAAAGCCCTCTTCCGAGGCCCACTTCTGCTCCCAAGGAAGAAGTGTCAAAAAAGCCCTCTTTGGAGGCACAAATAAAAAAGCCCTCTACGGAGGCACAAACAAAAAAGCCCTCTTCGGAGGCACAAAAAAAGCCCTCTTCGGAGACACAAACGAAAAAGCCCTCTTCGGAGGCTCAAACGAAAAAGCCCTATTCGGAGGAACAAACGAAAAAGCCCTCTTCGAAGGCACAAATAAATCAAAGCCCTCTTCGGAGGCCCACTTCACCGCGTAGGGGAATCCACTTCTCAAAAATAAAAGCGACCATCTTCGAAAGTGAAGTGTAAAAACTTTTTCAAAAAAAAAAAAGAGAAAGCTTCTCCAATACAAGGCACACTCTTCTAAAGCAGAATGATATTTCCTCAAAATGGAAGAATTATTCTCCAAAGTAAGAGTACAAGTCTCCTCAAAATGGAGAAGATTGCAATGAGCCGTGATATTGGGGAAATATGACATAGCTGCATTAATAAAAGCAACGCCCAAGCAACATATCACGAGCTCACTGCAATATCATACAAGAAAAATAAAGAAACTTGTGTGATAAAAAGGAATAAATGCATTTACAAATACGGACAAAAGATTTCACAAGTAAAAAGAATCATTTTATCCCTTACTATAAAAGATTTGTATACATGTGCAGGTTTCAAAAAGCGGGGGCCGGTACCCGCACAATCTCCGGTCAATACAAATCTTTAAATACAAGCAAAAAGAAAAAAACAAAAACAAAAAGGATAAAACCAGTCCCGTTACTTCTTCTTCCTGCCGCCTTTGGAGCCCTCACCTGGCCTAATGGTTAGCTTCTTGAGTCGGCCTGAACGAGTCGGGGAAGAAGGAGAAAGAGGTGCAATTTGGTCCTCTTCCGCTTTCTCATCGCCAGTAGAAATGCCCTTCCTTTTCTTTGAAATTCCACGCTTTCCCCTCTTCTTGGAAGAAGATTCGCTGCCCGGAGTGATAAGATCAATCAGCTTTGTATCATCAGTAGTAAATTTCTCCGGGGTCCTATCACCCTCCTCAAGCTCTTCAGCTTTCTGCTCTTGTGAAGTGGCCGGGTCATCTAAGCCTTGAAGGGCTTCAATTTGTTCTTCTTGCGACCCCGGTTGAGAAGCAAAAGAAGAAGTAACTTGTAGAGGTGGAGGAGCAAAGGCTGGAGGAGGCGAAGCCTGTACAACACTTGTTGTTTTCACTACAGAAGAGGAAAAGTTAAACATCAGCGTTTCTTGCAAAGAGAGGAGATAGTGGCACATCGAGATTTAAGTAATAAGCAAGGAGTTCATCGAGCTCATGTGAAGCAAACAAGTAGTCCACTTGAGCTTGATCAGTATTGAAGTTACCTGGAGAGGTTGGCTTTATCACGTCAATTAAAAAATCTTGGGCTTTGGCGCCTTCTTGGGCCTAGTCTTTGGCATAATCAGTTGAATTTTCCGTTTCGGCTTTGGCAGGAGGCGGAGAGTGGGAACTGGAGCCAATAATATCAATGTCAACCGAAGCTGAAGGACGAGTTGGGTCGGTCAAAGGCGCCTTCTCCAAATGCTCTCCTTCCGCCGCTTCCGCTCGCTCCATGGCAAGTTGTTCTTTCCCTCTGGCAAGGGCGACACGAGCCTCATCACCCAAATAAAAAGCCTCAAGATCCTTCTCGGCGTAACCGGCGTCTCTAAGAGTTTCAACTACTACCTCCCACACTTCAGCTAGGGCAATCTCATACTTTGGGCCCAAAAATGAAAGACTGCCACGCCCCAAGACACTTTTAATATAAAACTGGAATATAGTGGAGCTGACGTTGACCTTAGTCGCCTCATGTGATTGTTCAGCTGATGCTTTTCCAGCGATGGCCTCGTCACGCTACTTTTCAGCCTTAGAAAGCTGGGCCTTTAACATTGCAATCTCCAAATCTTGGGAGCTAGTCTTTTCCCGCAACTAAGCAACATCATTGCGGTAGATTTCGACGATTTTCTGCTGTGCCTCAAGTTTAGCCTCAGCATCTCGTTGACTAGCGTGGGCGTCTCTTACTTGCTTTTGAAGAACCTCTTCCTTTTGAGTATAAGAAGTGGAAGAGGTGGCAAGGTCATCTTTAAGTTTCTTAACTTCAGCCTCAAGTTTCTCATTATAGGCGGTGATGCTCTTCATCTTCGCATCATGCCGATCAAGAACTTTTTGCCACTCAGACTTATCGCTCTCCGTGGTCAGCATAGCCTCGATATTTAAATGGTTTACTCTTTGAAGCTCATAAACTGATTTTTGCCAGCTGGACATTCTTTCAATATCAAGCTTGACGGCATCGAGATTTCTCATCATGGCCTGTTTGTCAATGGGAACCAAGTCCAGATCAAAGCGTACTCCTTTCAAACACCAATGTGGAAATCTTCTTTGGAGTGCAGGCGGAGGTTTCTCAACTTGATAAGGAGGCCTATTAATGATTTCTTGGATGTCATCTCTTTGAAGGGCAGGGGATCTAGAGGGGAGGTCTAGAGAGATAGAAGCAGTGGGCACTTTAGAAACTTTAGATGAAGACTTTTCGCTTAGCTTGGCTCGCTTGCTTGAATCTTCGGCTACATGACTCTTCCCCTTATCGTCGTGAGACTATCTCTTATGGGAGTCATAATCATGTCGGTCGTCTCTCCTTCCATAACGCCCCTCATGAGCCTGCCTCTCGTGAGCTTTCCTAGCTGCTCTTTCCTCATCATTCTCCATAGGGGCAGGAAGATAGCGCCTGGGGTCATAAAAATCACACCTCGCATAGCGTTGAAAGTAATCGTAATATGAGCCACTGCTTCCCATGGGAGAACCTCAAAGTGAAGAAGAGATAAAATTTAGAAATCTTCAAAATAAAGAAGCTAAGTGCGCATAATTGCCAAAAATCCTAAGTTTGTGTGGCGTGTGAACTATGCGCGTCAAGCTACAAACCACTCTTCGGCTTAGGAGTGATGTCGGCTTTTGCAACAGGAGTCAACTCGTGGGTTGATGGAATTGACCGCAAAACGGATGCCGCTTCAATTACGGGAGAAACAAGCGTAGAAGTGGTGGTGTCATCTTTAAAGAGCTCTTGGGAAGTCACCATAAGGTCGCTCTGTCCCCTAAAGACATCATCACCATCGTGCCCAACGGAATGGGTCATATCAGTAGTGCCCTCTTTAGCACGCTTTGCACTCTTTGTAATGGAACTTTCTTTCTCAGCTCCCTCATCAGCTATTCTAGTAGCCTTCTATGAATGTTGAAATTCCTCTCCTTCAATAACTGGGGGAAGTTTAGATTAGCCAGATAATCCCACACCGTCAATGGAACTGGAGCATTTCACTAATGAAGCATCTACAATAGGTTCCTTCGGTGCGAATTCCTTTACGGAGGCTAGGGCGTCTGACGCTTTTACTTAAGAACTGGGGCATCACGGGATTGAGTGGATCGGGAAAAGTGCAAGAGTGTGAGCGCTTTTTGGCAGATCCGTAATCAACTTATGGTTTCTTGCACTCCTTAAAAGAGTAATAGAAGGGTGTTCTTTGTTCCTCCCGAATGAACACAAATACCATATCTCCTCGAAGATTGGGAGCCGGTTAAGCGTCCTCCTGAATAGTACGCACAACCCCATCAAAATGGCATAGCCATTAGGGTGCAACTAGAATGGAGAAATAGTTAGTCGAAGGAGAAGTGTTCTGAGATAATCGTTGCAAGGGGGAATGGCTACATTCAAACACATTTGACGATTGACTGCAATGAAGCCAAGAGGCGGCCTATCAGCAGTGTCATTCACCTCGGGAAGCAAAGCATCTGCTTCAGCAATGCCGAATTGAATACATAGCTGGTTGAAAGCACGTTGGTTCAATGAAGTTGAAACTCTTTCTTGAGGATTCTCTAAAGGGTCACCTATTGGGAAAACCTCATCGGTCCGCTCTGCTATCTCTTCTCGCACTTGTTGAGAAGCCATTCTACACAAGGAACTGGATATTCAAATATGATGGTGCACGTTTCCTAAAAGTGTGAAGTGTTGTGCAAAACTAATAAAATACAAGCAAACATAACTGGAATTAAACTAGTTGGCGTTTGTCGATTATAAAGTTTCAGGTCTTGTTATTTTAAGTTCGAGTACAGTGTTGATGCAAACAGATCAGCTTTAGTTGATTAATTTAGCTTTACTTTAATACTTCACTTGAACTTGTTAATTCATAGCATTTCGTTCACACAATTCCCTTAAGTTGATTATTCTTTATCGTCGAATCTATCATTCGATGTGGGCAGTCAATGGCAGTATATTCGCCCTAGTTTTCTGCAAATGTTGCATTTAACAGTGATTAGCTTAAAAGTTAATACAATCTGTAAAAAAGTGCAACAAGTTCAAGCAGTTCATTATTGCAGTTCATCAGTCATGTTCCTACGAGTTAAGGCTATGTTGCGGGTTAAATTAGGTCGTGTTGATTCTTTAAGTCGTTCTGCTTTAAGTCATGTGCTATTTTGGAATAATAGGTCGCAAGTCATTTGGGTCGCAATCCCTGATTTCGTTCAGATTGAATGTTAAGTCTTTAAGTCTTCACTGAGTTAATTCGTGCGATTCATGTCCAAACTGCTAAACCCTAGGTCGTTCGAAGCTCCTAAGTCGAGCACTTCCTCACTCTCCTTAACCCACTAACTCCTCTTCAATCAACAACTTGCCTAACTCGCTAACCCGTTAACTTGTAACCCGATAACTCATTAGCATCTGCACAATGAAATCCGTCATCTTTCCACACCGCCAAATCATCCAAGACCAATTCAAATCGGCTCAGATCCATCATAGATCCGATATACTGCTATGTTCTCACGAATTACAACGGTAACATGTCCAATGACAATCAAAGATCGGTCGTAACGTGACTTGTGGTGAAACGCAGGACATGAAATCAGATTAGGGTCAGAAAATGGGGGATTCATGATTCGATGATGGTCGTGGTTAGATAATGATCGGATTCACTTACGAAAGGTGATGGTGAAGATGATCGACGACTGTTTAGCTTGAATTCGTCTTCGAGAGCTCGGAGATTCTTTAATGGCTGATTAAAGTGTTAGAGCAGGCGAAGAGAAGAAGGAGCGGCCGAAGTGACTTATATACAGGGGAAATGGAACTCGAATTGGCACGAACGACCTAGCTCTCTCATAAGTCGCTGACGACTTAGCGACTCAAGATGGTGCGAGTTAAGAGGTATCGAAGCACACGACCTAGCCCCTAGGCGTTTACTTCGAGGGGTGTAACGACCCGCCTTTCATTCCATAGAAAGACACATCATTAAGAAGAAAGAAAGGGATAGAAAAGAGAGAAGAAAGAAAAGAAAGAAACAGACAACATCAGAATCTCACAGCGGAACGAATAAACTATATTATATCTCATAAAAACTTTACATAGTATCATATACATCAGAGTTTTACAGCCAATACAACACAAACTAGACAGTTATAAACATCTGTCTAGCAATTACAATTCAAGTATATCAGAGAAAGCAGATACAACTCAAACACAACGAAACCACTATATATATCTACACGCTGAAGCCTCCTGCTCCATTATCTTCTCCAGAACTCGTCAAAGCAGTCCTGAATCACTTGACTACTCATACATAATTTGAGTACCCAAGAGTTTAATAAAACAGAAAATAAACACTCGGGTCAGATAGGGGTCTGGTGTGAGTAAACGGGTTTAAAAGTTGCTTAACTTTAGAAAATCCTTTGAAAACAAAAGGTATCACGTAAGACTTCCCACACATAAACATGGAAAAGTTTTTACCTTACGCTAACCAAAACATTTGATAGGAAATCCAGTGATATTATAATTATGTCTAGGGTTTTCAAAATAAAATACAGAAATAGCTAGAATGCTTACATCTCAGGCTCCAACATAGTTGGGCACAATCAAAACCGTACAGGCACTTATTGGATTTTGGATTCCATCAATGACAGGGCTACTGGGGTACCGCCCGTCACAGTACGTGGCCTAGATCACCGTACCGAGGAGTACGCCCGCTCCCCTGCAACACAAGGCTAGAACCATTCCTTACTGAACAGTTCTGAACAAGACCACCCCGACGGTTGGAGCTCACAACCGTCCACACAGCCGAAATAAAAGGGACCTCTAGACAGGGGTAAATCTCACTCTCCAGTGGGGGCTACCCACGAAGCCTTGCTGCACCTCCCCTGTTTTAACCATTCCCGGTTGATGAGGCTATAGGCTACGATTACCTTTAGAGAACACATCTATCTTAGAATGCTCATCGTCCACCAGACGATGTTCTTAAAGCATTCAATCCATACAAGTTCGTTACGGGTTCGAACGAAACCGAAAGCATTATCTCATTACACTCATTTTGGAATCACCCTAGAGTAAACGATGATAACCCTTGCACTCTAAATCACCACCTCGAACTTATAAGTACTATTCCGTCAAACTCATTACGGAACCACCCACAGAGTTATACTGACGTATAGTTCTTACACCCCGAGTCTTCACTTGCTCCACTTGGATTAACGACCTAACGTTTAAATTGGAATCGATGTGGTTTTCGGATATCCAAATATGGAAACCCGATCCCGGTCTCACCGAAACCAAACGCCATTTTAATGTCCAAGTTGTACTAAAAGGTTTTACCCAATTGACTCATTTCATTAGCATCGATTTCACACAGATAGATAAACTACATATCACAATAGATAATCACTTTCTCATCATAAATAGATAATCTATATCATCATCACAAACAGATAATCATCACACTCAGATAATCCGTCGCAAACCATCATACTTTAACCAAACATTCATATCCTATATATACTACTCATCTCATTTCTGAGATCACAATCATCCAATGAATAACATCCAGTAAGCAATGATTTATTAACCATCAATTATAATTAATTTAAAATGAATTAAATTAATTACTTCTATCTCTAATTAATTTAAAATAAAATAAATTAATTATTCATCTATAAATCCTCCTTAATATCCATTAATTAATTAACCTAGTTAATTAATCATTCACTAAGTATTTAACTTGATTAAGCATCCTTGATTAATCACCTTCTAATTACCATATGTAATTAGTCTTTAATTAGTTTTATAGAATTAATTAACCTTAATCACAAGTAATTAACATTTAATTATTTAATTTATTAATTAACTATAATTAATTATATTTATCCTTATTTAATTACAATTAATTAATCACTTAATTAATTGATTATTACTTAATTAAACAATACTTAATTACAGCATTAATTATATTAATTAATGATCTTTAATTAATATTTAAATTAATTGATTTTTTTAATATTAATAACATTTAGTAATTAATCTAAAATTAAAATATAATTATTAATCACCTTGATTAATATTTAAATCCAGTAATTAACTACCCTTAATTAATTATTAATAAATTAATTATCCAATAATTAATTATCTTTATTAATTAATCCTTGATTAATTACAAAAGTAATTTATCCAAATTACTTATTAAAATAAAACATCTCTCCATAATTATAATTCAGCAATTTTTACTTCTCTTAGTAATCTTGCTCCATAAATTACATTAAGTAATTATTATCATCAAATTATTAAATTATTTCTTAAATTAATTAAACTAAATTAATTAATTTAACAAAGCACATTATCAGAATTAATTAAAATAAGTAATTAATCCCTTAATTACTTTAATAAAGTAGTTATACTCAACAAATTACAATTGATTACCTTCAATTAATTAATCTAATTAATTTATCAAAATTAACCACATTGATGAACTATTCAATTATCCTTAGATAATTATCTTATTTAATTAACAATATTTCCATTAATTACTAACTTAAGTGAATTATCTTAGATTAATTATTCATTAATCATATCTAATTATAAATTAATTCAAGTCATTATTTAAAATCAAATAAATAAGTAAATTGTTAATTATTTCCAAAATAATTCATTTACTTATTAATAACTTAATTAATATTCAAAATGTATTTAAATAATACTTTTCTAAAATTTAATTCAACTTTTATATAAAATTTATGATTCCAAATGTTTAACTATTTAACGTTATCCAAATTTTAAATAAATTTGTAAACCTAAAGGTAAAGAACTATCATTATTATATAAGAAAAGTTTAAAAATCTAGATTACTTAATTTTTCTAAATAAATCAAGCTTTTGAAAGTAGATGGATTATTTTAACTTTTAATTTAAAGTTAAACATTCCATAATTTTGTTTCAATATTTAAAGGGAAGAATTCTTTTAAATTTAAACCTTTATTTGAAATCAAATTTATTTTAAATCTACTTTTAAAACATTGAATCTGTCCAATATTTAAAAAAAATTCAAAACTATTTTGAATTCAAACTGGTTTCAAAGTAAAACTGAAATCATACTTAAACTTGATTTCAAAACTAAATTTAAATCTTGCTTAAAATTTAAAATTTTCATTTTTAAAACTATGAATTCAAAAGTACTTTTGAATCCAATTCAAACTTACACCTGAATTTAAAGACTGTTTTAAAAATTGAATTCCTTTCAAAATTTTAAGAAAACAAAACTGTTTTAAATAAAATTTGGATTCAAAGAAACTTGAAACTTATATTGACACTTTATTTCAAATTTGAATTTAAACCTTACTTTAAATTTAGATTCTTTATTTTTAAACTTTTGAATTCTTAAGCTCACTTGAATTTGATTCAAACCTACACTTGAACTTAAATCCTTGCTTTAAAAATTGAATTTTCTCGGATTTTAAAAAAAAACAGAACACTGCTCAGGTTTACAACCTGTACAACAAAACCCGAGACCACAATCAAAACACTTTGGGATAAAACCCTTCCATCTTCGAGTCACAACACAAACAGCACCAGAGCATCTTCGAGTCACCAAAACCCTGCACACCCAGAGTTCACCAGAGTCAACTATCCACTGTGCATATGCACCAGTGCTCCGGCAGCTTCCAGCTACCTTCACCAACCTCTCCAAGACGCCGTCCATCCCTATACTTTATAACAACCATCAACAAACCCTCTGTAGCTTGAAATTAGAATCAAGCAAGAAAAAAAAGAATCAAGCAACCTGAAAAAGCTTCACCAAAATCATGCCAAACCTGTCAACGCTCACGACAACCCACTCCGACCATCTTATGATCTCCAACTCCGGCCATTGCTCCATCTATACCCCCTCTGCCAAACCCCAAAGCCTCAGACCACTAGAATCACCACAGAGTTCAAGAAGTTCCAAAACGTCATCACTTTAAAACTAGGGTTCAAACCTGAAAAACCCCTCTTGCCATCGCCACCACTCTCTGACCAACTTCTTCTTAATTTTTCTCCACTCTCCAGTCAAACTTACACCTCGAGGAAGAATTCTAGTTTCAAAAATTATTTTGACAAACAGAAATACCCAAAATTCCCAATTATGCACAATCCCTAAATGCTAACTCCACAGATGGTTTTAAAATGTTATACTTGTTTTAATATTCACGTTTTTAAACATGCATTCAAGTTTTAAACTTGATTGAATAATTAAAGATGATTGATAATCTTGATTTTGAAAATATTGTCTATTTTTATTGATTTTCAGAAGTAACAGATTTTACTTATCTAAATTAAAATTTTACAAACCTAAATCTATGCTAACAAACACAATTTGTTTACATAATAATATCTAACTAAGATTCAAACATATGGAAATGGTTTTGTATTTAAATCCCAATTACGAACAGTGGCAAGTCTGTAGAAAATTTGTATCACACTTATCTGCATATTCAAGAATGTATGCAGGCATAATCACACAACAGTCAACAAATATACCCAATCCTATCAGATCTCATGCACAGATAAACTTTAATACAACATATAAATTTGAGGTTACTCACTAAAAAGAAAAGAACAGAGCAGTTTTTAATTACCACTGTTTTAATTTTCTTATTTGAAGGGCATTTTGAACTAAACTTTAAGTTCTGCAAATCTTGTTAGCTTGGTTTTTAAAAGAAAAAACTATTTTTAAACAGAGATTTACACACCTTTTGATAGAAGAGCAGAGAACAATCCAGATGCAAGTTTCACACTCCTGCAGCCTGATTTGCATTGAATCCACTTGCTCCTTATGAATTACTTTGTTGATGTTGAATTTGAGATTGCTTGCTAGTTGAATTTGATTATAACATGTTGTTTGCAGGTTTTTGAAACCGCATGCTTCCCATTCTTCTTTGCTTGGATTGATCTTTACAAGTTGCAGATTGAATTTGTTTGCAGATTAATCAGAATTTGCAAATGGGTTTTCTTTTGCAGGTTTTAATTTTTTATTTGCAGATCTTTGAGTAAATTTGTATTTCAGTTTCTTAAATCTGATTTTTGATTCCCCATTGAAGATTAAGGGTTTGAAATAAAAGGATTTGTTATGTTCTTATTTCAAATAATTAATTTCAACAATGTTTTAGTATTTCCACTTGTTACTTAAGTATGAAGAATAATTACAAGTGTCCACTTTAAAATATGAATGCTTAACACATGTATGATTTTAATGTAAAGATAAATTTCTTTGTTTACAAATGTTTTAATTTAAGATAAAATCATTTCTAATTTAATTTAAGATGTTTTATATGTTTCGTTTATATTTAGTCTTTATATGATTACAAATGAATTACCTTTACACATTTTAATGTTTACTTGAATAATTTAAAATAACATTTTTAAAACTAATTTTCAAAAAAGGAAAATTTAAAAAGAAAAGAATGTTGAATTATATTTTATTCTAAAATTTTCAAACTAAAATATTATACTCTAATATAAATAAACTAAGTTTATTTTAAAACAATTTTAAGATAAAATAAAATAAACTTTTATTATAAAATACAATTTTTAACTATTATATATTTATAACAAAACATTTACTATAATTTCTTTTTTTGAAAATATAGGATAGATTTATAAATTGACTTATGAAAAGTTTCAATACTAATTTCAATTTAATTTAATCAATTCATAAATTATACAATTATATATATTATAAATTTGAATATATCCTTTATTAGATTTAAATTTAAAATTAAAATCAAAACTCCTATTTACAGTGTATACACATATATACATTATAAATAAAATAATTTTAAATCAGCTTAGAAAGAAAATTTTATCATTTAAATATTTTTAACATTTTAAAACAATAGGTTTCTCATATTCAATTATTATTATTATAAATTTTGAAAAGAATATCATTTATCCAAACTAAATAATTATAAATTTTCAAAAGAAAATTATGTTTGAATTAGATTATTAAATCAATATTTCACATTTTAAAATAATTATAAATGAAATTATTAAATAAATATTGCCTAAATTTCTGGGACATCACATTCCTCCCCTCTTAAAAGAATTTCGTCCCCAAAATTTAAAAGCAAAGGTAATTTAATAATCTCATTAATGATTTTATTTAAACACAAGCATATATCAAACACATGCTATCAACCAATTCAGTCAAACAAATCTAATTATCCAGACAAATTCTGGATAAAATTTTATCGAGTTTCCCCAAGTATATATATATATATATATATATTATATATATATACCGGGATACTCGCTCAAGAGAATCCAAACAACCAATACTAAGAAGCCCCAAAACTCCTATTCACTATATCTACAACACTAGATAAGGTATCAGACTGCAGACGAGTCTAACTCAACAACCAAAACTCTAGAACTGCTGGTTCCACCACCAGGGTTAGATCATACACGTATTCCCTCAGAGATACGTGAAACTCACCGAATCCCAGTTATCAAAACTGGCAATCCATTCTTGTAGATCAATCACTTAACCCTTGAGAGAAAACAGAAAGATCCAATCTCTTATCCACAAATCTCTTCTGTCGATCCTGGGCTGCCTTCATCCTTCTAGATCAATCCAATCCACCACACAAACTCTACTGTAGATATCAGAAGGCTTCAGACAAACTGCACTTATTCGGAAAATAAAACAGATGCACAAGTCATCCAATTCTCCAGATTAAGGTGAATTTCCCGTAGAAATCCTCTGATCCAAGACAAAACACAAATTCCCAATGAATCGGGTGTTGCTTCTATTCTGGAATAACTACCACCATGCTTCCACTGAGCAACTCTGATTTGAGAATGCTGTTTATGAACATAGGTACAAACTTGATCAACTTGTACCGAAAACATTGTTCATCAAATTCCATAAAATCTTAGTAACCTATCTGATTCGGTCAAAAATACCACAGCAAAAATTCAACCAGAAAACTAGGTCCGATCAATCCTGCCAACTTAAACTGATCTCTCTCTCAAAGAGTCCTCCCACTATGCTGAATCACCAGTAAATCTCCAAAAACCAAGTCGAAACAGAACTCAATCTCCTGATGCGGATGCAAAACTTAACTCCTTCGAAGATATCCAGAAAATATCAAACCACTTCGATAACTCAAACATCTTTTAGAGATGCTTCAATCCAAACAAAGGTTATTCAGAAAACTTCCGGATCACCGCAAGTCACTTCTGCGATTCTATTTAGTTCAAATTCGAAGAAATCGTTCTTTCTTAAATAATCAGAACAGCCAAAGCCTTCAAATCAATAGGGAACTAGTGGTCCACCTTCGACCACAAACATCGCACCCAGATGAGCTTCCAGATGAAATGGACAAGCTTCACCATCTGCCCGGCCTACTGACAAAAGAATCACGGAGACTTTAGAACCATCGAAGAAACAGGCCACTCACTACTGCTACTGCTGCTAAAAACTTCCTTACCCAAAAGCTGATTAAACCTCAAAGCTACACCAGCCACTTCCACAATAGAGCCTTCAAAAGAAAGATATTCCTCAGGAAACTCAATCTCAAACCAAGAACAAAACACTCTGCCAAACTGAGTCTCAAAGTCAAATACAGACAGAACTCCTTCCTAAGGTTGCCAAAATAACATTGCTGGCTTCAGTACTCCAAACTGATCCAGACTCAAGAAAATCCACTCACACGAGTGAAATCAAGCTTAAAACCCAAAAATACACTCCGAATCTTGAAAAGATTTTCCTTCAAAGATCAGTGAAATCCTTCACCCCAAACTGCCAAACTACTCAAGATGCCCAATACTGCCCTAGCAGATCACTTCCAACCTCAAACACTCGGACTCCAACCATTGGTAGTTGTGTTACACACACCACTACACTATCTAACTTTATTACTTATATTGGAAAACCTGAACAGGCAACCCAACAAATATGTAGAATTAAATATATATATATATATATATATATATATATATATATATATATATATATATATATATATATATATATTCAAAATTACAAATACGCTCTCTTAAGAAGGACACCACTCTAGAGCATAGGTATTCGCTCAACCTAATGCTCTGATACCACAATGTAACGACCCGCCTTTCATTCCATAGAAAGACGCATCATTAAGAAGAAAGAAAGGGATAGAAAAGAGAAAAGAAAGAAAAGAAAGAAACAGACAACATCAGAATCTCACAGCGGAACGAATAAACTATATTTTATCTCACAAAAACTTTACATAGTATCATATACATCAGAGTTTTACGGCCAATACAACACAAACTAGACAGTTACAAACATCTGTCTAGCAATTACAATTCAAGTATATCAGAGAAAGCGGATACAACTCAAACACAGCGGAACCACTATATATATCTACACACTGAAGCCTCCTGCTCCATTATCTCCTCCAGAACTCATCAAAGCAATCCTGAATCACTTGACTACTCATACATAATATTAGTACCCAAGAGTTTAATAAAACAGAAAATAAACACTTGGGTCAGACAGGGGTCTGGTGTGAGTAAACGGGTTTAAAAGTTGCTTAATTTTATAAAATCCTTTTAAAACAAAAGGTATCACGTAAGACTTCCCACACATAAACATGGAAAAGTTTTTACCTTACGCTAACCAAAACATTTGATAGGAAATCCAGTGATTTTATAATAGTGTCTACGGTTTTCAAAATAAAATACAGAAATAGCTGGAATGCTTACATCTCACATTCCAACATATTTGGGCACAATCAAAACCGTACAGGCACTTATTGGATTTTGGATTCCATCAATGGCAGGGCTACTAGGGTACCGCACGTCACAGTACGTGGCCTAGATCACCGTACCGAGGAGTACGCCTGCTCCCCTGCAACACAAGGCCGGAACCATTCCTTACTGAACAGTTCCGAACCAGACCACCTCGACGGTTGGAGCTCACAACCGTCCACACAGCTGAAATAAAAGGGACCTCTAGACAAGGGTAAATCACACTCTCCAATGAAGGCTACCCACGAAGCCTTGTCGCACCTCCCCTGTTTTAGCCATCCCCGGTTGATGAGGCTTGAGGCTACGATTACCTTTAAAGAACACATCTATCTTAGAATGCTCATCGTCCACCTGACGATGTTCTGAAAGCATTCAATCCATACAAGTTCATTCCAGGTTCGAACGAAACCGAAGGCATTATCTCGTTACGCTCATTTTGGAATCACACTCAGAGTTAACGACGATAACCGTTGCACTCTAAACCACCATCTCGAACCTATAAGTAATTATACTCAACAAATTACAATTGATTACCTTCATTTAATTAATCTAATTAATTTATCAAAATTAACCACATTGATGAACTATTCAATTATCCTTAGATAATTATGTTATTTAATTAACAATATTTCCATTAATTACTTACTTAAGTGAATTATCTTAGATTAATTATTCACTAATCATGTCTAATTATAAATTAATTCAAGTCATTATTTAAAATAAAATAAATAAGTAAATTCTTAATTATTTCCAAAATAATTCATTTACTTATTAATAACTTAATTAATATTCAAAAGTATTTAAATAATACCTTTCTAAAATTTAATTCAACTTTTATTTAAAAATTTAAGATTCCAAATGTTTAACTATTTAACATTATCCAAATTTTAAATAAATTTGTAAACCTAAAGGTAAATAACTATCATTATTATATATGAAAAGTTTAAAAATCTAGATTACTTAATTTTTCTAAAGAAATCAAGCTTTTGAAAGTAGATAGATTATTTTAACTTTTCAATTTAAAGTTAAACATTCCATAATTTTATTTCAATATTTAAAGGGAAGAATTCTTTTAAATTTAAACCTTTACTTGAAATCAAATTTAATTTAAATCTACTTTTAAAACATTGAATCTGTTCAATATTTAAAAAAAATTCAAAACTGTTTTGAATTCAAACTGGTTTCAAAGTAAAACTGAAATCATACTTAAACTTGATTTCAAAACTAAATTCAAATCTTGCTTAAAATTTAAAATTTTTATTTTTAAAACTTTGAATTCAAAAGTACTCTTGAATCCAATTCAAACTTACACCTGAATTTAAAGACTGTTTTAAAAATTGAATTCCTTTCAAAATTTTAAAAAAACAAAACTGTTTTAAATAAAAATTGCATTCAAAGAAACCCGAAACTTATATTTACACTTGATTTCAAATTTGAATTTAAACATTACTTTAAATTTAAATTCTTTATTTTTAAACTTTTGAATTCATAAGCTCACTTGAATTTAATTCAAACCTACACTTGAACTTAAATCCTTGCTTTAAAAATTGAATTTTCTCAGATTTTTAAAAAAAACAACACTGCTCAGGTTTACAACCTGTACAACAAAACCCGAGACCACAATCAAAACACTTCGAGCTAAAACCCTTCCATCTTCGAGTCACAACACAAACAGCACGAGAGCATCCTCGAGTCACCAAAACCCTGCACACCTAGAGTTCAACAGAGTCAACTATCCACTGTGCATATGCACCAGTGCTCCGACGGCTTCCAGCTGCCTTCACCAACCTCTCCAAGACGCCGTCCATCCCTCAACTTTATAACGACCATCAACAAACCCTCTATAGCTTGAACTTAGAATCAAGCAGCAAAAAAAAGAATCAAGCAACCTGAAAAAGTTTCAACAAAATCATGCCAAACCTGTCAACCCTCACGACAATCCACTCCGACCATCTTATGATCTCCAACTACGGCCATTCCTCCATCTATACCCTCTCTGCCAAACTCCAAAGCCTCAGACCACTCGAATCACCACAGAGTTCAAGAAGTTACAAAACTTCATCACTTTAAAACTAGGTTTCAAACCTGAAAAACCCCTCTTTCCATCGCCACCACTCTCTAACCAACTTCTTCTTAATTTTTCTCCGCTCTCCAGTCAAACTTACGCCTCCAGGAAGAATTCCAGTTTCAAAAATTCTTTTGACAAACAAAAATACCCAAAATTCCCAATTCTACACAATCCCTAAATGCTAACTCCACAGATGGTTTAAAAATGTGATACTTGTTTTAATATTCATGTTTTTAAACATGCATTCTAGTTTTAAACTTGATTGAATAATTAAAGATGTTTGATAATCTTGCTTTTGAAAATATTGTCTGTTATTATTGATTTTTAGAAGTAACAGATTTTATTTATCTAAATTAAAATTTAACAAACCTAAATCTATGCTAACAAACAAAATTTGTTTACATAATAATATCTAACTAAGATTCAAACATATGGAAATGGTTTTGTATTTAAATCCCAGTTAAGAACAGTAGCAAGTCTGCAGAAAATTTGCATCACACTTTTCTACGTATTCAAGAATGTATGCAGGCATAATCACACAACAATCAACAAATATACCCAATCCTATCAGATCTCATGCACAGATAAACTTTAAAACAACATATAAATTTGAGGTTACTCACTAAAAAGAAAAAAATAGAGCAGTTTTTAATTACCACTATTTTAATTTTCTTATTTGAAAGGCATTTTGAACTAAACTTTAAGTTCTACAAATCTTGTTAGCTTGGTTTTTAAAAGAAAAAACTGTTATTAAACAGTGATTTACTCACCTTTTGATAGAAGAGTAGAGAACAATCCAGATGCAAGTTTCGCATTCCTGAAGCCTGATTTGCATTGAATCTGCTTGCTCCTTATGAATTACTTTGTTGATGTTGAATTGGAGATTGCTTGCTAGTTGAAGTTGATTATAACATGTTGTTTGCAGGTTTTTGAAACTGCATGCTTCCCATTCTTCTTTGCTTGCATTGATCTTTACAGGTTGCAGATTGAATTTGCTTGCAGATTAATCAGAATTTGCAAATGGGTTTTCTTTTGCAGGTTTTAAAATTTTTGTTTGCAGATCTTTGAGTAAATTTGTATTTCAGCTTCTTAAATCTAATTTTAGATTCCCCATTGAAGATTAAGGGTTTGAAATAAAAGGATTTGTTAAGTTCTTATTTAAAATAATCAATTTCAATAATGTTTTAGTATTGCCACTTGTTACTTAAGTATGAAGAATAATTACAATTGTCCACTTTAAAATATGAATGCTTAACACATGTATGATTTTAATATAAAGATAAATTTCTTTGTTTACAAATGTTTTAATTTAAGATAAAATCATTTCTAATTTAATTTAAGATGTTTTATATGTTTCGTTTATATTTAGTCTTTATATGATTAAAAATGAATTACCTTTACACATTTTAATGTCTACTTGAAAATTTAAAATAATATTTTTAAAACTAATTTTCAAAAACCAAATTTTTTAAAAAGAATAGAATGTTGAATTATATTTTATTCCAAAGTTTTCAAACCAAAATATTATACTATAATATAAACAAACTAAGTTTATTTCAAAACAATTTTAAGATAAAAAAGAAAATAAACTTTTATTATAAAATACAGTTTTTAACTATTATATATTTATAACAAAATATTTACTATAATTTCTTTTTTTGAAAATATAAGATAGATTTATAAATTGACTTATGAAAAGTTTCAATACTAATTTCAATTTAATTTAATCGATTTATAAATTATACACCTATATATATTATAAATTTGAAAATATCCTTTATTGGTTTAAATTTAAAATTAAAATCAAAACTCCTATTTACAATGTATACACATATATACATTATAAATAAAATATTTTTAATCAGCTTAGAAAGAAAATTTCATCATTTAAACATTTTTAACATTTTAAAACAAAAGGATTCTCATATTCAATTATTATCATTATAAATTTTGAAAAGAATATCATTTATCCAAACTAAATAATTATAAATTTTCAAAAGAAAATTATGTTTAAATTAGATTATTAAATCAATATTTCACATTTTAAAATAATTATAAATGTAATTATTAAATAAATATTGCCCTAATTTCCGGGACATCACATTCCTCCCCTCTTAAAAGAATTTCGTCATCGAAATTTAAAAGCAAAGGTAATTTAATAATCTCATTAATGATTTTATTTAAACACAAGCATCTATCAAACACATTCTAACAACCAATTCAATCAAACAAATCTAATTATCTAGACAAATTCTAGATAAAATTTTATCGAGTTTCCCCAAGTATATATATATATATATATATATGTGTGTGTGTGTGTGTGTGTGTCTATATATACCGGGATACTCGCTCTAGAGAATCCAAACAATCAATACTAAGAAGCTCCAAAACTCCTATTCACTATATCTACAACATTAGACAAGATAACAGACTACAGACGAGTCTGACTCAACAACCGAAACTCCAGAACTGCTGGTTCCACCACCAGAGATAGATCATACACATATTCCCTCAGAGAAACGTGAAACTCATCGAATCCCAGTTATCAAAACTGGAAATCCAATCCTGTAGATCAATCACTGAACCCTTAAGAAAAAACAGAAAGATCCAATCTCTTATCCACAAATCTCTTCTGTCGATCCTGGGCTGCCTTCATCCTTCTAGATCAATCCAATCCACCACACAAACTCTACTGTAAATATCAGAAGGCTTCAGACAAACTACACTTATTCGAAAAATAGAACAGATGCACAAGACATCCAATTCTCCAGATTAAAGTGAATTTCCCGTTGAAATCCTCTGATCCAAGACAAAACACAAATTCCCAATGAATCGGGTGTTGCTTCTATTCTAGAATAACTGCCACCATGCTTCCACTGAGCAACTCTGATTTGAGAATACTATTGATGAACACAGGTACAAACTTGATCTGCTTATCTCGAAAACATTGTTCATCAAATTCCATAAAATCTTAGTGACCTATCTGATTCGGTCAAAAATACCACAGCAAAAATTCAACAAGAAATCTAGGTCCGATCAATCCTGCCAACTTTAATTGATCCCTCTCTCAAAGAGTCCTCCCACTATGCTGAATCATCGCTAAATCTCCAAAACTAAGTCGAAAAAGAACTCAATCTCCTGATGCGGATGCAAAACTCAACTCCTTCGAAGATATCCAGAAAATATCAAACCACTTCGATAACTCAAACAACTTTTCGAGATGCTTCAATGCAAACAAAGGTTATTCAGAAAACTTCCGGATCATCGCAAGTCACTTTTGCGATTCTATTCAGTTCAGATTCCAAGAAATCGTTCTTTCTTCAATAATCAGAACAGCCAAAGCCTTCAAATCAAAAGGGGAACTAGTGGTCCACCTTCGACCACAAACATCGCACCCAGGTGAGCTTCTAGAAGAAATGGACAAGCTTCACCATCTGCCCGGCCTGCAGACAAAAGAATCATAGAGACTTCAGAACCATCGAAGAAACATGCCACTCACTACTGCTACTGCTGCCAAAAACTTCCTTACCCAAAAGCTGATTAAACCTCAAAGCTACACCAGCCACTTCCATAATAGAGCCTTCAGAAGACAGATATTCCTCAGGAAACTCAATCTCAAACCAAGAACAAAACACTCTGCCAAACTGAGTCTCAAACTCAAATACAGACAGAACTCCTTCCTAAGGTTGCCAAAATACCATTGCTGGCTTCAGTACTCCAAACTGATCCAGACTCAAGAAAATCCACTCACACGAGTGAAATCAAGCTTAAAACCCAAAGATACACTCTGAATCATGAAAAGATTTTCCTTCAAAGATCAGTGAAATCCTTCACACCAAACTGCCAAACTACTCAAGATGCCCAATACTACGCTAGCAGATCACTTCCAACCTCAAACACTCGGACTCCAACCATTGGTAGTTGTGTTACTCACACCACTACCCTATCTAACTTTATTACTTATATTGGAGAACCTGAACTGGAAACCCGACAGATAGGTAGAATTAAATATATATATATATATATATATATATATATTCAAAATTACAAATACGCTCTCTCAAGAAGGACACCACTCTAGAGCATAGGTATTCGCTCAACCTAATGCTCTGATACCACAATGTAACGACCCGCCTTTCATTCCATGGAAAGACCCATCATTAAGAAAAAAGAAAGGGATAAAAAAGAGAAAAGAAAGAAAAGAAAGAAACAGACAATATCAGAATCTCATAGCGGAACGAATAAACTATACTATTTCTCATAAAAACTTTACATAGTATCATATACATCAGAGTTTTATACAACACAAACTAGACAGTTATAAACAGCTGTCTAGCAATTACAATTCAAGTATATCAGACAAAGCGGATACATCACAAACACAGCGGAACCACTATATATATCTACACGTTGAAGCCTCTTGCTCCATTATCTCCTCCAGAACTCGTCAAAGCAATCCTGAATCACTTGACTACTCATACATAATATGAGTACCCAAGAGTTTAATAAAACAGAAAATAAACACTCGGGTCAGACAGGGGTCTGGTGTGAGTAAATGGGTTTAAAAGTTGCTTAACTTTATAAAATCCTTTGAAAACACAAGGTATCACGTAAGACTTCCCACACATAAACATGGAAATGTTTTTACCTTACACTAACCAAAACATTTGATAGGAAATCCAGTGATATTATAATAGTGTCTAGGGTTTTCAAACTAAAATACAGAAATAGCTGGAATACTTACATCTCACGTTCCAACATAGTTGGGCACAATCAAAACTATATGGGCACTTATTGGATTTTGGATTCCATTAATGGCAGGGCTACTGGGGTACCACCCGTTACAGTACATGGCCTAGATCACCGTGCCGAGGAGTACGCCCGCTCCCCTGCAACACAAGGCCGGAACCATTCCTTACTGAATAGTTCCGAACAAGACCACCCCGACGGTTGGAGCTCACAACCGTCCACACAGCAGAAATAAAAGGGACCTCTAGACAAGGGGTAAATCTCACTCTCCAGTGGGGCTACCAACGAAGCCTTGCTGCACCTCCCCTGTTTTAGCCATTCCCGGTTGATGAGGCTTGAGGCTACGAATACCTTTAGAGAACACATCTATCTTAGAATGCTCATCGTCCACCTGATGATGTTCTGAAAGCATTCAATCCATAAAAGTTCGTTCCAGGTTCGAACGAAACCGAAGGCATTATCTCGTTACACTCATTTGGGAATCACCCTCAGAGTTAATGACGATAACCCTTGCACTCTAAATCACCATCTCGAACCTATAAGTACTATTCCATCAAACTCATTACGGAATCACCCACAGAGTTATAATGACGTATAGTTCTTACACCTCGAGTCTTCACTTGCTCCACTTGGATTAACGACCTAACGTTTAAATTGGAATCGATGTGGTTTTCGGATATCCAAATATGGAAACCCGATCCCGGTCTCACCGAAACCAAACGCCATTTTAATGTCCAAGTTGTACTTAAAAGTTTTATCCAATTGACTCATTTCATTAGCATCTATTTCACGCAGATAGATAAACTACATACCACAATAGATAATCACTTTCTCATCATAAATAGATAATCTCTATCATCATCACAAACAGATAATCATCACACTCAGATAATCCATCACAAACCATCATACTTTAACTAAACATCCATATACTATAGATACTACTCATCTCATTTCTGAGATCACAATCATCCAATCAATAACATCCATAAGCAATGATTTATTAACCATCAATTATAATTAATTTAAAATGAATTAAATTAATTACTTCTATCTCTAATTAATTTAAAATAAATTAAATTAATTATTCATCTATAAATCCTGCTTAATATCCATTAACTAATTAACCCAGTTAATTAATCATTCATTAAGTATTTAACTTGATTAAGCATCTTCGATTAACCACCCTCTAATTACCATATGTAATTAGTCTTTAATTAATTTTATAGAATTAATTAAAATTAATCATAAGTAATTAACATTCAATTACTTAATTTATTAATTAACTATAATTAATTATATTTATCCTTATTTAATTACAATTAATTAATCACTTAATTAATTGATTATCACTTAATTAAACAATTCTTAATTACAGCATTAATTATATTAATTAATGATCTCTAATTAATATTTAAATTAATTGCTTTGTTCAATTTTAATTACATTTAGTAATTAATCTAATATTAAAATACAATTTTTAATCACCTTGATTAATATTTAAATCCAGTAATTGACTACCCTTAATTACTTATTAATAAATTAATTATCCAATAATTAATTATCTTTATTAATTAATCTTTGATTAATTACAAAAGTAATTTATCCAAATTACTTATTAAAATAAAACATCTCTCCATAATTATAATTCAACAATTTTTACTTCTCTAAGTAATCCTTCTCCATAAATTACATTAAGTAATTATTATCGTCAAATTATTAAATTATTTCTTAAATTAATTAAGCTAAATTAATTAATTTAACAAAACACATTATCAGAATTAATTACAATAAGTAATTAATCCCTTAATTAATTTTATAAAGTAATTATACTCAACAAATTACAATTGATTACCTTCAATTAATTAATCTAATTAATTTATCAAAATTAACCACATTGATGAACTATTCAATTATCCTTAGATAATTGTCTTATTTAATTAACAATATTTCCATTATTTACTTACTTAAGTGAATTATCTTAGATTAATTATTCATTAATCATTTCTAATTATAAATTAATTCAAGTTATTATTTAAAATCAAATAGATAAGTAAATTCTTAATTATGTCCAAAATAATTCATTTACTTATTAAAAAGTTAATTAATATTCAAAATGTGTTTAAATAATACTTTCCTAAAATTTAATTCAACTTTTATTTGCAAATTTAAGATTCCAAATGTTTAACTATTTAACATTATCCAAATTTTAAATAAATTTGTAAACCTAAAGGTAAAGAACTATCATTATTGGATAAGAAAGGTTTAAAAATCTAGATTACTTAATTTTTCTAAAGAAATCAAGCTTTTGAAAATAGATAGATTATTTTAACTTTTCAATTTAAAGTTAAACATTCCATAATTTTATTTCAATACTTAAAGGGAAGAATTCTTTTAAATTTAAACATTTATTTGAAATCAAATTTATTTGAAATCTACTTTTAAACATTGAATCTGTCCAATATTTAAAAAAAAAAATCAAAACTGTTTTGAATTCAAACTGGTTTCAAAGTAAAACTGAAATCATACTTAAACTTGATTTCAAAACTAAATTTAAATCTTGCTTAAAATTTAAAATTTTCATTTCTAAAACTTTGAATTCAAAAGTACTCTTGAATCCAATTCAAACTTACACCTGAATTTAAAGACTGTTTTAAAAATTGAATTCTTTAAAAAATTTAAAAAAACAAAACTGTTTTATATAAAATCAGGATTCAATGAAACGTGAAACTTATATTTACACTTGATTTGAAATTTGAATTTAAACCATACTTTAAATTTAAATTCTTTATTTTTAAACTTTTGAATTCATAAGCTCACTTGAATTTAATTCAAACCTACACTTGAACTTAAATCCTTGCTTTAAAATTTAATTTCCTCAGATTTTAAAAAAAAACACAACACTGCTCAGGTTTACAACCCGTACAACAAAACCCGAGACCACAATCAAAATACTTCGGGCTAAAACCCTTCCATCTTCAAGTCACAACACAAACAACACGAGAGCATCTTCGAGTCACTAAAACCCTACACACCCAGAGTTCACCAGATTCAACTACCCCTGTGCATATGCACCAGTGCTCCGACGGCTTCCAGCTACGTTCACCAACCTCTCCAAGACATCGTCCATCCATCGACTTCATGATGCAGCTCAGAACAGAGAAGGAACGCAACCAAAAATTCTACCAGAGATGAGTCGTACACGACTCATGGAGAGGTTAAGTCGTTCACGACTTAGGAGGGTAGGATTAAGTCGTTTCCGACTTAATAGATCACGGGATAACAAGTCTCGAGTTAACAACACTTTAAACCGTATAAAGGAAACAGATTTGAGTCGTATACGAGATAATGACGAGGGCTTGAGTCGTTTGCGACTTAACCAAGCTTAGGAGAAGATGTTCCGACCTAATGATACTTTCATAAGTCGTCTACGACTTACCATGAAGCAAGGGAAAGCTCCATCTATTGAAGGCCTTGAGTCGGAGGAAGTTAAGGCGGCAAGGAGTTGAGTCGGCTGAGTCGCATTGTATGTTGAGTCGTATTCTGTTAAGTCGTGTGATTTAAGTCGCTACCGACTTAAGGGGAGTTGTATGAAGGTCGCTTGTGTTAAGTCGGATATGTGTGAGTCGTGTCAACTGTGTTGTGTAGTTAAGTCGGTAACGACTTATGATGAGTCGGTCGTGTTTGAGTCGCTTGCGTTGAGTCGGTGCCGACCTATGAGTTGTACAGCGTTGTGTTGTATTGTTGAGTCGAGAGCCTTAAGTCGTGAGTCGTGGGGGATGAGTCGTGTACGACTTAAGGCTGGGTTGTAACTCCTATAAATACGCGTGTGTTGTACATTTTTGTGGTTGTTGATTTTTTGAATAAAATTCTCTTTTGTTAGCTTTGTGCTTTCATACCAATTTGATGCAGCACGATCTACAATTTCCCAAGAGATAAGTCGGTCACGAGTTAACATGCTTCTAGGTCGTGTGGGGGAAGCTGTGGAGTTGGGTAACTCGGAGATTTTAAGTCGTTACCGACTTAAGGGACATAGGTTACGAGCAAAGGAGGAGGCCCTAAGTCGTTTCCGGGATAACAAAAGTAGAGTAAAATGGACTTCGGTGTTGAGTCGTCTCCGACTTGGTTTGAGTCGTCTACGACTCAGTATAAAGCGTCCACGACTCAACAAGACATGGGAAGAAACGACACGAGTCACTGAGCAGGAACTTGAGGCGGCCTTGAGTCGAGACCGACCTAAGGGAGCATGTGTGGGAAAGGTGCGAGTTAATGAAGAAGGCATGAGTCGGGACCGAGCTAACAGGCTACGACCTAAGATGAGTCGGCAAGGAGATAAGCAGTATATTTTTGAGTCGTGTACTGTTGTATGTTAGGTCGTTACCGACCTATGGTTTGTGTTGGGTGCTAAGGCGCAAATCCTTGAGTCGTTATACGTTGAGTCGGTAATGTATTGAACCGGGTGAGTTGTTATATGTAGGTCTTACTGTTAAGTCGGTCATGTTGAGTCGTTTACTTTGTATTCCGTTGTAAGGGGTTGGAGTTGCGTGTGTTGAGTCGGTAACGACTTATGGTGAGTCGGCCGAGATAAGTCGTACATGGTGAGTCGGTGCCGACCTAGGAGTTGAGTGTTGTAGGTTGTGTTGAGTTGTAATGCCTATAAATAGCGGGTGTGTTGTAAATTTTTGGGTTGTTGATTTTGGAATAAAATTCTCTTTTGTTAGCTTTGTGCTTTCATACCAATTGGTAGTTGAGTGTGATCTCCTATCTCCACTACGTCATTCGAGTGCGCTCGAATCCACGTTTGTTGAAGCCGATTCACGGAATCTAGTGCGCTAGATCAACGTGCGAAGAATCGTAGATCTTTGAACACGGTATAGTGCGCTATCAACGTGTTTGAGATAGCTAGAGTTCGGTATCTTTGGATCAACGAACTTGGGCATTTTGGTATCTTCAACTCACCGATTGCTACATTTCATCGATTGAAGTTTGGTTTGATTAATCCGCTGCGTCAGTTTTTGGTATCAGAGCCATACTTAGCCAATCATAGCTAAGTTTGATTCTTGGAGCCAAGTTTTTGAAGTTTTTGAAGTTTATGAAGTTTGAAGTTGTTCATTGTGTTCATATTGAAGTTGCATCAAGTTTGGAGAGTTTGATCCATTTCATTTTGGATCGAGGAGTTGGATTTTGTTTGGATTTTGAATTGGTGATTTGCGCGCCAAGATTTGAATTGAGGAGCCGTGCCGACTTAACCATAAGTCGTTGCACATTGAGCCGAATCAAGTCATAGCCGAGACATTGTTGGGCCGTGATTTGTTGAAGTCTTGTGATTGAATTGTTGAAGTTTGTGAAGTTTTTCAATCATGCCACCAAGGAGAGCCAATCGTCATCAAAACATTGAAGCACTATATCGAAGAGAAGAGGCCGATCAAATGGAGCAACGTATGCACGAGAAGATTGATGAAGGCATTGGTAGGTTGGAGAAGCTTATGATCGATATGAATCAAAGTAGGAGAAGAAATTCACCTGAATCCATCCGTGGAGGAAGTAGAATTTCACAACATTCGGATCGAGAAAGGAGAGGAAGTCAAGATCGTCAAAGTGTTGATAATCGAAGTAGGAGGAATGATGATGATCGTGATCGAAGAGATATGGGTAGTAGGAGTAGTGGTAGAGATGTTGGAGGACGAGAACGACAACGTTATGCATCAGACTTTGATGAGGAGTTTGATGGTGATCGAGGAAGTGTTCATTATCGAGATAGAGATCAAACCCAACGTCGGTATCGTGATGTAGTAGATGATCATAGATGGGAGTCGGGTATGAAAATGGAGATTCCGGAGTTTAAAGGCGGGATGGTTGCTGAGGAGTTCTTAGATTGGTTGTCTAATGTGGAGGAAATCTTTGATTTCAAGGAGGTGCCGGAGAATCGAAGGGTGAAGTTGGTTGCTACTAGGTTGAGGGGGAGAGCTTTGGCGTGGTGGCAGCAAACTAAACTTACTCGAGAACGAATGGGGAAGTCAAAGATAGAATCTTGGGAGAAAATGAAAAAGTTGATGAGATCTACATTTTTGCCTTATAACTACCAATCACTTATGTACCAGAGGTTGCAGAATCTGAGGCAAGGGACAAAATCTGTTAGTGATTATGCTGATGAATTTTACCAACTCATCGCCAGGAATGATATCATGGAAACAGAAGAACAGCTAACTGCTAGATTCATTGGGGGCTTGAGAATGCAGATCCAAGATATGGTTAATATGTTTGATCCTAGATCAGTAGCAGAGGCACATCAGAAAGCGTTAGCTTGGGAGAAACAAGGAAGGCGTGGAGGAGGTGTGTTTACTAATTCTAATAATCCGGTGAAGGGGGCCAGTGGTAGTTCTAATGTTCCTAAATCTATTACGAAGCCAGTGGTGAAGGAGGTTGAGAAGGCGAAGGCTAGTACTGTTTTCAAATGTTATAATTGTCAGGAGTTGGGGCATAAAAGCAATGAGTGTCCGAAGCCAAAGAAGAGAACCATGGTTGCAGAGGTTGAGGCAGATGATGGTGAGGAGGCAGAGTATTCAAATGTACCTTATGTTGAGGAGGAAGAAAAAGTGTCGGGTGATGAAGGTTGTAATCTTATGATGAGGAGAAGTTGTTTGACACCTAAGCAAGAGGAGGATTGTAGTTGGCTGAGAAGCAATATTTTCCAATCGACATGTACTATTCTGGGAAAGGTCTGCAAGTTTGTTATTGACGCGGGAAGTTGTGATAATATTATTTCTACAGAGGCAGTGAGAAAGTTGAATTTGAAGACCGAGAAGCATCCTAAACCGTACAAGCTAGCATGGTTAAGGAAAGGAGGTGAAGTGAAAGTGTGTCGAAGAGCTTGTGTGAATTTTTCAATCGGAAAGAAGTACAAAGATGAAATCTGGTGTGATGTCGTAGATATGGATGTTTGTCACTTATTGTTGGGCAGACCATGGCAGTTTGATAGAGCAGTTCAGCATGACGGTCGTGCCAACAGTTACAGTTTCATGTTCGAGGGTACTAAAATCACTTTAGTTCCTAAGAGACAGCAGCAGAAGGAGAGCAAGCTAGAGGAGATTGAAGAATTGAAAACTCTGTTGACTTTGAAGGAGTTTGTTAAAGAAGTGGAGGAAGAACCGGAAGTGTTTTTGTTGATTGGGAGAGAGAGTAGTGAAGAAGTTGAGATTCCCGAAGAAGCAAAGCCAGTTTTGGAAGAGTTTGAAGATGTCTTTCCAGAGGAGTTACCGAAGGAGTTACCACCACTTAGAGACATTCAACATCAGATTGATCTTGTTCCCGGAGCAGTGTTACCACACCGACCACATTACAGAATGAGTCCGAAGGAACATGAGGAGTTACGAAGGCAGGTGGAAGAATTACTTGAACAGGGTCGTATTCAGGAAAGTTTGAGTCCGTGTGCTGTACCTGCATTGTTAGTACCAAAGAAGGACGGAACTTGGAGAATGTGCACTGATAGTAGAGCTTTGAATAAGATCACTGTTCGTTACAGATTTCCTATGCCGAGGTTGGATGATTTGTTGGATCAGTTGAGTGGGGCAACTATATTCTCGAAAATTGATTTGAAGAGTGGTTATCATCAAATTCGTATCAGACCTGGAGACGAATGGAAGACAGCTTTCAAAACTAGAGAGGGGTTGTACGAATGGTTGGTTATGCCATTTGGTTTGTCTAATGCACCTAGTACATTCATGCGGGTGATGAATCAAATTTTTAGACCACTCATTGGAAAGTTCGTCGTGGTTTATTTCGATGATATTTTGATTTATAGCAGGAGTACGGAGGAACATGTTCTACATCTGAGAGAAGTGTTGCTTATTCTTCGTGAAGAACAATTTTATGCTGCTACAAAGAAATGTGTGTTTATGACACCTACTGTTTTATTCCTGGGTTATGTTGTTTCAGGAGAAGGTATCCAAGTTGACCATAGCAAAGTTGAAGCAGTCAGGAATTGGCCACAGCCAAAGACAATTACAGAAGTGAGAAGTTTTCATGGGATAGCGTCATTCTACCGAAGATTCATTCCACACTTCAGTAGCGTGATGGCTCCAGTGACTGATTGCATGAAGGGTAAACAATTTGTGTGGTCAGAAGAAGCGGGGGTTGCCTTTGAGAAGATCAAGGAATTGTTGACGTCTGCACCAATTCTTGTTCTACCTAATTTTCAGTTGTTGTTTGAATTACACACTGATGCGTCGAAGGTTGGTATTGGAGGAGTTCTGAGTCAGAATGGGAAGCCAGTTGCATATTACAGTGAGAAATTGTCAGGGGCAAAGATGAGATACAGTACATATGACGTTGAATTTTATGCTGTTATACAGGCTGTCAAGCATTGGAGGCATTATTTGTTTCAGAAGGAATTTGTTCTTTACACAGATCATGAAGCTTTGAAACATTTACAGGGACAGGATAAAATTTCAGCGAGACATGCATCATGGATTTCTTATTTACAGCAGTTTACCTTTGTCGTTAAACACAAATCAGGGGTGACGAATCGAGTAGCTGATGCTTTGAGTAGGAGGAGTCATTTACTAACGACAATGAAGATTGAAGTGACGGGGTTTGAAATGTTGCCTGAGATGATTGAAGGAGATCCTTACTTTGTGAAATATGTTGAGAAAGTGAAGGATGGGAGCACCGATGAATTCATGTTGGTTGATGGTTTTCTATTTAAAGGAAATCGTTTATGTATCCCAGATTGTAGTTTGAGGATGAAAATTGTGAAGGAATTACATGAAGAAGGGCATGTGGGCCGTGATCGTACTTTACAGTTGATTTCACAGTCTTACTTTTGGCCGTCGATGAGAAAAGAGGTTGAAAGATTCGTGGAGCGATGTCATATTTGCCAGGTTTCAAAGGGAACAGCAACGAATGCAGGGTTGTATATGCCATTACCAGTACCATCTAAGCCATGGGTTGATATTAGCATGGATTTCGTTTTGGGTTTGCCAAGAACTCAAAGGGGAAATGATTCGATATTTGTTGTGGTGGACAGGTTTTCAAAGATGGCACATTTTGTTGCTTGCAAGAAGACAGCAGATGCAGTTCGAGTAGCACAGTTATTTTTCAAGGAGATTTGTCGACTTCATGGATTGCCAGAATCTATTGTTTCTGATCGAGATACTCGTTTTCTGAGTCACTTTTGGCTGAGTTTGTGGAAAATGGTGGGAACGAAGTTGAATTTCAGCAGTGCTTATCATCCGCAAACTGATGGGCAGACGGAAGTTGTTAACAGGTCATTGGGAAATTTGTTGCGTTGTCTTGTACAGGATAATTTGAGAAGTTGGGATATGAAGCTATGCCAGGCAGAATTTGCTCATAATCATGCAGTAAATCGTAGCACAGGATTCAGTCCGTTTCAGATTGTTTATTCAAATTTACCCAGGGGACCGTTGGATTTAGCAGTAGTACCACAGTCAAAGGGAACAGTTAAACGAGCTGTTGATTTTGTTGAAGAGCTGAATGAATGTCATAAAATCGTTCAGGAACGATTGGAGAAATCGAATAAGAAATATAAGAAGTTTGCAGATTTGAAACGTCGAAATGTTGAATTTAAGAAAGGTGATTTGGTTTATGCCGTATTGACAAAGGATCGTTTTCCGGTGGGTGCTTATAACAAGTTGAAAGCACGAAAAATGGGTCCAGTTGAAGTTTTGAAAAAAATCAATGAGAATGCTTATCGATTAAAGTTACCAGATGATGTTTATACTTCTGATGTCTTTAACGTCAAACATTTAATTCCGTATCATGGAGATGAGATTGTTGGGAAAGAAGTTGCAAATTCGAGGTCGAATTTTTCTCAACCAGGGGAGGATGATGCAGCACGATCTACAATTTCCCAAGAGATAAGTCGGTCACGAGTTAACATGCTTCTAGGTCGTGTGGGGGAAGCTGTGGAGTTGGGTAACTCGGAGATTTTAAGTCGTTACCGACTTAAGGGACATAGGTTACGAGCAAAGGAGGAGGCCCTAAGTCGTTTCCGGGATAACAAAAGTAGAGTAAAATGGACTTCGGTGTTGAGTCGTCTCCGACTTGGTTTGAGTCGTCTACGACTCAGTATAAAGCGTCCACGACTCAACAAGACATGGGAAGAAACGGCACGAGTCACTGAGCAGGAACTTGAGGCGGCCTTGAGTCGAGACCGACCTAAGGGAGCATGTGTGGGAAAGGTGCGAGTTAATGAAGAAGGCATGAGTCGGGACCGAGCTAACAGGCTACGACCTAAGATGAGTCGGCAAGGAGATAAGCAGTATATTTTTGAGTCGTGTACTGTTGTATGTTAGGTCGTTACCGACCTATGGTTTGTGTTGGGTGCTAAGGCGCAAATCCTTGAGTCGTTATACGTTGAGTCGGTAATGTATTGAACCGGGTGAGTTGTTATATGTAGGTCTTACTGTTAAGTCGGTCATGTTGAGTCGTTTACTTTGTATTCCGTTGTAAGGGGTTGGAGTTGCGTGTGTTGAGTCGGTAACGACTTATGGTGAGTCGGCCGAGATAAGTCGTACATGGTGAGTCGGTGCCGACCTAGGAGTTGAGTGTTGTAGGTTGTGTTGAGTTGTAATGCCTATAAATAGCGGGTGTGTTGTAAATTTTTGGGTTGTTGATTTTGGAATAAAATTCTCTTTTGTTAGCTTTGTGCTTTCATACCAATTGGTAGTTGAGTGTGATCTCCTATCTCCACTACGTCATTCGAGTGCGCTCGAATCCACGTTTGTTGAAGCCGATTCACGGAATCTAGTGCGCTAGATCAACGTGCGAAGAATCGTAGATCTTTGAACACGGTATAGTGCGCTATCAACGTGTTTGAGATAGCTAGAGTTCGGTATCTTTGGATCAACGAACTTGGGCATTTTGGTATCTTCAACTCACCGATTGCTACATTTCATCGATTGAAGTTTGGTTTGATTAATCCGCTGCGTCACAATTGGTAGTTGAGTGTAATCTCCTATCTCCTCTTTCGGTTAATCGAGTGCGCTCGATTCAACGATCGTAGAAGCCGATTCACGGAATCTAGTGCGCTAGATCAACGTGCGAAGAATCGTAGATCTTTGAACACGGTATAGTGCGCTATCAACGTGTTTGAGATAGCTGGAGTTCGGTATCTTTGGATCAACGAACTTGGGCATTTTGGTATCTTCAACTCACCGATTGCTACATTCCATCGATTGAAGTTTTGTTTGATTAATCCGCTGCGTCAGTTTTTTGGTATCGGAGCCATACTTAGCCAATCATAGCTAAGTTGATTCTTGGAGCCAAGTTTTTGAAGTTTGAAGTTGTTCATCGTGTTCATATTGAAGTTGCATCAAGTTTGGAGTGTTTGATCCATTTCATTTTGGATCGAGGAGTTGGATATTGTTTGGATTTTGTCTTGGAGTTTTGCGCGCCAAGATTTGAAGTGTGGAGCCGTGTAAAACCATTGCCGAGCTAAAGCCTTGAAGAGTTAAGTGTTGAGCCGTGACTTGTTCTTTTGTTGAAGCTTGAATTTTTGTGTTTGAATTGTTGAAGTTTGAGAAGTTTTTCAATCATGCCACCAAGGAGAGCTAATCGTCTTCAAAACGTTGAAGCTTTGTATCGTAGAGAAGAAGCCGAGCTTATGGAACAACGTATTAATGAAAAATTTGATGAAGGCATTGGAAAATTGGAGAAATTGATGAATGATTTGAATCAAAGGAGGAGATCACCAAACTCGAACCATGGAGGAAACCGAGTTTCGCCATCGGTTACGGAAGCGAGGAGGGTATCACCACATTCATGTAGAGATAGAAGAGAAACATCAATATCATCACGAAGAGATCATCATGACTATGCACATGAAGAGAGGAGAAGTCAACGTGAATTTGACAATGAAGCATATAGAGATGAAGAGAGACATAGTCAAAGAAGCATGCATGAGCGAAGGGATGATAATGGTCGAGATCGATGTAGACGTACTTTTGATTTTGTTGAAGAAGGTGATAGAGCTAGTATTCATTATCGAGATCGAGACCAAGTTCGAAATTCTAATCGGGATGTTGAAGATGATTGTCGATGGGAATCGGGTATGAAGATGAAAAATTCCGGAGTTTAAAGGCGGAATGATTGCAGAAGAATTTCTCGATTGGATTTCTAATGTTGAAGAGATCTTTGATTTCAAGGAGGTTCCTGAGCATAGAAGGGTGAAGTTGGTTGCTACTAGGTTGAGGGGGAGAGCTTTGGCGTGGTGGCAGCAAACTAAACTAACCAGGGAGAGAATGGGGAAGTCAAAGATAGAATCGTGGGATAAGATGAAGAAGTTGATGAGATCTACTTTCTTACCTTACAACTACCAATCACTTATGTACCAGAGGTTGCAGAATCTGAGGCAAGGGACAAAGTCTGTTAGTGATTATGCTGATGAATTTTACCAACTCATTGCCAGGAATGATATTATGGAAACGGAAGAACAGCTAACTGCTAGATTCATTGGGGGATTGAGAATGCAGATCCAGGATATGGTTAATATGTTTGATCCTAGATCAGTTGCAGAGGCACATCAGAAAGCGTTGGCTTGGGAGAAACAAGGAAGGCGTGGAGGTGGTGTGTTTACTAATTCCAATAATCAAGCAAGGGGTGTTGGTGGAAGTTCTAATGTTCCTAAACCTGTTTCAAAGCCAGTGGTGAAGGAGGCTGAGAAGGCGAAGGTTAGCAGTGGGTTCAAGTGTTATAATTGTCAGGAGTTGGGTCACAAAAGAAACGAATGTCCGAAGCCGAAGAAGAGAACCATGGTTGCAAAAGTTGAGGAGGATGATGGTGAGGAGGCAGAATGTTCAAATACACCTTATGTTGAGGAGGAAGAAGAATTGTTCGGAGATGAAGGTTGTAATCTTATGTTGAGGAGGTCATGTCTTACACCAAAGCAGGAGGAGGATTGTAGTTGGTTGAGAAGCAATATTTTTCAGTCGACGTGCACTATTCTGGGAAAGGTTTGCAAGTTCGTTATTGATGCGGGAAGTTGTGATAATATTATTTCTACAGAAGCAGTGAGGAAATTGAACTTGAAGACTGAGAAGCATCCTAAACCGTACAAGCTAGCATGGTTAAGGAAGGGTGGTGAAGTGAAAGTGTGTCGAAGAGCTTGTGTTAATTTTTCTATTGGGAAGAAGTACAAAGATGAAATTTGGTGTGATGTTGTAGACATGGACGTGTGTCATCTGTTGTTGGGCAGACCATGGCAGTTTGATAGAGCAGTTCAACATGACGGTCGTGCCAATAGTTACAGTTTCATGTTCGAGGGTACTAAAATCACTTTGGTTCCTAAGAAGCAACAACAAAAGGAGAGCAAGCTAGAAGAGATTGAGGAATTGAAAACTCTGTTGACTTTGAAGGAGTTTGTCAAGGAAGTCGAAGAAGAACCAGAAGTGTTTTTGTTGATTGGGAGAGAGAGTAGTGAAGAAGTTGAAATTCCAGAAGCAGCAAAGCCAATTTTGAAAGAATTCGAAGATGTCTTTCCAGAGGAGTTGCCTAAGGAGTTACCGCCACTTAGAGACATTCAACATCAAATTGATCTTGTTCCGGGAGCAGTGTTACCACATCGACCACATTACCGAATGAGTCCGAAGGAACATGAGGAGTTACGAAGGCAAGTGGAAGAGTTGTTGGAACAGGGACGAGTTCAGGAAAGTTTGAGTCCATGTGCTGTGCCAGCATTGTTAGTACCAAAGAAGGACGGAACTTGGAGGATGTGTACTGACAGTCGAGCTTTGAACAAGATTATTGTTCGTTATAGATTTCCTATGCCAAGGTTGGATGACTTACTGGATCAGTTGAGTGGGGCAACTATATTTTCGAAGATTGATTTGAAGAGTGGTTATCATCAAATTCGAATCAGACCTGGAGACGAATGGAAGACAGCTTTCAAGACGAGAGAGGGGTTGTACGAATGGTTGGTTATGCCATTTGGTTTGTCAAATGCACCTAGTACATTCATGCGGGTGATGAATCAAATCTTTAGACCATTCATTGGGATGTTCGTCGTGGTTTATTTCGATGATATTCTTATTTACAGCAGGAGTAAAGTTGAAGTAGTCAGGAATTGGCCGCAGCCAAAGACAATTACAGAAGTGAGAAGTTTTCATGGGCTAGCGTCATTCTACCGAAGATTCATTCCACACATCAGTAGCGTGATGGCTCCAGTGACTGATTGCATGAAGGGTAAACAATTTGTATGGTCAGAAGAAGCGGGGGTTGCCTTTGAGAAGATCAAGGAATTGTTGACGTCTGCACCAATTCTTGTTCTACCTAATTTTCAGTTATTATTTGAACTACATACTGATGCATCAAAGGTTGGGATTGGAGGAGTGTTGAGTCAGCAGGGAAGACCTATTGCATATTTCAGTGAAAAGTTATCAGGGGCAAAGATGAGATACAGTACATATGATGTTGAATTTTATGCTGTTGTACAAGCTGTTAAGCATTGGAGACATTATCTATTTCAGAAGGAATTTGTTCTTTACACTGATCATGAAGCTTTGAAGCATTTACAGGGGCAGGATAAGATTTCAGCAAGACATGCATCATGGATTGCTTATTTACAGCAGTTTACTTTTGTCGTTAAGCACAAATCAGGGGTGACAAATCGGGTAGCTGATGCTTTGAGTAGGAGGAGTCATTTATTAACGACAATGAAGGTTGAAGTGACGGGGTTTGAAATGTTGCCAGAGATGATTAATGAAGATCCTTACTTTGTGAAATATGTTGAGAAAGTGAAGGATGGGAGTACCGATGAATTTATGTTGGTTGATGGATTTCTGTTTAAGGGGAATCGTTTATGTATACCAGACTGTAGCTTGAGATTGAAAATTGTCAAGGAGTTACACGAGGAAGGGCATGTGGGCCGTGATCGTACTTTGCAGTTGATTTCACAGTCTTACTTTTGGCCATCGATGAGAAAAGAGGTTGAAAGATTCGTGGAGAGATGCCATATTTGCCAGGTGTCAAAGGGAACAGCAACGAATGCAGGGTTGTATATGCCATTACCAGTACCGTCTAAGCCATGGGCTGATATTAGCATGGATTTCGTTTTGGGTTTGCCTAGAACTCAAAGGGGAAATGATTCGATATTTGTTGTGGTGGACAGGTTTTCGAAGATGGCACATTTTGTTGCTTGCAAAAAGACAGCGGACGCAGTTCGAGTGGCGCAGTTATTTTTCAAGGAGATTTATCGAATTCATGGTTTACCAGAATCTATTGTTTCTGACAGGGATACTAGATTTTTGAGTCATTTTTGGCTTAGTTTGTGGAAGATGGTGGGAACGAAGTTGAATTTCAGTAGTGCGTATCATCCGCAGACAGATGGTCAAACCGAGGTTGTGAACAGATCATTGGGGAATTTATTACGATGTTTGGTGAAAGATAATCTGAAGAGTTGGGACATGAAGTTATGCCAAGCTGAATTTGCACATAATCATGCAGTGAATCGTAGCACAGGATTCAGTCCATTTCAGATTGTTTATTCAATTTTACCCAGGGGACCGTTAGATTTGGCAGTAGTACCACAGTCGAAGGGAACAGTTAAACGGGCTGTTGAATTTGTTGATGAGCTGACTGAATGTCATAAAATCGTTCAGGAACGATTGGAAAAGTCGAATGAGAAATATAAGAAGACTGCAGATTTGAAGCGACGAAATGTTGAATTTAACGAAGGCGATTTGGTGTATGCTGCGTTAACGAAGGATCGTTTTCCAGTGGGCACTTATAATAAGTTGAAAGCCAGGAAAATTGGACCTGTAGAAGTTGTGAAACGGATCAATGAGAATGCTTATAAGTTGAAGCTGCCGGAGGATGTATACACTTCTGACGTATTCAATGTTAAGCATCTTGTGCCATATTATGGAGATGGACAATCTGAGAGGGAAGAATTTACAAATTCGAGGACGAATTTTTCTCAACCAGGGGAGGATGATGCAACTCAGAACAGAGAAGGAACGCAACCAAAAATTCTACGAGAGATGAGTCGTACACGACTCATGGAGAGGTTAAGTCGTTCACGACTTAGGAGGGTAGGATTAAGTCGTTTCCGACTTAATAGATCACAGGATAACAAGTCTCGAGTTAACAACACTTTAAACCGTATAAAGGAAACAGATTTGAGTCGTATACGAGTTAATGACGAGGGCTTGAGTCGTTTGCGACTTAACCAAGCTCAGGAGAAGATGTTCCGACCTAATGATACTTTCATAAGTCGTCTACGACTTACCATGAAGCAAGGGAAAGCTCCATCTATTGAAGGCCTTGAGTCGGAGGAAGTTAAGGCGGCAAGGAGTTGAGTCGGCTGAGTCGCATTGTATGTTGAGTCGTATTCTGTTAAGTCGTGTGATTTAAGTCGCTACCGACTTAAGGAGAGTTGTATGATGGTCGCTTGTGTTAAGTCGGATATGTGTGAGTCGTGTCAACTGTGTTGTGTAGTTAAGTCGGTAACGACTTATGATGAGTCGGTCGTGTTTGAGTCGCTTGCGTTGAGTCGGTGCCGACCTATGAGTTGTACAGCGTTGTGTTGTATTGTTGAGTCGAGAGCCTTAAGTCGTGAGTCGTGGGGGATGAGTCGTGTACGACTTAAGGCTGGGTTGTAACTCCTATAAATACGCGTGTGTTGTACATTTTTGTGGTTGTTGATTTTTTGAATAAAATTCTCTTTTGTTAGCTTTGTGCTTTCATACCAATTGGTAGTTGAGTGTAATCTCCTATCTCCTCTTTCGGTTAATCGAGTGCGCTCGATTCAACGATCGTAGAAGCCGATTCACGGAATCTAGTGCGCTAGATCAACGTGCGAAGAATCATAGATCTTTGAACATGGTATAGTGCGCTATCAACGTGTTTGAGATAGCTAGAGTTCGGTATCTTTGGATCAACGAACTTGGGCATTTTGGTATCTTCAACTCACCGATTGCTACATTCCATCGATTGAAGTTTTGTTTGATTAATCCGCTGCGTCACTTCATAACGACCATCAACAAACCCTTTATAGCTTGAAATTAGAATCAAGCAGGAAAAAAAGAATCAAGCAACCTGAAAAAGCTTCACCAAAATCATGCCAAACCTGTCAACCCTCACGACAACCCACTCCGACCATCTTATGATCTCCAACTCCGGCCATTGCTCCATTTATACCCCCTCTGCCAAACACCAAAGCCTCAGACCACTCGAATCACCACAGAGTTCAAGAAGTTACAAAACTTCATCACTTTAAAACTAGGGTTCAAACCTGAAAAACCCCTCTTGCCATCGCCACCACTCTCTGACCAACTTCTTCTTAATTTTTCTCCACTCTCCAGTCAAACTTACACCTCCAGGAAGAATTCCAGTTTCAAAAATTCTTTTGACAAACAGAAATACCCAAAATTCCCAATTCTGCACAATCCCTAAATGCTAACTCCACAGATGGTTGAAAAATGTTATACTTGTTTTAATATTCATGTTTTTAAACATGCATTCAAGTTTTAAACTTGATTGAATAATTAAAGATGTTTGATAATCTTGCTTTTGAAAATTTTGTCTGTTATTATTGATTTTCAGAAGCAACAGTTTTATTTATCTAAATTAAAATTTTACAAACCTAAATCTATGCTAATAAACATAATTTATTTACATAATAATCTCTAACTAAGATTCAAACATATGGAAATGGTTTTGTATTTAAATCCTAGTTAAGAACAGTAGCAAGTCTGTAGAAAATTTGCATCACACTTATCTGCATATTCGAGAATGTATGCAGGCATAATCACACAACAGTCAACAAATATACCCAAACCTATCAGATCTCATGCACCTATAAGCTTTAAAACAACATATAAATTTGAGGTTACTCACTAAAAAGAAAAGAACAGAGCAGCTTTTAATTACCACTGTTTTAATTTTCTTATTTGAAAGTCATTTTTAATTAAACTTTAAGTTCTGCAAATCTTGGTAGCTTGGTTTTTAAAAGAAGAAACTGTTTTTAAACAGAGATTTACTCACCTATTGATAGAAGAGCAGAGAACAATCCAAATGCAAGTTTCACATTCCTGAAGCCTTATTTGCATTGAATCTGTTTGCTCCTTATGAATTACTTTGTTGATGTTGAATTTGAGATTGCTTGCTAGTTGAAGTTGATTATAACATGTTGTTTGCAGGTTTTTGAAACTGCATGCTTCCCGTTCTTCTTTGCTTGGATTGATCTTTACAGGTTGCAGATTGAATTTGTTTGCAGATTAATCAGAATTTGCAAATGGGTTTTCTTTTGCAGGTTTTAAAATTTTTGCTTGAAGATCTTTGAGTAAATTTGTATTTCAGTTTCTTAAATCTGATTTTAGATTCCCCATTGAAGATTAAGGGTTTGAAATAAAAGTATTTGCTAAGTTCTTATTTAAAATAATTAATTTCAATAATGTTTTAGCATTGCCACTTGTTACTTAAGTATGAAGAATAATTACAAGTGTCCACTTTAAAATACGAATGCTTAACACATGTATGATTTTAATATAAAGATAAATTTCTTTGTTTACAAATGTTTTAATTTAAGATAAAATCATTTCTAATTTAATTTAAGATGTTTTATATGTTTCATTTATATTTAGTCTTTATATGATTACAAATGAATTACCTTTACACATTTTAATGTTTACTTGAATAATTTAAAATAATATTTTTAAAACTAATTTTCAAAAAAGAAAAATTTTAAGAAGAAAAGAATGTTGAATTATATTTTATTCCAAAGTTTTCAAACCAAAATATTATACTCTAATATAAATAAGCTAAGTTTATTTCAAAACAATTTTAAGATAAAACAAAATAAACTTTTATTATAAAATACAATTTTTAACTATTATATATTTATAAAAAAATATTTACTAAAATTTCTTTTTTTGAAAATATAAGATAGATTTATAAATTGACTTTTGAAAAGTTTCAATACTAATTTCAATTTAATATAATCAATTCATAAATTATACACCTATATATATTATAAATTTGAAAATATCCTTTATTAGATTTAAATTTAAAATTAAAATCAAAACTCCTATTTACAATGTATAAACATATATACATTATAAATAAAATATTTTTAAATCAGCTTAGAAAGAAAATTTTATCATTTAAATATTTTTAACATTTTAAAACAATAGGATTCTCGTATTCAATTATTATTATTATAAATTTTGAAAAGAATATCATTTATCAAAAGTAAATAATTATAAATTTTCAAAAGAATATTATGTTTGAATTAGATTATTAAATCAATATTTCACATTTTAAAATAATTATAAATGAAATTATTAAATAAATATTGCCCAAATTTCCGGGACATCACAAGGGGCAAGTGTTAACACCTCTTTTATTCACGACTTAATGACCTAAGGGAATAAGCGACTTGACAACCTAAAGCACAAAGCGGCTCAACATGGCACGACCTAGCGACCTAAAGCACAAAGCGGCTCAACATTGCACGACCTAGCGACCTAACGCACAATGTGGCTCAACGGGTTAATGACCTAGCAACTCAGTAAAGGCTACGACCTAACGACTTAAGGAAAGAGCGACCTAATGAGTTAAGCAAAGAGCGACCTAACGACTTAGCAAGTTTCAGAGTAAAGCCGCATGCACACTACCTCTTCCACTATGTCGCTCACGACCTAAGCAAGCCGAGATAACTCTTATGCTACACATGCTAAGTCGTTCACAGCAAATATCTCATCCAGGATGGCTCCATTAAGTCGCTAACGACTTATGCTACCTCGGGATCACTCTTAGATCGCAACTTCCTAGGTCGGTCACGACCTATGACCTCACACGACCTAACTCCAAAACTCCCCTATAAATACTCCACCTACTCCACTTTGACGGGGGACCTTTTGGACTCTTTTCGAACGCCATGACTCTGTTGTTTTCACAACTTCTACAACACTTCAAACGCCAAAGACACTTCAAAGACCCTTGGAAAAGATCAAGTTCATTCAACATGAATTCAAGGAGCTTTTCTACATCAAATTTCTAACGATTTGCTTTAATGGTGTTGTAATTGAAGAATTATTGTGAAGCTTGTAATCAAATCAATAAGAGAAGAGATTAAGTGGACGTAGGCTTGACTTTGAGCCGAACCACTATAAAAATTGTTGTCTCTTTACTATTTTCTGCTTACTTTTAGTTCCCGTACCAACGGGTGGTGCTTTCGCTATATCACAACTCTCACTGCATACATTTTAACGTTAACGGAAGTTTTGACCTTGTATAAATATTTATACAATTCATTAATATACGAAACAAATCGAATAATAAATTTGTTATTGGATAAATTTAATTAACCGATGATTTTAATTTCAAAACTGAATTTTTTGTTAAAACTATCCTTCCTAAAATAAAATATAAATGCATAAGTATGCATTACAGTAAATTTATGTATATATTTTTCTGACTTAAATATACATATATTACTTAAATTTTTAATTTAAAAAAATATACCTAATTGCCTCAGATCCCTAACCTGACCTCTTAGCCGCGGCCTTCTCGAGCTCCGCACCATCGCGATATCCACGACTTCATTCATTAGCCTCTCCTTGGTTTCCTAAACACGCACGCGGTCACGTCCCCAATCCCTTAATTGTTAGACAGCAACTCCACCGCCCACCTTCGCCTTTGATTCGGCCATACCCAGATCGCACCCTGAAATTGTCACCGCGATTCATGCAACCCCCCCAAACGACGCGCCTCCTCCATCGTCACCACCATGAACGAACACTTCGTCTCCCTCTAACTCGTGAGCATCACTTCCTCATGCTTGAGTAACGGCGCCGCTCCCCTAGACGAATCGAATGTGGTTCGATTCAATGTCCTTGATTGTCGTGCCAATCATTGCGAAGTTTGATTTCGATTCTATTACTTCAATTTGCGATTTGATTTAATTCCACTGATTGAAATTGTTATTAAGTAAGGGAGATTGAAAAGAAAAGAAACGGTAGGGATTGGTGAAAGCAATTGCAGCCCTAACCACGTACTTGAATTCAGGAAGGAACGAGGAATCTCAGAATTGATTTGAAAAAAATTGAGTATTGAGGGAGAAAGGGATTTGTTTTGAACCAGCTTCTATTATTATATTTTTTTCTTCTGAAATTTTGAAACGAGATAGTCTTATTTTTATATTTTTAGACGCGTGTTAATAGATAAGACACGTGCTATCCAAAGGAACCACGTGTTCTAAGGTTATAAATGTATCAAAATTGAAAATATATATTTAATTCAAATTCAATTTCAAATCGTCTCAATTTACAAAACTCAGAACTCGATCTCCAATTGAGGCGTGCCGCTAGGCGTTTATAATGTTAAACCCCTATTCCGGACGCACTGGGAAAGGCTCTGGATACAAATTTGATCGCGTGATGAAGATAGCTTTTTGAATCAATTATAATATTGAATTTTCTATTTAAATTTAGCGCGTTTATCTATCGTACGATCACACGACAACTCCGAACGCTGCGAAAATTGAAACACAATAATAATACAATATTACGCATCCAACGGAACTGGTTTCGTCGAATTCCGAGACTGTGCCCCGGAAGACTATTTTTAAACATCAATTTAAACGATATAAATTCAAAACTGAACAATTCACTTTTAAATTCAATTCTGTAGTTTATATTATCATCAGTATTATCAACATGAATTTTCTAAGATATCAAATTATTTTTAGCAGGCTCAAAATTGAAGATTTAAAATTTTACCTAAATTTCTATAATTAAATTCAATAATTAAATTGCCAAATTCATCTTGATATTTGAAATTCAAGTTAAAATATCATTCAAATATCAAAATTCAATTAAATTTTCAAATTTCAATTGTCTAAAATTCAGAGTCGTCACATCCTTCTCCCCTTAAAAGAATTTCGTCCCGAAATTACTAGTTAGAAAGAATGATCCTTAACCCATTTGCTATCTTTCCAAAACGAAACAGTTTTATCAACCTTCCCAAAACAAATCTTTTTATCAAAGATTCATTATTACTTCAACTAACTTTCCAAACACTTTCATAGTTTTCAAACGACATTATTTATTTGACAATTCAAATTTAAATTTATATTCAAATTTTAAATTTTCAAACTTTTCTCAAATTTTTTTCTAACTCCCTAAATTTTCGAAAAATTTCGCCAGCGTCTCCTTTGCGCGGCTTGCTCGGTACGACTACAAAATGGCACCATAGGCCCTCAGATTCAAAAAGAAACAAAAGGCCAAGCGGCTAGACAAGTAGATCAACAAATTTCAAACTGAAATTCAAATACATACCTTTTTGTCGAGCAATTCAAAATTATCTTCGAAATCAAAATCCCAATTCCATTTCCCTTAATACACCTGTATATCCTGCTAGCCATAATATCCAATTACAACATTCAAATATCATTTTGCACATTTCATAAAAAAAATTCAATATATACTTCTTATACCATTTTTACTTTACTATTGAAGTTACATATCCATTTTCATTCAATCTTACATTTTCAATTTTCATTGAATTCAATTCAAAATATCAATTCATTTTGGATTCAATTTACCTTCTGAATATTGAATTTTATCAATTATCTTTCATTTAATTGTAACTGTAAATTTATTCAATCATTCACAATTTTATTTTCCATCTTAATATATTTTATTCCAATCATTTAGTCTATAAGACTTCTCAAATTCACATTTATTCAAATTAACCAAATCTTAATTTTCAATTTCATTTTTAATTCTACTTGATTTTTATTTTTCCTTCCAACTTATTTTGTTTCCACATCTACATTTATCTAACTTCTCTTTAAGTTAGATTTTATTTTAACAACTTTAAACTTTACAAGTTATCAAACTAATGATATCCCATAAATATTTTATATAACATTCCAGAATCTTTTCAACCTTTCAAAAATCATTTTTGAAAGCAATTCAAATTATACATTGAATTCAAAAATCCAAACCAGTTTGGCAAACAACTTTCATTTTAAAATAATTTGGCAACAATTCCTCCTTTGGAAACCCGAAAATGAACATCAATGATGCTGCAGTCATCACCGAAGTTATTTTCCAGCGACCAAAAAGAGTTTAGAGCTTTTTTCCCTTCAAAAACATTTTTCCAAACCTTTGAAAACCATTTCCAAACTTAAAAGGGATTTAATCTTCCAAATTTCAAATCCTATTTGTGTATGAATTTTATTTCTCAGCTTTAAGTTATGATTTCAATTTCTTATTCAACTTCAATGATAATAATTTAATATTATCACTTCTTAACAACCAAGCAACCATATGCTATAACAATTTACAAATATTTATTTCTTTTATATAAAAAATAGTTTTGGGCAAAATTATTTCATTTACCCTAATTTAAAACAATATCGTGCCGAATTGTTCTATATGAGTGTTTAGAGATTCCCATCGATAGAGTTGTACGGACTATACCAACCAGAATCCATATACCACTTAACAAACCAATCTTCACAATATAAAAAAATTTATATTCGCTAACAAATACGCGCTCATATCTATTATTACACTCAACACATTCTTGAGTACTACTGACTCTATCTCTAATGAGTAACACCCAACAGTGCCAAGGTTGTCGCTTAACCAAATTCTCTGATACCAAAATGTAACAACCGATTTTTCGACGCTCGAAAGTCGACATCGATATGTCCACTATATCAAATGTCGCACAGTCGAATGCCGGAAAATCGAACCGTTAGGGTTAAAGAAGAAGAAGATAGAAGAAAAACAGAAACAATAACAGAATCTCACATTTCGCAGCGGAACAATATATAATAGATAAATAAATAATCTTTAAATCAAAGACTCATCATTATTAATACAATATAATATCAGAGATTACAACGACATCATACATCACTAACAGTTATGTAACTTGACTATATAAAAACTGATTTACCCTAACCATATGCAACAAACTCTACATAGTAAAGAGATACGTCTTGCCATCCAGCTTCAACTCCTGATCTCCACAGCAACTCCTTTCTGACTTCGCTCCCGAATAACTGATAACCTGAATCTAGGCTGCCCGTGTGGAAAATTATGGGCACCCAGTGTTTAGAAAGGGAACAGTAAACTCCAGGTCAGTCATGGGACTTGTGTGAGATCTTAAAACAGTTATTCTTTTACAAAAGAAAACAAAAGAATTTAAAAGAAATCCGCAGTGCTTTTTGGAAAATGAAACTACCATAAGGCTTCCCGGCACACACACAATGTAATCGCACGCTTGGGGGAGATTTCCCCTTATGATAGCCAAACATGCTTAATATGCAAAATCTTTTTAATATTATCATTAGCGCGTAGTGCAGAAACATTTGCAAGTATAATACTAATATTAGCCAGCATACGTACCATTATAGTACGCCTACTGTATCTACCATATTTGATGGCAGGTTATAGAACTAAAACCATACAAGGCGCGTATTGGTAATTGGATTTCCAACAAATGGTCGGGCAAAGGAACTTCCTGGGTCATATGGGTATGCCTCTGGATGGACGCCCCGAGAACCTAACCGGATCTCTACCAACACAAGGTCGGGTTACCTCTGCAAAAATAGGTAACTACTACACGAGTATGTCATTCCCCAGTTGTAAACAACCTTTATCCGAGGATCCTCAACAACAACAATCACAAAGTAATATATATTTGTGATATCCACATATGTTAAGTATTTGGGCTCCATACCATGATACCACTTCTATCCAGAAGGAAGTGCACATACCCTAAGGGGCTTTACCCCATATAACCTTACTGCATCCTTCCTGTTTCTACCATTCCGGGGTGTGAGGTTCGACGTAGTCTTATCCACAAAGCTACACTTTTTACAAAAGCCATGCTTCGATCAACAAATGATCAGCAGCACTTCGTATGCCACATTACCAAATTGGGAGTGTATCACTAGTAACCATCAACTACATAACCTCTGAGCTCGTACGTCTCAGAGAAGCGTGTTAAGCTAAGAGAATAAATTCTTCGCCACCAACAGAAATGTATTTGATAGAAACCAAATTTACATCTCAAAGTGTAACGTCAGACACACATCCATACAAGTCCGTTTTGGGATTGAATGGAACCGAAGGCACTACAAAGAAGCCCTTGTAATCTGGATATTCACTAATAACGTCCGGAATCCCCATCAAAAAGGGTGATAAAATCTCTATGCCGGAGCAACCCGGTGCAGACACGTTCGACAAATATCCTTTCGCTTTCTAAAATACCCGGTCTTCAACACCATCTTCAAATGCAATCCCATTTCGTCGTATCGTTACTCGGAATGGGTTTTATGACACAAGGTCCTCTCCCGGCTAATCCGAATAACGAGCGCTTATTTTAAAAATAAGTGTTACATTCATATTCAATGAAATCACAACAATTTCGCTTTGATCTTTTAAACAAAAGATCCATCACAACCACAAAGGTTCGATGTGGGTTTCGAATATCCAGTTGGAATTCGACTCCCGGTCGCATCGAAATTTAAATGCCGATTAAGGCCAATATTGATAGTCGGTTATTTAACTATCAATCACATTCCCAACAGTCACTAGATTTCAAATAGTTTTCCCCAAATTATTATTATTTTCAATATATCTTCGCAAGATAAAATTTCACATTTCAATCCTTTGAAAATAAATTTCAAATCAGTTTCCACATTTCAATCTTTTTTGAAAATAAATTCAAAACACTCTTCTCACGCGAAATACATTTCCAAAACATTTATTCATTTCCACTGAAAATCTGCCGATTTCAAATGTTTTAAAATAATATAAAAATACTTATTTAAAATATACTTGGAAACATTTAAAATAAACTACTTTAGAATATTTGCTTAAATATTAGTTAGGAAAACTATTATACTAATATCTCATATAAAAATTCAGGTCCAAAACTAATTTTAAAATAAAAATTATAAATAGAGTATAAATATTTAAATAACTATTTTCTAAATCAAATATCAATTTAAATCTTTAAAGTAACCCCTTATATAATTAATTAAATAAATTTTTAATTTACAAAAATTTCCAAGCTAATTTCTCCAACAATATTATTTTAAAACCAAATCTAAAACTTTTAAATTTTATTCAAAAGCTATTTTAAAAATATACTCGGCTTTCCAGAGAAGAATTCTTTTTCCATTACAAAATGGTCCATTCCAATAAATTAATAAATCTTCTTGATTTATTTTAATTTACATTCCAATTTGTAAATTTCTTTCCACACTTTTGAAAATTAACCAATATTTATCTTTAAACAATTTCCATTTTCTTTACAAATTCCCGTTGTGAATTTACATTTCCAAATATCAACCGATATACGAATTTTAAATCGATTCCCAAATATCATCGTCAAACCCAATCAAATCCCAAATTGATTTCCAGTTTATTTCAAACACAGAATCAAATTCCAATTTTATTTTCCAAATTAATTTTCCAATATCAAATCAATTTCAAATTGATTTCCCAAATTATTTCCAAAACACCAAAGCGAAATTTCCTAATCGATTCCTAAGATTTATTCTAACTCAAAATTAATTCCCGAATCAATTTCTAAAATTTATTTCAACTCTAAATTAAATTCCAAATTTAATTTCTAAATTTATTTCCTTTTGAAATAAATTTCTTTATCTCTTTCAATTATTTAAAATACGTATCTTAAATATATTCTTCAACTATTAAACAACATTACTCGAAATTCCTTTATTATAATATTTTCCCGTATGTTTGGAATTTATTCAATAAGTTTCCAAAGATAAAACTTTATCTATTTAAATTTCCTTCTTTTAAAATTCACCTGATTTCTTTGAGTGAATATATTATAAATTTTCTACCCAAATTTCTAAATTAAATTTTTATTTATTTCTGGTATCCGACGATACCAAAAATATATTTGGCTAAATTATAGCCTTCAACGGTTTCAATCACAAATAATCACATGAATTAAAAATAATCAACACACAACATACGAAACAAATTAAATATTTGAGGAATCCAGCTGGATCCCTCCAACCTATTTCACTACATCCACAGACGTTAGCACAAAAATTTAATTAACCGAAGATTTTAATTTCAAAATTGAAATTTATTTTTTGTTTTTAAGACTATACTTCCTAAAATAAAATATAAATGCATAAGTATGCCTTACTGTAAATTTATGTATATATTTTTCTAACATAAATTTACATATATTACTTGAATTTTTAATTTGAAAAAAATATATACCTAATTGCCTCAGATCCCTGACCTGACCTCTCGGCCTCGGCCTCCTCGAGCTCCGCTCCATCGCGATATCCCCGACTTCGTTCACGAGCCTCTCCTTGGTTTCCTAAGCATGCACGCGGTCACGTCCCCAATCCCTTAATTAATCGACAGGAACTCCACCGCCCACCTTAGCCTTTTCTTCGACCATACCCAGGTCACACCCCGAAATTGTCACTGCAATTCACGCAACCCCCCCAAATGACATGCCTCCTCCATTGTCATTGCCATGAACGAACACTTCGTCTCCCTCTAACTCGCGAGCATCACTGCCTCGTGCTCAAGTAACGGTGCCGCTCCCCTAATCGAATCGAACGTGATTCGATTCAATGTCCTTCAATTACGTGCCAATCATTGCGAAGTTTGATTTCAATTCTATTACTTCAATTTGTGATTTGATTTAATTCCACTGATTGAAATTGTTATTAAGAAAAGGAGATTGAAAAGAAAAGAAACAGCAAGGATTGATGAAAGCAATTGCAGCCCTAACCACTTACTCGAATTTAGGAAGGAACGAGGAATCTCAGAATTGATCTGAGAAAAATTGAGTATTGAGGGAGAAAGGGATTTGTTTTGAACCAGCTTCTATTATTATATTTTTTCTTCTGAAATTTTGAAACGGGATAGTCTTTTTTTTATTTTTAGACGCAATTATCATATTTTTTTCTTCTGAAATTTTGAAACGGGATAGTCTTTTATTATTAATTTTAGACGCATGTTAATAGATAAGACACGTGTTATACCAAAGGAACTACGTGTTCCAAGGTTATAAATGTATCAAAATTAAAAATATATATTTAATTCAAACTCAATTTCAAATCGTCTCAATTTACCAAACTCAGAACTCGATCTCTAATTGAGGCATGCCGCTAGGCGTTTATAATGTTAAACCCCTATTCCGGACACACTGGGAAAAGTTCTGGGTCCAAATTTGATGGCATGTTGAAGATAGCTTTTTGAATCAATTATAATATTGAATTTTTGATTTAAATTTAGCACGTTTATCTATCGTACAATCACACGACAATTCCGAATGCTACGAAAATTGAAATCCAATAATAATACAATATTACGGATCCAACGGAGCTGGTTTCGTCGAATACCGAGACTGTGCCTCGGAAGACTATTTTTCAACATTGATTTAAACGATATAAATTCAAAATTGAACAGTTCACTTTTAAATTCAATTCTGTAGTTTATATTATCTTCAGTATTATCAATATGAATTTTCTAAGCCATCATATTATTTTTAACAGGCTCAAAATTGAAGATTTACAATTTTACCCAAATTTCTATAATTAAATTCAATAATTAAATTGCCAAATTCATCCTGATATTTGAAATTCAAGTTAAACTATCATTCGAATATCAAAAATCAATTAAATTTTCAAATTTCAATTGTCCAACATTCAGGGTCGTCACATCTCCAAAATGGATGTAGTAGGAGTAGTGCCTTCGGTTCCTTTCGAACCCGAGACGGACTTGTATGGACAATGCTTTTGGAACATCTTCAGGTGGGCGATGGGCATTCTAAGTGAAACGTTCTTAAAGGTAACGTTTAGCCTCAAGCCTCATCAACCGGGAATGATTGAAAATCAGGGGATATGCAGCAAGGCTTGGTGCGCAGCACCCATTTTCGGGTAAGGTCATTCCTGTCTAGATGTCCCTTTTATTTCGGCTTAGTGGTATATTTTATTTAAATTAATTAATTTTGTAAATTTATTTGTTTACAAATTTAATATTTTAAACGGTATATATTGATTTCTAATTCTTCTTTTCCCTTCTTTTTCCTTTTCGAGGACGATAAGTTTTGAGTGGGGGAGGGTGTAACGACCCGTAAATTTTGATAAATAAATTGGTTGAATTAATAAAAATTTTGTAATTAAATTAGAAAGAAATAAAATTTTTATAATTTATAATGAAGCAAATTTTAAAAATGAAATGCAACCATGGAAATTAAAGCTAAGTATTTATAGTTGAAATGAAAATGCCGATTAAATGATGTGATATCCCGGAAATTTGGCAATATAAATTTTTATAATCTATGCTAAAAAATTAAATTGATTTGATAATTTTAGATAATAAATTTTGAATTAATCTAATAATCTTCTTTAAATAAATATTTAAACTGGAAGATTTTATCTTTTTAAAGCTAATTAATTGTTTTCTATTTATAATAAATATATATAGTTGTATATATTGTAAATTGAATAAACTTTGATTTTGAATTTAGTAAATGAATTAATTTTCTAACTCTAGTTTATATTTGATAAATTGGAAATTTGATTTAAATTTAACATTTATCTTTTCAACACAATTCAATAAATAATTTTATGTTTTATACTTATGATAAATCTGGTTTGTTTAAAATTTTATTTATTTAGCTTAAATATGAATTTAAACTAGATTAACATTAAAAGTTTTGTTTTATTTTATTTTTAAATATTACTTGAAATTTATATATAAGAATTCACAATACAAATTACAAATGATCTTAATTTGTTTGTAATCTCTTTTATAAATTATTTAATATTATTTAGTTTGTTATTTTTAAATAAAAATGATAATACTTAGTTTTCATAAAACATAAATAGATTTTTAGAAATAGGATTTGTTATTTTTAATTTTAACAAGAGTTATATATGCATCTATATATAACTTGATTTTAAAATTTGATTTGATAAATTAATTTAAATTTGAATTCAATGTTTTGGAATTTAAAAGATAAGTATTTTAAAAATATTAGAATAAGCTTATATTTATAATTTGATTGTTTTCATTTCTTTTTGATTTAAAAAAGAAATAAATTCATTTATATATCACTCAAGAAATAAAATAAGATTTAAAAGCTCTTATAAAATAAGTTAGAGTTTTATAAACAATTTAATTTAAATTAAAATACTCTTAACTTACATGTGTAAGCTTCTTAACACACCTAATTGACAGGTGTTAAGCATAGAGTAAACTAAGAAGATAAATGTTAAACTTAAATCAAGTGTCTATTTTATTTTTATTTTTTTATTTTTTTTATGAAATCAAAAATATTTCTTATATAAAAAAAATTCCCTCATTTTCATATTCTAATCTTGTTCTTCAAATCAAAAGCCAAGATAATAAAAATCTGAAATCAAAACAGAACTCTATTCAAAGAAATCTGTTTCTCCCCAAAATCCATCTGCACAAATATTTCATCAACCTGAAATTCATTTTGGCAAAATCAAAGTAAAAAAAAACAGAAGTTATTAAATTTATCAACCTGAGAAAAAGAAAATTTGCAACTGCAACTTCACTAAACCTACATGCAACATCCTCAAAACCTTTAGTACTTCAAATCATTGACCTGCATGCACATGAAATTCATTTGCAACTTCAAAGTCCTACATTTCTGTTTTGAAAAACATTCATGCCTGCATTTTTCTGGAAACGTGAAAATTGTTAAATCTGGAAGCCTGCATCTTTTCACCTAGAAACAAATAAGCATGCATAATGAGTAAAGGCATTTGCAGTAAATTAAGGTTTAAGTTTACAAAATAAAAGGAGCAACTTGAAGTTTTAAAGCATGCATCAAATGGAATTTGGAAGCATGCATCAGGAAAAGCATTTCCAGAAAATAAGTTTGCTCTGCTCAAGAAAATCTATGAGTAACTTCATTTGTTTAGAAATTTTGAAGTATAAAATTAGTTGCTTATTTTATTCTGAAATAATTGTGATTGTGTGCTATTTACAAGTTATTATTGATGTATACATGATTGTATGAAATTGTGCATGCTGCTGTAACTCTGCACTAAGGTTCCAGATTTAAGAATGGCTTAAGAATATCAATTTCATTTGATTTAATATGTGTTAGGATTAAAGATTACGTAAAAATATAGTTGAATAATATAAGTTAAAGTTTAAATTTTATAAAAATAAAAAGGAAACTTGTAATGTCTCTGAAACACTAATACAACAGAGCAAACTTTTGTAATTAGAAATTTAATCATTCAGATTTGTTGATTTAATATTATCAACTGATTACATTATCAAAGATATGAATTTTAAAACTAAAATTTGAATTTTTAGTTTGAATAGGATTTAGTTTTTCTGGTTTGACCAAAAAGGATACTTTGGTATCATATTGTCGATCTAGAAAGTTTGGGTAGCCAGCTTCTTTTCTGGGGATGGAGTATGGATTGAAGTTGCTGAGAAAATTATAGGGAAATGGATTAAAGCTTTGGGGCAGTGATAATTGTTGAATCAATTTTTAAACCCTAGTTTTTCTGTGTTCAAGAAAATGGATCACCGTGATCAAATTAAGTGATCGAGCTCGACCAGATTCTAGTTAGGGATAGTTAAGGTTTAGATGAAGAAGTGGCCGGAGGTGGTACCTCTCAGATGATCGGAGTTTAGTGATTGAGGCAATTACCTGATTTCGACATTGCTCCTGTTTGAAGCATGAATGCTCGATTTCGAACTAGGGTTCTGCATTCAAATTGAGGGTCGAAATGGAATTGGGAGATGACCGTTGACTTGATCGTGAGGTTACGAAGGGCCGGAGGTGATGGACGTGGCGGTGCAGGTGCACGGCATTCTGGTGTATCAGCTGGCTGTTTTGGGGGAGAAGGAAACTCGTGTTTGTATCGGGTAGTTTTGTGATTGGCTCGAAGCAGTAGGTTGTTTTACCCGAAGATGAGGGATGGTGGACTCAAATTAGTCTACTTGTGGGTTCAAGGGAGAATAGTGTTACAGGTTTATACATTAAACCTGTCAGGGTTGTAGTTTAATGATTTTCAAGACGAATTTAAATGGAAATTGTTACTCGAGTTACTCTGAGATTTTCTCGGGTTAGTTTTACTTAGATTAGAAACTTGCTTGTTCTAAAAATTTAAACTGAAATTTAAATCATTAAGCAAAGATTTAAAGTATGTTTTAAATCTAATTTTTAATTATGAATTCAAGTTTAATTTGAATCTCAAGCTGGAAATGGATGATGATTTAAAACTCAAATTTCTTTAAAGCAACTTTGAAGGAGTTATTGTTTAAAAATGTTTTTAAAGAAATTTGAATTTAAATTTGGAAATTGAAATATAAAGTAATGTTTAAACAAAGTTTAAATTTGATTCAAATTTGGATTTGAATCTTGTTTTCAAAATAGATTTAAGTTTTATAAATTTAAGTATTTCGACAAATTTGAATGATAAAGAAAATGTTTGAATTTTAAAAGAAATTTGTTTTAACTTTTGTAAAATCTCTTTTATAAGAAAAGTATTGTTTATCATTTAAAGTTTTAAATTGATTTCAAAAACTTGTTAAAGTTAAGTTTTAATATTAATGATTTTTTATTCATTTAATTATTAAGGTAATTAAGAATAATTAATTTATTGAATAAATTAATAAAATAGATAATTACTTAAAGTAATTAAGGATTAATCTTAAAGGTTTAAGATTGATTATATTTAGAGTAATTAACTTGTAATTAAGAATAATTAATTAAATAGAATTGATTTTTATTAATGATTAAAAATTAATTAATCAAGTAATAAAGGATTAATTAAGTTACCGTTAACACTTAATTAATTAAATAATTAAGAGGTTAATTAATGGGTTAATTAATGATTAATTAATTTGTAATAAATAATGATTAAAATAAGTTAATTATTTTAGAAAATAACTAATGAATTGTTAATAGTTAATGAAGGTCATTAACTAAGGATTATTTAATAATTAATTAATGTGATTAATTTTAATTATTAATTGGGTTTATTAATTTAAGGATAATCATTTGTGTAAATTGTTAAGTGTAATTACTTATGGAAGTAATTAAGGAATTAATTACTTATTGTAATTAATTGAGTTTAATTTGATTAGGTTAAGTTAATTAATTCAGTTTAATTAATTTAAAATAATCATTTAATGATTCGTGAAGTATAATTACTTAATGTAATTAAATGAAGAGAAATTACTTAAGGAAGTAATTAATAGGAATTACTATATCTAATTAATTGAATGTGATTTGATGATGAAGTAATTTGAGTATAATTACCTTGTAAATTAATCAAGGGATTAATTTGAGATAATTAATTTATGAGTAATTAATTTATTTGGTAAAGTAATTAAGGGTAGTTAATTACTGAATGGAGTTAATCGAGGATGATTAACAATTATGGTTTAAATTAAGATTAATCACTTAATGTAATTAATTTAAAAAGAAAATGTAGTTAGAAATCATTAATTATTATAATTAATGATGTTATTAAGAATGGATTTATTTAGAAATAATTAATAAATGAAGATTTATTAATGTAATTAATTAAGGAAGTAATTAGAGATTAATTACTATATTTGGTTAAGTATATTAATTTGAGAAATTAATTAGAGGATAATTACTTAAATGTAATTAAAGGTTAATTAATCAGGGATGATTAATTAAAATGAATAATTGGTTGATGATTAATTAATTGATTGATAATTAATCAATAGTGATATAAGCAAGTTGATATTGATGAAGTAACTAATTTAATTCACTTTAAATTAATTAGAGATAATGTAATTAATTTAATTCATTTTAAATTAATTATATTTGATGTGATTATTAATCATTGCTTATATGGATGGATGATGTTGTTTGGCTTGAATGGTTTGAATCTTAGAGATGAGATAATTAGTGTTGAATGATATGGATGCATTGGTTGCATTGTGATGATGATTTGGATTGTCTATTGATAATGATAATATGGATTATCTGTTGTGATGATAATATTGATTATCTATTATGAATCTGTGATTTAACTATTTGTATATAGATAATTGAATTGTTTTAAACCTTAAAAACAATTTGGCCTTAAAAGATATGCTTTGGATTTCGATGAGACCGAGATCGGGTTTCCATATTTGGATTTCCGAAAACCACACCGATCCAAATTTACGATAGGTCGTGAATCTCTTGTGAAGAGTGAAGACTCGAGGTGTAAGGACTATACGTCAGTATAACTCCGGGGGTGATTCCGTGATGAGTTTGACGGAGATAGTTCGTATAGGTTCGAGATAGTGATTTAGAGTGCAAGGGTTATCGTCTTTAACTCTGAGGGTGATTCCAAAATGCGTGTAACGAGATAATGCCTTCGGTTTCGTTCGAACCCGGAACGAACTTGTATGGATTGAATGCATTGAGAACATCATCAGGTGGACGATGAGCATTCTAAAAGATGTGTTCTCTAAAGGTAATCCTAGCCTCAAGCCTCATCAACCGAGAATGGCTAAAACAGGGGAGGTGCAGCAAGGCTAAGTCGGTCATGCCCAAGTAGGACAATATTTTCCCTTGTCTAGAGGCCCCTTTTTATTTCGGCTGTGTGGGCGGTTGGATGTACACCAACTGCGTGGTTGTCTTGTTCGGGACTGTCCAGTAAGGGATGGTTCCGGTCTTGTGTTGCAGGGGAGCGGGCGTACTCCTCGGTACGTTGATGTAGGCCACGTACTGTGAAGGGCGGTACCCCGGTAGCCCTGCCATTGATGGAATCCAAATCCAATAAGTGCCAACGGTTTTGATTGTATTACCCACTTTTGTGGCTAGTAGCTGGAATTTAATGAATGTCATAATTTTGGGTATTTCATATTTACTTGAAAACCCTAGACCTATTATAATATCACTGGATTTCCTATCAAATATTTTGGTTAGCGTAAGGTAAAAACTTTTCCATGTTTATGTGTGGGAAGTCTTACGTGATTCCTTTTCTTTTTAAAGGATTTTCAAAGTTAAGCAACTTTAACCTGTTACTCACACCAGACCCATGTCTGACCCAAAGTTTATCTTCTGTTTTCTTAAACTCTTGGGTACTTAAATTTTTATGAGTAGCCAAGGGATTCATGTTAGCTTTTGACGAATTGTGGAGGAGCAAATGGAGCAGGAGGCTTCTGCGATATAGATATATAGTTTCCGCAGTGTGTTCTATGTATTGGTATTGCTTTGTTGAGTTTTATTGAGTTGTATAACTGGACAGGTGTTTATAACTGTCTAGCATGTGATGTAAATTCTGTGTAACTATGATTAGTGTTGTATACTATGTAATACTTATGTTATTAATATAATTTATTCGTTCCGCTGTCGAGATTTTGATATTGCTTCTTCTTTCTTCTCTTTCTTTCTCTTTCCTATCCCTTTCTTTCTTCATGATGGTACGACCTTTCTGTGGAGAAAAAGTCAGGTCGTTACAAATGAAGTAACGTAAATTGTTATACTAGGTAAGAATTGAATATAAGAAAACAAAGGCGAATAGTGAATTAATTAATGAATTTGTAATAATAAATAGTAATTGAATGTCCTATAAGTATTTATAATATTTTTTGGAAGAGGAAAACTTATAAAAGTATGAATGAGAGTAAGCATTTAATTAACCAATGCAATAATATATTGATTGGTAATAACTAAATGCGAATTAAGGTAGTAATATTAATGGCAGTTGATAAATAACCAATTTAGTGCAATCCCAATTTAATTGCAACAATTGTAAGGTTTTAATTGATTGAAATTAGTAGATTTGGGAAATAGATTCAAAATTTTATCACTTGATAGAATAATACGTAATAAATTGTAGATGATAGGATTAATGCTAGAGAGTAATTATAATAGTTGTTGTTTGATAATAATGTAAGAATGGGAACAAAGATTTTTAATTTAAATGTAATAAAGTGGATTAATTGGAATTAGATGAAAAGATTTTTAATTTAAATGTAATAAAGTGGATTAATTGGGAAATATTAATGAGCCAAGATATAGCCTATGCTAATTAAAGTTAATAATTAATGAATTGAATGAAAGGCCAATTAATGAAAATAAATGGGGACTTTGTTTTGTGAGTAATAAAAGCTTATTAATGTGACAAAAAGTTAGCGTAACGATTTTTGTATGTTACCTTTTGTGTAGTGTTAATTTACAATTGGAAATCAGTTACAATAATTATAATTTAATACTAGTTAATGCTAATTAAGGTAATATTTGTAAGTAATGTTAAGGTTATTCATATTGGACAATTTGTTGAATTATAAGTATTGGAAATAAAGCTTTATCAATATATTGGAATTTAATTAGATTAATTGCAATTAAATGAAATTAAAATATCTAAATATTATGTTATTTGAAATTAAGATGGAATGTGAGAATATTTAATGTAATAGTTTTGAATCCAATGTTAAATCCATCTATTTGAAATTTATGAAGGAATAATCATTAATTTGTTTAATTAAATGGGATTATTGGAAACTTAATTTGTAATTTTTGAATTTAATGAAATTTTGGTCAATACTGAAATTGATAAATTAATTAACTCTAAATTTACATTTAAATTCGGGTAAATTAGTGTAAATGATTTAGAAATTTAAAATTGATGAAATTTGTTAATTGTAGATTTGAAATTGAAAATTTTATTTAATTTGTAAATTTATTATTTTAATTAATTAATGTAAAAATAGCCATTTTGGCCACTGACTCGCATTTCGACGAAACTGGTTTCATCGGATCTGTAATGGTGAATTATTATAGGATTTCAAATTTTGTAGCGATCGGACCTATCGTTTGATCATACGGACTCGAAACGCCTTGAAATTAATGAAATTGAAATCAATTGAATCAATTTGAAAAATATTGATTTTAGCATAACTTCTTCATACGATGGAATTTGGAATTGAAACCTTTTATTTTGCATTTAAAATATTTTAAAACACCTATTTTGATATACGGGTTAACCCAATTTCGTTCCGAAGTCAGAATGGGCTTTTCGGGCCATTCATCATTCATCGAGTTTATAAATCGGGTCCATCTATTCTATTTCAACCTTGCCTATATATGCCACGTTCTAAATCCTAGCCTACCTCTATTTCTCATTTGTTTGTGCGTACAATTCTTCTTCACCTCCTCATTCCAATGGCAGACATTTCCAAATCCAATTGCAAATCAAAAATCAAAGTGAAATTTCAAACTCCTCAAAAAGGTTAAGAAAAAATATATATCGAAGATCTCAATGGTATGTACCTACGTCTGCTGTTTGTTTTTCGAGACAGTGACCGGATGTATCAGAAATCACGGTCAAAGTCGAATTTGGCATTTTTGATTTCGACATCAATCGATGAAATTGAACTCTTGGTATTGTAGAACTCGTCAGGGGAAGTCTTTTGGTGGTGGTAGCCTCTATTAGTGGCTGAGGCATCGGAATTTGGTGACTTAGGGTTTGAAAAACCTTGGAACTTTGGCGGCGGAGGCGGCGATGGCGGAGGCTGAGTACGATGGCCTTCATGGCGTAGATGCGGCAGAGGGAGGCAGTCGTGGTGGCGGTGGTGCGACGTTCCCTGGTGGCCAGTGGTGGCCATATTTCAAGGTCAAAGGCAAGGGCTGGTTGGACGTGTTTGGATTTGGTCGTTTAGGAGTTGCGTCCGTGCTGAGAAGATGGGTGACGTGGAATACTACTTGTATTATTTTATTTAAATTTGATTTAAATTTTATATGTTCTAATTGACACAACATTTGCATACGAGGTCCGTTTCACGCACGGGTTTCTCCACTAGGTTCGTATTGGGATTCCCGACATTTTGGCGCTGGTTTGGATGGATTCTGAGACTGTCCAAATTTTGGGTTTAAATTGGATTTAAATCCAATTTAAATTCAGCAGGTGAGTGTTTTAACCCACTCACAATTTCTAAAATTTCTTATGTGTGTTAAATTAATTTCTGATCTGATTAGAAATTTATTTATTGCTATTTGGTATATTTTTATCATCATTCCAGTTAAATTTTAATTTATTGAATTAAATTGTTATTTAATTTATTATTGCATATAAACTGCCAGTTGGATAGATTGTTTAAATTATCGTTGAGTATAGACTATAAGTAATTACCTGTTATTTATTTTATGCTCTATATTGATGTTATTGTTTAAATTGTATGATGATTGTAATAAATGGTTGATGATTGATATTGCATGAATGGATGTTGTATTTTATATTGTTTTAAACTGCATATTTGTTATGCACTTTATTTCATTCGGGATCGCGGTGTGAAATGATATGTGACTGTATTTTTATTTCAAATTATGGATTGAAATGATAAATATCCGTATCACTTGACCATAGGGTAGAAAATTATATACAGACATCATGGTCTATATATAGAAATATCGTGAAAATATTTTCTATGGTTTTGTAAAGAAATATATGGTTTTATGAGATATTGATTTGGATATCTTATAAATGTTATTTCATATATAGTTAAATTTTGGGTTTTAATCTATATATAAAATTGATTTGAAGTATAAAAGAAGTTAATAATTTAGTTTTATTTTATTAAGATAAAATATGATTAAGCATTTATTTAAACTAAATTTCTGGATTTTATAATGGTTTAATGAGAATAAGGTTGGAAGATGAATATGGAATTTATTTGGAATTTAATAAAATTGAGATTTTAATGGGTATGATTTTATAACTTGATCTTGGTTTAGAGTGATGTAAATGAATAAAAAGTTGATTTAAATAAATATATCAAGTTAAATAAGTTGAAAGAATGTCCAGTTAATTAAAGTTTTAAAAGTTTTTCTTAAATTATATTGGATTTATTTTGTTACCATTTCAATTCTAAATAATAGAAATTAAATTTGATATATATATACATATGGAATTATTAAAAAAATTAGTTTTGAAATTGTGGAATATTTGAAGCTTTGAAATATATGGAAATTGAAATGGTTTATTGGGGTTCAAAATCTGTATTTGGAGTTGATTTGTGAAATTTAAGAAGCTATTTTATTATATAAAGTAATTTAATATTTGAACCATTAAAGTATTGGAAGTTATGTTTCAAAGTTGTAAATTTCAAAGTATTCCTTTTTGGAAGTGTTATAGTTTTAAGTCTTTGGTTTTGAAGTATTATAACTTTGAATACTATGATTTTAAAAAGGATATGGTATTGATTTGGTTTTAAAACGAAAATTATATCGTATTTATATGGTTTTGAAATGAATATTATATCCTAGTTTTGGAATATAAATTATTTTGAAATGACCGCGGTGTTATAATAACGTTTGGTTGTTAAAGAGACCCGGATCGGAAGTTGTCATACTCTCTGCCAACTCCGAAAACCACTTTAACAAAGGTCTATGCGGTGGAGATTCCAGAATGAATTAGGATGGTGGTGGCGTTTCCTTTGAGGTAAATACGTGGATCTGACTCCCGTGAGTTGGCATAAGGTGGCTAAAATAAGAGCGATTGATGGGCTAATGAGGTAGCACCTTTGATCGGGCACATCCCTTCAATATTATACTTCGACTTTTGGTTTTATTCGGTGGCCACTATTGATTTCTTTGATTTGGGGTGTGACTCGACGTAGGTTGTAGCTGCGGTTATGCGTTACCACCGGTCCGGAAGCGTAATTGGTATATCTACTCAGGCATTGGCTAGTTGTGCCGTGTCACCTACCCTAGCGCGCCTTGTACGAGTTTGATTTGTGTCGTACCTATGAAGTATCCTCTGGTAGCCTCCCAATCAGGAGGTATTGCTGTACTGTATGGACTATTGGCACTATTACGTGTTAAGGGGAACATTGGGTCACTCCTTAGTGCTATTTAAAAGTAAGTTTATTTTACTAATAGATATTATTATAATAGCAAAATATTACTACATAGTAAACAGTTTAACGGATCCTTAGGAGATGTGCCTGAGCATCTCTTGAGCAACTGCACTCACGTTAGACATTGGATAGGAGATGTCAAATCCCGTAAACATCTCTGACGCCGTTAAACTCATATTATTTACCTCTGATTTAACTTACATAAGATCTTTTAGTTCTGACTCGAGAGTTTTGTCTTTTCAATTCTCTTGAGTCAGCTTGAGCATTTCAGGATTTGGAAGACCATATTGTGGAGGACGAAGATGAAGATTTATTATTATTTATTACAGTGTTCCACTACATTGATACTGTTCTACCGCAGTATTTACTGTTTTCTTGTATGTGTAACTCTGATATGTATTGTATAAGTATAATCGAATATTTTGTAAAACAACTTCATGAACTGTGTTAACACCTCTTTTTGGCGACTTAGCGACTCAACAACCTAAAAGAGTAAGCGACTTAACTACCTAACTACCTAACTATCTAATGGCATAAACGATTTAACGAGCTAAAGACTCCTACGGCTCAAAGGGTTAACGACCTAGCGACTTAACAAGATAAAATCATAAACTTAAGGAGCTCTAGCGACCTAGCGACTTAAAGGCTCCTACAACTCAACGGCTTAATAAAGTCAGCGACCTAATGACCTAACGTGTTAAGGCAGAGAAAAGCCACATGCATACCGTCCCTTCCATTAGGTCGCTCGCGACCTAATCGAGCCGAGATAGCTCCTATACTACACATGCTAAGTCGCTCACAGCCCGTATCTCATCCATGATGGTTCCATTAAGTCGTTGGCGACTTATACTACCTCGTGATCATTCTTCCGTCGCAACTCCTTAGGTCGCCCACGGCTTACGCCACATGACCTAACTCCGAGACTCCCCTATAAATACTCCACCCACTCCACTTTGACGGTGGACTTTTGGATTTTTTCGAACGCCAAGACTCTGCTGCTTCACAACTTCTTGAACACTTGTAACACTAAAGAAACTCCAAGGAACCTTAAGAGAAGATCAAGTTCATTCAACATGAATCTAAAGAGCTAATCTGCATCAAAGTTCTAACTTCTTGCTTTAATGGTGTTGTAATTTGAGAACTGTTGTGAAACTTGTAATCAAGTCGATAAGAGAAAAGATTAAGTGGATGTAGGCTTGACTTTGAGCCGAACCACTATAAAAACTGTTGTCTCTTTACTTTTTTCTGCCATTTTCTGCTTACTTTTAGTTCCCGTACCAATGGGTGGTCGCTATAACTCAACTCACACCGGGGTGTTAGCGTATATTTTCGCGTTAACATTTTTGGTGCTTTCACTGAGAATTGAACTCAGAGTGCGCTCATCATTGCTCCACAAAGATTTTTTAAAGACTCTCTCTAAGAACCAGAAGTATGACCAAGATTATGGCTCCTGGAAGAAAAAGAAGATCTACTAGATCTGGAAATGGTTATGACAATACCGCCACTTCTCCTGCGTCAAATCAGATGGCTCCTAGTGTTGGAATTACAAGGGCCGAATTGGATGTTGCAAAGACTTGGTTGTATCAACAAATGGAAGCCTGCTTCGCTTGGAGTTAACCAACAACCATGAAATAATGAAGAAACCTTTGCTGAAGATGTTCATGATTCTAAAGGGAAAAGTGTTCCTCAGAGGGCAGCTGGCACCACCGAAGGGGCACCTTCCCAAGCTGGAGGTTCAAGGCCGCAGGCCATTCTTCGTGAACGTTTACCCAGGCAAACTTTCAAAAAAGTAGCTGATGTCTGTCACGCGGGGCCTCTAAACGATGAGGAGTTCCTCTCGGGAATGATTCGACAAATTATGAAGGAAAGTATGCAAAGGGAGGAAGATGAAAATGACTGGGGGTTTGCTCCAAGCAAGACTCCTTTTACTGAAAGAATTCTGATGGCTGAGTTTCCAAAGAAGTTTGTTCCCCTTACCATTCCAGCTAGGACAAGTGATCCAAATTAGTTCTTATACAAGTATGACTGGCATATGACAGGTGCCAGAGCAACAGATCAGATCAAGTGCAGATACTTTCCTGTGTACTTGGAGGGAGTGGCCCTGCTTTGGTTCACAAAGCTGCCAGTTCGATCAATAGATCAGTTCTCCAACCTGACTCGAAAATTCAAAGATCAGTTCGGGTTATATGCTTCGAAGGCCAAGGACATAATGTCACTTTCTAGCCTCGAACAAAGCCCCAGAGGGTCTATCAGATCTTTCTTGAATCTCTTTAATATAGCCTTGGCTGAAGTTGATAATGCAGAGCCTCGGATGATTCTAACTTACTTAATGCGAGCTATTGACAAATCAAGTGAATTTGGGAAATGGCTAAAGATGAAAGAGCCAAATTCACTTGAGAAGTTCTACAAAAAGGCCGATGAATTTATGCGCCTGGAAAGCCTTCCTGTGCTAGAAAAAGTAGTTGTGACTGAAGTTGAGAAAAACATTGTTGCTTCTAACAAAAAGGAATCTGGTGGCCAGAAGAGGGAGAATGATGGTGGAAAGAAGCAGAGAAATGCGAAGAAAGTTCGCCGCTATAGACCTTCAGATTTTACTCCCTTAACTAATACTCCGGAAAATATCTTTTTCGCAACCAAGGATACTGTTGAGTACCCCAAACCACATAAGATGAAGCCTGGGAAAAATGTTGCGCATAATGGGAGATTCTGTCGGTTCCACAATCAACCTGGCCATGACACTAATGAATGTCGCCATAAAGAATTTGATTGAAGAGCTGCTGAGACAGAATAAATTGCAACAATATGTGAAGAGGAATAGAAGTGACCTGAGCTCATCTATTCAGGGGCAACAAGTTCCCGCTCATCAATCTGGCAAGGTGAGAGGACTACGGTGCATGAATCTAAGAGGCATGTCATTAATGTTATCATAGGGGGTCCTCACCCAGCGGGCAGAAGTTGGGGTGAGATGGAAAGATATGAACATGCTTTGAGATATGCCCCGGTGGAAGAAAGTGTTTTCGTCTTGGAAGATGCTGCACCTTTAAAATAGCAGAGAACTTTTAACAACGACATCATATTTCGGGCTAGAGACTCTATTGTTGTGGAGGCTCCCACCATGGATCCCTTGGTAATATCTGCAGGCATCGGACCAGCCATTGTAAGAAGGATGTTTGTTGACTGCGGTGCCTCTTGTAATGTCCTCTTCAAAAAGACATTTGATCAGACGAAAATTCCCATGGCTGATGTCCAAGCTTCCTCAAAGAAAATTGTTGGTTTCACTGGAGAACCAAAACAGCCTGTTGGGACTATCGACTTGTTTGTAGAGCTCGGAGAAGGGGAAAAGAAGGTGGTCCGAAAGCAATCTTTTGTGATTGTTGATGAATTCTCTGCTTATAATGCCTTCTTGGGTTGACCGGCTCTTTCCGTATTCAAGGCCATTCTCGCCCCATGGTGCCTGACTATGAAGTTCCCCGCTGATAATGGCGTTGGTGTTGTGAAGGGGGACCAAAATGCCGGGCGAGAACGCTATCTCATAGAGTTACGGGAGGCAAAGAAGAGAGAAATGGGTAAGGGTGCGGCAGCTCCGCTCCGCATCAAAGATCCCACCTTGTAGCAATTACGGGGTGGACCCTGCACTGGTGAGCATAGTGGTGCACGAAAAGAAATTGATCCCAAAAAAACTAGTGCAGGGGAGAGTAAAATGGTGCCGGTGGAAGTGACGGTGCCAATACCTGTTGACCCGAATGATCCGAACAAGGTGCTAAATGTGGGTTTACAACATGGTGTGACGGTTCAGAATATGTTGATATCATTCTTAAAAGAAAACCTGGATGTATTCGCTTGGAGTCATCTCGACATGTGTGGAATATCTCCCGAAATCACTATGCATGCTTTGAATACTGATCCAAAATTCACACCCGTAAAGCAGAAAAGAAGAACCCAGGGTCCTGAAAGGTCGGCATAATTAAAAGAAGAAGTAGATCGGCTCATGGAAACTGGCTTCATCAGAGAATCCACTTATCCAAATTGGGTTTCTAATCCAGTGTTGGTTAAAAAAGAAAATGGAAAGTGGAGAGTACGCATCAAATTTTCAGACTTAAACAAAGCATTCCCCAAGGACTGTTTCCCGTTACCCAGGATGGATCGGTTGGTGGATGGAACACCCGGACATGAATTATTTTCTTTTATGGATGTTTACTCAGGGTGTAACCAAATCATGATGCATGAGCCAGAACAGGAGGACACGAGCTTCATCACTGATGTTGGTCTTTACTGCTATAAAGTCATGCCTTTCGGACTGAAGAATGCAGGGGCAACTTATCAAAGACTTGTCAATGCCATGTTCAAGCCCCGGATTGGCAAGACTACAGAAGTATATGTCGATGATATGTTGGTGAAATCGAAGAAGGCAGTAGACCACATGGATCATTTGGTAGAAATATTCGTAGTCCTTCGAAAGTATGGATGAAGCTAAATCCTCTGAAATGTCCATTCGGGTAGAGTCCGGAAAATTCTTGGGTTTCATTGTGAGTGCTAGGGGCATCGAAGCCAATCCTGCTCAGATTACTTCTTTAAGAGAAGTCAAAGCCCCTAGGACAAAGAAGGAATTGCAAAGCGTCAACGGGAAAGTCGCTGCTTTGATTCGGTTCATTTCCAAGGCCACTGACAAATGCATTCCCTTCTTTGACGCTTTGAAGAAAGGAAAGAAAAACTTTGAATGGACTCCTGAATGTCAGAAAGCTTTTGATGAACTGATGCATCACATGGAAACGCCTCCAATACTTTCTAAGCCCATCAATGGTGAAGGTCTTTTCATATATTTAGCGGTTTCGTCTCATGCTCTCAGTGCAACATAGGTACGGGAAGATGTAAAAGTTCAGCGCCCGGTTTATTACATCAGCAAAAGATTCACTTGGGCAAAGATGAATTATTCAAAGCTGGAAAAGCTCGCCTATTGTTTGTTGATTGCATCCAGAATGTTAAGGCCATATTTCTAAGCCCATCCTATTAAAGTCCTCACTGATGAACCTCTAAACCAAGTCCTATTTCGCCTTGAAACTTCGGGTCGTCTTCTGAAGCCGACTATTGAACTCAGCCAATATGATATCACATACCATCCCCGAAGAGCAGTCAATGGACATGCTTTAGCAGACTTCATTGAAGAATACACATATAAAGGTGACAGTGAGGAAGAGGTAACTAATGACATCCTGATCCGATGGAAATTATATGTTGATGGTGCAAGAAATGAATATTGTTTCGGGGCTGGGGTTGTGCTTGAAACCACCGAAGGGCGGTCCTTATGCTATGCTTTGAGATTAGAATTTCCTTCGACAAATAATGAAGCAGAATATGAAGCTCTTGTTATTGGCTTGAAGATTGCTAAGGAACTGTACATCAAAGCATTGCAAATCTTCAGTGATTCCCAGCTTATTGTATGCCAAGTCAAGAAAGAGTTTCAAACCAAAGTAGGAAATCTGCCTGCTTACTTGTCAAAGACCTGGGAGCTTCTCGATGATTTTGACCATTATACAATAAGCCATATACCCCGGGAAGAGAACATGAAGGCATATTCTCTCGCAAAATATTCAAGCTCTGGCGAAGCTCAATTATTGGGATCGGTCCCTATGGACATCTTGTCAGCCTCAAGTACTGATGAGATGGATATTGACTGGATTATGACTGTATCTCAAGAGCAGTAGTCGTGGATGACCCCGATCAAGGAATATCTACTCAACGGCTCCCTTCCAGAAAACTCAAAAGAACACCAGAAACTGTTAAGAAAAGTCTCGAGATATGTAATTTAAGATGGCTGGTTGTACAGACGAGGATTCTCGATGCCATTACTCCGATGTGTAACCAAGGAAGAGGCTAAGACAATTTTAGCTGAGGTGCACGGAGGAGAGTGTGAGGATCATTCAGGTGGTCAAACTCTAGCAAAGAAAATACTCCGCTTTAGGTATTTTTGGCCAGATATTAATCGAGATGCTTCTAGCACTCTTGAAAGTGTGACAGATGCCAGAGATTTGCAAAAATCCCGAGAGCACCTTCCACCGAACTAACACAGATGGTCAGTCTATGGCCGTTCACCATTTGAGGGATAGATCTCATTGGGCCTTTGCCGGTTACCAAGTCCGAAATCAAATTTGCTATTGTTGCTGTTGATTATTTCACAAAATGGGCCGAATCTGAACCATTGGCTACTATTACCTCTAAAAAGATGATAAACTTTGTGACTAAGAATATCATTTGCTGGTATGGTGTGCCTCAGAAGATAATCATAGACAATGGCACCCAATTCGAAAGCGAAGAATTCTATGACTTTTTCAAGCGATTCAAAATCCAAAAAAGCTTCTCAGTAGCGGCTCATCCGCAGGCAAACGGGCAAGTGGAAGAAGTGAACAAAATTATCAAATCAACCATCAAAAAACAGCTAGAAGAAGCAAAAGGTGGTTGGGTCGATAAGCTACCACTAGCACTATGGTCATACGGAACTACCCAAAAGACTGCGAGTGGGCACACTCCATTCTCATTAGCATATGTATCAGAAGCCATGATTCCTGTGGAAATAGAGGTCTTTCAACCAAGCTGAAAATGAAAAGCTACAACTTGAAGCACTTGGCTTGCTTGATAAAAGAAGGAAAGAAGCTGAGCTCAGAATTGCGGCCCATCAGCAAAGAATAGCCAGGCACTTCAATTCTAAAGTTCGCCAACAAAGCTTTGAAATTGGGGATCTATTCCTGAAAAGGGTCATGACAGCAACAGGAGTGTTTGGGCCAAACTGGGAAGGCTATATGTCATAGGAAAAAAACTTCTCGATGGCACTTTCAAGCTCACAACTGTCGAAGGAGATCCAATTCCGAGAGCCTGGAACAACAATCACTTCCTTCCATATTTTACTTAGAAGCTATGCTTAAATTTGTAAAATGATTATAGATGTATCATTCTTGTATTGTAAACCATTGTCAAATTAGTGTAAATCAATAATAAGAACTATAAAGTGGATGTAGGCCCAATTCTTGGCCGAACCACTATAAATCTTGTGTTCTTTATTACTATAAAATGCCTCTCTCATTTCGATGTGCATGTATCTTAAATATATTGCTAAAATGTCGATTTAATAATGCAGGCTATCAAAGGGAAGCTTACCTATTCAACACATCACAAGGCCAAGCGATTCCTACAAATCACTCAATAGGAAAATGTCAAGCCACAAAAATTCCAGATTCAATTCCTACATAAGAAGTGCTTCTCACAAAAAGTTGGTGATTCCACCGAAGGGGCACCTTCCCAAAGTGAAGGTTCCAGGCCCTCGCTAACTTATTGCGATCGTTTGTGCAAACGGACATCCGGTCAAGTAGCTTGCGTCTGCCCCGTGGATTCACTTTACAATGAAATGCACTTCTCTGGAAAAATGCAAACCACTGGCAAAGGAAGGGAACATGTGCTTGGAAACGATAACGAGGAATCGCTAAGAGGCAGATGGTGGAAAGACATGGGAAAGCAGACAAAGAACAGCCAAAATGGAATCTTGTGTCCCAACCAAAAAGGTCGGTGGAACCACTGAAGGGGCACCTTCCCAAAGTGAAGGTTTCAAGCCCTTGCTAGTTAATTGTGATCGTTTGTGCAAACAAACATCCAGTTAAGTAGCTTGGATCTGCTCCGTGGATCCACTTAACTATGGGATGCAACCTTCCAGGCAAACAACAAAGCCCTCTTCGGAGGCACAGTTCACCAAGTTGAAGCGCCAAAGCCCTCTTCGGAGGCAAAAGCCCTCTACGGAGGCACACTTCACCAAGTTGGGAGGCACACTTCACCTAGTTGAAGTGCCAAAGCCTTCTTCAGAGGCAAAAGCCCTCTTCGGAGGCACACTTCACCAAGTTGAAGTGCCAAAGCCCTCTTCGGAGGCAAAAGCCCTATTCGGAGGCACACTTCATCAAATTGAAGTGCCAAATCCCTCTTCGGAGGCAAAAGCCCTCTTCGGAGGCACACTTCTCCTCTCAAAGGGGGAGTGCCAAAAAGCCCTCTTCAGAGGCACACTTCTCTCAAGGGGGAAGTGCCAAAAAGCCCTCTTCAAAGGCCTACTTCTCCTCTCAAGGGTGAAGTGCCAAAGAAAGCCCTCTAACAAGGCATGCCCAAAAAATGAGATGCTTTTCTCAAACAAAAAGGTTGATGGAACCACCGAAGGGGCACCTTCCTAAGATTAAGGCACTAGGCCCTTGCCACCAAATTGGGATCGTCCATACAAATGAACATCCAATTAGGTAGCTTGCGTCCGCCCCATGGATCCATTCAACCGGGAAAAGTACCTTTCTGGCAAGCAAATCAAAGACCTCTTCGGAGGCACGCTTTCCCGCGTAGAGGAATCCACTTCTCAAAAATAAAAGTGACCATCTCCGAAAATTGAAATGTAAAAACTTTTTCCAAGAAAGAAAGAAAACTTCTCCAATACAAAGCACACTCTACTAGGGTAGAATAATATTTCCTCAAAATGGTAAAAGTATTCTCCAAAGTAAGAGTACAAGTCTTCTCAAAGTGGAAGAATTGTTCTCTAAAGTAAGATTACAAGTTTTCTCAAAATGGAGAAGATTGCAAAAAGCCATGGTATGGGGGCAATATAATATAGCTGCATTAATAAAAGCAACACTAAAGCAACATATCACGAGCTCACTACAATATCATACAAGGAAAATAAAGAAATTTGTGTGATAAAAAGGAATAAATGCATTTATACATACAGACAAAAGTTTGTACAAGTATGAAGAATCATTTTATTCCATACTATAAAAATCTGTATACATGTGCAGGTTTCAAAAAGCGGGGGCCGGTACCTTCACAATCTCCGGTCAATATAAGTCTTCAAATAGAAGCAAAAAAGCAAAACAAGGAGGATAAATCCATGCCCATTACTTCTTCTTCCCGCCGCCTTTGGAGCCCTCGCCTGGCCTAATGGTTAGCTTTTGAGTCGGCCTGAACGAGTCGGGGAAGAAGGAAAAAGAGGTGTAATTGGGTCCTCTTCCACATTCTCTTCGCCTGCAGAAGTGCCTTTCCTTTTCTTTGAAATCCCATGCTTTCCCCTCTTCTTGGAAGAAGAACCACTGCCGAGAGTGATAAGATCAATCAGCTTTGCATCATCGACAGTGAACTCCTCCGAGGTCATCTCACCCTCCTCAAGCTCTTCAGCTTTTTGCTCTTATGAAGCGGTCAGGTCATCCAAGCCTTGAAGAGCTTCTATTAGTTCTACTTACGACCTCGGTTGAGAAGCAAGAGAAGGAGTAACTTGAAGGGATGGAGGGGCAACACCTGGAGGAGGCGAAGCTTGTGCAATACTTGTTGTTTTCACTACAGAAGAAGAAAAGTTAACATCAGTATTTCTCGCAAAGAGAGGAGATAGTGGAACGTCGGGGTTTAAGTAATAAGCAAGAAGTTCATCAAGCTCATGCGAAGCAAACGAGTTGTCCACTTGAGCTGGATCAGTATTGAAGTTACCTGGAGAGGTTGGCGTTATCACATCAATTTCAAAGTCTTGAGCGTCAGTCTCTTCTTGGGACTTCTCTTCGGTATGAGCAGTTGTAATTTCAGTCTCGCCTTTGGCAGGAGGCGAGGAGTGAGAACTGGAGCCAATAATGTCAATGTTAATCGAAGCCGAAGGACAAGTTGGGTCTGTCAAAGGTGCCTTCCCCAAAAGCTCTCCTTCCGCGGCTTCGGCTCGCTCCTTGGCAAGTTGCTCTTTCCCTTAGGCAAGGGCGGCATGACCCTCATCATCTAAATAATATGCCTCAAGATCCTCCTCGGCATAGCCAGCGTCCCTAAGCATATCAACTGCTGCCCCCCATAGTTCAGCTAGGGTTATCTCATACTTCGGTCCCAAGAATGAAAGACTGCCACGTCCCAAGAGGCTATGAAGATAAAACTCGAATTGAGTGGAGCTGATGTTGGCCTTAGTCTCTTCATGCGATGGCCTCATAACGCTCCTTTTCAGCCATGGAAAGCCGGGTCTTTAGAATTTCAATCTCCAAATCTTGGGAGTTAGTCTTCTCCCGCAACTGAGCAACATCATTGCTGTAACTTTCCATAAGTTTTCTGCTGCGCCCCATGTTTAGCCTCCGCATCTCTTTGAGCAGCGTGGGTGTCTCTTACTTGCTTTTGAAGCACGTCTTCCTTTTGAGTATAAGAAGTGGAAGAGGTGGCAAGATCTTCTTTAAGCTTCTTGACTTCAGCCTCAAGTTTTTCGTTGTAGGCAGTGATATTTTTCATCTCTGTATCATGCTGATCATGAACTTTTTGCCACTCAGATTTATCACTTTCCATGGTCAACATGGCCTCAAGATTTAAGCGATTTACCCTTCGAAGCTAATCAACTAATTTTTGCCAGCCAGACCTTCTTTCGATATCAAGCTTGACACCGTCAAGATTTCTCAGCATGGCCTGTTTGTCAATGGGAACCAAGTCCAAATCAAAGCGTACTCCTTTCAAACACCAATGTGGAAATCGGCTTTAGAGTGCAGGCGGAGATCTCTCAACTTGATAAGGAGGCCTATTAATGATTGATTGAATGTCAGATCTTTGAAGGGCAAGGGAGCTAGAGGAGATGTCTATAGAGGTAGGAGCGGCGAGCACTTTGGAAACTTTAGATGAAGGCTTTTCGCTTAGCTTGGCTCGCTTACTTGGATCTTCGGCTATATATGACTCTTCCCTTTGTCGTCATGATACTTTCTCTATGGGAGTCATCGTCATGTCGGTCATCTCTCCTTCCATAGCGCCCCTCATGAGCCTGCCTCTCATGAGCATTCCTAGCTGCTCTTTCTTCATCAGTTTCCCTAGAGGCAGGAAGATAGCTCCTGGGGTCGTAAGAGTCACGCCTGGCATAGTGTTGAAAGTCATCACAATATGAGCCGCTGCGTCCTATGGGAGTACCTGAAATTGAAGAAGAGACAAAATTTAGAAATCTTCAAAATAAAGAAGCTAAGTGCGCATAATTGCCAAAACTCCTAAACGTGTGTGACGTGTGAACTACGCGCGTCAAACTACAAACCACTCTTCGGCTTCGCAGTGATGTCGGGTTTTGCAACAGGAGTGAACTTCTGGGTTGATGGAGTTGATCGTAAAACAGATGTCGCTTTAAGCTTAGAGGTGACGGTGTCATCTTTAAAAAGCTCTTGGGAAGTCACCATAAGGCTGCTCAATCCCCCAAAGACATCATCACCATCGTGCCCAACAGGATGGACCACATCAGCAGTGCTCTCTTCAGCACGCTTTACACTCTTCGCAACAAAACTTTCTTTCCCAGCTCCCTCATCAGCTTCTCCAGCAGCCTTCCCAAAATGTTGAGGAAATTCTTCTTCTTCAACAACTGGGGGAAGCTTAGATTTGCCAGATAATCCCTCATCGCCAACGGAACTGGAGCACTTCACTAATGAAGCCTCCACAATAGGTTCCTCCGGTGTGAATTCCTTTACGGAGGATGGGGCATCTGACGTTTCTGCTTGAGAATTGGGGGCATCACGGGATTGAGTGGATCGAGAAGAATGCAAAATCCCGAATTGGTGCAAAACCTCGTCCTTCAGCAAGAACTTAATGCTTCTCTCATCAACAACCATGACACTCAATCTTTCGAAAGTTGGTTTGTGGTTAGAATCTTTAGAGGGAGTAGGAAGTGCTGCAAAAGCAAAGAATGAAGTTAGCACTTGGCGACTCGAATTTTGAAAGGCTCAGAAGTGAAGTGAATAAAGATAGGTAGCCTTACTTCCTACTCTCCAGATGCTGTAGAATCCTGGAGGGCAACGGACGAAAAAGAATTAGCTTAAGAACCCGTGAGCGCTCTCGGGCAGATCCGTAATCAACTTACGGTTTCTTTCACTCCTCACAAGAGTAATCGAAGGGTGATCTTTGTTCTTCTCGAATTAGCACAAATAGCATATCTCCTCGAAGCTTGGGAGGCAATTAAGCGTCCTCTTGAATAGTACGCACAACCCCATCAGAATGGCATACTCGTTAGGGTGAAACTGAATGGAGAAATAGTAAGTCGAAGGAGGAGTGTTTTTAGAAAATAATTGAAAGGAGGAATAGCTCCATTTAAACACATCTGACGATTGACTGCAACGAAGCTAGCAAGTGCTCTATCGACAGTGTCATTTACCCCGGGAAGCAGAGCGTCCGTTTTAGCAATGACGAATTGAATGCATAGTTGGCTGAAAGCCCGTTGACTCAATGAAGTTGAAACTCTTTCTAGGGGATTTTCTAGAGGGTCGGCTATTGGGAAAACTTCATCGGCTCGCTCTACTATCTCTTCTTGCATTTGTTGAGAAGTCATTCTACACAAGGAACTGGATATTCAAATATGGAGGTGCACGTTTCCTAATAGTGTGAAGTGTTGTGCAAAACTAATAAAATGAAAAGCAAATATAACTGGAATTAAATTAGTTGACATTTGTCAATTATAAAGTGTCAGGGCTTGTTATTTTAAGTCAAAGTACAGTGTTGATGCAAACAGACCAGCTTTAGTTGATTAATTTAGCTTTGCTTTAATACTTCACTTGAACTTGTCAATTCACAGCACTTCATTCACATAATCCTTTAAGTTGATTATTCTTTGTCGACTAATCTGCCATTCGATATGGGCAGTCAATTGGCAGTATATTCGACCTAGTTTTCTGCAAATGTTGTATTTAACAGGTTGTTAGCTTAAAAGTTAATGCAATTTGTGAAAAAGTGCAACAAATTCAAGCAGTTCAGTCAAGCAGTTCATCAGTCATGTTCCTACGAGCTAAAGCAAAGCTGCAGGTTAAATTAGGTCGCGTTGACTCCTTTAGCCACTCTGCTTTAGGCCATATGCTATTATGGAAAGTTAGATCGCAAGCAAGTTAAGTTGCAAGTTAGTTAGGTCGCAAGTCATCTGGGTCGCAGTCTCTTATTTCGCTCAGAACTTGGATTTTAGGTCGTTGAGCCGTTAGGTCGTGCGATTCATATCCAAACTACTAAGCCCTAAGTCGTACGAAGCTCCTAAGCCGTGTATTTCCTAACTCTCAATAACCCGCTAGCTCTTCTTCATTAAACAACTGTCAAACACACAAACCCGATAACCCATTATCATCTTCACAATAGAATCCATCATCTTTCCACACCGCCAAATCACCCAAAACCGATTCAAATCACCTCAGATCCATCATGGATCCAATACGCTACTGTGTTCTCGAGAATTACAATGAAGACGCATCCAAAGATGACCAGAGATCGATTGTAACAAGACTCGTGGTAAAACGCAACACATTAAATTGGATTAGGGTCAAAAAATGGGGGATTCGCGATTTGGTGATGGACGTGGTTGAATATTGATCGAATTCACTTACGTAATGTGTTGGTGAAGATGATCAACGGCTGATTAATTTGAATTCGTCTTCGAGAGCTCGGAAATTTCTCAACGGCAAGTTAGAATGTTAGAGCAGATGAAGTGAAGAAGGAACGACATAAGCTACTTATATACTGGTGCAGTGGAACTCGAATCGGCACAAACGACCTAACTTTCTCATAAGTCGCTCACGACCAAGCAACTCAGGATGGCGCGAGTTAAGAGGTATCGAAGCACACGACCTAATCCTTAGGCATATACTTCGAGGGACAAGTGTTAACACCTCTTTTTGGCGACTTAGCGACTCAACAACCTAAAAGTGTAAGCGACTTAGCTATCCAAGGAATAAGCGACTTAACTACCTAAGCGACCTAACTATCTAAAGGCATAAACGGCTTAACGAGCTAAAGACCCCTACGACTCAAAGAGTTAACGACCTAACGACTTAACAAGCTAAAATCATAAAGCGGCTCAACGTGGCGCGACTCAACTACTTAAGGAGCTCCAGTGACCTAGCGACCTAAAGGCTCCTACAACTCAACGGATTAACAAAGGCAGCGATCTAGCGACCTAACGACCTAACGTGTTAATGCAGAGAAAAGCCACATGCATACCGTCCCTTCCATTAGGTCGCTCACGACCTAATCAAGCCGAGATAACTCGTATACTGCACATGATAAGTCGCTCACAGCCCGTATCTCATCCAGGATGGTTCCATTAAGTCACTGGCGACTTATACTACCTCGTGATCAGTCTTATGTCGCAACTCCTTAGGTTGCCCACGGCCTACGCCACACGACCTAACTTCGAGACTCCCTTATAAATACTCCACCTACTCCACTTTGATGGGGGACTTTTGGACTTTTTCGAACGCCAAGACGCTACTGCTTCACAACTTCTAGAACAATTCTAACACCAAAGAAACTCCAAGGAACCTTAAGAGAAGATCAAGTTCATTCAACATGAATCCAAAGAGCACTTTTGTATCAAAGTTATAACTTCTTGCTTTAATGGTGTTGTAATTGGAGAACTATTGTGAAACTTGTAATCAAGTCAATAAGAGAAAAGATTAAGTGGACGTAGGCTTCACTTTGAGCTGAACCACTATAAAAACTATTGTCTCTTTACTTTTTTCTACCATTTTCTGATTACTTTTAGTTCCCGTACCAACGGGTGGTGCTTTCGCTATAACTCAACTCACACCGGGGTGTTAGCGTATATTTTAGCTTAACAAACTATATATTTGATTATTATATTTTATCGTTCCGCTGCAAGATTCTATTTTTTTTCTTTCTCTGTTTTTCTTAATTAGCCCATAACAATCCGCCCTTCTGTGTAGTTTAAGTCTGACGTGTGTTTATCGTCAAATTTTAAGTACGAATAGGCGGGAAGTTACAATAGTAATTGTTGAAATAATATTGAGTAGGTGATATAATTGAGAGTTAGAAACCTGCATAGTGCAAATGATAAGAACTTGTGGTGTCTTCAAGTTGTAGCTACCGGAACAATTATTAGAAAGATTAAATTTTGAAAATGAAATATAATTCATAACTGGTATTTAACCAAAGGTTAAAATGAAATATAAATTTAATGTTTAAGAATTTCATGGATGCATTTTAAAGAAGTAAAATTACTAAATGATTTTTTGGGAAAGAAAGCATCCATGTGAATGGAAAATCTTTCTAACAAGAGATATACTTATGTATATAACTTGATTGTTTTATGAATTGATTATATGGTTGTATAATTAGAAAATGTTTTATGTTTTGAAAATAAACATTGTTATAACCTAGTTTAAGATTCCTTAAGCAATCAAAATAGGTTTTATAATTTCTTATGTCAATTGGCTAATAAGTATTTTAAAAATTCTCGTCGATGCGTCTGATCAGCGATATCGATAGGGATTCTTAAGCTCTTACTGGGCGATGTGATATATGCTTCTGAAATGGCAATAAATAATATTTACTAATATGGATGTTGAATGCAAAAATATATAGATATTGCAAAGATTTTGAAAATTCTAAATTGCCATTTGAGAAAAGTATTTTATGTATACTTAAGGACTTATAAAAATAGTGTGATATAGAGGGCAATGGAGAGGCAACGTTGATCTTGATCAACTTTGCAGTCCTTGATAATGTCATTCACTATAAATGTATTAGTTAGATGTTATCCTTTTATAAATTGATAATTGGAAAATTTGAATATGTTTCATTTAAATAAATTGTTTTCACTATTGGTTATATTACATGGTTGTGAAAGTTTAGATACATGGAAAATTTAAAATGCTTAAGTAAGCTTTTGGATAAAGTATTTTGGAAAATATTATCTTATGATAATTCATTTATAGGGAAAATAATTTTAAATAAGAAAATACCCTAATTGGATGAAACTATCATGTGATAGCGATTAATAAAACAATGTATTCAAATTAAAGAAATATATTGTTTAGAAAACCAAAATATTGATTGGAATGAGGTTTAGTAAGGATAGTTATGAAGATTAGTTTAAATATTTAATCATTCGATTAATAACAAGTGAAAAAAAGTATGCCTTTGGGAAAATTTAAGAAAATGCAAATTTGGTGCTTTTGAATTAGCATGAAATTTAATAAGAAGCAAAACCATTAGAGTAAGTTTGGATATGAATTTAAATAGTGTTAAAAACTTGTTAATTATGTATTTGTGAATTTCAATTGAAAGCAAGTTTGAATTAAGTATCAAACTGTCTACTTATAAGTGATAATAAAATAAATGTTCAGCTTTGTCGATTAAGAGAAAATTGAATATAAAAGATTCATTTATTATAAAATGAAATATTTTGTGAAAAGCTAGAAATAATAGTAAATAGAGCAACAAGATAGGATTTTTAATTGTGAAAGAAATTTAAAAAATTAATATGTAATTCAAAACTCTAGTTTGATAGATAATTGTCTCTTACTAATATAAGAAAGTAATTATCTTAATAAAATATAAGTCTTCTTTTAAAAGACTTGTTTATTAATTGGGAAAAAGTTTTGTTTGTAAACAATTTTGAAAGTTTGTTGTATGTATTATGAAACGACCCTGACTCGACCTTCGAAAATCGGCATTGGATACATCACCCGTGTTCGAATGCCACAGATCCATATGTCGAATCTGGTTCGCCGGAGATTATAACACATTAAGTATAACAACACAGCGGAAGAAAAATGAATATATCATATAACTCCAATGATACAATATCCAATGATATAAAATAATGATCATAAATACATATCAGAAATCTATAACAACACAGCGGAAACATAAATCCACCAGCAGCTGAAAAAATTGAATTCCAAATGGAACTCCAATATCTGCAACTCCATCTCCGATCCAAAAACTTTGAAGGCTCCAATCCAATAAGCTCAAACCACCATCACGATGTATTAAGAATGGTCAGTCCAAGTGAAACGAATGTTATCGCCAAATCCAAAGGCTGGATGCTATCGAATTCTACACCAACTATTTGATTATTTGAAAAACCCAACTCTAGACTGCCCATGTGGAAAAATGTGGGCACCCAGAGTTAGGAAGGGAACAACAAACACTGAGTCATTCATGGGACTGGTATGAGCAAACAAAAACAATTTTAAACAAAAACATTCAAAAGAAGAATTTAAAATTGAAATTCGCAATGCTTCTTGGAATATGAAACTACCATAAGGCCTTCCACCGCACACACCATGCAAATGCAGAATTTGAGGAGATTTCTCCTTATGATAGTCAAAAATGCTTGATACACGAAAACCATTTGATATTATTATTAGTGCATAGTGCAGAAAACCTTTCGGAAATACAATGTTAATCTTAGCCAACATACAACCATTATTGTATGCCTACTATAGCTGCCATCTAAACAGTGGGACATCACCATAAGTAAATGGCAGGTTAAACAACTAAAACCGTACAAGTCACGTATTGGAGATTGGATTTCCAACAAATGGTTAGGCTAAGGAACTTCCTACTGCCACATGGGTACGTCTCTGGAGGGACGTCTCGAGAACCTACCTGGCTCTCGGCCAACACAAGGCCGGGTTACCTTTGTAACTAGGTAACTACACTCGAGCATGCCATCCCCCGGTCGTTTGCGACCTTTATCCGAGGTACCTCTACACCAACAATCACAAAGCAATCACAAAGTAATAGATTTGCAGTGACCACATGCGTTAAATATCTGGGCTCTATACCATGATACCACCCTTTTCCAAAAGGGATTGACACACCCTAAAGGTCGCAACCCTTACAACCTTCCCGCATCTTTCCTGTTTCGACCATTTCCAAGGTGTGAGGTCCTGATGCAGTCTCGTCCAAAAAGCTACACTTTTTCACAAAGCCATGCTTTGATCAACAAATGACAGCAGCACTTCATTTGCCACATTACCAAATTGGGAATGTATCACTAGTAAATATCAACTGCATAACCTCTAAGCTCGTACCTCTCAGAGGAGGGTGTCAAGCTAAGAGAATAAATTCTCCGCCACCAAACAGAAATGTATTTGATAGAAACTGGTTTTACATCTCAAAGTGTAATGTCAGACACACATCCTTCCAAGTCTGGTCCTAGTTCGAATAGAACCGAAGGCACTTCAAAAGAAGCCCTTGCAATCCGGGTATGCACAATCCCGATCAGACTCCCCATCACATATGGTGATCTTTATACCCGAGCAACTCAGTGCAGATTCATTCGACAGGTTATCCTATCGTTCTCGAAGACACCCGGTCTTCAATACCTTCTTCAATTGTTATCCATTTCGTCGTATCACAATTCAGAATGGCTCATACAACACAAAGTCCTCTCCTGGCTAGACCGAATAGTGAGCGCAATAATTCAAAACTATTTGGATGATGGAATCTCAGTTAAGTCACCACCTGTTGGCTCATTTAGAGTTACAGGAGCCATGACCAGTCAAAACGAAGCTCTTTGTGAGTTCTACAGCTATGACTGCTTTAAGACGTCATTGGTTAGTTTCATAGCCAAAAAATCATATCCGAACCACAATCGGGTATTAGATGTTTTTTACCCGTCGTTTTTTCGTCACGTGGATTTTTTCTGTAAAACATGATCCCTGTGCCTGGTCTATGATTTACCATCGTCGGAGAGTGGTGTCCCATGGTACTGCTCCGTTCCAAATCCATGCACCCATTTCTAAAAGTCGTACGGCACCTTTTCGGCATTTTGGACGGATGTTGCACATTACACCAAAGATGTTGCACCCTATTGATATCGATTCTTCGGAGGTCCATAACTATTGGCTCGTTTAGAGTTACGGGAGCCGTAACTAGTCAAAACGAAGCTCTCTATGAGTTTCATGGCTATGACCGCTTTAAGCCATCATTGGTTATGTTCACACCAAAAAAGCTTATCCGAATCTCAATCGGGTCTTGGACGTTTTTCACCCTTCGTTTTTTCGTCGCATAGATTTTTTTAGTAAAACGGGATCCCCGTGGCTGGTCTATGATTTAGCATCGCCAGAGAGTGGTGCCCCATCGCCATTTCAAATCCATGCACACATTTCTAAAAGTCGTACAGCACTTTTTCGCCATTTAGGACAGATGTCGCACCTTGCACCATAGATGTTGCACCCTGTGGATATCGATTCTTCGAAGAGCCATAACTATTGGCTCATTTAGAGTTACAGGAGCCAAAACTAGTCAAAACAAAGCTCTCTGTGAGTTCTGTGGCTATGACAGCTTTAAGCCGTCACATGATAGTTTCATACCCAAAAAAGCTTATCCGAATCTCAATCGGGTGTTGGGCGTTTTTACCCTTTCGTTTTTTCATCACGTGGATTTTTCTGCAAAACGGGATCCCCGTGGCTCGTTTATGATTTACCGTCGCCGGAGAGTGGTGCCCTATGGTACTTCTCCATTTCAAATCCATGCACCCATTTCTAAAAGTCGTACGGCATTTTTGGGCACTTTGGACGGATGTTGCACCTTGCACCGTAGATGTTGCACCCTGTGGATGCAAAAAACATGCCAGAATTGAATTTCTCAAAACACATGATTGTAAGTTTATATTTGGCAAAACTCAGCATATACAGTAAATAAATAATTACATAATCACAGACACAGAGTAATATAACAACAATATAGCGGAAACAAAGAATATTTGTTCATGAAGCTACTACATATATATACATACATATATATACATATACATATATATAACAGAGTTAAACAAGATACACAGAAGTCTTGAATACAATAGTCAAATACAAGATCAGAATACACTGGAATCAACAGAATATCTGAAAGCTGGATAGATAGCTGGACCTCCTAGCGAAGCCTAACTCTAAAGGTGAGTCTCGAATACTGGTACACTCAGTCTGAGCCGAGCGTAAAGCAAAACACAAAACACTTGAGTCAGGATTAACATTCTTATATCAATAAATCCAACTCAAGTGAAATAACAACTGGAAATACAAATAACTCAAAATATGTTGGGTTAACCATCCTCTAAGGATCCGTTAAACCATCTATACATAGCAGTATATGCTAAGTAGATAATGCCTATCAGTAATACAAAGTATCAAAATAGCGTTAAGGCCTTACCATTATCTCCCTTAACACATTTTATATAAGCGTCAGTGTCTATACAGCACTGTAAACTCCACCGTAAACTAGTGGGGGATAAGGGAGTACTCCATAGGAATGACACAAAACAAATCGTTGTGGTCGCGCATAGGAATACAAGTATGACAAGGCGCATGAGGCAATACCGAAGGTAGTGAAACTACCATTTGCCTAATCCAGACTGGTGAGAACGCATCGCCGCAATTCTCGCAACACCGCGAAACTACACTCCCAATTCAAGGGTGTGCACCAATCAAAAATAAGTAATGAGTAGTTTACAAAGAAGCGTGTTCCCTTAGAGGTGGTTAACCTCATTGGCCCGGCACGTCTCCTGTTTAAGTCATTTCAAATTTGGCACAAGTGTCAAGGCTATCCATTATCGTTCTCTTTCTTCAAATATAGCAACGTCATCAATCCAACCACTTCATTCTGGATCACACACCGCGTATAATAATTATTGTTAACCCTGTGCTGCCAACGAGTTGAAACTTGGGCCGACTCATCCACTTAAGGTCTTTAACGACTCATTGGATTTACGACTCAAGGGGCTTCAGCAGCTTAAGGAAAGGACCGACTCAACTGGTAGCGACTCAATTGGCTGACGAGCTAAGGCTCAAGGCAACTTAGAGGAATGGAACGACCCATGGAGGTTAACGGTTCATCAGACAGGCCGACTCAGTGAGTTACCGACTCAACGAAGTTAACGGCTCATATGAGACGACTCAAGGACTGGACCGACTCATCTATTCAAGGACTGGACCGACTCATCTACACAAGGTTCGTAACGACTCAGTGGATCAACAACTCAATGAGTTAATGCCTTAGGGGAGCAGAGTGGCTTAACTAGTTAGTGGTTTATGGGGCAGACCGACTCAGGGTTTCCAACGACTCAGGGTTTCCAACGACTCAAGGTGACTAACGACCTATCATAAGTCACTGGCAACCTAAGCATACGAGGGACAAGCTCAATGCCATTTCATCTATGCCACTGCTTGCTGACTCGTGATATGTGAGTCAGTCACGGTTCATCCTAAGTCGGTCACGACTCATGACTTAACCAACAATTCCAGCCCAGAAATTTGCCTATAAATACATGGCCACCCCCAACATTCAGGGGACTTTTGGCTCATTCATTTCAAGCGCCGTTACTCTGCTGCATTCCGAACTACTTCAACACTTAAAGCTTTTGAGATATAAAGAACGCCTCAAGGAACTTCACGAAGAAATCATACATGTCCAACATGAGTTCAATGATTTGGATCGACATTGAAGTTTAGGCTAATTGTTCTAAGTCACTTGTAACTCGAAGTGTGTTGTAATCAGAGTGTAATTGCATCGACTTGTAATCAAATCGTCAATAAAGATATTCAAAGTGGACGTAGGCTCTCTCTTAAGCCGAGCAACTATAAAATTGCTGTTGTTTACTGCTTTTTCGCTATTATCTGCTTATAATCTGTTCCCGAGCTATCTGGTGGTGCTTTCACAATCTCACTTCATACACCGGGGTGTTAGCGTTCAAATTTTAGCGTTAACATTTTTGGTGCTTTCATTGAGAACGTCGAACTCAGGTGAATTATCATCATTGCTTCACAGAGGTTTGTAGAGAGAATTTCCTTGAAAACCAGAAGTCTATCCGAGATTATGGCTCCTGGAAGGAAAAGTAGATCTGTCAGATCTGGGAATGTTCAAGAGGGAACCTCCGCTTCCCCTGTATCAAATCAAGCCACTCCAGCTGTCGGAGTTACAAAGGCAGAGCTGGATGCTGCAATCTTAGGGCTGAACCAGCAGATAAATGCCCAAAATGCACAATTCGACACTCAGAATGCCCAAAATGCCCTAATTCTGAATAGGTTGAACGATTTGCTTGGGGCAAACCGTCAACCGGCAGGTAATGAAAGGAACTTTGCTGGCAACATTCATGATGCTGAAGAAAGGAATGCTGCTGAAAGGGCTGCTAGCCCCTTTGAACAAACACTTCCTGAGGTTGGTGGATCTAGAACTCGACATGATGAGGAGTATCTTTTCGGAATGGTTCGACAAATCATGAAAGAGAGTATGCAGAGGGTTGAAGACGAGAAAGAATGGGGTTTCGCCCCAAGTAAAACTCCATTTACTGAGAAAATCTTAAAGGCTGAATTCCCAAGGAAGTTTGTCCCTCCAACCATTCCAGCTTACAAGGGGACAAGTGATCCGAACGAATTCTTATACAAGTATGATTGGCACATGACAGGTGCCAGAGCCTCTGATGAGATAAAGTGCTGATAATTTCCTGTATATCTAGAAGGTGTGGCTCTACTGTGGTTCACCAAGCTACCAATCCGATCTATTGATCAGTTTTCGGACTTGACCCGGAAATTCAAGGAGCAGTTCAAACTATATGCTTCAAAAGCCAAGGACATCATGTCGTTGTCAAGTTTAGAACAGAATCCAGGGGAGACTATCAGATCTTTCTTAAACCGCTTTAATATAGCACTGGCTGAGGTGGACAATGCAGAACCGCGAATGATATTGACTTATCTGATGAGGGCTATTGACAAGTCGAGCGAATTTGGGAAATGGCTAAACATGAAGGAACCAAATTCCCTTGAAAAATTCTATAAAAAAGAAGATGAATTCATACGCTTGGAAAGCCGTCCCGTACCGGTAAAGGCAGTGTTGGAAAAAGTTGAAGATAACACTGTTGCTCCACGAAAGAATGAATCAGTAGGGCAAAAAAGGGAAAATAACAATGGGAAGAAACAGAGTAATCTGAAGAAGCCTCGATCCTTCAAGCCATCAGAGTATACTCCCTTATCAGATACGCCGGAGCGTATCTACCTTGCCACTAAAGATTCTGTCGATTTTCCTAAACCTCTTCCTCTGAGGACCGGGAAAAAGGCTATACAGAGTGGCAAGTTCTGCCACTTCCATAATCAACCCGGTCATGAGACCGACGAATGCCGCCAGTTGAAAAATCTGATTGAAGAGTTGCTAAGGGAAAACAAGCTGCAGCAATTTGTGAAAAAGAATAGCAACAATCCTGCTTCGTCTAGTCAGGGGCAACAAGCTCCTGCTCATCAGCCTAGGACAGGTGAGAAGGCTGCAGGGCATGAATCTGGAAGGCCCATTATCAATGTCATTACAGGAGGACCTCACCCAGCAGGCAGAAGCTGGGGTGAGATGGAAAGGTATACCCGAGCTTTGAAGTATGTACCGACCGAGGAAGATGTATTCGTTTTGGAAGGTGCTATGCCCCTGAAGCAACAAAGAACTTTCAATGATGATATTATATTCAGAGCCAGGGATTCCGCAGGTATTGAAGCTCCTACCTTGGATCCCTTAGTCATCTCGGCTGGTATCGGGCCAGCTATTGTCAGAAGAGTTCTCATTGATTGTGGCTCATCCTGCAATATCCTCTTCAAGAAAACATTCGACCAAATGAAGATCCCTATGGCTGATGTGCAAGCCTCATCGCAGAAAATCGCTGGCTTCACTGGGGAGCCAAAGCAGCCGGTAGGAACCATTGATTTGTTTGTGGAACTTGGAGAAGGAGAGAGAAAAGTGGTCCGCAAGCAAACTTTTGTGATTGTCGACGAATTTTTTGCCTACAATGCTTTCCTTGGCCGTCCAACTCTAGCAGCGTTCAAAGTTGTTCTGGCCCCATGGTGCCTCACCATTAAATTTCCCACAGATAATGGAGTGGGAGTCATAAAAGGGGATCAAAATGCGGGGCGGGAATGTTATCTAATAGAGCTACGAGAAACCAGAAAAAGAGGATGCGGCAGCCCCAGTCCGCATCAAAGAACCAGCCTTGTAGCAATTACAGGGCGGACCCTGCACTGGCGAGCACAGCGGAGCAAGGAAAGAAATGGATCCTAGAAAAGTCAGTGCAGGGGAGAATAGAGTGGTACCAGTGGAAACGACAATACCAATACCTGTTGACCCAAAGGACCCAAACAAGGTGTTGAATGTGGGTTCACAACTTAATGCGTCAATTAAGAATATCTTAATATCTTTTTTAAAGGCAAATTTGGATGTTTTTGCTTGGACTCATGCCGATATGTGCGGAATATTCCCAGAATTTGCAGTACACGCTCTAAATATTGATCCAAAATTTACACCTGTGAAGCAGAAAAGGAGAACTCAAGGTCCAGATAGGTCGGCAGCGTTAAAAGAAGAAGTTGATCGGCTCATGGAGAATAATTTTATCAAAGAATCTACCTATCCGAATTGGGTTTCAAATCCAGTGCTGGTTAAGAAAGCCAACGGAAAATGGAGAGTATGCATCGATTTTTCAGATCTAAACAAGGCCTGCCCCAAAGACTGCTTCCCATTACCCAGAATCGATCAACTGGTAGACGGAACAGCAGGACACGAATTGTTATCTTTTATGGATGCTTACTCCGGATATAACCAGATCATGATGCATGAGCCAGATCAGGAGGACACGAGCTTTATCACCGACGTTGGTCTTTACTGCTACAGAGTTATGCCCTTCGGGCTGAAGAATGCAGGGGCAACATACCAAAGACTTGTTAATGCTATGTTCGAACCGCAATTGGGCAAGACTATGGAAGTCTACGTCGATGACATGTTAGTAAAGTCTAAGAAAGCAGTGGATCACATAGAACACTTAGCAGACATGTTCGCAGTCCTCCAAAAATACAGAATGAAGCTCAATCCTTTAAAATGTACATTTGGAGTGGAATCCGGCAAGTTTTTAGGTTTCATCGTGAGCGCTAGGGGCATTGAGGCTAGTCCAGCTCAAATTACCGCCTTAAAGGAAGTCAAAGCTCCTAGAACAAAGAAGGAATTGCAAAGTCTCAATGGAAAAGTAGCCGCCTTGAGTCGGTTCATTTCCAAAGCCACAGATAAATGCATCCCATTCTTTGACGCCCTAAAGAAAGGAAAGAAAAACTTCGATTGGACTCCCGAATGCCAAAAAGCCTTTGATGAATTGATTCGCCATATGGAAACGCCTCCAATACTTTCTAGGCCTGGCGATGGCGAGGATCTTCTTATATACTTGGCAGTATCATCTCATGCTTTAAGTGCAGCGCTGATACGAGAAGACAAGAGGATTCAACATCCAGTTTACTATATCAGCAAAAGACTCACTGGGGCAGAGATGAATTACTCTAAGTTGGAAAAACTCTCCTATTGCCTACTAATTGCGTCTAGGAAGTTGAGGCAATATTTTCAAGCTCTTCCTATCAGAGTCCTCACTGATCAACCTTTAAAGCAAGTCCTGTTTTGCCCTGAGACTTCGGGTCGTCTTCTAAAGTGGAATATTGAACTCAGTCAATATGACATCACTTATCATCCCCGAAAAGCAATCAATGGACAAGCTTTAGCGGATTTCATCGCAGAATTCACAGATAAGGGTAACGGTGAGGAGGAAACGATCGACGATTCCCCAATCCAATGGAAGTTATATGTCGATGGCGCGAGAAACGACTACTGTTCTGGAGCCGGAGTTGTACTTGAGACCCCTGAAGGCCGATCATTATGCTATGCACTAAGATTGGAATTTCCTTCAACAAACAATGAAGCAGAATACGAAGCCCTTATCGCTGGCTTAAGGATTGCTAAAGAACTAAACATCCGAGCGTTACAGATCTTCAGTGATTCTCAGCTTATTGTATGCCAATTCAAAAAGGAATGCCAAGCAAAAGGGGGGAATCTGCCCGCTTACTTGTTAAAGGCTTGGGAACTCCTGGGTGATTTCGATCATTACATGATAAGTCACATTCCTCGAGAAGAAAACATGAAAGCAGATTCTCTTGCAAAGTATTCTAGCACAGGCGAAGCTCAATTTCTGGGGTTAACTCCAGTGGAGGTCCTATCGACTCCGAGCATTGATGAGATTGATATTGATTGGATCATGAGCGTGTCTCAAGAGCAAGAATCATGGACGACTCCAATAACAGAATACCTGCTCAATGGCTCTTTACCGGAAAACTCAAAAGAACGAAAGAAGCTACTGAGGAAAGCCTCTCGCTATATAGTCCAGGATGGCCAGTTATACAGACGGGGATTCTCAATGCCGTTACTTCGATGTGTATCCAGGGAAGAGTCCGAAACAATCCTAGCTGAGGTGCATGGGGGAGAATGTGGTGATCATTTAGGTGGTCAAACTTTAGCGAAAAAGATTCTCCGATACGGATATTTTTGGCCAGAAATTAATCGAGATGCAGCAGATTATTCCCGAAAATGTGACAGATGCCAAAGATTCGCCAAGATTCCTAGAGCTCCTTCCACTGAACTCACACAGATGGTCAGTCCATGGCCGTTTGCAATATGGGGGATAGACCTTGTAGGACCGTTACCAACTGCCAAATCTGGAATTAAATATGCCATTGTTGCTGTAGATTATTTTACTAAGTGGGCAGAAGCTGAACCACTGGCTACTATCACCTCAAAGAAGATGATAAGTTTTGTGACTAAAAACATCATTTGCAGATACGGTGTGCCTCAAAAAATAATTACAGACAATGGTACTCGGTTTGAAAGTGAAGAATTCCAAGCTTTTTGCAAACGATTCAAAATCCGAAAGAGCTTCTCAGCAGTAGCCCATCCGCAGGCAAACGGGCAAGTGGAAGCAGTAAATAAAATTATCAAGTCGACCATCAAGAAGCAACTTGAAAGAGCAAAAGGTGGTTGGGTCGATAAGCTACCGCTGGCACTATGGGCATACAGAACTACCCACAAAACTACGACTTGGCATACTCCGTTTTCATTGGCATACGGATCAGAGGCAATGATTCCGGTAGAAACAGAAGTCCCTTCACATAGAAGAATCCATTTCAATCAAGCGGAGAATGAGAAACTACAGCTTGAGGCACTAGATCTCCTTGATGAAAAAAGAGAGGAGGCTGAGCTCAGAATCGCATCTCATCAGAAAAGGATAGCCAGACATTTCAATTCCAAAGTTCGCCAACGCAGCTTTGAAATTGGAGATCTAGTCCTAAAGAGAATTATGACAGCGACAGGTGTGTTTGGGCCAAATTGGGAAGGACCATATGTCATAGGTCAAAAGCTTCTGGACAACACATTCAAACTCACTACTGTCTAAGGAGATCAAATTCCAAGAGCTTGGAACAGCAATCACTTGCGTCCATACTTTACTTGATAGCTTTGCTGAAATATTGTAAAAAGAATTATGAATGTATGATTCCTATAATTGAAAGCGATTGTAAAACTGATGCAAGTGAATAATGAAAGACTATAAAGTGGATGTAGGCCCAAGTTCTTGGTCGAACCACTATAAATCTTGTGTTCCTTATTATTATTACATGCTTGCTTTATTTTCGATATGAAAAATACATTAAATGTATTACTGAAATGTCGATTTAAATTTTTGCAGGCAACGAAAACAAAACTTGCACATTACAAGACCAAGTGATTCTTGTTATCATTCAACAAACAAATTCCAAGTCGCAAAATTCCCGAGCTTAAATCCTAGATAAGAAGTGCTTCAATTGAACGGTCAATGATTTCGCCGAAAACGGGCTTTAGCTAATAAATTGAGAAGTTTGAACAAACAAACATCCAATTAAGAAGCTTATGTCCGTTCTCATGAACTGGCCTAGCAATGAAGTACACTTCTTTGGATTAAACAGGCTACTTGTAAGAGAAGGGAGTGCAAGCTTAAAAAAAAATAGAGAATCACCGAAAAGGCATAAGCAAGTGGACAAGGAACAACTAAAGTCCTCTTCGGAGGCACAACTCTTCGGAGGATAAAGACCTCTAACGAAGCATATGCCGTAATAAAGAAAGTTCTCTACTCAACCAAAAAAGATTGGAGGAGTCATGACCCTCCAACCATGAGAGAGTAACTTCCAGGCAATCTTCGGAGGCACATTTCACCAGGAGTTGAAGTGTAACAGCCGCTCTTCGGAATTTCACTTCACCAAAGTTGAAATGCAAACAAAATAAAGACCTCTTCGGAGGCACATTTCACCAGGAGTTGAAGTGTAACAGCCGCTCTTCGGAATTTCACTTCACCAGAGTTGAAATGCAAACAAAATAAAGACCTCTTCGGAGGCACATTTCACCAGGAGTTGAAGTGTAACAGCCGCTCTTCGGAATTTCACTTCACCAGAGTTGAAATGCAAACAAAATAAAGACCTCCTCCCGGAGGCACAATCAAGAAGAAAGACCTCTTCGGAAGCCCACGTTTCACCGAGATTGAAATAAAACTTCCAAGTGTTGAAACGCGAAGAGGCTTCCTTCAAAGGCACAACTCTTTGGAGGTACACGTTTCACCAAGATTGAAATAAAACTTCCAAGTGTTGAAACGTGAAAAAATCCCTCCTCAGAGGTACAACTTTCTATGTTAAAAAAAAAAGGGAGTTGTACTCTACGAAGAATTTCTTCAAGAATGAAATAATTATTCTTCAGAAAATAAGAGTGCAAGTCCCCTCGAAGTATAAAATATCGTAAAAACTTATATGAAGGGAGTTGTACTCTACGAAAAATTTCTTCAAGAATGAAGTAATTATTCTTCAGAAAATAAGAGTGCAAGTCCCCTTGAAGTACAAAATATTGCAGCAAGCTTATGGTATGGGGGCAACAGGGTATAGCTACATACAATATAGTATAGCCACACCGGCGAAAGTAATGCTCAAACAACATGCCATAAGCCCGCTGCAATATCATATAAATAAACTTGTGCAAAAATGAATAATAAATGCATTCTCAAATTCAAACAGGAGTCTGTACAAATAAAGGATCATTTTATTCAATTGTATTGCAGATACAAGTTTCGAAATAAAAAGCAGGGGCCGGCACCCGCACAATTCTCGACCAGTGCATGCAAAAGACAAGAAGCTAAAAGCTGGAATCTTCATTTCTTCTTGCCACCTTTAGACCCTTTACCCGGCCGAATGGTTAGCTTTTCAGGTCGGTCTGAAGGCATAAGGGAAGAAGGAGAGGGAGGTGCAACTGGTGCAATTTTCGGTTCCTCTTCAGTAGCAATGATTTTCTTCCCCCTCCTCTTCGATGTTCCGTGCTTCTTTCTTCTCTTCGAAGAAGACTCACTCCCTGGAGTAACAAGAGCGGACAAAATTACGTCATCAGAAGGAGTCGGCTCCGGAGAGATCTCGCCTCCTTCAAGTCCCTCGTCTTTCTGCTCTTGCGAAACGATAGGGTCATCTAAGCCATGAAGAGCCTCAATTTGCTCCTCTTGTGACCGGGCTGTGAAGCAGAAGGAGGAGCCACCTGAAGAGACGGAGGAGGGATAACCGGAGGAGGAGAACCCTGAACAATGCCCAACGTTTTCTCTGCAGAAGGAAAAAAGTTTAAGTCAGCAAAAAGCGGAGATAAAGGTTCGCCGAGATTCAAGAAGTAGTCGAAAAGCCCATCAAGTTCATAAGAAACATATGAGCAGTCTACTTGGGCAAGATTGTCAGTAGGGTTACCTGCAGAAGTCGGTTCCCTGATGTCAACTTCGTAAGCCTGTGCCTCAGCACTCTCGCCGCCCTCATCTCCACCTTGTATGCTTGTAATATCAGTGGTGACTTTAGTAGGAGAAGGGGAATGAGAACTAGAACCGATAATATCAATTTCGGCTGAAGGAGAAGGTTGTATTGGAGTAGTCGACGTGATTTTTCCTGAATATTCTCCTGCCGCTGTTTCGGCTCTCAATCTTGCAAGCTGTTCTCTCCCCTTGGCAAGAGCGGCGCGGGCATCATCATCAAGATAATGCTCTTCAAGAGCTGACTCAGCGTAGCCAGCGCCTTTACCACCGAGCATATCGAGTGCTGCCTCCCAAACTTCAGCTAGTGTAATTTCATACTTAGGGCCTAGAAAGGCAAGGCTACCACGCCCCAAAATGCTGTGCAGATAGAAATCAAATAATGTTGAGCTAATGTTGGCTTTCGTTGCCTCGTGAGAATCTTCAGCTGCAATTTTGCCGGCAACGGCCTCATCACGCTCCATCTCAGCTTTAGAAAGTTGAAGCTTAAGCATTTGAATCTCCGCCTCTTGGGAGCTCTTTTTCTTCTGAAGCTCTTCAATGTCAGCGACATAGCCCTCGCTAATTCTTTTCTGCACTTCAAGCCTGTCTTCGGCATCCCTTTGGCTAGCGTGGGCATCTCTCACTTGTTTGAGGAGCGCTTCTTCTTTTTGAGAATAAGAAGTAGAGGAAGCAACAAGCTCTTGTTTCAGTTCTTCAACTTTCGCTTCAAGCTCCTCATTGTAAGAAGCAATGCTTCTCATCTCGGTGTCATGTTGCTCGAGCACCTTTTGCCATTCGGCTTTATCATTTTCCATGGTGAGCATGGCCTCTATGTTCGCACGATTAACCCTCTGAAGCTCGTCAACAAGTTTCTGCCAGTTCGACATCCTCTCAATGTCAAGCTTAACGGCGTCAAGGTTTTGTAACATGGCAGACTTGTCAATAGGGACCAAGTCAAGGTCAAACCTTACTCCCTTCAGACACCACTGAGGAAATCGGCTTTGCAAAGTGGCAGGACCCGGTCCAACTTGGAATTTGGGTCTGCTAATTATAGTTTGGATGTCCGACTTCCCAAGAGCGGGAGAGCCAGAAGGGATATCAAACGAGGCTGGGGCGGTAACCTTTTCAGGAGTTATAGTGGTGTGTTTCTCACCATGTCGCGCTCGCTTGCTCGAATCTTCAACCACATGACCTTTTCCTCTGTCATCATGGGTTTTTCTTTTATGGGAATCGTCACCTCTCTGAGAAGAATCATGGCGCTCTTCCCTCTCCCTTCTTTCGTAGCGCTCCTCCTGATCCCTCTTCTCTTGAGCCTTTCGGACAGCTCTTTCTTCATCGGATTCTCTGTAAGAGGGGAGGTAACGCCTATAATCATATTGGCTACGCCTCCCGTAGCACTGGAAGTCATCATAATATGAGCTGCTGCGCCCCATTGGAGAATCTGAAATAAAAAAAAAAAAGCTTTAGAAATCTTTAAAGTATAAGAAGATAAGTGCGTAGAAGTGCTGAAAAATCCTAAGTGTTGTGTAATGTGTAAACTACACGCATCAAGCTACAGACCACTCTGTGGAGTATATGTAGTGATAACTTGAGTAGGAGGAGTTGACATTTGTTGTAGAGAAGATGTCGCCTCGATTACAGAAGAGATAGTTTTGGAAACATCATCTTTGAAAAGTTCTTGTGAAGTCACAATTAAGTCGCTCAACCCCTCAAAAACATCATCACCATCATGCTTTTTGGGACTTGCTTTCTCAACTCCTTCGTCAGCAGATCTTCCGGAAGATCGTGGAGGTTCTTCCTCTTCGATAACTGGGGCAAGTATAGACTTGTCAGACGGCCCCGCAGCATCCTTCGGAGTTGAACACTTCACTAGTGGAGTTTCTATAGAGGTTCCTCCCCGCATGTGCTCTTTAGTAGAGACCGGGGCATCAGGAGTTTCCATCGGAGAATCGGGAATTTCAGTTGGAACTTCATGAGGCTGAGTGAAGCGAGAGGAATGAAGAAGCCCATATTGATGTAAAAATTCATCATTTAACAAAAACTTTATACTCCTCCCTTCTGCCGCCACGGCGTTCAATCTTTCAAAAATTTGCTTATAGCATGGATCTCTAGAGGGAGGAGGAAGCGCTAAAACAGGAAAAAAGAAGCGAAGTTAGCATTTAGCAACTCAGATTTCGAAAAGCTCAAGAATGGAGAAATAAAAACAGGAAATCTTACTTCCTACTCTCCAGATGGCATGAAACCCTGGAGGACAGCGAACAAAGAAATACTGATTTAGAAATCCATGAACGCTTTCAGGAAGATCAGTGATGAGTTTACGGTTTCGAGCACTCCTTATAACTATGATAGAGGGATGATCTTTAATTTTCATGAATGAGCAGAGGTAGCAGATTTCCCCAAAGATCGGTAATCTTTCCAAAACTCTCCTAAATAGCACACTTAACCCCTTCAGAATGGCATGGCCATTGGGGTGCAATTGGAATGGAGAGATAGATAACCGAAGCAGGAACTTCTGAAGAAAGTCATTGAAAGGTGGGATGGCACCGCTCAAGCACATTTGGCGATTGACGGCGATAAAGCTGAGAGGGGGCCTATCTGCAGTATCATTTGGCCCCGGGAGTAAGGCATCAGCTTCGGCAATGCCAAACTAGATGCGCAATTGGTTAAACACCCGCTGATTCAGAGTTGTGGAAGTTCTCTCCGGAGGGTTATCCATTGGGTTAGCTATTGGGAAGACATCTTCAGCCTGGCCCATCGGTTCTTCTTGTTGAGAAGTCATTCTACACAAGCAACTGGATGTTCAAATGCGAAGGTGCACGTTTCCTAAAAGTGTGAAGTGTTGTGCAGAACTAATGAAAATAAACAAGTAAATATAACTGAAGTTAAGCTAGTTGACAATTGATCAATTACTAAATTTCAGGACTTGTTAATTTAAAGTTTCAGGTATAGTGTTAGTGCAAACCGGTCAATTTCAGTTGGCTATTTCGACATTGCTTTAGCACTCTACTTGGATTCGTTGGTTTAAAGTACTTCATTCACACAATCTATTTAAATTAATTATCTTTTATTGACTAATCTATCATTAGATGTGGGCAATCAATGGCAGTATATTCGTCCCAATCTTCTGTGATTGTTGTATTAAGCAGGTTGTATACTTGCAAATTGAAGCAATCTGTAAAACTAAAATGTGCAACAAAGTTTAACAGGTTAAAGTCCAAACAAATCAATATTCAGGCAGTATATTTCAGCAATCCAAGTTAAAGTTCAAGTCAGAATTATGCCCCGAGACAGTTCAACGTGTTAACTCGCCCACGATTTAAAAGTTATAAGGCGGCTTAGGTCGTTTATGCTTTAAGTTATCAACACTTTGAGTCGGCAGCGCTTAGGTCGTAAGGCATAGAAGAGGGAATAGATTTCAGTTCAAAGTTATGAGAAAATTCTCCAAGTCCTATCTCGGCCCCGACTCAAGACTTATGTCGTGAGGACTGGTAAGCCGGTCCAGAGTTGAGTCGCAAAGGATATTATGTCGTCCAGAATTATTGAGTCGCATCTGAGGCAATGCTCCACTCTGATTGGCCAACTTACCATACAATTCCCAAACCCGTCTACCTTCTAGCTCTTAACCCATGAACCGTCTCACTCCTATCCCGTGAACCTTCTAATTCCTAACCCAATAAGCTCTCAATCAACAATCCTAGCTCTATCGCACCACTAAACCGCCTCGAATCGTAAACCATCAGAACAGATAACCCTAAGTCCATTGATGACCAAAGCAACCAAATTCGCAGGGCTCAAAGGGGCAAATCGAAGATGGAAATGGGGCGCATAAGCTAGGGATGATCGAAAATCATAAGGAGAGTGAGATCACTTACGCAATATGATGATAGAGATGATCGATGGAGAATCTGGTCGAAATCGCCTTTGAGAGCTTGAATGTGCGTTAATGGCAGATACGGTTTAAAGGTTAGGGAATGAGAAGAAAAGGGGAACGACTCAGGTTTTTATAACTTTGGGCAGTAGAGTTTGATTCGGCACACGAGTTAAGATAAGTCGAAGCACACGACCTACGACTTAGGCCTGTACTTCGAGGGGCAAATGTTAACCCTGTTCTGCCAACGAGTTGAAACTTGGGCCGACTCATCCACTTAAGGTCTTTAACGACTCATTGGATTTACGACTCAAGGGGCTTCAGCAACTTAAGGAAAGGATCGACTCAACTGGTAGCGACTCAATTGGCTGACGAGCTAAGGCTCAAGGCAACTTAGAGGAATGGAACGACTCATGGAGGTTAACGGTTCATGAGACAGGCCGACTCAGTGAGTTACCGACTCAACGAAGTTCACGGCTCATATGAGACGACTCAAGGACTGGACCGAATCATCTACTCAAGGACTGGACCGACTCATCTACACAAGGTTCGTAACGACTCAGTGGATCAACGACTCAATGAGTTAATGCCTTAGAGGAGCAGAGTGGCTTAACTAGTTAGTGGTTTATGGGGCAGATCGACTCAGGGTTTCCAACGACTCAGGGTTTCCAACGACTCAGGGTTTCCAATGACTCAAGGTGACTAACGACCTATCATAAGTCGCTGGCAACCTAAGCATACGAGGGACAAGCTCAATGCCGTTTCATCTATGCCACTGCTTGCTGACTCGTGATATGTGAGTCGGTCACGGTTCATCCTAAGTCGGTCACGACTCATGGCTTAACCAACAATTCCAGCCCAGAAATTTGCCTATAAATACATGGCCACCCCCAACATTCAGGGGACTTTTCGCTCATTCATTTCAAGCGCTGTCACTCTGCTGCATTCCGAACTACTTCAACACTTAAAGCTTTTGAGATATAAAGAATGCCTCAAGGAACTTCACGAAGAAATCATACATGTCCAACATGAGTTCAAAGATTTGGATCGACATTGAAGTTTAGGCTACTTGTTCTAAGTCACTTGTAACTCGAAGTGTGTTGTAATCAGAGTGTAATTGCATCGACTTGTAATCAAATCGTCAATAAAGATATTCAAAGTGGACGTAGGCTCTCTCTTCAGCCGAACCACTATAAAATTGCTGTTGTTTACTGCTTTTTCGATATTATCTGCTTATAATCTGTTCCCGAGCTATCGGGTGGTGCTTTCACAATCTCACTTCATACACTGGGGTGTTAGCGTTCAAATTTTAGCGTTAACAATTATTAAAGTGGTTTTCGATTTAAACAGAGAGTATGTCCCTAACTGATCTCGGACTCCTCAATAACTACGTAATTATTACACCGATTGGTCATTTAATAAACTTTCAAAATAGTTTATATTTCAAAACCAAAACATCATTGCCATTTGAAAACCGTATCAACACAATGTCACTTCCATTTCAAAACCAAGTACATATCATTTCCATTTTAAATATATATCCATCTCAAATATATCCATTTACAAAATCTTAGTACTTCAAAGTTATAACACTTTCTAAATCAAACACTTTGAAATCATAATACTTTGGAAATCAAAATTTATAAATCATAATGCTTTGGAATCATAACACTTCTCACTTAACTATTTTAAATATAAATAATAGTATATATAATCAAATAATTTATAATTTAAAATAGTTTATATAAAAATAGTTATAATTTAGAATAGTTTATATAAAAATAGTTATAATTTAAAATAGTTTATATTAAAAACAATTTATATTAAAATGGTTAATATGAAATATATTTATAAAGTAACATGTATAAATAGTTTTAAATATAATTTAAAAATACTTTATATCATAAAATAGCTTCCTCAAATTTCACAAATCAATTCCAAATCATCACCAATCCCAAAATTTCAAATTTAATCAAATTTCAAATTTAATCAAATCTCAAATCATCAATTTCAATTCAATTCAGTTCTCAATAAACCATTATATTGATTTCAAATACAGATTTGAACCACAAATAAACCATTTGAATTTTAACATATTCCGAAGCTTTAAATATTTCACAATCTTAAAACTAATTTGATAATCTCATACATATCTTCATTTGACTTTATTATTATTTAGTTTAGAAATATTCACTTAATAAATCCAATATTATCTAAATAAAACCCTAAATTACAATAAACTAATTATTTCTTTCAACTTATTTAACTTGAAATATTCATTTAAATCTCCTTAACCAGAATCAGGTTATAAAATTATATCCTTTTACAATCTCAAATTCAATAAGTTACAAATCGATTTCTAATTAAATGTATTTCTTAATTAAATACAATTTTAAATCAATTCCAAATCTATCTTCTCAATCTTAATTTATCAAATCATTATAAACTCTATGTTAAAATATAATTTAAATAAATACTTAACAATATATATTTTAATAAAATCAAACTTTATTATTAAGCTTATTTCACATTAGAACAATTTTATGCATAGCTAAAAATCAAGAATTTAACTATATATAAGATAATATTTATATACAATCCAAGATCAATATTTATATAAAACCATAGTAATCATTTCAAATTATTTATATATAGACCAATGGTGTCTGTATATAATTTTATATTCTACGGTCAAGTGATATGAATATTTATCATTTAAATCCGCAATTTAAATATATACGGGTATATATATCATTTCAACCCGTAATCCAAAATTAAATGTCAATGAAAATCGCTTGGGTCTATCATTTCAACCCGTAACAATTTTCTCCTATTCTACAGATCGTTCGGGTATGTATCATTTCAACCCATAGGGAATTCTATATTAACAGGGAACTTGCAGAGTGATAACATGTATAATAATATAACGGGCATGTGTCATCAACATAAATAACAGATAATGGTGTCTGATGTCACAGGTGAAAAGATGCAGGTAATAACATATATATAACAATGTAAATAACTAACAACATCATAGTTCAATTGCCGTTTCAATTGAAATCAAATTTAATATATATAAGAACATAAATCGTGAGTGGTTGCTTACCTTTCGAGGCTAGAGAGAACAGGAGATGACAAATAAACCATTATATCGATTACAAATACAGATTTGAACCACAGATAAACCATTTGAATTTTAATATATTCCAAAGCTTTAAATATTTCACAATCTCAAAACTAAATTTGATAATCTCATACATATCTTAATTTGACTTTATTATTATTTAGTTTTGAAATATTCACTTAATAAATCCAATATTATTTAAATAAAACCCGAAATTACAATAAACTAAATATTTCTTTCAACTTATTTAACTTGCAATATTCATTTAAACTTGAAACATTCATTTAAATCTCCTTAACCAAAATCAAGTTACAAAATTATATCCTCTTACAATCTCAAATTCAATAAGTTCCAAATCGATTTCTGATTAAATGTATTTCTTAATTAAATACAATTGTAAATCAATACCAAATCTATCTTCTCAACCTTAATTTATCAAATCATTATAAACTCTATGTAAAAATATAATTTAAATAAATACTTAACCATATATATTTTAATAAAATCAAACTTTATTATTAAGCTTATTTTATATTAGAAAAATTTTATGCATAGCTTAAAATCATGAATTTAACTATATATAAGATAATATTTATATACGATCTAAGATCAATATTTATATAAAACCATAGTAATCACTTTAAATTATTTATATATAGACCAACGGTGTATGTATATAATTTTCTATTCTACGGTCAAGTGATACGGTTATTTATCATTTAAATCCGCATTTTAAATATATACGGGTATATATATATCAGTTCAACACGTAATCCAAAATTAAATGTCAATGAAAATCACTTAGGTCTATCATTTCAACCCATAACGATTTTCTCATATTCTATAGATCGTTCGGGTATGTATTATTTCAACCCATAGGGAATTCTATATTAACAGAGAACTTGCAGAGTGATATAATGTATAATAATATAACGGGCATGTGTCATCAATATAAATAACAGATAATGGTGTCCGATGTCACAGGTGAACAGATACGGCAATAACATATATATAACAATGTAAATAAATAACAACATCATAGTTCAATTGCCGTTTCAATTGAAATCAAATTCAATATATATAAGAACGTAAATCGTGAGTGGTTGCTCACCTTTCGAGGCCAGAGAGAAAAGGAGATGACACAGGCACTGAAGTTGAATTACGAATCCAAGAAAAATCGGCACGAATTCAATGGTCAAAGCTGATAATAGAAATTGATGGAAGGAATCAGTACGGGATTGATGAAGATAAATGGCATCAGTGATCTAATATATCTATGTTTTTCAAAAATCATTACTTTAAATTAAAACACATAAAAAATCAAACATATATACATTAAACATCAACAGTAAACATAAATAAACATTTTCAAACACATACCTAAATAAACTTTCATATGATAATAATTTTAAAACCAATTATTGAATTAAACGCATGTTAAGATTACATATTTAGAATAATTAATGAATTCTTTAATATAAAACTTAGATTATATAATATACTTTTTCAAATATTAGACTTTACACCAACCTAACAAATTATAAACTCTTTAAATTTTACCCTTTTAAAATCTTCAAGTTAACACACACACACACACACACACACATATATGTATGTATCTTAAAATATTCACCAAACATACTTATATAAATACATATATATATATATAGGGTTTAAATAAAAAGGAGACGAGAGTCTCAGTCAACAATATAGGAGCAGATTTCAGCCTATAGTACATCTAACCAAATATATTGTACTGTGCTATAAACTTATTTTATAAAACGTACATATATAAACAACCTTTAGCTTTTCATTTTTGAGACCTATGCTTATCACGTTATACAACTATAAAGAAGATATTTGTAACAACGTTATAACTTGCAGGTTATTTAAACTTTTGGAAATGTAAACACATATAGATAACCGTATAATATAGACAGGATATAAATATATGTGGATATATATAAATAACTTTGTAAACTATATTCTTAAGCAAAAGATACCATTTTCAATGCAAGTATATAAACCCAATATACAACTAACGTAAATATATATACACAACCGACTTATATAAATATAAATAAATATATATATATAAACTATTTCAAAGCCGATGTTATATTTATATTCAAACCCAACAGTGTATCTATATAAATTGATATCTTAAATGAAGGAAGGAAGGGCTGTAAACATATATAGGCATCGAAAGATTGACATATAACAAAAGGAAATGCATACACAAAAACTCATATATACGTAACAAAGGTATACAAATATAAATACTTATACAAAAAACTCAATCATACAGAACTAAAAATATGACATCTGTAACAACCCGCATATTTAACGATTTTATATTTAAATGTTTTATTTAAATATAGTGTCGTTAGTCGGAATTTTGGATCCGAAATATTACCTTTTGCAAACGGCCGAATTGGAGCTCGAAACCACTTTCATTGGTTCCAAAATTGCGTTTGCGATCTTTTTGAATATAAACTTTGATATGTTTGGAGTAAGTTGAATTTTGCAACATTTTCTAGTTGGGTTTGGGTTCAGCCCACTAACTATCTAATTAACCCTAACTCAGTCCCTCTCCTCTCCACTCACTTATTTCATTTCAAAAAAACTTAAGCTAAAAACTGAAAATGGGGGAAGAGAATGGGAATTAGATATTACAAGCCCTAGTTTCCTCTTGCAACTTGAATTCTTGCTCCAAATCAAAGAGAAGCCATTGGTAAGTCCTTCTTCATCTTCTCCAACTCTTCTACTCTTCAATTTCTGAAATTTTTCCTAAACCTAGTTTGGGAAATATGTGTTTTATTCTTAGATTGAAGCTTGTAGAGAGAAGTGGAGAGTAGTTAGTCTCCTTCTTGTTTTTGAGCTTCGTCTTCTTTGTTTGTGTGTAAAAAAGGTGAGTTTTGAACTCTCATCTACTTCTCTTGATTTCATGGGTGATGGGTATGAATTCCTATTACTTATTCACATGCATTTGATTTTGGTTTGTATTGGTTTAACGAATATTCCAATTCTTGGGTTTCAAAGTCAAATTTTTATGAACATTCTCTTATGGATGTTTTGATCTTGTTTTTGGATGCGAATCGGAGAGCTAATGGAGCAGGGGTATCAATTGGCTACGACTCCTTTGGACCATTGCTCGACCGGTTGCGTTTTGGAGGAATTTGCACTTCATTGAAAAAGGGCAGGAACTGCAGAAACTTGCAGTTCGGCCGACCGAGCCTTGTAGCCGGTCGACCGACCCGCTATCCCGAGCTTTTTTTATTTTCGGCTTCTGGCAAGCCGACCGAGCCCTATAGCCGGTCGACCGACCTGCTCCTATTTTGCTGTTTTTCCTATTTTTACTCATTTTGATTGGTTTTCCAAATTTTATCGATTCAAGTTGGTTTTTAGTGGTTGTCATTGCATCATTTGGCTATGATAGCTTATTTTAACTTCATTCAAGGGTTTTTAAAAATAATCCCTCTAAATCGTATTAAAAGTTTCCTTCTCCAATTCTTAAATTCTATTTAAAACGCATATACACAATTTCGCACATCGAGCGGAGTGGAAGGGAGATTAAATGGTTAGGTAAAACACGGACCATGAATCCATGCGTTTGTCTTTTCGATCAGTCTTCGACCTATTCGATTGATCGTTTTGGCCTTTTGGTTTGGTTTACCGATGAAATGAGGTGAACTTTGTACTTTGAGTGTGAAATTAACTAACGGATAGTAAACCGTTTAGTGCGAACGAGTGGTTATGGGACTTAAGTTACCACTTTTCGGATTCCTTTTTGAGAGTTATGACACATTCCGCCAATTAGCGGTGTCCAGTACTGGGCCTCCGGACCTTCACCACTATGGTTTGTTGCCTTCGGGTGTGCTGCCTTCGGGTTTGCACCTTCAGGTTTGTTGCCTTGGGTATGTTGCCTTCGGGTATGTTGCCTTTGGGTTTGTGCCTTCGGGTTTGTGCCTTCGGGTTTGTGCCTTCGGGTTTGTTGCCCTAATAATGTCGCTTTCGAAGTTAGTTCTTTATGAGCCGCTCGAGTGATATCTGGGTTTGGAGTCTTCGGGCTCATGGATCCTTGTTTATACAGTACTGAGCACATGCAAATTTTCTGATGTTTCATTGATATGTATATTTCCTAGGTATCGCCCTTCGGTGTTGGTCTTTTTGAGCCGCACGATATGTAATGATTACCTTGTGGAACTTGTATACCTTATGGGTATTTGTTATTTGCCTTTTGGCTTGTTTTGGGATATTCCTATCCTTTGTTTCTCTGAGTTGCTGATGATACGAGGCTTGTTATGATATGATTCATCTTTTTGTTAGATGATCGTGTCATCTCTTTTTGAGATATTTGTTATACCTTGTAACCTTGCATGTTATTGTTGTTCGGTTTGTCTAACTAATTTGTTTAGCTAGACTGACCCGTGTATTTTATACTCGGGACAGACCGAGATGTTTCAAGTTAGGTGCTTTTGGATTTAACCTATTTTGCTTCCGCATGGACTATCCAGCTTGTTCCTTTTTGTTAAAGCTTTTGTGTAGTCCTTTTTATTGTAACTCTGATGTGTATTCTTTTGAATTCGTCTGTATATTGTCGTTTGCTATACTACTTGACGTGTATTAGTTTGAATACTCTGTTATGTATCTGTATATGTGTATATGATGATCTACTATTCTGTGATGTATATTACATTTCAGTTGTTATATTCTGTTCTGATAGATCCTCCAACCACCTATGGTGTTGTTTTAAGTATTCATTGGATAGGTCGACCTACTTGGTATGACTATTGTCGATGTATTCAATAGATAGTTAGAGCAAGGCTATAGATGGTCGCTCCCAACCAGCCTTATTCTCCGTGTTAGTTGACGCCATTACCAGTAGTGTCCTTTGCTAGCGTGGGTATAGAGGTGGGGCGTCACAGCGTGGTATTAGAGCTGAGTTCAGAACAAAATATGATAAACACAGAATAGAAGCACATATTCCGGTACATCAAAGTGTATAAGTGATACAAATCTTTGAACCATCTTGCCTCTATTCCTTTTGTGCCTTTGGTATAGATAGAAATTTGGAATACGTCCAGGGATGCATTTAAATTCCATAGCATTCAATTTTGAATCATCTACCTTGTGAATAATCTTGTTCTTAACTTACTTTCAGCGTATGGCTGGAAGAGGCAAAGGACGACGTTCGGATGCTGGGCAATCCAGTGGCTCACATACGGATGGCGTTTATATGTTTGCCGATCGGTTTTTGGAATTGTTTAGGAGCACTTAGCCTCCATTTCCTCCTCGAGTTTCTCCACATCGTAAGTCTGCCATTGTACGTCTGTGCAGTGATTTTTCTCATCTTGGAGGAAAGCCGTTTAAGGGTTTTGAGTCTGTTCTTGAAGTCCAAGCTTGGTTTCGCACGTGCGAGCATATCTTCTCTCGCATGGATCTTTCTGACCATGATAGAGTTCTTGTAACTTCTAGCTTATTACAAGAGCGTGCTCTTGATTGGTATGAGCTTCTTATAGCTGAAATTGATGAGTCTACTCTTTCTTGGATTCAGTTTCGGGAGCAATTTGAACTCAAGTTCGTTCCTGAATCTGAAAAAGTTTTATTGACCCGTCGCTTCCTTGAGTTGAAGCAAGGGAAATCTTCTGTTTCTGAGTATGTTGCCTCATTCAAGGCTTTATCTTAGTATGGCCTTGAATTCATTAGCACTTCTTATAAGAAGAATTTGAAGTTTGTTTCTGGTCTTAAGAAGTATCTTAAGTAGTCTTTATTGCTCCAGCTTAGGGTTTCTTTTGAGGAGTTGGTTGATTCTGCACTTCATCTCGAGACCGTCGAGAAGGAGTGTGATAGTGATGTTGATGTTGAGGTTTCCAAGAACCCCAACAAGAAGCAGTTTCCATTTCAGAAGTCCAGGTTTTTTCCTTCCAAGAAGAAGAAGACTGTAGTCTAGCTCTCAGCCTCAGTCTTCTGGAACACCTTTCATTCGGAAGTGTTTCAATTATGGTTCTCCTGATCATATGATTCGATCTTGTTCCAAGCCTCTCTTCTGCCGTTATTGCAAGAAGGAAGGACATCATGTTTCCACTTGCCCTACTATTCCCGCGGGTGCTAAGTCTAGCAAGCTTTTTGCTGCTAAGGCTTCTGAAGGTCCTTCTCATCCAAAAGGTATATCTCCATCTATTTTGGAAGGTTCTACTTTATTTCATGATCATAGTATTCGAGTTCTTTTCGATACGGGTGCATCACATTCTTTCGTATCGAGAAAGCTCGTTGATAATTTATCCTTGGATGTTTCTTGTTTGGTTACTTCTTTAAGGATTGCGAATCCTATTGGGGGATCCGCGACCCTTAGTATGCTTTGTGATGATATTGAGTTGTTTTGTGTGGCTTTTCTTTTCGTGCGAATCTGCACGTTATTTCTTGTTTGGGATTTGATATGATTTTGGGAATGGACTGGCTAGTGAGATACGATGCCTGGATTATTTGTTCAGAGAGAATTTTGTATCTTCGACATCCGGATTCGCCTACTCAGTTATCTCTTGTTCTTCAGAATGTGGATAATTCCGAAATGGCTTTATATTCTCTTGTTTCGCGAGATGATGATGATATATCTCGTATTCCTGTTGCTTGTAACTTTTCTGATGTTTTTGAGCCTGTTTCGGGTTTACCACCTAAGCGGGCAATTGAGTTTCGCATTGATCTCATTCCAGGCGCGCAGCCAGTTATTCGTCCTCCCACGAGGATGTCTACAAGGGAAAATGAGGAACTCAAGAAGCAGCTTTTACCCTTCGAAGCTAATCAACTAATTTTTGCCAGCCAGACCTTCTTTCGATATCAAGCTTGACGCCGTCAAGATTTCTCAGCATGGCCTGTTTGTCAATGGGAACCAAGTCCAAATCAAAGCGTACTCCTTTCAAACACCAATGTGGAAATCGGCTTTAGAGTGCAGGCGGAGATCTCTCAACTTGATAAGGAGGCCTATTAATGATTGATTGAATGTCAGATCTTTGAAGGGCAAGGGAGCTAGAGGAGATGTCTATAGTGGTAGGAGCGGCGAGCACTTTGGAAACTTTAGATGAAGGCTTTTCGCTTAGCTTGGCTCGCTTACTTGGATCTTCGGCTATATATGACTCTTCCCTTTGTCGTCATGATACTTTCTCTATGGGAGTCATCGTCATGTCGGTCATCTCTCCTTCCATAGCGCCCCTCATGAGCCTGCCTCTCATGAGCATTCCTAGCTGCTCTTTCTTCATCAGTTTCCCTAGAGGCAGGAAGATAGCTCCTGGGGTCGTAAGAGTCACGCCTGGCATAGTGTTGAAAGTCATCACAATATGAGCCGCTGCGTCCTATGGGAGTACCTGAAATTGAAGAAGAGACAAAATTTAGAAATCTTCAAAATAAAGAAGCTAAGTGCGCATAATTGCCAAAACTCCTAAACGTGTGTGACGTGTGAACTACGCGCGTCAAGCTACAAACCACTCTTCGGCTTCGCAGTGATGTCGGGTTTTGCAACAGGAGTCAACTTCTGGGTTGATGGAGTTGATCGTAAAACAGATGTCGCTTTAAGCTTAGAGGTGACGGTGTCATCTTTAAAAAGCTCTTGGGAAGTCACCATAAGGCTGCTCAATCCCCCAAAGACATCATCACCATCGTGCCCAACAGGATGGACCACATCAGCAGTGCTCTCCTCAGCACGCTTTACACTCTTCGCAACAAAACTTTCTTTCCCAGCTCCCTCATCAGCTTCTCCAGCAGCCTTCCCAAAATGTTGAGGAAATTCTTCTTCTTCAACAACTGGGGGAAGCTTAGATTTGCCAGATAATCTCTCATCGCCAACGGAACTGGAGCACTTCACTAATGAAGCCTCCACAATAGGTTCCTCCGGTGTGAATTCCTTTACGGAGGATGGGGCATCTGACGTTTCTGCTTGAGAATTGGGGGCATTACGGGATTGAGTGGATCGAGAAGAATGCAAAATCCCGAATTGGTGCAAAACCTCGCCCTTCAGCAAGAACTTAATGCTTCTCTCATCAACAACCATGACACTCAATCTTTCGAAAGTTGGTTTGTGGTTAGAATCTTTAGAGGGAGTAGGAAGTGCTGCAAAAGCAAAGAATGAAGCTAGCACTTGACGACTCGAATTTTGAAAGGCTCAGAAGTGAAGTGAATAAAGATAGGTAGCCTTACTTCCTACTCTCCAGATGCCGTAGAATCCTGGAGGGCAACGGACGAAAAAGAATTAGCTTAAGAACCCGTGAGCGCTCTCAGGCAGATCCGTAATCAACTTACGGTTTCTTTCACTCCTCACAAGAGTAATCGAAGGGTGATCTTTGTTCTTCTCGAATTAGCACAAATAGCATATCTCCTCGAAGCTTGGGAGGCAGTTAAGCGTCCTCTTGAATAGTACGCACAACCCCATCAGAATGGCATACCCGTTAGGGTGAAACTGAATGGAGAAATAGTAAGTCGAAGGAGGAGTGTTTTTAGAAAGTAATTGAAAGGAGGAATAGCTCCATTTAAACACATCTGACGATTGACTGCAACGAAGCCAGCAAGTGCTCTATCGACAGTGTCATTTACCCCGGGAAGCAGAGCGTCCGTTTTAGCAATGACGAATTGAATGCATAGTTGGCTGAAAGCCCGTTGACTCAATGAAGTTGAAACTCTTTCTAGGGGATTTTCTAGAGGGTCGGCTATTGGGAAAACTTCATCGGCTCGCTCTACTATCTCTTCTTGCATTTGTTGAGAAGTCATTCTACACAAGGAACTGGATATTCAAATATGGAGGTGCACGTTTCCTAAAAGTGTGAAGTGTTGTGCAAAACTAATAAAATGACAAGCAAATATAACTGGAATTAAATTAGTTGACATTTGTCAATTATAAAGTGTCAGGGCTTGTTATTTTAAGTCAAAGTACAGTGTTGATGCAAACAGATCAGCTTTAGTTGATTAATTTAGCTTTGCTTTAATACTTCACTTGAACTTGTCAATTCACAGCACTTCATTCACATAATCCTTTAAGTTGATTATTCTTTGTCGACTAATCTGCCATTCGATATGGGCAGTCAATTGGCAGTATATTCGACCTAGTTTTCTGCAAATGTTGTATTTAACAGGTTGTTAGCTTAAAAGTTAATGCAATTTGTGAAAAAGTGCAACAAATTCAAGCAGTTCAGTCAAGCAGTTCATCAGTCATGTTCCTACGAGCTAAAGCAAAGCTGCGGGTTAAATTAGGTCGCGTTGACTCCTTTAGCCACTCTGCTTTAGGCCATATGCTATTCTGGAAAGTTAGATCGCAAGCAAGTTAATTCGCAAGTTAGTTAGGTCGCAAGTCATCTGGGCCGCAGTCTCTTATTTCGCTCAGAACTTGGATTTTAGGTCGTTGAGCCGTTAAGTCGTGCGATTCATATCCAAACTACAAAGCCCTAAGTCGTACGAAGCACCTAAGCCGTGTATTTCCTAACTCTCAATAACCCGCTAGCTCTTCTTCATTAAACAACTGTCAAACACACAAACCCAATAACCCATTATCATCTTCACAATAGAATCCATCATCTTTCCACACCGCCAAATCACCCAAAACCTATTCAAATCACCTCAGATCCATCATGGATCCAATACGCTACTGTGTTCTCGAGAATTACAACGACGACGCATCCAAAGATGACCAGAGATCGATTGTAACAAGACTCGTGGTAAAACGCAACACATTAAATTGGATTAGGGTCAAAAAATGGGGGATTCGCGATTTGGTGATGGACGTGGTTGAATATTGATCGAATTCACTTACGTAATGTGTTGGTGAAGATGATCAACGGCTGATTAATTTGAATTCGTCTTCGAGAGCTCGGAAATTTCTCAACGGCAAGTTAGAATGTTAGAGCAGATGAAGTGAAGAAGGAACGACATAAGCTACTTATATACTGGTGCAGTGGAACTCGAATCGGCACAAACGACCTAACTTTCTCATAAGTCGCTCACGACCAAACAACTCAGGATGGCGCGAGTTAAGAGGTATCGAAGCACACGACCTAATCCTTAGGCATATACTTCGAGGGACAAGTGTTAACACCTCTTTTTGGCATCTTAGCGACTCAACAACCTAAAAGTGTAAGCGACTTAGCTATCCAAGGAATAAGCGACTTAACTACCTAAGCGACCTAACTATCTAAAGGCATAAACGGCTTAACGAGCTAAAGACCCCTACGGCTCAAAGGGTTAACGACCTAACGACTTAACAAGCTAAAATCATAAAGCGGCTCAACGTGGCGCGACTCAACTACTTAAGGAGCTCCAGTGACCTAGCGACCTAAAGGCTCCTACAACTCAACGGATTAACAAAGGCAGCGATCTAGCGACCTAACGACCTAACGTGTTAATGCAGAGAAAAGCCACATGCATACCGTCCCTTCCATTAGGTCGCTCACGACCTAATCAAGCCGAGATAACTCCTATACTGCACATGATAAGTCGCTCACAGCCCGTATCTCATCCAGGATGGTTCCATTAAGTCACTGGCGACTTATACTACCTCGTGATCGGTCTTATGTCGCAACTCCTTAGGTTGCCCACGGCCTACGCCACACGACCTAACTTCGAGACTCCCTTATAAATACTCCACCTACTCCACTTTGATGGGGGACTTTTGGACTTTTTCGAACGCCAAGACGCTACTACTTCACAACTTCTAGAACAATTCTAACACCAAAGAAACTCCAAGGAACCTTAAGAGAAGATCAAGTTCATTCAACATGAATCCAATGAGCACTTTTGTATCAAAGTTATAACTTCTTGCTTTAATGGTGTTGTAATTGGAGAACTATTGTGAAACTTGTAATCAAGTCAATAAGAGAAAAGATTAAGTGGACGTAGGCTTCACTTTGAGCTGAACCACTATAAAAACTATTGTCTCTTTACTTTTTTCTACCATTTTCTGATTACTTTTAGTTCCCGTACCAACGGGTGGTGCTTTCGCTATAACTCAACTCACACCGGGGTGTTAGCGTATATTTTAGCTTAACAAACTATATATTTGATTATTATATTTTATCGTTCCGCTGCAAGATTCTATTTTTTTTTCTTTCTCTGTTTTTCTTAATTAGCCCATAACAATCCGCCCTTCTGTGTAGTTTAAGTCTGACGTGTGTTTATCGTCAAATTTTAAGTACGAATAGGCGGGAAGTTACAATAGTAATTGTTGAAATAATATAGAGTAGGTGATATAATTGAGAGTTAGGAACCTGCATAGTGCAAATGATAAGAACTTGTGGTGTCTTCAAGTTGTAGCTACCGGAACAATTATTAGAAAGATTAAATTTTGAAAATGTAATATAATTCATAACTGGTATTTAACCAAAGGTTAAAATGAAATATAAATTTAATGTTTAAGAATTTCATGGATGCATTTTAAAGAAGTAAAATTACTAAATGATTTTTTGGGAAAGAAAGCATCCATGTGAATGAAAAATCTTTCTAACAAGAGATATACTTATGTATATAACTTGATTGTTTTATGAATTGATTATATGGTTGTATAATTAGAAAATGTTTTATGTTTTGAAAATAAACATTGTTATAACCTAGTTTAAGATTCCTTAAGCAATCAAAATAGGTTTTATAATTTCTTATGTCAATTGGCTAATAAGTATTTTAAAAATTCTCGTCGATGCGTCTGATCAGCGATATCGATAGGGATTCTTAAGCTCTTACTGGGCGATGTGATATATGCTTCTGAAATGGCAATAAATAATATTTACTAATATGGATGTTGAATGCAAAAATATATAGATATTGCAAAGATTTTGAAAATTCTAAATTGCCATTTGAGAAAAGTATTTTATGTATACTTAAGGACTTATAAAAATAGTGTGATATAGAGGGCAATGGAGAGGCAACGTTGATCTTGATCAACTTTGCAGTCCTTGATAATGTCATTCACTATAAATGTATTAGTTAGATGTTATCCTTTTATAAATTGATAATTGGAAAATTTGAATATGTTTCATTTAAATAAATTGTTTTCACTATTGGTTATATTACATGGTTGTGAAAGTTTAGATACATGGAAAATTTAAAATGCTTAAGTAAGCTTTTGGATAAAGTATTTTGGAAAATATTATCTTATGATAATTCATTTATAGGGAAAATAATTTTAAATAAGAAAATACCCTAATTGGATGAAACTATCATGTGATAGTGATTAATAAAACAATGTATTCAAATTAAAGAAATATATTGTTTAGAAAACCAAAATATTGATTGGAATGAGGTTTAGTAAGGATAGTTATGAAGATTAGTTTAAATATTTAATCATTCGATTAATAACAAGTGAAAAAAAGTATGCCTTTGGGAAAATTTAAGAAAATGCAAATTTGGTGCTTTTGAATTAGCATGAAATTTAATAAGAAGCAAAACCATTAGAGTAAGTTTGGATATGAATTTAAATAGTGTTAAAAACTTGTTAATTATGTATTTGTGAATTTCAATTGAAAGCAAGTTTGAATTAAGTATCAAACTGTCTACTTATAAGTGATAATAAAATAAATGTTCAGCTTTGTCGATTAAGAGAAAATTGAATATAAAAGATTCATTTATTATAAAATGAAATATTTTGTGAAAAGCTAGAAATAATAGTAAATAGAGCAACAAGATAGGATTTTTAATTATGAAAGAAATTTAAAAAATTAATATGTAATTCAAAACTCTAGTTTGATAGATAATTGTCTCTTACTAATATAAGAAAGTAATTATCTTAATACAATATAAGTCTTCTTTTAAAAGACTTGTTTATTAATTGGGAAAAAGTTTTGTTTGTAAACAATTTTGAAAGTTTGTTGTATGTATTATGAAACGACCCTGACTCGACCTTCGAAAATCGGCACTGGATACATCACCCGTGTTCGAATGCCACAGATCCATATGTCGAATCTGGTTCGCCGGAGATTATAACACATTAAGTATAACAACACAGCGGAAGAAAAATGAATATATCATATAACTCCAATGATACAATATCCAATGATATAAAATAATGATCATAAATACATATCAGAAATCTATAACAACACAGCGGAAACATAAATGCACCAGCAGCTGAAAAAATTGAATTCCAAATGGAACTCCAATATCTGCAACTCCATCTCCGATCCAAAAACTTTGAAGGCTCCAATCCAATAAGCTCAAACCACCATCACGATGTATTAAGAATGGTCAGTCCAAGTGAAACGAATGCTATCGCCAAATCCAAAGGCTGGATGCTATCGAATTCTACACCAACTATTTGATTATTTGAAAAACCCAACTCTAGACCGCCCATGTGGAAAAATGTGGGCACCCAGAGTTAGGAAGGGAACAACAAACACTGAGTCATTCATGGGACTGGTATGAGCAAACAAAAACAATTTTAAACAAAAACATTCAAAAGAAGAATTTAAAATTGAAATTCGCAATGCTTCTTGGAATATGAAACTACCATAAGGCCTTCCACCGCACACACCATGCAAATGCAGAATTTGAGGAGATTTCTCCTTATGATAGTCAAAAATGCTTGATACACGAAAACCATTTGATATTATTATTAGTGCATAGTGCAGAAAACCTTTCGGAAATACAATGTTAATCTTAGCCAACATACAACCATTATTGTATGCCTACTATAGCTGCCATCTAAACAGTGGGACATCACCATAAGTAAATGGCAGGTTAAACAACTAAAACCGTACAAGTCACGTATTGGAGATTGGATTTCCAACAAATGGTTAGGCTAAGGAACTTCCTACTGCCACATGGGTACGTCTCTGGAGGGACGTCTCGAGAACCTACCTGGCTCTCGGCCAACACAAGGCCGGGTTACCTTTGTAACTAGGTAACTACACTCGAGCATGCCATCCCCCGGTCGTTTGCGACCTTTATCCGAGGTACCTCTACACCAACAATCACAAAGCAATCACAAAGTAATAGATTTGCAGTGACCACATGCGTTAAATATCTGGGCTCTATACCATGATACCACCCTTTTCCAGAAGGGAATGACACACCCTAAAGGTCGCAACCCTTATAACCTTGCCGCATCTTTCCTGTTTCGACCATTTCCAAGGTGTGAGGTCCTGATGCAGTCTCGTCCAAAAAGCTACACTTTTTCACAAAGCCATGCTTTGATCAACAAATGACAGCAGCACTTCATATGCCACATTACCAAATTGGGAATGTATCACTAGTAAATATCAACTGCATAACCTCTAAGCTCGTACCTCTCAGAGGAGGGTGTCAAGCTAAGAGAATAAATTCTCCGCCACCAAACAGAAATGTATTTGATAGAAACTGGTTTTACATCTCAAAGTGTAATGTCAGACACACATCCTTCCAAGTCTGGTCCTAGTTCGAATAGAACCGAAGGCACTTCAAAAGAAGCCCTTGCAATCCGGGTATGCACAATCCCGATCAGACTCCCCATCACATATGGTGATCTTTATACCCGAGCAACTCGGTGCAGATTCATTCGACAGGTTATCCTATCGTTCTCGAAGACACCCGGTCTTCAATACCTTCTTCAATTGTTGTCCATTTCGTCGTATCACAATTCAGAATGGCTCATACAACACAAAGTCCTCTCCTGGCTAGACCGAATAGTGAGCGCAATAATTCAAAACTATATGGATGATGGAATCTCAGTTAAGTCACCACCTGTTGGCTCATTTAGAGTTACAGGAGCCATGACCAGTCAAAACGAAGCTCTTTGTGAGTTCTACAGCTATGACTGCTTTAAGACGTCATTGGTTAGTTTCATAGCCAAAAAATCATATCCGAACCACAATCGGGTATTAGATGTTTTTTACCCGTCGTTTTTTCGTCACGTGGATTTTTTCTGTAAAACATGATCCCTGTGCCTGGTCTATGATTTACCATCGTCGGAGAGTGGTGTCCCATGGTACTGCTCCGTTCCAAATCCATGCACCCATTTCTAAAAGTCGTACGGCACCTTTTCGGCATTTTGGACGGATGTTGCACATTACACCAAAGATGTTGCACCCTATTGATATCGATTCTTCGGAGGTCCATAACTATTGGCTCGTTCAGAGTTACGGGAGCCGTAACTAGTCAAAACGAAGCTCTCTATGAGTTTCATGGCTATGACCGCTTTAAGCCATCATTGGTTAGTTTCACACCAAAAAAGCTTATCCGAATCTCAATCGGGTCTTGGACGTTTTTCACCCTTCGTTTTTTCGTCGCATAGATTTTTTTAGTAAAACGGGATCCCCGTGGCTGGTCTATGATTTAGCATCGCCAGAGAGTGGTGCCCCATCGCCATTTCAAATCCATGCACACATTTTTAAAAGTCGTACATCACTTTTTCGCCATTTAGGACAGATGTCGCACCTTGCACCATAGATGTTGCACCCTGTGGATATCGATTCTTCGAAGAGCCATAACTGTTGGCTCATTTAGAGTTACAGGAGCCAAAACTAGTCAAAACAAAGCTCTCTGTGAGTTCTGTGGCTATGACAGCTTTAAGCCGTCACATGATAGTTTCATACCCAAAAAAGCTTATCCGAATCTCAATCGGGTGTTGGGCGTTTTTTCCCTTTCGTTTTTTCATCACGTGGATTTTCCTGCAAAACGGGATCCCCGTGGCTCGTTTATGATTTACCGTCGCCGGAGAGTGGTGCCCTATGGTACTTCTCCATTTCAAATCCATGCACCCATTTCTAAAAGTCGTACGGCATTTTTGGGCACTTTGGACGGATGTTGCACCTTGCACCGTAGATGTTGCACCCTGTGGATGCAAAAAACATGCCAGAATTGAAATTCTCAAAACACATGATTGTAAGTTTATATTTGGAAAAACTCAGCATATACAGTAAATAAATAATTACATAATCACAGACACAGAGTAATATAACAACAATATAGCGGAAACAAAGAATATTTGTTCATGAAGCTACTACATATATATACATACATATATATACATATACATATATATAACAGAGTTAAACAAGATACACAGAAGTCTTGAATACAATAGTCAAATACAAGATCAGAATACACTGGAATCAACAGAATATCTGAAAGCTGGATAGATAGTTGGACCTCCTAGCGAAGCCTAACTCTAAAGGTGAGTCTCGAATACTGGTACACTCAGTCTGAGCCGAGCGTAAAGCAAATCACAAAACACTTGAGTCAGGATTAACATTCTTATATCAATAAATCCAACTCAAGTGAAATAACAACTAGAAATACAAATAACTCAAAAAATGTTGGGTTAACCATCCTCTAAGGATCCGTTAAACCATCTATACATAGCAGTATATGCTAAGTAGATAATGCCTATCAGTAATACAAAGTATCAAAATAGCGTTAAGGCCTTACCATTATCTCCCTTAACACATTTTATATAAGCGTCAGTGTCTATACAGCACTGTAAACTCCACCGTAAACTAGTGGGGGATAAGGGAGTACTCCATAGGAATGACACAAAACAAATCGTTGTGGTCGCGCATAGGAATACAAGTATGACAAGGCGCATGAGGCAATACCGAAGGTAGTGAAACTACCATTTGCCTAATCCAGACTGGTGAGAACGCATCGCCGCAATTCTCGCAACACCGCGAAACTACACTCCCAATTCAAGGGTGTGCACCAATCAAAAATAAGTAATGAGTAGTTTACAAAGAAGCGTGTTCCCTTAGAGGTGGTTAACCTCATTGGCCCGGCACGTCTCCTGTTTAAGTCATTTCAAATTTGACACAAGTGTCAAGGCTATCCATTATCGTTCTCTTTCTTCAAATATAGCAACGTCATCAATCCAACCACTTCATTCTGGATCACACACCGCGTATAATAATTATTGTTAACCCTGTTCTGCCAACGAGTTGAAACTAGGGCCGACTCATCCACTTAAGGTCTTTAACGACTCATTGGATTTACGACTCAAGGGGCTTCAACAACTTAAGGAAAGGACCGACTCAACTGGTAGCGACTCAATTGGCTGACGAGCTAAGGCTCAAGGCAACTTAGAGGAATGGAACGACTCATGGAGGTTAACGGTTCATCAGACAGGCCGACTCAGTGAGTTACCGACTCAACGAAGTTAACGGCTCATATGAGACGACTCAAGGACTGGACCGACTCATCTATTCAAGGACTGGACCGACTCATCTACACAAGGTTCGTAACGACTCAGTGGATCAACGACTCAATGAGTTAATGCCTTAGAGGAGCAGAGTGGCTTAACTAGTTAGTGGTTTATGGGGCAGACCGACTCAGGGTTTCCAACGACTCAGGGTTTCCAACGACTCAAGGTGACTAACGACCTATCATAAGTCGCTGGCAACCTAAGCATACGAGGGACAAGCTCAATGCCATTTCATCTATGCCACTGCTTGCTGACTCGTGATATGTGAGTCAGTCACGGTTCATCCTAAGTCGGTCACGACTCATGACTTAACCAACAATTCCAGCCCAGAAATTTGCCTATAAATACATGGCCACCCCCAACATTCAGGGGACTTTTGGCTCATTCGTTTCAAGCGCCGTTACTCTGCTGCATTCCGAACTACTTCAACACTTAAAGCTTTTGAGATATAAAGAACGCCTCAAGGAACTTCACGAAGAAATCATACATGTCCAACATGAGTTCAAAGATTTGGATCGACATTGAAGTTTAGGCTAATTGTTCTAAGTCACTTGTAACTCGAAGTGTGTTGTAATCAGAGTGTAATTGCATCGACTTGTGATCAAATCGTCAATAAAGATATTCAAAGTGGACGTAGGCTCTCTCTTAAGCCGAACCACTATAAAATTGCTGTTGTTTACTGCTTTTTCGCTATTATCTGCTTATAATCTATTCCCGAGCTATCGGGTGGTGCTTTCACAATCTCACTTCATACACCGGGGTGTTAGCGTTCAAATTTTAGCGTTAACATTTTTGGTGCTTTCACTGAGAACGTCGAACTCAGGTGAATTATCATCATTGCTTCACAGAGGTTTGTAGAGAGAATTTCCTTGAAAACCAGAAGTCTATCCGAGATTATGGCTCCTGGAAGGAAAAGTAGATCTGTCAGATCTGGGAATGTTCAAGAGGGAACCTCCGCTTCCCCTGTATCGAATCAAGCCACTCCAGCTGTCGGAGTTACAAAGGCAGAGCTGGATGCTGCAATCTTAGGGCTGAACCAGCAGATAAATGCCCAAAATGCACAATTCGAGGCTCAGAATGCCCAAAATGCCCTAATTCTGAATAGGTTGAACGATTTGCTTGGGGCAAACCGTCAACCGGTAGGTAATGAAAGGAACTTTGCTGGCAACATTCATGATGCTGAAGAAAGGAATGCTCCTGAAAGGGCTGCTAGCCCCTTTGAACAAACACTTCCTGAGGTTGGTGGATCTAGAACTCGACATGATGAGGAGTATCTTTTCGGAATGGTTCGACAAATCATGAAAGAGAGTATGCAGAGGGTTGAAGACGAGAAAGAATGGGGTTTCGCCCCAAGTAAAACTCCATTTACTGAGAAAGTCTTAAAGGCTGAATTCCCAAGGAAGTTTGTCCCTCCAACCATTCCAGCTTACAAGGGGACAAGTGATCCGAACAAATTCTTATACAAGTATGATTGGCACATGACAGGTGCCAGAGCCTCTGATGAGATAAAGTGCTGATAATTTCCTGTATATCTAGAAGGTGTGGCTCTACTGTGGTTCACCAAGCTACCAATCCGATCTATTGATCAGTTTTCGGACTTGACCCGGAAATTCAAGGAGCAGTTCAAACTATATGCTTCAAAAGCCAAGGACATCATGTCGTTGTCAAGTTTAGAACAGAATCCAGGGGAGACTATCAGATCTTTCTTAAACCGCTTTAATATAGCACTGGCTGAGGTGGACAATGCAGAACCGCGAATGATATTGACTTATCTGATGAGGGCTATTGACAAGTCGAGCGAATTTGGGAAATGGCTAAACATGAAGGAACCAAATTCCCTTGAAAAATTCTATAAAAAAGAAGATGAATTCATACGCTTGGAAAGTCGTCCCGTACCGGTAAAGGCAGTGTTGGAAAAAGTTGAAGATAAACACTGTTGCTCCACGCAAGAATGAATCGGTAGGGCAAAAAAGGGAAAATAACAATGGGAAGAAACAGAGTAATCTGAAGAAGCCTCGATCCTTCAAGCCATCAGAGTATACTCCCTTATCAGATACGCCGGAGCGTATCTACCTTGCCACTAAAGATTCTGTCGATTTTCCTAAACCTCTTCCTCTGAGGACCGGAAAAAGGCTATACAGAGTGGCAAGTTCTGCCACTTCCATAATCAACCCGGTCATGAGACCGACGAATGCCGCCAGTTGAAAAATCTGATTGAAGAGTTGCTAAGGGAAAACAAGAAGCAGCAATTTGTGAAAAAGAATAGCAACAATCCTGCTTCGTCTAGTCAGGGGCAACAAGCTCCTGCTCATCAGCCTAGGACAGGTGAGAAGGCTGCAGGGCATGAATCTGGAAGGCCCATTATCAATGTCATTACAGGAGGACCTCACCCAGCAGGCAGAAGCTGGGGTGAGATGGAAAGGTATACCCGAGCTTTGAAGTATGTACCGACCGAGGAAGATGTATTCGTTTTGGAAGGTGCTATGCCCCTGAAGCAACAAAGAACTTTCAATGATGATATTATGTTCAGAGCCAGGGATTCCGCTGGTATTGAAGCTCCTACCTTGGATCCCTTAGTCATCTCGGCTGGTATCGGGTCAGCTATTGTCAGAAAAGTTCTCATTGATTGTGGCGCATCCTGCAATATCCTCTTCAAGAAAACATTCGACCAAATGAAGATCCCTATGGCTGATGTGCAAGCCTCATCGCAGAAAATCGCTGGCTTCACTGGGGAGCCAAAGTAGCCGGTAGGAACCATTGATTTGTTTGTGGAACTTTGAGAAGGAGAGAGAAAAGTGGTCCGCAAGCAAACTTTTGTGATTGTCGACGAATTTTTTGCTTATAATGCTTTCCTTGGCCGTCCAACTCTAGCAGCGTTCAAAGTTGTTCTGGCCCCATGGTGCCTCACCATTAAATTTCCCACAGATAATGGAGTGGGAGTCATAAAAGGGGATCAAAATGCGGGGCGGGAATGTTATCTAACAGAGCTACGAGAAACCAGAAAAAGAGAAATGGGAAAGGATGCGGCAGCCCCAGTCCGCATCAAAGAACCAGCCTTGTAGCAATTACAGGGCGGACCCTGCACTGGCGAGCACAGCGGAGCAAGGAAAGAAATGGATCCTAGAAAAGTCAGTGCAGGGGAGAATAGAGTGGTACCAGTGGAAACGACAATACCAATACCTGTTGACCCAAACGACCCAAACAAGGTGTTGAATGTGGGTTCACAACTTAATGCGTCAATTAAGAATATCTTAATATCTTTTTTAAAGGCAAATTTGGATGTTTTTGCTTGGACTCATGCCGATATGTGCGGAATATCCCCAGAATTTGCAGTACACGCTCTAAATATTGATCCAAAATTTACACCTGTGAAGCAGAAAAGGAGAACTCAAGGTCCAGAAAGGTCGGCAGCGTTAAAAGAAGAAGTTGATCGGCTCATGGAGAATAATTTTATCAAAGAATCTACCTATCCGAATTGGGTTTCAAATCCAGTGCTGGTTAAGAAAGCCAACGGAAAATGGAGAGTATGCATCGATTTTTCAGATCTAAACAAGGCCTGCCCCAAAGACTGCTTCCCATTACCCAGAATCGATCAACTGGTAGACGGAACAGCGGGACACGAATTGTTATCTTTTATGGATGCTTACTCCGGATATAACCAGATCATGATGCATGAGCCAGATCAGGCGGACACGAGCTTTATCACCGACGTTGGTCTTTACTGCTACAGAGTTATGCCCTTCGGGCTGAAGAATGCAGGGGCAACATACCAAAGACTTGTTAATGCTATGTTCGAACCGCAATTGGGCAAGACTATGGAAGTCTACGTCGATGACATGTTAGTAAAGTTTAAGAAAGCAGTGGATCACATAGAACACTTAGCAGACATGTTCGCAGTCCTCCAAAAATACAGAATGAAGCTCAATCCTTTAAAATGTACATTTGGAGTGGAATCCGGCAAGTTTTTAGGTTTCATCGTGAGCGCTAGGGGCATTGAGGCTAGTCCAGCTCAAATTACCGCCTTAAAGGAAGTCAAAGCTCCTAGAACAAAGAAGGAATTGCAAAGTCTCAATGGAAAAGTAGCCGCCTTGAGTCGGTTCATTTCCAAAGCCACAGATAAATGCATCCCATTCTTTGACGCCCTAAAGAAAGGAAAGAAAAACTTCGATTGGACTCCCGAATGCCAAAAAGCCTTTGATGAATTGATTCGCCATATGGAAACGCCTCCAATACTTTCTAGGCCTGGCGATGGCGAGGATCTTCTTATATACTTGGCAGTATCATCTCATGCTTTAAGTGCAGCGCTGATACGAGAAGACAAGAGGATTCAACATCCAGTTTACTATATCAGCAAAAGACTCACTGGGGCAGAGATGAATTACTCTAAGTTGGAAAAACTCTCCTATTGCCTACTAATTGCGTCTAGGAAGTTGAGGCAATATTTTCAAGCTCATCCTATCAGAGTCCTCACTGATCAACCTTTAAAGCAAGTCCTGTTTTGCCCTGAGACTTCGGGTCGTCTTCTAAAGTGGAATATTGAACTCAGTCAATATGACATCACTTATCATCCCCGAAAAGCAATCAATGGACAAGCTTTAGCGGATTTCATCGCAGAATTCACAGATAAGGGTAACGGTGAGGAGGAAACGATCGACGATTCCCCAATCCAATGGAAGTTATATGTCGATGGCGCGAGAAACGACTACTGTTCTGGAGCCGGAGTTGTACTTGAGACCCCTGAAGGCCGATCATTATGCTATGCACTAAGATTGGAATTTCCTTCAACAAACAATGAAGCAGAATACGAAGCCCTTATCGCTGGCTTAAGGATTGCTAAAGAACTAAACATCCGAGCGTTACAGATCTTCAGTGATTCTCAGCTTATTGTATGCCAATACAAAAAGGAATTCCAAGCAAAAGGGGGGAATCTGCCCGCTTACTTGTTAAAGGCTTGGGAACTCCTGGGTGATTTCGATCATTACATGATAAGTCACATTCCTCGAGAAGAAAACATGAAAGCAGATTCTCTCGCAAAGTATTCTAGCACAGGCGAAGCTCAATTTCTGGGGTTAACTCCAGTGGAGGTCCTGTCGACTCCGAGCATTGATGAGATGGATATTGATTGGATCATGAGCGTGTCTGAAGAGCAAGAATCATGGATGACTCCAATAACAGAATACCTGCTCAATGGCTCTTTACCGGAAAACTCAAAAGAATGAAAGAAGCTACTGAGGAAAGCCTCTCGCTATATAGTCCAGGATGGCTAGTTATACAGACGGGGATTCTCAATGCCGTTACTTCGATGTGTATCCAGGGAAGAGTCCGAAACAATCCTAGCTGAGGTGCATGGGGGAGAATGTGGTGATCATTTAGGTGGTCAAACTTTAGCGAAAAAGAATCTCCGATACGGATATTTTTGGCCAGAAATTAATCGAGATGCAGCAGATTATTCCCGAAAATGTGACAGATGCCAAAGATTCGCCAAGATTCCTAGAGCTCCTTCCACTGAACTCACACAGATGGTCAGTCCATGGCCGTTTGCAATATGGGGGATAGACCTTGTAGGACCGTTACCAACTGCCAAATCTGGAATTAAATATGCCATTGTTGCTGTAGATTATTTTACTAAGTGGGCAGAAGCTGAACCACTGGCTACTATCACCTCAAAGAAGATGATAAGTTTTGTGACTAAAAACATCATTTGCAGATACGGTGTGCCTCAAAAAATAATTACAGACAATGGTACTCAGTTTGAAAGTGAAGAATTCCAAGCTTTTTGCAAACGATTCAAAATCCAAAAGAGCTTCTCAGCAGTAGCCCATCCGCAGGCAAACGGGCAAGTGGAAGCAGTAAATAAAATTATCAAGTCGACCATCAAGAAGCAACTTGAATGAGCAAAAGGTGGTTGGGTCGATAAGCTACCGCTGGCACCATGGGCATACAGAACTACCCACAAAACTGCGACTTGGCATACTCCGTTTTCATTGGCATACGGATCAGAGGCAATGATTCCGGTAGAAACAGAAGTCCCTTCACATAGAAGAATCCATTTCAATCAAGCGGAGAATGAGAAACTACAGCTTGAGGCACTAGATCTCCTTGATGAAAAAAGAGAGGAGGCTGAGCTCAGAATCGCATCTCATCAGAAAAGGATAGCCAGACATTTCAATTCCAAAGTTCGCCAACGCAGCTTTGAAATTGGAGATCTAGTCCTAAAGAGAATTATGACAGCGACATGTGTGTTTGGGCCAAATTGAGAAGGACCATATGTCATAGGTCAAAAGCTTCTGGACAACACATTCAAACTCACTACTGTCGAAGGAGATCAAATTCCAAGAGCTTGGAACAGCAATCACTTGCGTCCATACTTTACTTGATAGCTTTGCTGAAATATTGTAAAAAGAATTATGAATGTATGATTCCTATAATTGAAAGAGATTGTAAAACTGATGCAAGTGAATAATGAAAGACTATAAAGTGGATGTAGGCCCAAGTTCTTGGTCGAACCACTATAAATCTTGTGTTCCTTATTATTATTACATGCTTGCTTTATTTTCGATATGAAAAATACATTAAATGTATTACCGAAATGTCGATTTAAATTTTTGCAGGCAACGAAAACAAAACTTGCACATTACAAGACCAAGTGATTCTTGTTATCATTCAACAAACAAATTCCAAGTCGCAAAATTCCCGAGCTTAAATCCTAGATAAGAAGTGCTTCAATTGAACGGTCAATGATTTCGCCGAAAACGGGCTTTAGCTAATAAATTGAGAAGTTTGAACAAACAAACATCCAATTAAGAAGCTTATGTCCGTTCTCGTGAACTGGCCTAGCAATGAAGTACACTTCTTTGGATTAAACAGGCTACTTGTAAGAGAAGGGAGTGCAAGCTGAAAAAAAAATAGAGAATCACTGAAAAGGCATAAGAAAGTGGACAAGGAACAACTAAAGTCCTCTTCGGAGGCACAACTCTTTGGAGGATAAAGACCTCTAACGAAGCATATGCCGTAAAAAAGAAAGTTCTCTACTTAACCAAAAAAGATTGGAGGAGTCATGACCCTCCAACCATGAGAGAGTAACTTCCAGGCAATCTTCGGAGGCACATTTCACCAGGAGTTGAAGTGTAACAGCCGCTCTTCGGAATTTCACTTCACCAGAGTTGAAATGCAAACAAAATAAAGACCTCTTCGGAGGCACATTTCACCAGGAGTTGAAGTGTAACAGCCGCTCTTCGGAATTTCACTTCACCAGAGTTGAAATGCAAACAAAATAAAGACCTCTTCGGAGGCACATTTCACCAGGAGTTGAAGTGTAACAGCCGCTCTTCGGAATTTCACTTCACCAGAGTTGAAATGCGAACAAAATAAAGACCTCCTCCCGGAGGCACAATCAAGAAGAAAGACCTCTTCGGAAGCCCACGTTTCACCGAGATTGAAATAAAACTTCCAAGTGTTGAAACGTGAAGAGGCTTCCTTCAAAGGCACAACTCTTTGGAGGTACACGTTTCACCAAGATTGAAATAAAACTTCCAAGTGTTGAAACGTGAAAAAATCCCTCCTCAGAGGTACAACTTTCTATGTTAAAAAATAAAAAAAAAAGAGGAAAGTTAAAGTACCCTTCAGAGGCCTGCTTTACCTCATAGAAGAATTCACTTGGTAAAATGTGTACATAAGCAAAAGAAAAAGTGATTTCTTCGAAGGACAAAGCGTAAAAACTTATATGAAGGGAGTTGTACTCTACGAAGAATTTCTTCAAGAATGAAATAATTATTCTTCAGAAAATAAGAGTGCAAGTCCCCTCGAAGTATAAAATATCGTAAAAACTTATATGAAGGGAGTTGTACTCTACGAAAAATTTCTTCAAGAATGAAGTAATTATTCTTCAGAAAATAAGAGTGCAAGTCCCCTTGAAGTACAAAATATTGCAGCAAGCTTATGGTATGGGGGCAACAGGGTATACCTACATACAATATAGTATAGCCACACCGGCGAAAGTAATGCTCAAACAACATGCCATAAGCCCGCTGCAATATCATATAAATAAACTTGTGCAAAAATGAATAATAAATGCATTCTCAAATTCAAACAGGAGTCTGTACAAATAAAGGATCATTTTATTCAATTGTATTGCAGATACAAGTTTCGAAATAAAAAGCAGGGGCCGGCACCCGCACAATTCTCGACCAGTGCATGCAAAAGACAAGAAGCTAAAAGCTGGAATCTTCATTTCTTCTTGCCACCTTTAGACCCTTTACCCGGCCGAATGGTTAGCTTTTCAGGTCGGTCTGAAGGCATAAGGGAAGAAGGAGAGGGAGGTGCAACTGGTGCAATTTTCGATTCCTCTTCAGTAGCAATGATTTTCTTCCCCCTCCTCTTCGATGTTCCGTGCTTCTTTCTTCTCTTCGAAGAAGACTCACTCCCTGGAGTAACAAGAGCGGACAAAATTATGTCATCAGAAGGAGTCGGCTCCGGAGAGATCTCGCCTCCTTCAAGTCCCTCGTCTTTCTGCTCTTGCGAAACGATAGGGTCATCTAAGCCATGAAGAGCCTCAATTTGCTCCTCTTGTGACCGGGCTGTGAAGCAGAAGGAGGAGCCACCTGAAGAGACGGAGGAGGGATAACCGGCGGAGGAGAACCCTGAACAATGCCCAACGTTTTCTCTGTAGAAGGAAAAAAGTTTAAGTCAGCAAAAAGCGGAGATAAAGGTTCGCCGAGATTCAAGAAGTAGTCAAAAAGCCCATCAAATTCATAAGAAACATATGAGCAGTCTACTTGGGCAAGATTGTCAGTAGGGTTACCTGCAGAAGTCGGTTCCCTGATGTCAACTTCGTAAGCCTGTGCCTCAGCACTCTCGCCGCCCTCATCTCCACCTTGTATGCTTGTAATATCAGTGGTGACTTTAGTAGGAGAAGGGGAATGAGAACTAGAACCGATATTATCAATTTCGGCTGAAGGAGAAGGTTGTATTGGAGTAGTCGAGGTGATTTTTCCTGAATATTCTCCTGCCGCTGTTTCGGCTCTCAATCTTGCAAGCTGTTCTCTCCCCTTGGCAAGAGCGGCGCGGGCATCATCATCAAGATAATGCTCTTCAAGAGCTGACTCAGCGTAGCCAGCGCCTTTACCACCGAGCATATCGAGTGCTGCCTCCCAAACTTCAGCTAGTGTAATTTCATACTTAGGGCCTAGAAAGGCAAGGCTACCACGCCCCAAAATGCTGTGCAGATAGAAATCAAATAATGTTGAGCTAATGTTGGCTTTCGTTGCCTCATGAGAATCTTCAGCTGCAATTTTGCCGGCAACGGCCTCATCACGCTCCATCTCAGCTTTAGAAAGTTGAAGCTTAAGCATTTGAATCTCCGCCTCTTGGGAGCTCTTTTTCTTCTGAAGCTCTTCAATGTTAGCGACATAGCCCTCGCTAATTCTTTTATGCACTTCAAGCCTGTCTTCGGCATCCCTTTGGCTAGCGTGGGCATCTCTCACTTGTTTTAGGAGCGCTTCTTCTTTTTGAGAATAAGAAGTAGAGGAAGCAACAAGCTCTTGTTTCAGTTCTTCAACTTTCGCTTCAAGCTCCTCATTGTAAGAAGCAATGCTTCTCATCTCGGTGTCATGTTGCTCGAGCACCTTTTGCCATTCGGCTTTATCATTTTCCATGGTGAGCATGGCCTCTATGTTCGCACGATTAACCCTCTGAAGCTCGTCAACAAGTTTCTGCCAGTTCGACATCCTCTCAATGTCAAGCTTAACGGCGTCAAGGTTTTGTAACATGGCAGACTTGTCAATAGGGACCAAGTCAAGGTCAAACCTTACTCCCTTCAGACACCACTGAGGAAATCGGCTTTGCAAAGTGGCAGGACCCGGTCCAACTTGGAATTTGGGTCTGCTAATTATAGTTTGGATGTCCGACTTCCCGAGAGCGGGAGAGCCAGAAGGGATATCAAGCGAAGCAGGGGCGGTAACCTTTTCAGGAGTTATAGTGGTGTGTTTCTCACCATGTCGCGCTCGCTTGCTCGAATCTTCAACCACATGACCTTTTCCTCCGTCATCATGGGTTTTTCTTTTATGGGAATCGTCACCTCTCTGAGAAGAATCATGGCGCTCTTCCCTCTCCCTTCTTTCGTAGCGCTCCTCCTGAGCCCTCTTCTCTTGAGCCTTTCGGACAGCTCTTTCTTCATCGGATTCTCTATAAGAGGGGAGGTAACGCCTATAATCATATTGGCTACGCCTCCCGTAGCACTGGAAATCATCATAATATGAGATGCTGCGCCCCATTGGAGAATCTGAAATAAAAAAAAAAGCTTTAGAAATCTTTAAAGTATAAGAAGATAAGTGCGTAGAAGTGCTGAAAAATCCTAAGTGTTGTGTAATATGTAAACTACACGCATCAAGCTACAGACCACTCTGTGGAGTAGTGGTAGTGATAAATTGAGTAGGAGGAGTTGACATTTGTTGTAGAGAAGATGTCGCCTCGATTACAGAAGAGATAGTTTTGGAAACATCATCTTTGAAAAGTTCTTGTGAAGTCACAATTAAGTCGCTCAACCCCTCAAAAACATCATCACCATCATGCTTTTTGGGACTTGCTTTCTCAACTCCTTCGTCAGCAGATCTTCCGGAAGATCGTGGAGGTTCTTCCTCTTCGATAACTGGGGCAAGTACAGACTTGTCAGACGGCCCCGCAGCATCCTTCGGAGTTGAACACTTCACTAGTGGAGTTTCTATAGAGGTTCCTCCCCGCATGTGCTCTTTAGTAGAGACCGGGGCATCAGGAGTTTCCATCGGAGAATCGGGAATTTCAGTTGGAACTTCATGAGGCTGAGTGAAGCGATAGGAATGAAGAAGCCCATATTGATGTAAAAATTCATCATTTAACAAAAACTTTATACTCCTCCCTTCTACCGCCACGGCGTTCAATCTTTCAAAAATTTGCTTATAGCATGGATCTCTAGAGGGAGGAGGAAGCGCTAAAACAGGAAAAAAGAAGCGAAGTTAGCATTTAGCAACTCAGATTTCGAAAAGCTCAAGAATGGAGAAATAAAAACAGGAAATCTTACTTCCTACTCTCCAGATGGCATAAAACCCTGGAGGACAGCGAACAAAGAAATACTGATTTAGAAATCCATGAACGCTTTCAGGAAGATCAGTGATGAGTTTACGGTTTCGAGCACTCCTTATAACTACGATAGAGGGATGATCTTTAATTTTCGTGAATGAGCAGAGGTAGCAGATTTCCCCAAAGCTCGGTAATCGGTCCAAAACTCTCCTAAATAGCACACTTAACCCCTTCAGAATGGCATGGCCGTTGGGGTGCAATTGGAATGGAGAGATAGATAACCGAAGCAGGAACTGCTGAAGAAAGTCATTGAAAGGTGGGATGGCACCGCTCAAGCACATTTGGCGATTGACGGCGATAAAGCTGAGAGGGGGCCTATCTGCAGTATCATTTGGCCCCGGGAGTAAGGCATCAGCTTCGGCAATGCCAAACTAGATGCGCAATTGGTTAAACACCCGCTGATTCAGAGTTGTGGAAGTTCTCTCCGGAGGGTTATCCACTGGGTTAGCTATTGGGAAGACATCTTCAGCCTGGCCCATCGGTTCTTCTTGTTGAGAAGTCTTTCTACACAAGCAACTGGATGTTCAAATGCGAAGGTGCACGTTTCCTAAAAGTGTGAAGTGTTGTGCAGAACTAATGAAAATAAACAAGTAAATATAACTGAAGTTAAGCTAGTTGACAATTGATCAATTACTAAATTTCAGGACTTGTTAATTTAAAGTTTCAGGTATAGTGTTAGTGCAAACCGGTCAATTTCAGTTGGCTATTTCGACATTGCTTTAGCACTCTACTTGGATTCGTTGGTTTAAAGTACTTCATTCACACAATCTATTTAAATTAATTATCTTTTATTGACTAATCTATCATTAGATGTGGGCAATCAATGGCAGTATATTCGTCCCAATCTTCTGTGATTGTTGTATTAAGCAGGTTGTATACTTGCAAATTGAAGCAATCTGTAAAACTAAAATGTGCAACAAAGTTTAACAGGTTAAAGTCCAAACAAATCAATATTCAGGCAGTATATTTCAGCAATCCAAGTTAAAGTTCAAGTCAGAATTATGCCCCGAGACAGTTCAACGTGTTAACTCGCCCACGATTTAAAAGTTATAAGGCGGCTTAGGTCGTTTATGCTTTAAGTTATCAACACTTTGAGTCGGCAGCGCTTAGGTCGTAAGGCATAGAAGATGGAATAGATTTCAGTTCAAAGTTATGAGAAAATTCTCCAAGTCCTATCTCGGCCCCGACTCAAGACTTTTGTCCTGAGGACTGGTAAGCCGGTCCAGAGTTGAGTCGCAAAGGATATTAGGTCGTCCAGAATTATTGAGTCGCATCTGAGGCAATGCTCCACTCTGATTGGCCAACTTACCATACAATTGCCAAACCCGTCTACCTTCTAGCTCTTAACCCATGAACCGTCTCCCTCCTATCCCGTGAACCTTCTAATTCCTAACCCAATAAGCTCTCAATCAACAATCCTAGCTCTATCGCACCACTAAACCGCCTCGAATCGTAAACCATCATAACAGATAACCCTAAGTCCATTGATGACCAAAGCAACCAAATTCGCAGGGCTCAAAGGGGCAAATCGAAGATGGAAATGGGGCGCATAAGCTAGGGATGATCGAAAATCATAAGGAGAGCGAGATCACTTACGCAATATGATGATAGAGATGATCGATGGAGAATCTGGTCGAAATCGCCTTTGAGAGCTTGAATGTGCGTTAATGGCAGATACGGTTTAAAGGTTAGGGAATGAGAAGAAAAGGGGAACGACTCAGGTTTTTATAACTTTGGGCAGTAGAGTTTGAGTCGGCACACGAGTTAAGATAAGTCGAAGCACACGACCTACGACTTAGGCATGTACTTCGAGGGGCAAATGTTAACCCTGTTCTGCCAACGAGTTGAAACTTGGGCCGACTCATCCACTTAAGGTCTTTAACGACTCATTGGATTTACGATTCAAGGGGCTTCAGCAACTTAAGGAAAGGACCGACTCAACTGGTAGCGACTCAATTGGCTGACGAGCTAAGGCTCAAGGCAACTTAGAGGAATGGAACGACTCATGGAGGTTAACGGTTCATGAGACAGGCCGACTCAGTGAGTTACCGACTCAACGAAGTTCACGGCTCATATGAGACGACTCAAGGACTGGACCGAATCATCTACTCAAGGACTGGACTGACTCATCTACACAAGGTTCGTAACGACTCAGTGGATCAACGACTCAATGAGTTAATACCTTAGAGGAGCAGAGTGGCTTAACTAGTTAGTGGTTTATGGGGCTGACCGACTCAGGGTTTCCAACGACTCAGGGTTTCCAACGACTCAGGGTTTCCAACGACTCAAGGTGACTAACGACCTATCATAAGTCACTGGCAACCTAAGCATACGAGGGACAAGCTCAATGCCGTTTCATCTATGCCACTGCTTGCTGACTCGTGATATGTGAGTCGGTCACGGTTCATCCTAAGTCTGTCACGACTCATGGCTTAACCAACAATTCCAGCCCAGAAATTTGCCTATAAATACATGGCCACCCCCAACATTCAGGGGACTTTTGGCTCATTCATTTCAAGCGCTGTCACTCTGCTGCATTACGAACTACTTCAACACTTAAAGCTTTTGAGATATAAAGAACGCCTCAAGGAACTTCACGAAGAAATCATACATGTCCAACATGAGTTCAAAGATTTGGATCGACATTGAAGTTTAGGCTACTTGTTCTAAGTCACTTGTAACTCGAAGTGTGTTGTAATCAGAGTGTAATTGCATCGACTTGTAATCAAATCGTCAATAAAGATATTCAAAGTGGACGTAGGCTCTCTCTTAAGCCGAACCACTATAAAATTGCCGTTGTTTACTGCTTTTTCGCTATTATCTGCTTATAATTTGTTCCCGAGCTATCGGGTGGTGCTTTCATAATCTCACTTCATACACTGGGGTGTTAGCGTTCAAATTTTAGCGTTAACAATTATTAAAGTGGTTTTCGGTTTAAACAGAGAGTATGTCCCTAACTGATCTCGGACTCCTCAATAACTACGTAATTATTACACCGATTGGTCATTTAATAAACTTTCAAAATAGTTTATATTTCAAAACCAAAACATCATTGCCATTTGAAAACCGTATCAACACAATGTCACTTCCATTTCAAAACCAAGTACATATCATTTCCATTTTAAATATATATCCATCTCAAATATATCCTTTTACAAAATCTTAGTACTTCAAAGTTATAACACTTTCTAAATCAAACACTTTGAAATCATAATACTTTGGAAATCAAAATTTATAAATCATAATGCTTTGGAATCATAACACTTCTCACTTAACTATTTTAAATATAAATAATAGTATATATAATCAAATAATTTATAATTTAAAATAGTTTATATAAAAATAGTTATAATTTAGAATAGTTTATATAAAAATAGTTATAATTTAAAATAGTTTATATTAAAAACAATTTATATTAAAATGGTTAATATGAAATATATTTATAAAGTAACATGTATAAATAGTTTTAAATATAATTTAAAAATACTTTATATCATAAAATAGCTTCCTCAAATTTCACAAATCAATTCCAAATCATCACCAATCCCAAAATTTCAAATTTAATCAAATTTCAAATTTAATCAAATCTCAAATCATCAATTTCAATTCAATTCAGTTCTCAATAAACCATTATATTGATTTCAAATACAGATTTGAACCACAAATAAACCATTTGAATTTTAACATATTCCGAAGCTTTAAATATTTCACAATCTTAAAACTAATTTGATAATCTCATACATATCTTCATTTGACTTTATTATTATTTAGTTTAGAAATATTCACTTAATAAATCCAATATTATCTGAATAAAACCCTAAATTACAATAAACTAATTATTTCTTTCAACTTATTTAACTTGAAATATTCATTTAAATCTCCTTAACCAGAATCAGGTTATAAAATTATATCCTTTTACAATCTCAAATTAAATAAGTTACAAATCGATTTCTAATTAAATGTATTTCTTAATTAAATACAATTTTAAATCAATTCCAAATCTATCTTCTCAATCTTAATTTATCAAATCATTATAAACTCTATGTTAAAATATAATTTAAATAAATACTTAACAATATATATTTTAATAAAATCAAACTTTATTATTAAGCTTATTTCACATTAGAACAATTTTATGCATAGCTAAAAATCAAGAATTTAACTATATATAAGATAATATTTATATACCATCCAAGATCAATATTTATATAAAACCATAGTAATCATTTCAAATTATTTATATATAGACCAATGGTGTCTGTATATAATTTTATATTCTACGGTCAAGTGATATGAATATTTATCATTTAAATCCGCAATTTAAATATATACGGGTATATATATCATTTCAACCCGTAATCCAAAATTAAATGTCAATGAAAATCGCTTGGGTCTATCATTTCAACCCATAACAATTTTCTCCTATTCTACAGATCGTTCGGGTATGTATCATTTCAACCCATAGGGAATTCTATATTAACAGGGAACTTGCAGAGTGATAACATGTATAATAATATAACGGGCATGTGTCATCAATATAAATAACAGATAATGGTGTCTGATGTCACAGGTGAAAAGATTCAGGTAATAACATATATATAACAATGTAAATAACTAACAACATCATAGTTCAATTGCCGTTTCAATTGAAATCAAATTTAATATATATAAGAACATAAATCGTGAGTGGTTGCTTACCTTTCGAGGCTAGAGAGAACAGGAGATGACAAATAAACCATTATATCGATTATAAATACAGATTTGAACCACAGATAAACCATTTGAATTTTAATATATTCCAAAGCTTTAAATATTTCACAATCTCAAAACTAAATTTGATAATCTCATACATATCTTAATTTGACTTTATTATTATTTAGTTTTGAAATATTCACTTAATAAATCCAATATTATTTAAATAAAACCCGAAATTACAATAAACTAAATATTTCTTTCAACTTATTTAACTTGCAATATTCATTTAAACTTGAAACATTCATTTAAATCTCCTTAACCAAAATCAAGTTACAAAATTATATCCTCTTACAATCTCAAATTCAATAAGTTCCAAATCGATTTCTGATTAAATGTATTTCTTAATTAAATACAATTGTAAATCAATACCAAATCTATCTTCTCAACCTTAATTTATCAAATCATTATAAACTCTATGTTAAAATATAATTTAAATAAATACTTAACCATATATATTTTAATAAAATCAAACTTTATTATTAAGCTTATTTTATATTAGAAAAATTTTATGCATAGCTTAAAATCATGAATTTAACTATATATAAGATAATATTTATATACCATCTAAGATCAATATTTATATAAAACCATAGTAATCACTTTAAATTATTTATATATAGACCAACGGTGTCTGTATATAATTTTCTATTCTACGGTCAAGTGATACGGATATTTATCATTTAAATCCGCATTTTAAATATATACGGGTATATATATCAATTCAACACGTAATCCAAAATTAAATGTCAATGAAAATCACTTAGGTCTATCATTTCAACCCATAACGATTTTCTCCTATTCTATAGATTGTTCGGGTATGTATTATTTCAACCCATAGGGAATTCTATATTAACAGAGAACTTGCAGAGTGATATAATGTATAATAATATAACGGGCATGTGTCATCAATATAAATAACAGATAATGGTGTCCGATGTCACAGGTGAACAGATACGGCAATAACATATATATAAAAATGTAAATAAATAACAACATCATAGTTTAATTGCCGTTTCAATTGAAATCAAATTCAATATATATAAGAACGTAAATCGTGAGTGGTTGCTCACCTTTCGAGGCCAGAGAGAACAGGAGATGACACAGGCACTGAAGTTGAATTACGAATCCAAGAAAAATCGGCACGAATTCAATGGTCAAAGCTGATAATAGAAATTGATGGAAGGAATCAGTACGGGATTGATGAAGATAAATGGCATCAGTGATCTAATATATCTATGTTTTTCAAAAATCATTACTTTAAATTAAAACACATAAAAAATCAAACATATATACATTAAACATCAACAGTAAACATAAATAAACATTTTCAAACACATACCTAAATAAACTTTCATATGATAATAATTTTAAAACCAATTATTGAATTAAACGCATGTTAAGATTACATATTTAGAATAATTAATGAATTCTTTAATATAAAACTTAGATTATATAATATACTTTTTCAAATATTAGACTTTACACCAACCTAACAAATTATAAACTCTTTAAATTTTACCCTTTTAAAATCTTCAAGTTAATACACACACACACACACACACACACATATATATGTATGTATGTATCTTAAAATATTCACCAAACATACTTATATAAATACATATATATATAGGGTTTAAATAAAAAGGAGACGAGAGTCTCAGTCAACAATATAGGAGCAGATTTCAGCCTATAGTACATCTAACCAAATATATTGTACTGTGCTATAAACTTATTTTATAAAACGTACATATATAAACAACCTTTACCTTTTCATTTTTGAGACCTATGCTTATCACGTTATACAACTATAAAGAAGATATTTGTAACAACGTTATAACTTGCAGGTTATTTAAACTTTTGGAAATGTAAACACATATAGATAACCGTATAATATAGACAGGATATAAATATATGTGGGTATATATAAATAACTTTGTAAACTATATTCTTAAGCAAAAGATACCATTTTCAATGCAAGTATATAAACCCAATATACAACTAACGTAAATATATATACACAACCGACTTATATAAATATAAATAAATATATATATATAAACTATTTCAAAGCCGATGTTATATTTATATTCAAACCCAACAGTGTATCTATATAAATTGATATCTTAAATGAAGGAAGGAAGGGCTGTAAACATATATAGGCATCGAAAGATTGACATATAACAAAAGGAAATGCATACACAAAAACTCATATATACGTAACAAAGGTATGCAAATATAAATACTTATACAAAAAACTCAATCATACAGAACTAAAAATATGACATCTGTAACAACCCGCATATTTAACGATTTTATATTTAAATGTTTTATTTAAATATAGTGTCGTTAGTCGGAATTTTGGATCCGAAATATTACTTTTTGCAAACGGCCGAATTGGAGCTCGAAACCACTTTCATTGGTTCCAAAATTGCGTTTGCGATCTTTTTGAATATAAACTTTGATATGTTTGGAGTAAGTTGAATTTTGCAACATTTTCTAGTTGGGTTTGGGTTCAGCCCACTAACTATCTAATTAACCCTAACTCAGTCCCTCTCCTCTCCACTCACTTATTTCATTTCAAAAAAACTTAAGCTAAAAACTGAAAATGGTGGAAGAGAATGGGAATTAGATATTACAAGCCCTAGTTTCCTCTTGCAACTTGAATTCTTGCTCCAAATCAAAGAGAAGCCATTGGTAAGTCCTTCTTCATCTTCTCCAACTCTTCTCCTCTTCAATTTCTGAAATTTTTCCTAAACCTAGTTTGGGAAATATGTATTTTATTCTTAGATTGAAGCTTGTAGAGAGAAGTGGAGAGTAGTTAGTCTCCTTCTTGTTTTTGAGCTTCGTCTTCTTTGTTTGTGTGTAAAAAAGGTGAGTTTTGAACTCTCATCTACTTCTCTTGATTTCATGGGTGATGGGTATGAATTCCTATTACTTATTCACATGCATTTGATTTTGGTTTGTATTGGTTTAATGAATATTCCAATTCTTGGGTTTCAAAGTCAAATTTTTATGAACATTCTCTTATGGATGTTTTGATCTTGTTTTTGGATGCGAATCGGAGAGCTAATGGAGCAGGGGTATCAATTGGCTACGGCTCCTTTGAACCATTGCTCGACCGGTTGCGTTTTGGAGGAATTTGCACTTCATTGAAAAAGGGCAGGAACTGCAGAAACTTGCAGTTCGGCCGACCGAGCCTTGTAGCCGGTCGACCGACCCGCTATCCCGAGCTTTTTTTTATTTTCGGCTTCTGGCAAGCCGACCGAGCCCTATAGCCGGTCGACCGACCTGCTCCTATTTTGCTGTTTTGCCTATTTTTACTCATTTTGATTGGTTTTCCAAATTTTATCGATTCAAGTTGGTTTTTAGTGGTTGTCATTGCATCTTTTGGCTATGATAGCTTATTTTAACTTCATTCAAGGGTTTTTAAAAATAATCCCTCTAAATCGTATTAAAAGTTTCCTTCTCCAATTCTTAAATTCTATTTAAAACGCATATACACAATTTCGCACATCGAGCGGAGTGGAAGGGAGATTAAATGGTTAGGTAAAACACGGACCATGAATCCATGCGTTTGTCTTTTCGATTAGTCTTCGACCTATTCGATTGATCGTTTTGGCCTTTTGGTCTGGTTTACCGATGAAATGAGGTGAACTTTGTACTTTGAGTGTGAAATTAACTAACGGATAGTAAACCGTTTAGTGCGAACGAGTGGTTATGGGACTCAAGTTACCACTTTTCGGATTCCTTTTTGAGAGTTATGAAACATTCCGCCAATTAGCGGTGTCCAGTACTGGGCCTCCGGACCTTCACCACTATGGTTTGTTGCCTTCGGGTGTGCTGCCTTCGGGTTTGCACCTTCAGGTTTGTTGCCTTGGGTATGTTGCCTTCGGGTATGTTGCCTTTGGGTTTGTGCCTTCGGGTTTGTGCCTTCGGGTTTGTGCCTTCGGGTTTGTTGCCCTAATAATGTCGCTTTCGGAGTTAGTTCTTTATGAGCCGCTCGAGTGATATCTGGGTTTGGAGTCTTCGGGCTCATGGATCCTTGTTTATACAGTACTGAGCACATGCAAATTTTATGATGTTTCATTGATATGTATATTCTCTAGGTATCGCCCTTCGGTGTTGGTCTTTTTGAGCCGCACGATATGTAATGATTACCTTGTGGAACTTGTATACCTTATGGGTATTTGTTATTTGCCTTTTGGCTTGTTTTGGGATATTCCTATCCTTTGTTTCTCTGAGTTGCTGATGATACGAGGCTTGTTATGATATGATTCATCTTTTTGTTAGATGATCGTGTCATCTCTTTTTGAGATATTTGTTATACCTTGTAACCTTGCATGTTATTGTTGTTCGGTTTGTCTAACTAAGTTGTTTAGCTAGACTGACCCGTGTATTTTATACTCGGGACAGACCGAGATGTTTCAAGTTAGGTGCTTTTGGATTTAACCTATTTTGCTTCCGCATGGACTATCCAGCTTGTTCCTTTTTGTTAAAGCTTTTGTGTAGTCCTTTTTATTGTAACTCTGATGTGTATTCTTTTGAATTCATCTGTATATTGTAGTTTGCTATACTACTTGACGTGTATTAGTTTGAATACTCTGTTATGTATCTGTATATGTGTATATGATGATCTACTGTTCTGTGATGTATATTACATTTCAGTTGTTATATTCTGTTCTGATAGATCCTCCAACCACCTATGGTGTTGTTTTAAGTATTCATTGGATAGGTCGACCTACTTGGTATGACTATTGTCGATGTATTAAATAGATAGTTAGAGCAACGCTATAGATGGTCGCTCCCAACCAGCCTTATTCTCCGTGTTTGTTGACGCCATTACCCAGTAGTGTCCTTTGCTAGCGTGGGTATAGAGGTGGGGTGTCACAGCGTGGTATTAGAGCTGAGTTCAGAACAAAATATGATAAACACAGAATAGAAGCACATATTCCGGTACATCAAAGTGTATAAGTGATACAAATCTTTGAACCATCTTGCCTCTATTCCTTTTGTGCCTTTGGTATAGATAGAAATTTGGAATACGTCCAGGGATGCATTTAAATTCCATAGCATTCAATTTTGAATCATCTACCTTGTGAATAATCTTGTTCTTAACTTACTTTCAGCGTATGGCTGGAAGAGGCAGAGGACGACGTTCGGATGCTGGGCAATCCAGTGGCTCACATACGGATGGCGTTTATATGTCTGCCGATCGGTTTTTGGAATTGTTTAGGAGCACTCAGCCTCCATTTCCTCCTCGAGTTTCTCCACATCGTAAGTCTGCCATTGTACGTCTGTGCAGTGATTTTTCTCATCTTGGAGGAAAGCCGTTTAAGGGCTCCGAGTCTGTTCTTGAAGTCCAAGCTTGGTTTCGCACGTGCGAGCATATCTTCTCTCGCATGGATCTTTCTGACCATAATAGAGTTCTTGTAACTTCTAGCTTATTACAAGAGCGTGCTCTTGATTGGTATGAGCTTCTTATAGCTGAAATTGATGAGTCTACTCTTTCTTGGATTCAGTTTCGGGAGCAATTTGAACTCAAGTTCGTTCCTGAATCTGAAAAAGTTTTATTGACCCGTCGCTTCCTTGAGTTGAAGCAAGGGAAATCTTCTGTTTCTGAGTATGTTGCCTCATTCAAGGCTTTATCTTAGTATGGCCTTGAATTCATTAGCACTTCTTATAAGAAGAATTTGAAGTTTGTTTCTGGTCTTAAGAAGTATCTTAAGTAGTCTTTATTGCTCCAGCTTAAGGTTTCTTTTGAGGAGTTGGTTGATTCTGCACTTCATCTCGAGACCGTCGAGAAGGAGTGTGATAGTGATGTTGATGTTGAGGTTTCCAAGAACCCCAACAAGAAGCAGTTTCCATTTCAGAAGTCCAGGTTTTTTCCTTCCAAGAAGAAGAAGACTGTAGTCTAGCTCTCAGCCTCAGTCTTCTGGAACACCTTTCATTCAGAAGTGTTTCAATTATGGTTTTCCTGATCATATGATTCGATCTTGTTCCAAGCCTCTCTTCTGCCGTTATTGCAAGAAGGAAGGACATCATGTTTCCACTTGCCCTACTATTCCCGCGGGTGCTAAGTCTAGCAAGCTTTTTGCTGCTAAGGCTTCTGAAGGTCCTTCTCATCCAAAAGGTATATCTCCATCTATTTTTGGAAGGTTCTACTTTATTTCATGATCATAGTATTCGAGTTCTTTTCGATACGGGTGCATCACATTCTTTCGTATTGAGAAAGCTCATTGATAATTTATCCTTGGATGTTTCTTGTTTGGTTACTTCTTTAAGGATTGCGAATCCTATTAGGGGATCCGCGACCCATAGTATGCTTTGTGATGATATTGAGTTGTTTTGTGTGGCTTTTCTTTTCGTGCGAATCTGCACGTTATTTCTTGTTTGGGATTTGATATGATTTTGGGAATGGACTGGCTAGTGAGATACGATGCCTGGATTATTTGTTCAGGGAGAATTTTGTATCTTCGACATCCGGATTCGCCTACTCAGTTATCTCTTGTTCTTCGGAATGTGGATAATTCCGAAATGGCTTTATATTCTCTTGTTTCGCGAGATGATGATGATATATCTCGTATTCCTGTTGCTTGTAACTTTTCTGATGTTTTTGAGCCTGTTTCGGGTTTACCACCTAAGCGGGCAATTGAGTTTCGCATTGATCTCATTCCAGGCGCGCAGCCAGTTATTCGTCCTCCCACGAGGATGTCTACAAGGGAAAATGAGGAACTCAAGAAGCAGCTTTTAGAGCATTAGTCCAAGCAGTTGATTCAGTCCAGTTTTTCTCCATGGGGATCTACGGTCGTCTTCGTGAAGAAGTCCGAAGGAACTCTTAGGCTTTGCGTAGACTATCATAAGCTTAACGAGTTAACCATCAGGAATTGGTATCCATTGCCTAGGATCGATGATATGTTCGATCTATTGAGTGGGGCTAAGGTCTTTTCTCAGCTTGACATTGCCATGGGTTTTCATTAGTTACGAGTCACGGAGGATAGCATACCTCTTACCACTTTCCGCACTCGTTATGGTTCTTTTGAGTGGCTCGTTATGCCGTTTAGTTTGACGAATGCTCCTGCTTTCTTTGTCGATCTTGTGAATCAAGTATTTCCGGAATATCTCGATAAGTTCGTCCTTGTCTTCATTGATGATATCCTTATTTATTCTAATTCTGATGCTGAGCATGCTAATCACTTGAGAATTGTCTTGAGTACTCTCCGTCATCATTAGCTTAGAGCCAAATTCTCCAAGTGCCATTTTTGAGAGAATAGGGTTAAGTTCTTAGGCCATGTTGTATCTTTCGATGGCATTTCAGTCGATCCCTCAAAGATCGAAGCCATCCAGAATTGGAAGAGGCCTGAGAATATTAATGAGATTCGTAGTTTCCTTGGATTGGCGGGTTATTACCGTCAGTTCATTAAGGATTTTTCCCGTGTTGTGCTTCCTCTCACCTGCCTTACTCGGAAAGGCATTCGTTTCATTTGGTCCGACGAGTGTGAAGTTTCCTTTCAGACATTGAAGGAACTTCTCACTAATGCTCCTATTCTTGTGGTTCCCGAGGGGAATCATGATCTTGTTGTCTACACGGATGCTTGTGGTAGTGGTCTCGGTGTTGTCCTTATGCAGAAGGTTCGGGTAATTTCTTATGCTTCTAGGCAACTGCGTCCGAATGACGTTCGCTATGCCACTCATGATCTTGAGTTAGCCACCATCGTCTTCGCCTTGAAGATTTGGCGACACTATTTATTGGGCGAGCGCTTCATTCTCTATACCGATCATAAATCCTTGAAGTATTTGTTTACTCAGAAGGAACTCAACATGAGACAACAACATTGGCTCGAGTTTCTTTCTTCCTATGACTTGGGTATCCAATATACCCCTGTTAAGGGTAATCATGTTGCATATGCGCTTAGTCGCAAACATTCGGCTATTGTTTCTATGATGCTTGTCGAATGGGATGTTCTTGAGACTCTATCTTTCTGTGGAATTCGGGATCGAGATTCATCTTCTGATTCTCCTATTCTATTATTCAGTTTGGGAGCTCGACCAATTTTTTTGGATCATATTGCCGATGCTCAACGGCGTGATCCTGATTTGTTGCATCTTATTCAACTTTGTGAGTCTGGATCCTGTGATGAGGCGTTGCGGGATTTCAGCATTGATTCTCATGGGTGTCTTCGCAAGAAGAACCGTCTTTTTGTGCCTTCTGATTTTGCGCTTAGGCATGACATTCTTGATGATTGTCACCGTTCTAAGTAAACCATTCATCCTGGTAGTAGTAAGATGTATGCCGATATGCGTCGTCTTTATTATTGGGTAGGCGTGAAGCACGATGTGGTGAGTTATGTGAGTAATTGCATAACTTGTTAGCGTATTAAGGCCGAACATCAGCGTCCTTCGGGTTTTCTTCAGCCTTTAGAGATTCCACTGTGGAAATAAGATCAGATTTCTATGGATTTTATTGACGGCCTACCTCGTTCGAGATCAGGCCATTCTAGTATCTGGATTATTGTTGATCCCCTCACTAAGTCTGCTCATTTTATCCCTGTTAAGTCTAATAGGACTGCTTCGCGTTTGGATAAGTTATATGTCAAGGAAATCGTGAGACTTCACGGTTTTCCTAGTTTTATTGTGAGTGATCGTGATTCTTTATTCACGAGTCATTTTTTAAAGAGTCTTCAGCAAGCTTTGGGAACAAAACTTAATTTCAATACAGCTTATCATCCGCAGTCTGACGGACAGACTGGACGGGTGAATCGTATCTTGGAAGATCTTCTCCGTATTTGTATTTTTGATTTCGGTGGTAGTTGGGAGGATCACCTACCTCTTGTATAGTTCTCCTACAACAATAGTTTTCAATCTAGTATCGGTATGGCTCCTTTCGAAGCTTTATATGGAAGGCCATTTCGATCACCTTCTTGTTGGTTGGAATCTGGGGAGAAGCTAATTCTTGGTCCAGATTTTGTTCGTGATTCTTCCGAGAAGATTGATCTTATTCGGTTGAGAATGAAAGAGGCACAGAGCCACCAGAAATCCTACGCTGGTAGCCGTGGGAAACCCTCGAGTTCTCGATTGGTGATCTTGTCTTTATTCGTGTTTCTCCTTTGAAGGAGGTTATGCGTTTCAGTACGACTGGGAAATTGGCTCCTCGCTTTATAGGCCCATTTTCTATTACTGAACGTATTGGCCCTGTGGCTTATTGAGTTTTACTTCCAGCTCATTTATCTGGCATTCATGACGTGTTTCACGTCTCTAAACTTCGAAAGTGTCTTCGGGAGTCGGATTCTGTAATTGATTCTCCTGATTTGTTATAGCTTGAGGTCTCACCGGACTTATCTATTGTACAACAACCTACTCGTGTACTTGACACGGAGGTGCGACACCTTCGAAATAAGGATGTGCTGCTCGTTAAAGTTCAATGGTCTGCTAACCACAATGACTGTACTTGGGAAACCAGAGAGTATATCGAGTGATCTTATCCGGGTTTTCTATCTTCTCTTGGCAACGGTGAGTTTATCTTTTCATCTCAAGCTTATTTTCTTTCCTTTTCTTTTGAATGTTGCATGTATGTAGTTGTTATCTCTAGGAATTGCGGGGACGCAATTTTGTAAGGAGGGGAGATCTGTAACAACCCGCATATTTAACGATTTTATATTTAAATGTTTTATTTAAATATATTGTCGTTAGTTGGATTTTTGGATCTGAAATGTTACTTTTTGCAAACGGACGAATTGGAGCTCGAAACCACTTTCATTGGTTCCAAAATTGCGTTTGCGATCTTTTTGAGTATAAACTTTGATATGTTTGGGGTAAGTTGAATTTTGCAACCTTTTCTAGTTGGGTTCGGGTTTGGGTTCAGCCCACTAACTATCTAATTAACCCTAACTCAGTCCCTCTCCTCTCCACTCACTTATTTCATTTCATAAAAACTTAAGCTAAAAACTGAAAATGGGGGAAGAGAATGTGAATTAGATATTCCAAGCCCTAGTTTCCTCTTGCAACTTGAATTCTTGCTCCAAATCAAGGAGAAGCCATTGGTAAGTCCTTCCTCATCTTCTCCAACTCTTCTCCTCTTCAATTTCTGAAATCTTTCCTAAACATAATTTGGGAAATATGTGTTTTATTCCTAGATTGAAGCTTGTAGAGTGAAGTGGAGAGTAGTTAGCCTCCTTCTTGTGTTTGAGCTTCTTCTTCTTTGTTTGTGTGTGAAAAAGGTGAGTTTTGAACTCACATCTACTTCTCATGATTTCATGGGTGATGGGTATGAATTCCTATTACTTATTCATATACATTTTGTTGGGAGTATTTCGACCGGCTCAACATCGCCGAACCAACTCCCTTCCTATGCATAACCGAACCAACCCACACTCCATCTCCCTGCCAAATCATCTTCATCTCCACGCACTACCGTACCACCTACTACCGAACCAACTACCAGACCACCTACTACCGAACCAACTACCTCTCCAACATACTGCCGAACCAAACACCTACCGGTCCAACACCAGCCGAACCAACCATATTCCCCTACATAGCCGAATCAACCTCCTTTCCATGTCCAACCGAATCAACCCACCTCCACACGTTGCCGAGCCAGAAGCAAGGGAAGACACGACCGGACTAACTATGTCAGGCCAGATTGCTTCAGCCCAGGCCCACCGGCAGCTATATACATCCAAGAACCCTACCCCCAACCTCACTCTATAAATAGAGGGGCAGGGGTACAACAATGGCAGACAAGTTTGAGAGCTCAAGCACAAAAGGAACTTTCAAACAACTTTCATATACTTGTATACAAAGCTATGTACTTGTAATCTGAAAGAAAAAGGAGAATAACATATAAAGTGGACGTAGGCACGTTCTGTCCGAACCACTACAAATCTGTGTGTCTTTTACAGTTTAGTCCATCTATTTCGTATATTTGCATAAATCACCCAAACCATCCAGATCAACATATAATCAACTAAATCATACGACTAGGAGGTGTTTGCCCATTTTTTGTGCAAACATTTTTGGTGCTTTCGCTGAGAATAGAAGGAGCTCGAAGCTTCAGCTTCTCCCACTCAACCCTTTTCCTATCAACACCGTTCATTGCTTGGAAAATATGGCTCCCGGACGGAAGAAAGATACTAACAAAGGAAAGAACGTTGCAACTGGCAGTATCCCAGATCCAGTGATCAGGGACCAAGACAATTGTCAGGTTCCAATGGCAAATTTAAATCAGGCAAATCCGAAGCCCCCGCTACGGAACAACCAATTACAAGGGCGGATCTGGACAGGAGTGTGGCTGAAGTAACTAACCGCTTCGCATCTCAACAAGAAGCCTCGGTGGACCAACTCATGTCACGCTTAAGGGATGCTGAAGAATCCAACTGTAACACTGAATCATGGGGTGAGTCCCAGTCTGGAGGATCTAAGAGACGACAAGGGTCTTTCTTCTTCGAAGAGGCCAACAACAGAAACAGCCATGGTAGGAGCCGAGCTCAGACTCAGCCCGAATTCTGACCCGAGGAAACACTTGGAACCGAACCCAACGGAGGAGGTGCCAGGCAGGAGTCGGATGTGGCTGAGCCTGTCATGCTACCTAACCATGAAAACACCAGTAGACGGGGCCGAGCTGGAGTCCGGCCCGAAGTTGGACCCGAGGAAGTGCTGAGAACAGAACCCAACAGGGGAAGATCAAGGCAAGGGCCAAATGTGGCTGACCCCAGCATGCCTCCAGAAGACCAGAGGCAGCCATTGGAGAATGTTAGGAGTGACAGACGATACCATCCCTACAAGCCGTCTAGACGGAATCAGTCCCGCAGGGAAGAACCAAACTCATTTCTATCCTCTCCAAGTTCCGATGAAAGGATGGCGCGATTGTTCAGAGAGTGCATCCAACGGGAGCAAAGCGATCGGGGGATAGGTGCTAGGGTAACCAGCCCCTTCACCCGCAATATCGAAACCGCCATCACCCCCCGGGAATGGAAAATGCCAACAATGGAACCTTACAAAGGAACCTCTGACCCCATTGTACACTTACAGAGATACACCCAGCATATGCTCATGAGCGGAGCAACGGAAGGAGTACTGTGTAAATGCTTCCCACTTTTCTTGGTAGATCTAGCTACCTCCTGGTTCGGCCATCTACCTCAAGGGTACATCAGCTCATGGGAAATGTTGAAAGAAAAGTTTATCAGCCAGTTCCACATTCATATGGAACATACCAAGGACGCTTATTCCTTATCTAATATCAAACAGAAACCCGGAGAGACAGTACAACAATATCTAACCCGATTCAAAGCCGCGGCGGCCGCAGTCCAAGATGCCGACGAGAAACTTATCCTAATGGCTCTCTGCAGTGTTGTACATCCGGATACTAAATTCGCTAGAAGACTAACCAAGGAAAAGCCAGCTACTTTACCTAATTTCTTCCATGAAGCTTGAAAGTATATGAGAATTGAAGACGCTGCCACTGAGAGGCAGTAAGGGCAACAGGCTAAAACAGCTACAGACAGGGTTCCCGCTGCAACAAAGGATGTTCGGAGAAATGACTCTAGAGACAATGCTGGGGGCAAGAAGCGGGTAAAGCGCCTATATCGACCTGGAGCAAGATTTGACTCTTACACTCCTTTGAATGAAACAATCGAAAACATCTTCCTAGCTACTCAAGACGAAGTTAGATACAGGCGCCCCCCGCACAAGAAGGAGTCAGATAACGCACTCAAGACTGGAAAGTTCTGCTGCTTCCACGAATCCCATGGACATGACACCAATGAATGCCACCATCTCCAGGACTTGATTGAAGAACACATCAGAAGGAAGAAACTGGAACGCTATGTAAAAAGCCAGAACAGGACTTCGACTCCTGCCAATGAGAATCCTGGGCTACCCCTCCCAGAAGTAGGCGGAGGAAATCGCAACACCAGCGGCTCTAGTCAAGAGAAGATAGTGGTCCATACCGTATCAGGAGGACCACACATCGCCGACAGAAGCTGGGCAGAGATGGAAAGATACGGTAAGTCACTTAGAAACGATGAAGGCTACGTTAACTCTGTTATGGAAGAACGCCACCCGAAACGGAAAGAGAATGATGACATCACATTCAGTAGGCGTGATTTAGAGGGAAGACAGTACCCACACATGGATCCTATGGTCATCTCTGCCTGGTTCGGTCCAGCCAAAGTTTTTCGAATTTTAGTAGACACTGTAAGCTCGGTAAATATCCTATTCAAGCATGCTTTCGAAAAAATGAAGCTGTCAATGAAGGATGTGTCTCCCTGCAACAAACCACTACATGGTTTCACTAGAGATGCGAAGATGCCCCTCGGGCAAGTGGACCTTTTTGTTCGAATAGGAAGTCATCCCCGCTCCGTTGTGCGAAAACAAACATTTGTGCTAATAGAAAGCCACTCGGCCTACAACGCCTTTTTGGAAAGAACAGCCTTGTCTGACTTCCAAATTGTCCTAGCCCCATGGTGCCTGAAAATGAAATTCCCAATAGATAACGGAGTAGGAGAAATTGAGGGGGATCAAGACGCGGCTCGAGACTGCTATGTAACTGAACTTCGCAATAACCGCAGAAAAGATAAAGGGAAAAATGCAGAGACTACTCTCTGCATGAAAAACTTGGAAGCGTGGCAACTAAAGAAAGCCCCTCCTCTTCGATATACCAGTGACCCTTTCAATGAATTAGACCCTAGGGACAAAGAGGAGGAGGCCACCACAGAGCCTGCAGAGGCTATGGAATTCATAGCTGTAGACAAACATGTCTCAAGTAGACTATTGAAAATCGGATCTCAACTAAAAGAAGAATTAAAGGAACAAGTCATTGATTTTCTTCGCCACAATATGGACGTATTTGCATGGACGCACGCTGATATGACAGGAATCTCCCCAGATGTAGCATGCCACGTACTGAACATCGATCCCACCAAGGCGCCAGTAAAGCAGAAAAAGAGAAGCATGGGGGCAGAACGATCAGCAGCCCTAGAGGAAGAAGTGAAGAACCTACTTGCCAATAACTTCATACGAGAAGCCATCTACCCAGAATGGATCGCCAACCCGATACTGGTAAAGAAAGCTAATGGGAAGTGGCGAACATGCATCGATTTCTCCAACTTAAATGACGCTTGCCCGAAGGACTGCTTCCCACTCCCCCGAATCGATCAACTCGTGGATAGTACAGCCGGACATGAACTCTTATCCTTTATGGACGCATACTCAGGATATAACCAGTTCCCTATGCACGCCCCCGATCAAGACCACACTAGTTTCATCGCTGACCGTGGATTGTACTTCTACAAAGTAATGCCTTTTGGACTTAAAAATGCTGGAGCTACTTATCAGCGCCTTGTCAACAAGATGTTTGCGGAACTAATAGGACGAACTATGAAAGTTTATGTGGATGACATGCTAGTAAAATCAAGGAAAGCCAACGATCAAATAAACCACCTAGATGAGATGTTTCAAGTACTTTGCCAATATGGAATGAAGCTGAACCCTCTAAAGTTCCCCTTCGGAGTATCATCGGGAAAGTTCTTGGGATTCATCGTCCATGCCAGGGGGATTGAAGCAAACCCCGAACAGGTTCGGGCTTTGCAAGATATCAAGACACCATCCACTCGAAGAGAGATGCAAAGCCTAAACGGGAAAGTGGCCGCCCTAAGTTGGTTCATCTCTAAAACAACCGACAAAAGCATCCCTTTCTTTGAAGCTCTAAAGAAAGATAATGGAAAGTTCGAATGGACTGACGAATGCTCGACAAGCTTCCTCAACTTAATCGAACACCTCCAGAGACCACCAGTACTCTCAACTCCAAATGAAGGCGAGGAACTTTACCTATACCTTGCTGTATCGTCCCATGCTTTAAGCAACGCTTTGGTGAGAGAAGACGACCGCGCGCAGCGGCCCGTATACTTTGTAAGTAGGAGGTTTACGGGGGCAGAAGCCAGATAACCTAAACTTGAAAAGCTAGCATACTGTTTGCTAATCACTTCACGGAAATTGCGACACTATTTCCAATCTCATTCCATCAGAGTTTTAACCGATCAACCGCTAAGGCAGGTACTCTATCGCCCCGACACTTCTGGGCGACTACTTAAGTGGTGCATTGAACTGATCAATATGATATCACCTACCATCCTCGCACCGCTATCAAGGGGCAAGCCATAGCTGATTTCATTGCCGAATTTACTACTAACGAAGATAAGGAGCAATCTGAAATAGCAGAAGACATCAAGTGGAATCTCTTCGTAGATGGAGCATCAAATGAACAAGGCTCGAGGGCAGGTGTTGTGATAATCACCCCCAGGGGAAGGAAGCTGCACTACGCCCTAAGGTTGGAATTCGCTACCACCAACAATAACGCAGAATACGAAGCAGTGATAGCCGGATTAGAACTTGCCCTGGAGATTGGAGTCGGTTCTTTATGTCTCCATAGTGATTCTCAACTTATTGTAAATCAAATACTGGGAGAATTCCAGACTCGAGGAGAACGACTCACAGCATATCCACAGAAGACCAGGCTGCTGCTCAATCAATTGGATCACTATTTAATCAAACACATTCCTCGAGAAGAGAATCAGGAGGTCGACGAACTGGCAAAGCAAGCTAGCATGAAGGACGGCGCTACTTCCCGAACAATAACCATCTCAAAGCAACTGGCTCCGAGCTACGGGCCAATGAATATGATAGCTGCAATTGAAGACGAAACTTGGATGACCCCCATCCGGAAGTACTTACAAAGTGGCACACTGCCCGACGTACGTAACGAAGATAAGAAAATCTTAAGGAAAACTTCCCGCTACACATTACAAGAAGGCATCCTCTATCGGCGCGGCTTCTCTAATCCCTTATTAAGGTGTATCGCTGGAAGGGAAGCTAGGGAAGTCTTGTCCAACATCCATCAAGGAAGTTGCGGAGATCACATCGGAGGACAGACTCTAGCAAAGAAAATACTCCGATGCGGGTATTACTGGCCCACTTTAAACAAAGACGCCTTAGACTTCGCCAAAAGATGCGACAGATGTCAGAAATTTGCAAATATTCCTCGACTACCAACAAATGAAATTACTCAAATTACCAGCCCTTGGCACTTTGCAATATGGGGAATTGACTTGATTGGCGAACTGCCAGTGGGCCGAGGCGGAGCCAAATATGCCGTAGTAGCAGTTGACTATTTCACCAAATGGGTGGAAGCGGAGTCTCTAAGTAAAATATCTTCGGCAAATGTTATTAACTTCTTGATCAAAAATGTTTTATGCAGGTACGGGGTTCCACTCAAAATCATATCGGACAATGGACTTCAATTTGACAGAAGGAATTCGTCGACTGGTGCCAAGAGCACGGAATTCACAAAAGCTTCTCATTTGTGGCTTACCCCCAGGCAAACGGACAAGTCGAAGCTGTCAACAAAATCCTCAAAACCCTAATCAAGAAGAAACTTGAAAAGTCAAAAGGCGCATAGGTGGATGAACTTCCTACGGCACTTTGGGCCTACCGCACATCTTACAGAACATCAACAGGGCATACTCCTTTCTCTTTGGCATACGGATCGGAGGCCATTCTCCTAATTGAAACTGTAGTGCCTTCCCACCGAAGGATCCACTACAACCCAGAAGAGAACGAAGTACTCCTCCACATGTCTTTGGATCTAATTGAAGAGAGAAGAAACGATGCAGCACTCAAAGCAGCAGCTCATAAGCAAAAAGTTGCAGCACAATACAACTCCAAAGTCAAGCACCGCAGCTTACAAGAATGAGATCTTGTCCTCAAGCGGATCTTCCCGCGCCCCAGAGCGCTAGATCCAATCTGGGACGGACCCTATGTAATTCATAAAGATCTCCGCAACGGAGCCTATATTTTGTCAACAGTGGACGGAGAGGTGTTCCAGAGGGCATGGAACATCCGACACCTCCGTCGATACTTTTCTTAACTTGTACTGCCCATATGAAGTGAATTAACAAAGAGAATCAATGGAAGTAGGCATTTCATGCCGAACCACGTTAAAAATCTTGTCTCTTTTTAACTTGTTCCTTTATATCTTGGCTACTTGTTAAGCTTTATCCTTTTATGTTGAACAAAATTATGTATAACGACATTTCCATATTGGAACTTCACGGCGCAACCTCACCCGGACAAGACCCAACAGGTACTATGCGATTCAATGCACTCGCCAATGAGACACTTTTGCTCCTGCATCCCTTTGTTGCGGGTTAAATCATTGCTCGCGACTGGCCTCAAAGCCAACTGTAATGAGCCGATTATAAGCCATCAAGAAGGACAACTATAGCCGATGGCAGCTCATTACGGCGTTCGGCTCGCCGGCAACTGTGAACCTACTTTAAGCCCCAACGTAAGGTGTGGCCAGCCAGGGGTATATCACGGTTGACGATCGGCACCCACGCTAGCCGACCACAGTAAATCGAATAATACCCACGATTACGGGCCATAATGGCCCGGGTAGTTACTGTGCGTGATCTCAGCTCCGATATGTCTTAAGTGCGACTGTGGTAAAAAAGATAAACTCCCCGCGGAGGTGTAAGATGGGTGACAAATGTCTCCAAGACCCACAGCTAGGGAAAGTGACTACAAAACCCGTTTGCCATGAACTTAAGCATATCGACGGCCTTCCGTGATTGGAAGTTTTACTGTTTCTCTTATTTCCATTTCATTCAAAAACTTTTCTCCTATCCTATATAACAATCCTTAAAGTACAAGTCACAAAATAGGGGAACTCTCGCTTATGGAAATATGAACTCACATTCGGATGACGGAACACTCAGCTACATTCCATACTCAGTCACGCAAGACATTCAAAGCAACCCTCTACAACTAAAACACGAAGGGCGGTACTATCTTCTCTTGTATGCAAATATGCAGCTTTAATTTATTCGCACATCATATTGGCATTACAAGACATGAAACAATATTTTGAGCAGAAACTTAGCATCAAATGCGATTAAGTCACATGCATAAACACGCAGTTGTATTTCTTATGCAACATATCAAAATAACAACCACATTCGAACATAACAGAATCAGCTTATGTTATAAAATTATAGAAAGTCATTCTTTACAAATAATATAATTACAAGTTACATTAATGTTTCGGACTAACATAGACGGCAACCAAAATATGTACAAGTCAAGTCAAAGAATCGGAGCTTCGCCTCCATCGCGCTAGCCCTCCGGATCTACTTAACTACAGGGTCAGAACTCCCCGCATGTATTCCAGTGGTCCCGCCTGCCCAATTCAAAAGAGAATCCATCAATAATCACGAAAGATAAGCAATCAAATCATGAAAATGTTAAAAGGAAAGACTTACCAGCGTCTGCTCCCTGATCATCATCATCTAGCTGCACGCCTACCTCATCCGCAGCAAGCAGCCGCATGCCCTCCTTAACCGCCACCTTCTCTTCCTTAGTGAATTGGGCCGTAACCACATCCATCCTGAAAGCCGCACCACCTTCCTTATCCGCATCGGCCTTAGCTTCTTCCAAAGCCCGGAGATATATCCTAGCCATAACCCAGCGATAATCGTCCATCCAGGACAGGTTGCCCTGCCTCCAAGTACGGAAATTCATGTCCTAAAGCATCTCGTCCATCATCCCCTCGTTCTCCTCAAACTCTTTCATCCGGGCCTCAGAAGCCGACAGTCGTGCAACAGCAGCATCTCTGTCCAATCGGTATCTCGAGCAGTCAGCCTGAAGGCACTTCCGCATCACTTCCATCTCCTCCTTCAGCTTGGCCAGAGCAAGCTCTACGGCCTCAGGACTCCCAGATAACTCTTCTACCTGCTCAAGATCCGCTCTCCGAACCTTGTCCACCATTGCGATGGCCATGTCAATCCGTTCCTTACAGGCAGCCTCCATCTTTCGTAGTTCTGCCCTACTAGCCTCTTCCATAGTCTTCTTCAACCGCTTGGGGGTTGCCTCATGGTGAGAAATCTGAATGGCTTGATCGACAAGCTGTTTGGCCTGATCAGCAACCTTTAGCCGGAACCGAATGTTAGCACTTCCGATTTCCTCCCCACCCTTGGCCAGTCGAGCGTGATGCTCCATTAGCCTCTTGGTCTCTTCAGCCACTCGATCGATGTTTGCCTTGGCCTCATTCCCCATGGTCACAATCCGAGTAGTAAGAAAATCGAGGTCTAAGGACTTAGCCTCATCAAGCACCCGTACCATGGGATTGCGGGGAAGAAGATGCTCACCCGTGGCCTCGTCAAAAGAGATGTCCTGAAAACTCGGGTCCAGATCCGGGTGGCCGGCAAATGGGTTGCGACCAAACTAGGATGGTCTATCGAAGTGACGGTTGGATTTTCGGACTGATGTGGGGAAGGCATAAGCTCAGTATTCTCCTCAGTAATATCATGGATAGGCTGGACTGGAGGCTGAGGGCCAGGTGAAGGTTCAAACGAAGATCGGCCCCTCTTTCTCTTTTGCATATCTTCTTCAATAACTCCGAGAAGAGGGCGATATCTAACCGCATCTCCAGGATGGCTAGCTGACGGCTTTTGTTTGGCAGAAGCTTTGAGTAGGTTGTACTGTTCAAGGCGGTGCCGAATATCTGATGTCTTGGCCACCTTACCTGTTCCTGGAATAAAAACCAGGTGTTACAAGCATGCATGAAACTATGATCCAAGAAATATGTTAAGTACGAAAACGCGCTTATTTTACAAACCCTGAGGGGGAGAGGGATACTGCAATAAGTCCTGAATTTCATTCTAGGATGGGAGCTGGTCGTAAAATATTCCTAAGTCCTTATCATAAAGGGAGTCTGCAGAAATCAAGAATTTACCTTGAGTTACCCAAGCTGGAGGACCCTTAGAAGATGAATCGGCACCAGTCCCAGCCTTGTCAGCCTTCTTCACCTTCTCCAACGAGGCTGATCCTTCCTCCAACCCCTCAAAAGCCTGGCGGAAGGCATCATCCGTCCACTCTTGGATCTCCCCCGCCTGCTCAGAAGACAAAGCCCCGGCACCACTACCACCCTGTCCTTCACCTTCTCCATCTCCTCCGCTCTCCTCCTTTCCTCTTTCCTCCTCTCCACCTTCCTCCGGAATATCTGGGCATGTGCTAGGGGAGGGTCCGTCAGACTTCTTAAGCTTCTTCCCCCCGACGACTGGAGGTACCGAGAAAGGTCTCGTCTTGGTACTCTTCGCAGTGGCCCCATCTTCAGCTTTAGCAGCCCTCTCCTCGGCTGTATCTCTCTGCTTAACCACAGATTGACGTGGCAGAATCAAGTTGTGCTCCAGGAGATTGGCATTCCTGATCAGGTAAGAAGCCGACCTATCCCTTCCTGAGAAAGCCTCTACCTCCGCAGCCATCTGTACAAGGTGATCATTCTCCACGACCGCAAAGCCACCTGTCGCTAGCAAGAGATAAAAGCACATAAGAAGAAGCATTGTAGTCGGGACAAAGAAATTACGAATGGAATTCAACTTACAGCCAGAAGTGAAAGGGCGAAAAGAAACGGAGTCGTCCTTGACGAAGAACCATTTCTTCTTCAACATGGTAAACTTCGAGTATAAGTCCAAGACCGGCTTGAAAGACACGGCCGACTCTATACTAATGTACGGAGACCCCTTCTTGTAGCCCCTTAGATTATATAGATATCGGATTTCCCGGTTAGAAGGAGGGCGCCCATATCTCCTCTGGAAGATAACGAATAGACACACTAAGATGGCATAGGAGTTGGGCTGAAGCTGAAAAGGAGCCACTTTTAGGTGAGTAATGAAGCTGACTATCCACGCATTGATCGGAGGAATGGCCCCACACATGCAATGGTATCGGCTATACGCGAAGTATCCTTCAGGGGGATTATATGGCATGACCCCCTCCGCTGGCAACAGCATGCATGCTCTATCAATCCCAAAGGAGCGGGAGATAACGTCAAGTTGCTCCTATCTGAGAGAGCTCGGAAAGCAATCAGGAGGAGAATTCATAAGCTCTTGGGGACCATACCCGTCTACTAGCGACCTCGGGGTGGGTCCACGACGTTCCGGTCCTGGCTGGGCTGGGGGTACAATGGGGGACTCTCGTCTATCCGTAGATTTTCTTTTTTCTGATCGAGTTTCCACTTTGCGAGACATTTTCCTACAAACATAAAAGAAAAACATATTGTTAGAACAGAGGATATAAACAAGCTAGTGTATATAGTCTGAAATTTCATTCATAAATCAGAACGCTCAAACTCCCAGTGTCATTCGGTAAAGCAAATGTAAAATTTCATTCAGTATTCGGAGTCTCAGGGTTCATCCGGTGATTCAAGAATGAGTTCATTCGGCGTTTTCCGTTCCCATTCGGTGGTTCGAACACGACTCTCATTCGGCATAACAGGGTTCATTCGGCATTCTCAGTATAAGGTCCATCCTGTATTAAATCTTTATGTTCATTCGGTAAAACGAAGTAAAACGAAGAAGCCATTCGGCAATCACCTGATTCGGCAGCTAAGGGTTTACTCGGCAAAGTGATTGATTCGGCAGGAAGTTCTGGTCCGGCTATCTCGTTCGGTAGGGAATAACGGAAGCCCTAGGCCCATACTTATAGGGGAAGGTTGAATAACCGGACCAGCCGGTTTGGCTCTCGGGCCGAATATGGTTGTCCAATTAAAACAAAGCACGAAATATGTTAAACATATGCCCTACTTTGGGGGGCAAGTGTTGGGAGTATTTCGACCGCCTCAACATCGCCGAACCAACTCCCTTCCTATGCATAACCGAACCAACCCACACTCCAACTCCCTGCCAAACCATCTTCATCTCCACGCACTACCAGACCACCTACTACCGAACCAACTACCGGACCACCTACTACCGAACCAACTACCTCTCCAACATACTACGGAACCAAACACCTACCGGTCCGACACCAGCCGAACCAACCATCTTCCCCTACATAGCCGAATCAACCTCCTTTCCATGTCCAACCGAATCAACCCACCTCCACATGTTGCCGAGCCAGAAGCAAGGGAAGACACGACCGGACCAACTCTGTCAGGCCAGATTGCTTCAGCCCGGGCCCACCAGCAGCTATATACATCCAAGACCCCTGCCCCCAACCTCACTCTATAAATAGAGGGGCAGGGGTACAACAATGGCAGACAAGTTTGACAGCTCAAGCACGGAAGGAACTTTCAAACAACTTTCATATACTTGTATACAAAGCTTTGTACTTGTAATCTGAAAGAAAAAGGAGAATAACATATAAAGTGGACGTATGCACGTTCTGGCCGAACCACTATAAATCTGTGTGTCTTTTACAGTTTAGTCCATCTATTTCGTATATTTGCATAAATCACCCAAACCATCCATATCAACATATAATCAACTAAATCATACGACTAGGAGGTGTTTGCCCATTTTTTGTGCAAACACATTTGATTTTGGTTTGGATTCGTTTTATGAATATTCTAATTCTTGGGTTTCAAAGACAAATTTTTATGAACATTCTCTTATGGATGTTTTGATCTTGTTTTTGGATGGGAATCGGAGAGCTAATGGAGTTGGGGTATCAATCGGCTAAGGCTCCTTAGGTCCATTGCTCGAACGGTTGGGTTTTAGAGGAATATGCACTTCATTGAAAAAGGGCAGGAACTGCAGAAACTTGCAGTTCGGCCGACCGAGCCCTGTAGCTGGTCGACCGACCTTCTATCCCGAGCTATTTTTTATTTTCTGCTTCTAGCCAGCCGACCGAGCCCTGTAGCCGGTCGCCTGACCTGCTCCTATTTTGGTGTTTTGCCTATTTTTACTCATTTTGATTGGTTTTCCAAATTTTGTCGATTCAGGTTGGTTTTTAGTGGTTGTCATTGCATCATTTGGCTTTAATAGCTTATTTTATCTTTGTTCACGGGTTTTTATAAATTATCCCTCTAAATCGTACTAAAAGTTTCCTTCTCCAATTCATAAATTCTATTTAAAACGCACATACACAATTTCGCACTTCGAGCGGAGTGAAAGGGAGATTAAATGGTTAGGCAAAACATGGACCATGAATCCATGTGTTTGTCTTTCCGATTAGTCCCCGACCTACTCGATTGATCGTTTTGGCCTTTTGGTCTGGTTTACTGATGAAATGAGGTGAACTTTGTACTGCTTTGAGTGTGAAATTAACTAACGATTAGTAAACCGTTTAGTGCGAACGAGTGGTTATGGGACTCAAGTTACCACTTTTCGGATTTCTTTTTGAGAGTTATGACACATTCCGCCAGTTAGTGGTGTCCAGTACTGGGCCTCTGGACCTTCACCACTACGGTTTGTTGCCTTCGGGTGTGTTGCCTTCGGGTTTGCACCTTCAGGTTTGTTGCCTTCGGGTTTGTGCCTTCGGGTTTGTGCCTTCGGGTTTGTGCCTTCGGGTTTGTTACCCTAATTATGTCGCTTTCGGAGTTAGGTCTTTATGAGTCGCTCGAGTGATATTTGGGTTTGGAGTCTACGGGCTCATGGATCCTTGTTTATACAGTACTAAGCACGTGCAAATTTTCTAATGTTTCATTGATATGTATATTCCCTAGGTATCGCCCTTCGGTGTTGGTCTTTTTGAGCCGCACGATATGTTGTGATTACCTTGTGGAACTTGTATACCTTGTGGGTATTTGTTATTTGCCTTTTCGCTTGTTTTAGGATATTCCTATCCTTTGTTTCTCTGAGTTGCCGATAATACGAGGCTTGTTATGATATGATTCATCTTTTTGTTAGATGATTGTGTTATCTCTTTTAGAGATATTTGTTATACCTTGAAACCTTGCAAGTTATTGTTGTTCAGTTTATCTAACTGATTTGTTTAGCTAGACTGACCCATGTATTTTATACTCGGGTCAGACCGAGATGTTTCAGGTTAGCTGCTTTTGGATTTAGCCTATTTTGCTTCCGCATGGACTATCCAGCTTGTTCCTTTTTGTTAAAGCTTTTGTGTAGTCCTTTTAATTGTAACTCTGATGTGTATTCTTTTGAATTCGTCTATATATTGTGGTTTGCTATACCACTTGACGTGTATTAGTTTGTATACTCTGTTATGTATCTGTATATGTGGATATGATGATCTATTGTTCTGTGATGTATATTACATTTGAGTTTTTATATTCTGTTCTGATATATCCTCTAACCACCTATGGTTTTTTTTAAGTATTCATTGGATAGGTCGACCTACTTGGTATGACTATTATCGATGTATTCAATAGATAGTTAGAGCAAGGCTATAAATTGTCGCTCCCAACCAGCCTTATTCTTCGTGTTAGTTGACGCCATTACTCTGTAGTGTCCTTGGCTAGCGTGGGTATAGAGGTGGGGCATTACAACATACCAAATTGTAATAAAACATATAACATACCATACATAACTCTATTTGCTGAGGTGGAAAAATGAAGGTGCACGGGGCCGAGTAGCTTGACCAAGCTAGGTGGCAGATGCTGGCATCGGTGTGATAAGAGTGAGCTGGGGTTCAGCCGCACGAGGCGACGAATAAAGATGGAGTAAGACAAGGCTGAGATGCTTGGCCATGGGAAGAAATTGTGGCGGCGATGGTGCTGCGTGGAAGAGGCCGGTCTGCGGGAAGCTTGAGTGGCCGATGGTCGGCATCTCATTGAAGCTTCGGTGCGTGGCGGGGAAGTAGCGGAGAGGGTAGAGAAAGTGGCTGTTGCGTGTGGAGTTAGGAGTGGGTCGGTCGAGCAAAAGATGGGCGGTGCTAGCGTGTTGAGCGAGGGAAGAAAGCGAGGCGGAGGCGATGGTAGGAGAGGCATGGTCGATGTGAATGCTGCAATGTTAAGCTTTGAGAAGAATAAAAGATGAGAGATGAAGAAGCAAACGTACAGGCTAATATAAATTTATATCTCAACTTTTTCTGGGTTATGTGCTGTGAGAACATTTTTCAACTAATGTCATTGGAAAAGAAATGGATCAGAAGAAATGAAGTGTTGGATAGCCAAACGTCAATAAATAAGATATGTGAATTCCAAAGAGCTAGTGACCATTGGTTATCCCATGGAAGAAACAAATGGTAGAAAACCAAAAGGATGTAAATCGGGTACCGATACAGTTACCGTTTATAAGGATTCCGCTGCGTAACGAATTTCAAAATATAGAATTGAATATACTACGGAGATCAGCACAACGAGACGATCAAAACGGTACACAGATATCGGTTGTATGATTGTCCAATCAAAAAATCGGTATCGGAATTTAAATGCTGCTATTTCGCCGAAATTAAGGTCGACGGAGCAACAAGAGTCAAGATTTCGAGAAACGAACTATGACGTCTTCCTCAGAAGATGATTTACAATTTTTCTATATAAAAATATTCAGTTTTCGAAAATATTATATTACCATCGATTTTTAACTGATTGAAATTAAATAGAATTACACACAAAAATAAACTTCCATATTTTCTGATGTAAATTTACCAGTTGCTATGTTAAAATAGATGCATTCCAAATATTAAATTTTTATATCAAAATTTTATTTTTAAAATTTCACAAAAATTCAATTAATCACATTATTAAAACAGTTAAAATTTACGGGTCGTTACACTCTCCCCTACTCAAAATTATTTACCCTCGAAAATGAAGGAGGTAGGAGAATAGAAACAACTAGAAGAAAATAGACTTGAAAGCAAAATAAAATAATTAGTTCAAACCATATAAATTTCAATTTAATTAAATTTATATTCAACAATTTTTTTTTAAATTCAAGGTTTCTATTAAATTGATTTAATTTCACTAAAAGGTTTCTTTTAAAACAAAAATTCAATTTAAATTCAATTAATACAGGATATCTCACTATGTTGATTTTATTTTAATTTATTAATTCCCTCAAAATAGAATTTATTTTATTTATCTCGTTTATTATTCTATTAACTTATTATTCTAATTACCTCTATTACCATTTTTATAATTAACATTTTAAGTGTATGACATTTATTATTTCTACTCAAATTTATTTAAAATTTCTTTTAACATCCTTTTATATTGTATAATATTCAATTACATAGTTAACTTTTGAAAATTTAGGTAAGTTATATATAATGTAATTGAGTATTATCCAAATGAAAATTTTTAATTCACTTATTTCAAGTTAAGTATTTAGTCAAAAAATTGGCTTTATTGAAAATCAACCTTAAATCAAAATTTTAAGAATTAATTTCCGATTGACTTCAAACCATTTTATAGATAAATATACATATACTATATATATTAAATCCAATCTATAATCATATACCTGTATATATAATATATTTTATAAATCATGTCATTCTTAAGAAGTTCAAATCAAATTCATTTCTCAAACAAAAGAGTAGCAAGGCTACCGAATGGTCTTTCCACTTCGAAACTCGAAAATGAATATCGATGATGCGGCCGCCATCACCGAAATTATTTTCCTGTGACAAAATAGAAGAGCACTGATTTTAAACATTTAGATTTTTCTTTTGGAACAATTTCTATTCGAAAATACTTTAAATAATATATCTTTTTTTTTTAAATTCAAAGTTTGAAACTGTCAGAAATTAAATTCTTAGTTTCTTGATTTAAATTCATTTCAATTTCTAGATTAATTTATAACCATGATCTATAGACCAATTATTTATATATATAAGAGACAAAAGCCAATGGTTTACAAAACAATAAATGAAAATCAAATATTATCATTTCAACAATCAATTTATTTATAGTTTAGTTACAGAAAATTCATACTTACATATAATATAATCATACAAACTTTATTAAATTTACCAATTGGAAAGCAATATTGTGTCAGTTTTCTTTGTTCAAGTGTTTGGAAATCCTATCGATAGTGTTGATCAAACGAATCAATCGAAAACCCAAATCAACATCAACAACTCAAACAACACAATATATATTTGTACAACATTTTTAATATTAATTTACAAATACACTTCCTCGCTTGGCGATGCAAGAATGGATTTCAAAGCAAGGACAGAGATTCAATTTTGATACACTCAAATCAAAGAGAATTTTGATTCGACTATTGTTTTGAAACAAAGATAAGATGATTAAATAATAAAATAAGAAGATTGATAAGTTTATATAAATCGTGGGCAACCTCAACTGGGTCAACCATAACTTCAATAATAAGATCGATGCAGAAATCCGAGGCAAATCGGCATCAGATCACAAGAGATAGAATTCGGGTATGGCAAAAGATAACAGCATTGCAAACCGAGGATACATAAATCTCCGGTAAATCGATGCCTGTTGTACAGGATTTTCTCCCATTTACAAATCATTCCAAGATTGGTGAGACCGCCGATTCATTATAAAGATCATTCGAAGTGGAGTTATGGGATACTCCGGAATATAAATAAGGAGAGGCAATGATGAATTTTTACAACCGAGGGATGTTACAAAATTCAAATGAAATTCAAATCAAAGAGGAAAGAATTAAATCTCGAATGAAAGTGATTCTGTAATTAAATTTACCACACATGCTAAGTTTTGCCTGGAGCCAAAGCTCTGATACCAAATGTAACGACTTGATATTTTCAACCATTCGCATCCAAACATGCCGGAATTGAATTTCTCAAAGTACCAAATTGTAAGTTTATATTTGGCAAAACTCAGCATATGGTGTAAATAAATAATTACAGAATCACAGACACAGAGTAGTATAACAATAGTGCGGCGGAAACAAAGAATAATAGTTCATGAAGGTACTATATATATATATATAACAGTGTTAAACAAGATACACAGAAGCCTCGAGTACAATAGTCAAATACAAGATCAGAATACATAACTAGAATCAACTGAATATCTGAAAGCAGGATAGATAGCTGGATCTCCAAGCGAAGCCCAACTCCAAAGGTGAGTGTCGAATACTGGTACACTTAGTCTGACCCGAGCGTAAAGCAAAACACAAAACGCTCGAGTCAAGATTAACATTCTTATATCAACAAATCAAACTCAGGTGAAATAACAACTGGAAATACAAATAACTCCAAAGATGTTGGGATAACAATCCTCTAAGGATCCGTTCAACTATCTATATATAGTAGTATACGCTAAGTAAATAATGCCTATCAGTAATATAAAGTATCAAAATAGCATTAAGGCACTACCATTATCCCCCGTAACACATTTTATATAAGCGTCATAATCTACACAGCACTGTAAACTCCACCGTAAACTAGTGGGCTAGTAGGGAGTACTCCATATGCATGACACAAAACAAATCATAGTGGTCGCGCATAGCAAAACAAGTATGACAAGGTACATGAGGCAATACCCAAGGTAGTGAAACTACCATTTGCCTGATCCAGACTGGTGAGAACGCATAGCCGCAATGATCGCAACACCGCGGAACAACACTCCCAATTCAAGGGTGTGCAACAATCAAAAACAAGTAATGAGTAGTTTACGAAGAAGTATGTTCACTTAGAGGTGGCTAATCTCATTGGCCCGGCACGGCTCCTGTTTAATTCATTTCTAATTTGGCACAAGTGTCAAAGCTATCCATTATCGCTCTCTTTCTTCAAATCCAGCAACGTCATCAATCCAACCACTTCATTCTAGATCACACTCCACGTATAATAATTATTAAAGTGGTTTTCGGTTTAGACATAGAGTATGTACCTAACCGATCTCGGACTCTTCAATAACTACATAATTATTACACCGATTGGTCATTTAATAAGCTTTCAAAATAGTTTATATTTCAAAACCAAAGCATCATTGCCATTTCAAAATCGTATCGATACGATGTCACTTCTATTTTAAAACCAAGTACGATATCATTTCCATTTTTAAATATAAATCCATCTCAAATATACCCATTTACAAAATCTTGGTACTTCAGAGTTATAACACTTTCTAAATCAAACACTTTGGAAATCATAATACTTTGGAAATCAAAATTTATTAATCATAATGCTTTGGAATCATAACACTTCCCACTTAACTGTTTTAAATATAAATAATAGTATATATAATAAAATATTTTATAATTTAAATTAGTTTATATAAAAATAGTAATAATTTAAAATAGTTTATGTAAAAATAGTTATAATTTAAAACAGTTTATATTAAATATAATTTATATTAAAGTAGTTTGTATGAAATAAATTCATAAAGGAACATATATAAATAGTTTTAAATATAATTTAAAAATACTTTCTATAATAAAATAGCTTCCTCAAATTTCACAAATCAATTTCAAATCAATACCAATCCTAAAATTTCAAATTTAATTAAATCTCAAATCATCAATTTCAATTCAATTCAGTTCTCAATAAACCATTATATCGATTTCAAATACAGATTTGAACTACAAATAAACCATTTAAATTTCGATATATTCGAAAGCTTTAAATATTTCACAATCTCAAAACAAAATTTCATAATCTCATATATATCTTGATTTAACTTTATTATTATTTAGTTTTGAAATATTCGCTTAATAAATCCAATATTATTTAAAAAAACCCAAAATTACAATAAACTAATATTTCTTTCAACTTATTTAAACTTGAAATATTCATTTAAATCTCGTTAACCAAAATCAAGTTATAAAATTGTATCCTTTTACAATCTCAAATTCAATAAGTTCCAAATTGATTTATAATTTAATGTATTTCTTAATTAAATACAATTTTAAATCAATTCCAAATCTATCTTCTCAACCTTAATTTATCAAATCATTATAAACTCTATATTAAAATATAATTTAAATAAATACCTAACCTGTGACGACCGCCCATGACTCCCGCACGAAAACAAGGGAATGGTGCGCTGAAAGTGTGCTAGGGAGCCATGAGTGACCGTCAAGGGTAAAATAAACATCGCAGACTCTATCGTAAAACTCACAGCGCATGGATAAAATACAATAGAGAAATATAATATAGTGAAGCTCCCATAGAACAGAATATCATCATCTAATCATAATAGCTTTATACATGGTCTGAATCATGAATACAAGAAGCCTCACTACATAGCACTCAGAGTAATCAACAATCAGCAGAATATCCAGTACATAGAATATGAAAATAATATGTAAAGCCTCCTGCTCGTCTTCGTCATCATCAGCGTGAGCCACTAAGATCAGCACCTGCCACCTGTCACCTAGTCTGCCCATCCCAAACATGGATGAACAGCCCAAGGTAATAAGATGAGAAATAAAACCTTGAGTCAGACAACAGTCTTAGTGAGCAGTAAATCAACTATCAAACATACCAAACGAACATAAAAGATAAAAGGAATAGGAACCCAAATCATCCCACTCCACCTCTTTCTACAGTGATAGCCACCAGACACACACTAAGGAGAAGCAAGCATAGCAAAGCAGATAATTAAAGTAAAGCAATAATCACTCGAGTCAAGGTCGATGTTTTCCAAATACAAACCCCCAAGGCCTAAACCAAGATCAGATAAGCACCCAGAAAACACCGCTCTTGAGACCGAATGATGATACAACCAAACATCCATGACTCTGGCTATCACTGTTATCATTGCCTTGATTTTATCGTTAATTGAATGACCAACTCATCTTTCAAACATCCGTCAAGGGCTAATGGCAACCCCGGTTCTAGACATAACTCCGCACGTCCTCGTGACCCGTGCCTAGGTATAACGAATCTACCCAGAGTACTAGCACGTCATCATGACCCGCGCCTGGGTATAACGGATCTACCCAACGTACTCTTGCTTTGAGCTTGCTAGAACCTTCAATAACGATAAGATCTCAGCCTTCTAGTCATCCTCCTCGACAACTATTCCCATTATAGCTCAAGCACCTCTCGAGCCACCATTATCCACCAACTCGAACCGCATCATCGAGTAATCAACATGCTTGGGATGATCCCGTCTGGATTAAACCAAGGCTTCCACATCATGCTTTACTCCAACGCATCTTAGCAAAGTCCATCTCATCATCATACTTCGCCTCAACATATCATGGCAAAGTCCATTTCGTCATCATACTTCGCTTCCTCTAACTATAGCAAAGTCCTCGAACCCATCCATATGAGCTTCATCATCCGCTTCATATGCCACAGCAGCTTTCACCATTCAAGAGCCTTTCCACTTAGCTTTTGAATCATCTTCAACCATCTTGTCCCAAATCAACTACAAGCTAACTCGAGACAATCAAATCAATCATACATCCAAACAATCAAGCATTCAAACAAGATCTAATCAAGCAATATCAACTATAATGGCAATTTCGTAAATAAATGAGCATAAGTCTAACATATATGAAATCATGGATTTTAGCATAGATCTATCAAATATAAAACATGGGTTTTGTCTCTATAACTTGTTAATTGAACTTGCATAGGTAAACATCTTCAAAAGTAATGAATCTAGTCTTGGAACTAAGAAAAATGCATGAAATCTCTAACTTTAACACTCAAACAAGCCACCAATCCAATATACTCCTTTGGGTCCGCGTGAGAGATAACTACCACTCACCGAATCACCCACACACTTCAACAACTATCAACTAAAGATCTGGACAGCAAGGATTCAAGCTCGATTCGTCGAAATCTCGCTTGAAATGGTGAAATCTAGCTTCGTCGGATGAAGATCTTCAACTTTGGCTCTTCAATCCTCGATCTTGATCTTCGATCTTGACGGATGTTAGCACAAGATTGAAGTAGAGAAAGAAGTGAAGAAAATGTTGTAGTCGAGTTTCCAAAATGGCAGCACTTCGTCGCTTCAAAAACCGGTGCCAAAAAGTGAGCCAAACTCCTCTATTTATAGGCTGAAATCACCCTTTGGTCGCCCAGACTTAGGTCGTTGCCGACCTAAAAACTGCGACCTAACATAGGTCGCTGCCGACCTATACACTCCAACGACCTAACGGCCTAACCACCCAGAGACATACGAGTTACGACCTAGACCCCAACGACCTACGACCTAAAGCATACTCGCCTCTATGGTATAGCGACCTACCGACCCAACGATCTAAAGCATACGCGACTTAACTCTCCAACGACCTAAACCTTATGCCAAAGCGCGAACTATCATAACCAAGCTATATTGACGCAGCGGATTAATCAAACAAAACTTCAATCGATGGATTGTAGCAATCGGTGAGTTGAAGATACCAAAAATGCCCAAGTTCGTTGATCCAAAGATACCGAACTCTAGCTATCTCAAACACGTTGATAGCGCACTATACCGTGTTTCAAGATCTACGATTCTTCGCACGTTGATCTAGCGCACTAGATTCCGTGAATCGGCTTCTACGATCGTTGAATCGAGCGCACTCGATTAACCGAAAGAGGAGATAGGAGATTACACTCAACTACCAATTGGTATGAAAGCACAAAGCTAACAAAAGAGAAATTTTATTCAAAATCAACCACCACCAAAAATTACAACACACACGCTATTTATAGGAATTACAACTCAACACAACAATCATTACCCAACTCTTAGGTCGGCCGCGACTTACGACCTAACTTAGGTCGGCAGCGACCTAACATCAACGACTCAACACCTTTCAGCACCTAGGTCGGCAGCGACCTATCAACACTGCATATTCTCCTGTATACAACACAGCACTCAACGCGACCTAACAAACAACTCACGCGATCTAACATTCATATGGACTGACTCAACAACCACGACTTAAGATAGGTCGTTAACGACCTACGACTTATACAAGGTCGTTTCCGACCTAACACACACCTGTACATTACATGGCGACTTAGTTAAGGTCGTTCGCGACCTAAAGGAGTGCTTCAGCAATCTTCTTGCGACTTTATGAGTTAGGTCGTTCGCGACCTAATAATGTGGTAACAGGAACTTCATGCGACCCATCTTCCTCGCGACCTAACTTAGGTCGGTGATTTCTTCTTTCGGAATTTCCACTAGGTCGTAGGCGACTTAGAATGCTTCTCATAGGTCGTAGACGATCTAATATCCCTTCCTTAGGTCGTGACCGTCCTAAGGTGCCTTCGTTAGGTCGCAACTCAGTGTTTTGCGTTTTCTTAGGTCGTTGCCTGTTCTCGTTAGCTCGGCCATGACCTATACCTTTCTCCTTAGGTCGTATACGACCTAGGCCTTCTTTTTCCTGAAATTCTTTAGGTCGGACTTCTTCCTCCAGTGATTCCTTAAGTCGTACTCGACTTATAAGCAAGTTAGGTCGGGACCGACTTATGGCTTCGGCTCTCTGGCCTGCATTATCCTCTCCGGGTTGACAGAAATTCGACCTCGAATTTTCACCATCTTCTACAACAATCCCTTCTCCATGATATGGAATTAAATGTTTGACGTTAAAAACATCAGATGTATAAACATCCTCTGGTAGCTTTAATCGATAAGCATTCTCATTAATCCTCTTCAAAACTTCAACAGGACCAATTTTCCGCGCCTTTAACTTGTTATAAGCACCTACTGGAAAACGATCCTTTGTTAACACAGCATAAACCAAATCACCTTCTTTAAATTCAACATTTCGTCGTTTCGAATCTGCAAACTTCTTATATTTCTCATTCGATTTCTCCAATCGTTCCTGAACGATTTTATGACATTCATTCAGCTCATCAACAAAATCAGCAGCTCGTTTAACTGTTCCTTTCGACGGTGGTACTACTGCTAAATCCAACGGTCCCCTGGGTAAATTTGAATAAACAATCTGAAACGGACTGAATCCTGTGCTTCGATTTACTGCATGATTGTGAGCAAATTCTGCCTGGCATAGCTTCAGGTCCCAACTTCTCAAATTATCCTGTACAAGACAACGCAACAAATTACCCAATGACCTGTTAACAACTTCCGTCTGCCCATCGGTTTGTGGATGATAAGCACTGCTGAAATTCAACTTCGTCCCCACCATTTTCCACAAACTCAGCCAAAAGTGACTCAGAAAACGAGTATCTCGATCAGAAACAATAGATTCTGGCAATCCATGAAGTCGATAAATCTCCTTGAAAAATAACTGTGCTACTCGAACTGCATCTGCTGTCTTCTTGCAAGCAACAAAATGTGCCATCTTTGAAAACCTGTCCACCACAACAAATATCGAATCATTTCCCCTTTGAGTTCTCGGCAAGCCCAAAACGAAATCCATGCTGATATCAACCCATGGCTTAGATGGTACTGGTAACGGCATATACAACCCTGCATTCGTTGCTGTCCCTTTTGAAACTTGGCAAATATGACATCGCTCCACGAATCTTTCAACCTCTTTCCTCATCGATGGCCAAAAATATGATTGTGAAATCAATTGCAAAGTACGATCACGGCCCACATGCCCTTCCTCGTGCAATTCCTTCACAATTTTCATCCTCAAACTACAATCCGGAATACATAATCGACTTCCTTTAAACAGAAAACCATCAACCAACATGAATTCATCGGTAATCCCATCCTTCACTTTTTCAACATATTTCACAAAGTAAGGATCTTCTTCAAGCATCTCTGGCAACATTTCAAACCCCGTCACTTCAATCTTCATTGTCGTTAGTAAATGACTCCTCCTACTTAAAGCATCAGCTACTCGATTCGTCACCCCTGATTTGTGCTTAACGACAAAAGTGAACTGCTGCAGATAAGCAATCCATGATGCATGTCTCGCTGAAATTTTATCCTGTCCCTGTAAATGTTTCAAAGCTTCGTGATCAGTGTACAGAACAAATTCCTTCTGAAATAAGTAATGTCTCCAATGCTTAACAGCCTGAACAACAGCATAAAATTCAACGTCATATGTACTGTATCTCATCTTTGCCCCTGATAACTTTTCGCTGAAATAAGCAACTGGCTTCCCATTCTGACTCAGAACTCCTCCAATACCAACCTTCGAAGCATCCGTATGCAATTCAAATAACAACTGAAAATTAGGTAGAACAAGAATTGGTGCAGACGTCAACAATTCCTTGATCTTCTCAAAGGCAACCCCTGCTTCCTCTGACCACACAAACTGTTTACCCTTCATGCAATCAGTCACTGGAGCCATCACGCTACTGAAGTGTGGAATGAATCTTCGGTAGAATGACGCTAGCCCATGAAAACTTCTCACTTCTGTAATTGTCTTTGGCTGTGGCCAATTCCTGACTGCTTCAACTTTGCTCTGGTCAACTTGGATTCCTTCCCCTGAAACAACATAACCCAGGAATAAAACAGTAGGTGTCATAAACACACATTTCTTTGTAGCAGCATAAAATTGTTCTTCTCGAAGTATAAGCAACACTTCCCTCAGATGTAGAACATGCTCCTCTGTACTCCTGCTATAAATCAGAATATCATCGAAATAAACCACAACGAATTTCCCAATGAATGGTCGAAAGATTTGATTCATCACCCGCATGAATGTACTAGGTGCATTAGACAAACCAAATGGCATAACCAACCATTCGTACAACCCCTCTCTAGTTTTGAAAGCTGTCTTCCATTCGTCCCCAGGTCTGATACGAATCTGATGATAACCACTTTTCAAATCAATCTTCGAGAATATAGTTGCCCCACTCAGCTGATCCAGTAAATCATCCAACCTCGGCATAGGAAATCTATAACGAACAGTGATCTTATTCAAAGCTCTACTATCAGTGCACATTCTCCAAGTTCCGTCCTTCTTTGGTACTAACAATGCAGGTACAGCACACGGACTCAAACTTTCCTGAATACGACCCTGTTCAAGTAATTCTTCCACCTGCCTTCTCAATTCCTCATGTTCCTTCGGACTCATACGATAATGTGGTCGATGTGGTAACACTGCCCCCGGAACAAGATCAATCTGATGTTGAATGTCTCTAAGTGGTGGTAACTCCTTTGGCAATTCCTCTGGAAAGACATCTTCAAACTCTTCCAAAACTGGCTTTGCTTCTTCGGGAATCTCAACTTCTTCACTACTCTCTCTCCCAATCAACAAAAACACTTCCGGTTCTTCCTCCACTTCTTTAACAAACTCCTTCAAAGTCAACAGAGTTTTCAATTCTTCAATCTCCTCCAGTTTGTTCTCCTTCTGCTGTTGCTTCTTAGGAACCAAAGTGATTTTAGTACCCTCGAACATGAAACTGTAACTGTTGGCACGACCGTCATGCTGAACTGCTCTATCAAACTGCCATGGTCTGCCCAACAATAAGTGACAAACATCCATATCTACGACATCACACCAAATTTCATCCTTGTACTTCTTCCCAATCGAAAAATTAACACAAGCTCTTCGACATACTTTCACTTCACCTCCCTTCCTTAACCATGCTAGCTTGTACGGTTTCGGATGTTTCTCGGTCTTCAAGTTCAACTTTCTAACTGCCTCTGAAGAAATAATATTATCACAACTTCCCGCATCAATAACGAACTTGCAGACTTTCCCCAGAATAGTGCATGTCGATTGAAAAATATTGCTTCTCAGCCAACTACAATCCTCCTCTTGCTTTGGTGTCAAACAACTTCTCCTCAACATAAGATTACATCCTTCATCACCCGACACTTCTTCTTCTTCCTCAACATAAGGTACATTTGAATACTCTGCCTCCTCACCATCATCTGCTTCAACCTCTGCAACCATGGTTCTCTTCTTTGGCTTCGGACACTCATTGCTTTTATGCCCCAACTCTTGACAATTATAACATTTGAAAACAGTACTAGCCTTCGCCTTCTCAACCTCCTTCACCACTGGCTTTGAAACTGGTTTAGGAACATGAGAACTTCCACCAACACCCTTCACTGGATTATTAGAGTTAGTAAACACACCTCCTCCACGCCTTCCTTGTTTCTCCCAAGCCAATGCTTTTTGATGTGCTTCTGCAACGGATCTAGGATCAAACATATTAACCATATCCTGGATCTGCATTCTCAAACCTCCAATGAATCTAGCAGTCAGCTGTTCTTCTGTCTCCATTATATCGTTTCTGGCAATGAGTTGGTAGAATTCATCAGCATAATCACTAACAGATTTAGTCCCCTGCCTCAGATTCTGCAACCTTTGGTACATAAGTGATTGGTAGTTGTAAGGTAAGAAAGTAGATCTCATCAACTTCTTCATCTTCTCCCAAGATTCTATCTTTGACTTCCCCATCCGTTCTCGAGTAAGTTTAGTTTGCTGCCACCATGCCAATGCTCTCCCCTTCAGCCTTGTAGCAACTAACTTCACCCTTCGACTCTCCGGCACCTCCTTGAAATCAAAGATTTCCTCCACATTAGACAACCAATCAAGAAACTCCTCAGCAACCATCCCGCCTTTAAACTCCGGAATCTCCATCTTCATACCCGACTCCCAACGACGATCATCCTCAACATCCCGATAAGAATTCCGAACTTGGTCTCGATCTCGATAATGAATACTTGCTCTATCACCTTCTTCAACAAAATCAAAAGTACGCCTACATCGATCTCGACCAATGTCATCCCTTCGTTCATGCATGCTTCTTTGACTATGTCTCTCCTCATCTCTATATGCTTCATGGTCAAATTCACGTTGACTCCTTCTCTCTTCATGTACATAGTCATGATGATCTCTTCGTGATGAAATTGATGTTTCTCTTCTATCTCTACATGAATGTGGTGATACCCTCCTCGCTTCCGTAACCGATGGCGAAACTCGGTTTCCTCCATGGTTCGAGTTTGGTGATCTCCTCCTTTGATTCAAGTCATTCATCAATCTCTCCAATTTACCAATGCCTTCATCGAATTTATCATTAATACGTTGTTCCATAAGTTCAGCTTCTTCTCTACGATACAAAGCTTCAACGTTTTGATGTCGGTTAGCTCTCCTTGGTGGCATGGTTGTAAACTTCACAAGACTTCAAAAATTTAACACAAGACTTCAAGACTTCCAACAACAAGTCACGGCTCAATATGACTCGGCTCCTATGTCTCGGCAAAGCTTTATATACGACTCAACCCAACTCGGTTCAAGTTAGGTCGGCTCTCCCTTGGATCGGCACACTTAGCTCGGCAAAGAATGTACACTTCACAAAAGTTTGCCTTGACTTATCTCGGCAATACAATGTCTCGGCTACAAGTTGACTCGGCAAGACTTGCTCCAACACTCTTTGGCTCGGCTCAAAGTATACACGGCCTCACTTCTTTCCTTGGCGCGCAAACACCAATTCAAACACCTTTGCTCCTTTTGATCCTAAATGGAATGGATCAAACACTCCAAACTTGATGCAACTTCAATATGAACACAATGAACAACTTCAAACTTCATAAACTTCAAAAACTTCAAAAACTTGGCTCCAAGAATCAAACTTAGCTATGATTGGCTAAGTATGGCTCCGATACCAAAACTGACGCAGCGGATTAATCAAACAAAACTTCAATCGATGGATTGTAGCAATCGGTGAGTTGAAGATACCAAAAATGCCCAAGTTCGTTGATCCAAAGATACCGAACTCTAGCTATCTCAAACACGTTGATAGCGCACTATACCGTGTTTCAAGATCTACGATTCTTCGCACGTTGATCTAGCGCACTAGATTCCGTGAATCGGCTTCTACGATCGTTGAATCGAGCGCACTCGATTAACCGAAAGAGGAGATAGGAGATTACACTCAACTACCAATTGGTATGAAAGCACAAAGCTAACAAAAGAGAAATTTTATTCAAAATCAACCACCACCAAAAATTACAACACACACGCTATTTATAGGAATTACAACTCAACACAACAATCATTACCCAACTCTTAGGTCGGCCGCGACTTACGACCTAACTTAGGTCGGCAGCGACCTAACATCAACGACTCAACACCTTTCAGCACCTAGGTCGGCAGCGACCTATCAACACTGCATATTCTCCTGTATACAACACAGCACTCAACGCGACCTAACAAACAACTCACGCGATCTAACATTCATATGGACTGACTCAACAACCACGACTTAAGATAGGTCGTTAACGACCTACGACTTATACAAGGTCGTTTCCGACCTAACACACACCTGTACATTACATGGCGACTTAGTTAAGGTCGTTCGCGACCTAAAGGAGTGCTTCAGCAATCTTCTTGCGACTTTATGAGTTAGGTCGTTCGCGACCTAATAATGTGGTAACAGGAACTTCATGCGACCCATCTTCCTCGCGACCTAACTTAGGTCGGTGATTTCTTCTTTCGGAATTTCCACTAGGTCGTAGGCGACTTAGAATGCTTCTCATAGGTCGTAGACGATCTAATATCCCTTCCTTAGGTCGTGACCGTCCTAAGGTGCCTTCGTTAGGTCGCAACTCAGTGTTTTGCGTTTTCTTAGGTCGTTGCCTGTTCTCGTTAGCTCGGCCATGACCTATACCTTTCTCCTTAGGTCGTATACGACCTAGGCCTTCTTTTTCCTGAAATTCTTTAGGTCGGACTTCTTCCTCCAGTGATTCCTTAAGTCGTACTCGACTTATAAGCAAGTTAGGTCGGGACCGACTTATGGCTTCGGCTCTCTGGCCTGCATTATATATCCCTCTCTAGGTCGCCAGAACGACCTAACGACCTTACACAGACATCCTACCTCAACATAGGTCGCCTCCGACCTAAATATACACTGCGACCTATCTTAGGTCGCTCCCCGACCTAACTTACTTATGCCGCCTACTATTAGGTCGCTAAACTCCTTAGGTCGCTCGCACTTTTAGATCGCTAACTACATTAGGTCGCTAACTAATTTAAGCCGCTAACTTATAGGTCGCTCGCCCTAACTACTAAACGACCTAACTTACCTAGCAACCTAACACTTCCCTTAGGTCGCTCAACGACCTAACTTAGGTCGTTACCCCTATAGGTCGTTCACAACCTATCTCCTAACTCGCTAACCCGTAAGTCGTAGCCTTCTTAGGTCGTTACCTTGGTCTAACACACTAACTCGGCCACACCTTAAGTCGTCCAAATCTCTAGGTCACTAACTCATCCCAGCCCTTAAGTCGCTCATATCTATAGGTCGTCTACGACCTAATACTTAACTTGTTAACTCGTCCAAGTCTATGAGTCGTCCCACATCCTAACTCGGCCACTAGTTAACTCGTTAGCTATTATAACTCGGCCACATGACCTAAGCTCCTACCGACTCAACATCACACGACCTAAGACGCTAAGTCGGTCATGACTCAACTCCGAACGACCTAGGCTACCCTTCAACCTAAGCCTCTACACGAGTTAACTACCATACGACTTAAGCACTAACGACTTAAAGACAACAACAGTTTTACGATCTTTCGATCTGTAAAAATACGGGTCGTTATATTCTCTCCCCCTTAGGAATTTCGCCCCCGAAATTCCAAACAAACAAGAGCAATCAAAATTATTCCGCAGGCCTACCATCCATAGCAATCAACAAACCATGCATCCAATTACTAACCTAGCATGCAGAATTCTAAGACTAGAACAAGCTACAAATTCATGAGATGTCACGACACCTTAGGGCCATACCTCAAAAAGTTCAGGATGAGCTGCCTTCATCCTCTCTTCCTCCTCCCACGTACAGTCGTTAACATCATCACTCCATTGTATCTTGAGCAACGTAATCGTCTTCCTCCTAAGCTGTTTCGTATCGGTTTCAACAATACGAAGCGGCTTACGAGGTCTTCTAACAACTGGATCAACCTCCAAATCTTCACAGCTATCAGCAGAAACCACTGTGCTCGAGTCGTGCACCTACTTCCGTAGATACGATACATGAAAAACATTGTGCACACCCGCCATCTTTTCCGGTAACTTCAATCTATAAGCGAGCTTTCCAATTCGCACGATAATCGGGAATGGTCCAACAAATCTCGGAGTTAACTTTCCTTTCTTCCCGAATCTAATAACATTCTTCAGTGAAGACATCTTCACAAAAACCATATTGCCTACGTCGAATTCCAAATCCTTACGACGATTATCGGCATAACTTTTGTGACGATCTTGGGCTGCCTTCATTCGTCGCCGAATGACTTCTATACAATCCGAAGTCTGTTGAATCATCTCTGGCCCAAGTATCAGTTTTTCTCCAATTTCCAACCAACATGTCGGAGAGTTACACGGTCTTCCATACAGTGCTTCATATGGTGCCATACCAATACTTGACTGATAACTGTTATTATATGCAAATTCCACCAAATGGAGGTGATCTTCCCATGATCCTCCGAAATCCAAAACACAGGCTCTGAGAAGATCTTCCAAAACCCGGTTGACTCTCTCAGTCTGACCATCTGTTTGAGGGTGATAAGCTGTACTCAAACACAACTCAGTTCCCAAAACCTCCTGGAAGCTCTTCCAAAATCCACTAGTGAACAAAGGATCTCGGTCGCTCACTATATTCTTCGGAACACCATGGAATCGAACTATCCACTTAACATACAACTCTGCCAACTTCGATGCAGTCCTAGTCGATCGAACAGGAATGAATCTTGCACTCTTGGTCAAACGATCTACTATGACCCAAATCCCCTCATTCCCTGCTCTGGTTCTAGGTAGACCATCGATAAAATCCATCGATATCTGCTCCCACTTCCATGTAGGAACCTCTAATGGCTGAAGCAATCCACTTGGCTTCTTCTGTTCAGCTTTTACCAACTGACAGTTCATACATTTGGAAATAAAATTTCCAACGTCCTTCTTCATACCTTCCCAGTAATAGGTTCTCTTCATATCTCGATACATCTTATTTCCTCCTGGATGAATTGTCAACTTCGAGTGATGACTTTCCTTCAGAACTTCATCTCTCAATTCATCTATAACGGGGACAACTAGTCGTCCTTGCTTCCGAAGCCAACCCTCTCGATCGACCTCGAATCCTTTATCCTTCTCTAGTTCCAATCCAGATTCCAAATTACGGATAATCTTGACAAGCTTATCGTCTCGCTTTTGGCTCTCACCAATCCTTTCCACAAGAGTAGGCCTTATTGATAAGTTTGCCAACATCTTAGGTTCTAATTCACATCTGGGCCTGAAATCAAATCCAGCCAAATACTCGAGACTCTTCCATTTCGAAAACATGGCTCCCAATCCAACATGTCTTCGACTTAACGCATCAGCCACTGCGTTACCTTTTCCCGGAGTATAGGCTATACCAAAATCATACGATGCCAAGAACTCTAGCCACCGTTGTTGTCGAAGATTCAAATCCTTTTGGGAGAACAGATACTTCAACGACTTATGATCTGTAAACAACTCAAATCGAACTCCCAATAGATAATGTCTCCACATCTTCAGAGCAAAAACAATCGCCGCTAACTCCAAATCATGAGTCGGGTAATTCCTTTCATGCGGCTTCAGTTGTCGACTCGCATACGCAACAACTCTATCCTTCTGCATCAGTACTGCTCCAAGTCCAGTACCACATGCATCGGTGTAAACCACCATCTCATCATTCCCACTTGGAATAGTCAAAACTGGAGCACATGTCAGTCGCTCTTTCAGGATTACGAAAGCTTGCTCACACTTATCATCCCATCTAAACACTTGATTCTTTTTCGTCAATCCTGTCAATGGTGCAGCTATCTTGGAAAAGTCTTTGATAAACCGACGATAATATCCTGCTAATCCAAGAAAACTTCTCACATCTGATGCATTCTTAGGTCTAACCCAATCCTGGATCGCTGCCACCTTAGCGGGATCAACCGCTATTCCATTTCCAGAGATAACATGGCCTAAGAATCTCACTTCAGTCTTCCAGAAGTGACACTTCGAAAACTTAGCCTTCAGCTGATGTTTCCGCAAGATTTCCAAAACAATCCTCAAGTGTATCTTGTGTTCCTCCTCAGTTCTGGAATAAATCAGAATATCATCCACGAACACAAGCACGAACTTATTCAACTGATCTCTGAATACTCTATTCATAAGATCCATAAATTATGCTGGTGCGTTAGTCAATCCAAACGGCATTACCAGCCATTCATAAAAACCGAATGGTGTCCTAAAAGCAGTCTTCGGCACACTATCCTTTGCCACTCTCAACTGGTGAAATCCCGTTGCCAAATCCATCTGAGAAAACACCTTAGCATCGTGAAGCTGATCAAACAAGTCATCTATTCTCGGCAATGGATACTTGTTCTTCTTAGTCACCTTATTCAGCTCACGATAATCCACACAAAACCTTAACGATCCATCCGCTTTGGTTGCGAACACAACTGGTGCACCCCATTCGGACACACTACGCCGAATGAATCCTTTCTGCAAAAGGTCATCAACTTGCACCTTCAACTCTAGCTGCTCCCTAGGCGCCATCCGCCTAAGACGCATCACAACAGGTCTGGCTCCCTCAACTAGATCGATACGAAACTCGATCTCCCTATGCGGCGATAAACCTTTGACCTCGTCAAAGACATCCACGAATCCATTCACGATTGGCATCGATGACAGTCCATCCCGTGGAACAACCAGCGAATACATGAAGCTCATGACGACGCCTTCTTCATACTTACATCGTATCACAACCTTTCGCCCCTCCACATTCTCGACTGTCACCTCCAATCTCTCACAATCAACCTTTGCCGCATACTTCCTAAGCCAGTCCATACCCAAAATAATTCCGAACCCCGCAAAGTTCAGAACAAAGCAATCACAAACAAAAGAGCAATGATGACTCGATATAACTAGACCACGGCATAGCATACACAAACAAGATGAACCCCCAACTGGATTAGTCACTACCAATGGTCTATCAACAATATCCTGTTCCAAACCCAACCGGTCTACCAACTCATTACAAACAAAAGAATGAGACGCGCCAGTATCAAATAACACTCTAACTGGAACACCACAAATGGAAAGAGTACCTTGAACCACCATGCTCTTCCCCTTCTCTTAAGCAGTAGGAGCTTTCGAAGATGACGGGACAGCCCCCAAAGCATAAGCTTTCACAACCTGCCTGTCCTTTATCGGTTCCGGACAGTTCTTCTTAATGTACCCCAGCTTATCACAGTTGTAGCACTTCAACAACACCTTCGGATTCTTGCAATCCTTGGAGAGATGGCCCTTCTGCCGACAATTATAGCAGGACTTTTCCCCCTTCAGCTTCTTCTGACCATCCTTACCCTTCTGCTGCTGCTGCTTCCTCTTCTTGTTTCCACCCTGTTGTGGTTTAGACTCCTCCTTGGTCACAGCAACAACAGATACTTCCTTAGGAAACAAACTCTCGTGCCTGAGAGCTTTCTCCACCAGCTTCTCAAGTGGATCGTCCAGGTGATCCAACAACTGTCTTCTAAGATAACTGTCCAAGCCTGTCATGAATTTCTCGTTCTTCTGGTAGGGAGATTCAATATACGATCTAGCATACTTGGACAGAGCCTCAAACTCAGAAACATACTCAAGAACTGGCCTCCCACCCTGCTTGAGTTCAACAAACTTCTTAAACAAAACAGACTTCTGAGCTGTAGAGATAAACTTGGCTTCAAATCTAACTTGGAATTGCTCCCAAGTAATCTCTTCTTCTGGAGTGTCTATGGTGATAGAATTCCACCAATCAGCAGCTCTCCCTTGAAGCTGTCTCGATACAAGCTTCCTCTTAGTTGCATCCTCAATTCCTAAATCTCCAAAGATCCTCCTACAAGCATCCATACATCTTTGGACTTCAATAGTCGATTCCGTTCCTAAGAAAACCTTTCCTCCAAGAGAAGTATAGTCCTTGCAAAGCTTATCAAAATCCACCGGCCTTGGAGCTTGAACTTGAACTCCCACATCCACTGACGATGCTGAAGCTGGTATCCTCCTCATGATCGAAATCATCATGGCCTCAAACATAGGAGCATAATCAACAGCTTCCCTAGCAGTACGGCTTCCCCTAGCAGCTTGTCTCTCGCCTCGACTCATCCTTAATATCTATAAAAAGAATGATTAGAACGCCTTGAGAAACAACTGCATAAGGAGTTCAAATCCTTCTAACTACTATATTATATATAGTAATCATCCATCAAAATACAATTACGTCTCTCTTAAGTATTTACGTCGGCGAGCGCTGGCTAAAATCGATTAACCAAGGCTCTGATACCAAATGTGACGACCGCCCATGAATCCCGCACGGAAACAAGGGAATGGTGCGCTGAAAGTGTGCCAGGCAGCCATGAGTGACCGTCAAGGGTAAAATAAACATCGCAGACTCTATCGTAAAACTCACAGCGCATGGATAAAATACAATAGAGAAATATAATATAGTGAAGCTCCCGTAGAACAGAATATCATCATCTAATCATAATAGCTTTATACATGGTCTGAATCATGAATACAAGAAGCCTCACTACATAGCACTCAGAGTAATCAACAATCAGCGGAATATCCAGTACATAGAATATGAAAATAATATGTAAAGCCTCCTGCTCGTCTTCGTCATCATCAGCGTGAGCCACTAAGATCAGCACCTGCCACCTGTCACCTAGTCTGCCCATCCCAAACATGGATGAACAGCCCAAGGTAATAAGAGGAGACATAAAACCTTGAGTCAGACAACAGTCTTAGTTAGCAGTAAATCAACTATCAAACATACCAAAGGAACATAAAAGATAAAAGGAATAGGAACCCAAATCATCCCACTCCACCTCTTTCTACAGTGATAGCCCCCAGACACACACTAAGGAGAAGCAAGCATAGCAAAGCAGATAATTAAAGTAAAGCAATAATCACTTGAGTCAAGGTCGATGTTTTCCAAATACAAACCCCCAAGGCCTAAACCAAGATCAGATAAGCACCCAGAAAACACCGCTCTTGAGACCGAATGATGATACAACCAAACATCCATGACTCTGGCTATCACTGTTATCATTGCCTTGATTTTATCATTAATTGAATGACCAACTCATCTTTCAAACATCCGTCAAGGGCTAATGGCAACCCCGATTCTAGACATAACTCCGCACGTCCTCGTGACCCGTGCCTAGGTATAACGAATCTACCCAGAGTACTAGCACGTCATCATGACCCGCGCCTGGGTATAACGGATCTACCCAACGTACTCTTGCTTTGAGCTTGCTAGAACCTTCAATAACGATAAGATCTCAGCCTTCTAGTCATCCTCCTCGACAACTATTCCCATTATAGCTCAAGCACCTCTCGAGCCACCATTATCCACCAACTCGAACCGCATCATCGAGTAATCAACATGCTTGGGATGATCCCGTCTGGATTAAACCAAGGCTTCCACATCATGCTTTACTCCAACGCATCTTAGCAAAGTCCATCTCATCATCATACTTCGCCTCAACATATCATGGCAAAGTCCATTTCGTCATCATACTTCGCTTCCTCTAACTATAGCAAAGTCCTCGAACCCATCCATATGAGCTTCATCATCCGCTTCATATGCCACAGCAGCTTCCACCATTCAAGAGCCTTTCCACTTAGCTTTTGAATCATCTTCAACCATCTTGTCCCAAATCAACTACAAGCTAACTCGAGACAATCAAATCAATCATACATCCAAACAATCAAGCATTCAAACAAGATCTAATCAAGCAATATCAATTATAATGGCAATTTCGTAAATAAATGAGCATAAGTCTAACATATATGAAATCATGGATTTTAGCATAGATCTATCAAATATAAAACATGGGTTTTGTCTCTATAACTTGTTAATTGAACTTGCATAGGTAAACATCTTCAAAAGTAATGAATCTAGTCTTGGAACTAAGAAAAATGCATGAAATCTCTAACTTTAACACTCAAACAAGCCACCAATCCAATATACTCCTTTGGGTCCGCGTGAGTGATAACTACCACTCACCGAATCACCCAAACACTTCAACAACTATCAACTAAAGATCTGGACAGCAAGGATTCAAGCTTGATTCGTCGAAATCTCGCTTGAAATGGTGAAATCTAGCTTCGTCGGATGAAGATCTTCAACTTTGCCTCTTCAATCCTCGATCTTGATCTTCGATCTTGACGGATGTTAGCACAAGATTGAAGTAGAGAAAGAAGTGAAGAAAATGTTGTAGTCGAGTTTCCAAAATGGCAGCACTTCGTCGCTTCAAAAACCGGTGCCAAAAAGTGAGCCAAACCCCTCTATTTATAGGATGAAATCACCCTTAGGTCGCCCAGACTTAGGTCGTTGCCGACCTAAAAACTCCGACCTAACATAGGTCACTGCCGACCTATACACTCCAACGACCTAACGGCCTAACCACCCAGAGAAATACGAGTTGCGACCTAGACCCCAACGACCTACGAACTAAAGCATGCTCGCCTCTATGGTATAGCGACCTACCGACCCAATGACCTAAAGCATACGCGACTTAACTCTCAAACGACCTAAACCTTATGCCAAAGCGCGAACTATCATAACCAAGCTATATCCCTCTCTAGGTCGCCAGAACGACCTAACGACCTTACACAGACATCCTACCTCAACATAGGTCGCCTCCGACCTAAATATACACTGCGACCTATCTTAGGTCGCTCCCCGACCTAACTTACTTATACCGCCTACTATTAGGTCGCTAAACTCCTTAGGTCGCTCGCACTTTTAGATCGCTAACTACATTAGGTCGCTAACTAATTTAAGCCGCTAACTTATAGGTCGCTCGCCCTAACTACTAAACGACCTAACTTACCTAGCAACCTAACACTTCCCTTAGGTCGCTCAACGACCTAACTTAGGTCGTTACCCCTATACGTTGTTCACAACCTATCTCCTAACTCGCTAACCCGTAAGTCGTAGCCTTCTTAGGTCGTTACCTCGGTCTAACACACTAACTCGGCCACACCTTAAGTCGTCCAAATCTCTAGGTCACTAACTCATCCCAGCCCTTAAGTCACTCATATCTATAGGTCGCCTACGACCTAATACTTAACATGTTAACTCGTCCAAGTCTATGAGTCGTCCCACATCCTAACTCGGCCACTAGTTAACTCGTTCGCTATTATAACTCGGCCACATGACCTAAGCTCCTACCGACTCAACATCACACGACCTAAGACGCTAAGTCGGTCATGACTCAACTCCGAACGACCTAGGCTACCCTTCAACCTAAGCCTCTACATGAGTTAACTACCATACGACTTAAGCACTAACGACTTAAAGACAACAACAGTTTTACGATCTTTCGATCGGTAAAAACACGGGTCGTTACATAACCATATTATATTTTAATAAAATTAAACTTTATTATTAAGCTTATTTTATATTAAAACAAATTTATGCATAGCTTAAAATCAAGAATCTAACTATATATGAAATAATATTTATATAGCATCTAAGATCAATATTTGTAACAACCCTGTATTTTGTGTTTATTTTAATTTTATATTTTAATTATTTTAACTGAAATCCCTGATTTAAAAACATTACTTTATTTATTAAAATGGATAAATTTTGTTATTCTTAATATAAATTTTGATTTTTTTGTGAATTATAATTCCAAACCTGAATAAATGGAATAATTCCAAAAAAATGGCTTTTTGGTCAAATTAGTCAAACTTTGACTTTTAAATTAATAAATTAAATTTTTGAATTTTTTAAATTTTATCTTTTATTATGAAAATAGATTTAATTTCAAGAATAGTGCTTTTCATTTCGTTGAAATCAGATTAATATTGCGAAAGTTATGCTTTTTACAATATTGTGTGTAAATTATTTTATTTAACAAATTTGTTTATTTTAATTTATATAAATAATATTTTTTTTTGTAAAATCATGTTCTAATTTTTGTAACATGATATTTATGCATATATTTTATTTTTAAAACCTTGTTGTTTAGTTGTTTAAAGGAGTTTGAATTTTTAAAATTTCTTGAATTAATTTGCCCAATTTTTAAATAAATATAAGCAATTTCTGTAATGGTAGATTTTGGTTAATTTTTTTGACACTAATTGAAATTTTAAATTCAAAATTCTAACTTCAAATATTTATTTAAAATATATATTCGTAATATTTATTTCGCTGTTGTTTCACTTACTTATATTGGTTATATAGTTTAAAATTAAGTAATAAATAATGTTGTAAGAAGGCAATAAATTATACGTTTTAAATTGGTACGTTTATATCCGTTCTTATTTAATTTATTTGGTGCTATAAATGGTACCTTATTTCCTGATATATTCTTTAGCATATTTACCAAATAAATAAGAAACGAATAGATTTAAAATTAAGTTACTTTGTTATTTTGGGCGTACGTTTCGTTTTAATTATGGCATCTATTGTACGCACTCTTTAACTTCATATCTTAGCTGTTAAAAATCAATCAACAGCCGTTCAAATATGATTTCCTGCCTTACAAATCACGTGTAAATCTTTCCACTTTCATTTGCGTCTACGTATTTAATAGGAATATAATCTTTGATTTACACTAGCCGTTTCAAAATCTTTTTTGTCTTTCCATTTGCTTCTGCATATTTAGTAGAAATGAATGCCTAAATTTTCTCTTGCCACTTGAAATAAATTTTCTTGCCTTTCTCCCACTTAATCAACGCAAGCTTCCCTGATAAATATTCAAAACCCACGTACATAAATACCCACCGCATATTATTTGGCCTTTATCTCCTCTCTTGCATGTGAAGCTTCTCCTGTAGTTAAATGGCTGCACTTATTTTTTTCTTGTTTCTTTTCTTTTTATTCTTCTCGTTTTTCTTTTGTTTCCATTGTTTCACTCCATCAAGTGATCAGCTCTTCACCACCACGACAGGCCAACGCCCCTCCACCACCTCCACTTTCGGCCTAGCTCTGAAGGTATATATAAATATATATATATATATATATATATATATATATATATATATATATATATATCCATAAGTGTATATAAATCTATTATCTGATCTTACTTAAATAGGTTTGCTGTTTTATATCTATAAGTTATAGTACGAACGGTATAGTTATATATAAGTTGATTTTTAATGTGTACGTGTGTTTTAAAAATAAAAAATTAAATTAAATTAAATTAAATTAAAGTGAAATAAAATATAGGTAGGTATAAGTTTTATATGAGCCTGCAAATCTATTAGTTACATTGTTTTTCTAAGTTTACTTAAGCTATAAAAATTGTATTAGCATCATATAGTTATATAGTGCATGCATATATAGGCTTAGAGCATAATATGAAAAGCTTACAGTATTTTTTTTTATGTATATAGAATCAAGTATGTAAATCATATAACCTATTATTTGTATAATAATATAAGTTAAGTGTTTAGTAAAGTTGTTGACATGTGTTCAACCTGTTGTCTATATTTTAGCTTATTTAGAAATATATTTGTTTAAAGTACCTTTTTGTGTTAGGCAGCATATCTCTAAGTATTATATAAAGTATATTATGTAGATATGTTATTTTTTCCAAAAACGATGATTTTAGATATATATTTAATTTAATATTTGTTTAAAATTTTGAATTTATATATAAATTATTTTAATATATAAACTATTTAAAGTGTTTTAATATACGTACTATTTTAAACATCTAAACTGTTTAGGCATTTTAAATGTAAACAATAATTTTTACTTCAACATTCATCTTAAAAATTTAATATTGATTTCATGGGAAAACAATATATATATATATATATATATATATATATATATATATCGTTGAATATGGATTTGTATTCGTCTGCATATATGTTGTGTCGGTTTTCAAACTTATATTAGTGTTAGCGTTTAAGATGGGTTTAAGGAAATTCTAAAGAAATGTATGAATTGTATAAATATTGTATATTGAGTTTTGTTTAAATTAAAATAATTAGGACATGATACGGATTTGAAAATATATGTTTGAAATTAATTTAGAAACGGATAAAAAAATATAAAATGAAATAGTTCTGTTATATAAAAACTAATTCAATCATTCTCATCGATTTTCTATTATCAGCCTTGACCTTCGTGCCTGTTTTCTACATCAAATCATATCCATCTAGCGTTGCTTTGGATTTTAGTAGCTCAATCCTGTGTTGAATTTCTTTAGCCTCGAAAGGTGAGCAATCACTCACAATTAACGTTATTATATTTATTAAATTTGATTTTAATTGAAACGACAATTGAAATAGGTTGTTGTTAGTTATTTAAATTGTTATATATGCTATTATCTGTAGCTGTTCACCTGTGGGATATGACACCATATCATGTTGTTTATATTATATTGTTATTGACGATATATGCCTGTTGTTATATTTCATATTATCTATTATCACTCTGCAAGTTCCCTGTTAGTGTAGAATTAACTATGGGTTGAAATGATACTGTCACGACCCGTCTTCCACTAACCAAAAAGATGTATCATGAATTAAGAAAGAAAGGGATAGAAAGAGAAAGAAAGAGAAGAAAGAAGAAACAACAACAGAGTCTCAACTGCGGAACGAATAAATTATTTGAATAATCAAAAGTATTACATAGATTTACAACAACTATCAGAGTCACATAGACAATACAACACATACAAGACAGTTATAAACACCTGTCTAGTTATTACAACACAGTACAAAACAACACAATCAATCGACTCAGAAATACCAACATAGCGGAAAACTAGATAACTACAACGCAGAAGCCTCCTGCTCCATTTGCTCCTCTATAATTCGTCAAACCTAACCTGAATCCCTTGGCTACTCGTAAAAATTTGAGTAACCAAGAGTTTAAGAAAACAGAAATAAACTCCGGATCAGACATGGGTCTAGTATGAGTTACAGGTTAAAGTTGCTTAACTTTCAAAAATCTTTTAAAAGAAAGGTATCACGTAAGACTTCCCACACATAAACATGGAAAAGTTTTTACCTTACGCTAACCAAAACATTTGCTAGGAAATCCGGTGATATTATAATATTGTCTAGGGTTTTCAAATAAATATGAAATAGCTGAAATTGTTACATTCATTAAATTCCAGCTACTAGCCACAAAGGTGGGTAATACAATCAAAACCGTTGGTACTTATTGGATTTTGGATTTCATACAATGGCTGGGATACTGGGGTACCGCCCGTCACAGTATGTGGCCTAGATCACCGTACTGAGGAGCCACCCTAACTCCCCTGCAACACAAGGCCGGAACCATCCCTTACTGGATAGTCTCGAACAAGATAACCCCGGCAGTTGTCGCGAATCAAACGCCCACATAGCCGAAATAAAAAGGGACTTCTAGACAGGGGTAAATCTAACTCTCAAGTGGGGGCTATCCACGAAGCCTTGCTGCACCTCCCCTGTTTTAGCCATTCCCGGTTGATGAGGCTTGAGGCTACGATTACTTTTAGATAACACATCTCTTAGAATGCTCATCGTCCACCTGACGATATTCTGAAAGCATTCAATCCATACAAGTTCGTTCCGGGTTCGAACGAACGAAGGCATTATCTCGTTACACTCATTTTGGAATCAACCTCAGAGTTAACGACGATAACCCATGCACTCTGAATCTTCCTCTTCACTTGAGATTCACGACCTATCGTTAATTTGGATCGATGTGGTTTTCGGATATCCAAATATGGAAACTCGATCCCGGTCTCATCGAAATCCAAATGGTGTCTTTTAGGTCCAAGTTGTTTTAAAGTTTTTAAAACAATTCAATTGAACTATCTATATACACACAGATAGATAATTCACATCACAATAGATAATGAACATTATCGTCACAAACAGGTAATCCATATTATCATCACAAATAGATAATCCACATTATCATCACCAATGGATAACTCATATCATCATCATTATGCAACCAATGTATCCATATCACACAATACTAATCTCATATCTGAGATTCAAACCATTCAAGGTAAACCATATCATCCATTCATAAGCAAGGATTTACTTAATCATACTTTTATTAATTTAAAATGAATTAAATTAATTACTTCCAACTCTAATTAATTTAAAGAAAATTAAATTAATTACTTTATCTTTAATTAATTTAAAATGAATTAAATTAATTACTTCATCAAATAAATCTTGCTTACTTAACTATTAATTGATTACAAATCAGTTAAATAATTATTATCAAATTAATCACCTTGATTAATCACTCTTGATTAATTATCCTTTAATTACATTCAAGTAATTATCCTTTAATTAATTTCACAAATTAATTATCCTTAACCAAAAACAGTAATTAACCTTTAATTACTTAATTAATTAATTATAATTAATTACATTAATCCTTAATTAATTACATTAATTAATTACTTCCTTAATCAATTATCATTGATTAATTAATCTTAATTAATAAATCCTAAATTACATCATTAATTATATTAATAAATGATCTTTGACTAAATTTAAATTAATTACTTTATTTAAATTAATTACATTAAGTAATTAACCTTAATTAAACCAAAATTATTAATCACCTTTGATTAATCACATTCAATAATTAACTAATCTTAATTACTTTATTGAGTAAATTAATTACTCCTAAATTAATTACGTTTAATAATTAATTATATTTATTAATCACCCCTGATTAATCTCATTAGTAATTAATTCCCTTAATTAATTAAATCACTTAATTATTTTCAATTGACTTAATCAATCAATGCTTAAATTAATTACACTAAGTAATTAATTATTAATTACTTTCACAAAGAACTTACCTACATATTAATTACACAAAGTAATTAATCCTAAAACTCTTCCATACTTCAATTAATTAACTCTAATAATTTACTTATCTTAATTACTTCTCTAAGTGATTATTCTTTATTGATTACTTACTAACCCATCAACGATTATCATAAATTAATTAAACTTAATTAATTAATTTAAACTAATCAAATTAATTAATTAATTTCAATGAGTAATTAGTAGCTTTAACCACTTCACAAAGTAATCATACTTAACCAAATACCATAATGATTATTTAATTTAATTAATTAAATAAATTATCAAAATTAATTACATTAACTAATTAATAAATAATCCCAAGTTAATGACCTTCATTAATCTTATCAAAAATTTCCTTAATTACCTTACTAAAGTAGTTAACTTAAATTAATAAATATTAATCAAAAATTTATTAATCTTTAAAAATCATTTAATTAATCACTAATTATTTAAATAATTAAGTTTTATCTTAATTAACCTTAACCTCTTGATTAAATTCTAATCATTAACTAAAATCATAACTAAATTAATTAATGATCTTATTTACAAATTAATTAATCTTAATTAATTAACCTTAACCTCAATTAAATTTCAAAATCCTTATTTAATTAATTAAATAAATTATTTAATTAACCATCCAATTACCTTATTAATTTAATAAGCCAAAATCGTTTAAATCTTTGATTTATTATAAGTAAAACATTTCTTATTAATAATTTAATTATTATTAACAAAGTAATATTTAAAACAATTTACTTTAAAATTTGTTTCCAAATTTCATTTTAAAATTTAAATTTAAAATGAAAACCAAACTTAACTTTATCAAAGTTTTTAAAAACATTCTAAAACCTTTTTAAAACTTAAACTAAATAATTTCTTATTTTATAAAAGGAATTTAAACCCATATTTTATTAAGATACAAATCATATTTATATTATGATTCAATATCAAAACTTGTTTAAACATTTCCAAATTTTTAAAAACTTCTTTTATTTTCAAAACATGATTCAAATTTGAATCTTGTTTCTAGATTTAAACGTATGTTTAAATCTTCTACATAGATTTTAAAACTTACATTTAAATTCAATTTATTTAAACTCATTTATGGTTGTTTAAACATTTTAATTAATAAAACTAAAATTGGATTTCAAAACTTGGATTCAAACTCAGTTTGAAAACCATATTTTTAAATTTAAGTTTTAAATTCTATTTCAAAACTTGTTCCAGGGTTTAAACCAAATTTAAACAGAGAAAAACAGGTTTCTGTTGAAACCTATAACCAAAAAAAAAATACCCGAGTCCCCTTATTTGACTTCGAGTAAAACCCTGATCAGCTTTGAGTAGAAACTCGAATTACTCGAGTTATGACTCGAGTCAAAATATACTACAATTCCCAACCTTCACCAGACATTTTCCTCTGCACCGTGCATATGCACGGTGGCTCTGGCCATCTCCGGCCCCCACCAATACATCGAACATTTCGATGTTCAACCCTGAAACCCATCACGACCCTAAGATCGTTCTTCCAAACTCGAAAACAAAATCGAGCATAAATCCCAAAATGGAACTAAACTGGAAGCCCTCTTCAAAACCTAAAACCGCCTTGCCCATGCATCTCCGACCACCAGAACGTCAGAGACTTCAGCCACGCCTTCTACCCCACTCCATCTTTCATTGCCAAGAGTATAGTGGCACTCGATCAATCCTAGCCCTCGGGATGATTGACATTCCAACCACTTCCAAAACTAGGTTTAGGAACTAAAGATAGTCGTCGCCGCCACCACCGTTCCTTAATCACCATCGCAATAATTTTCCCGTCATCACCATTTCCCCTACTATCACTAGAAGCAATCTCAACCTCCCTGTCCTTCAAGAGCATCTGGAAAACCCAAATTCCCATTTCCAATAAAACCCAAAACTGCTCTTAAAAACCCATCATTAAAATTTGTGATTTTATTTTTAAAAAGCATAATTTTGTATAAGCATTCAGATGTTAATCCTGAATTAATGATTTCAAGAGTTTTCATTTACCCAAAACTTAAATTTCTGTGCTTATTTGGTTTCCTGTACAATACCCAATCTATTTTTGACTCAAACAAATTTTAAATTTTGATTTAAGATCAAACATGCAATTTTGTTTATAACACAAATTCTAATTATACCTAAATCCAGAGTTAAGAATTATAAATCAAAGCTTGAGTTTCTTTATTTTTTCTTAAAACTGGTAACAGAGAATGTTACAGACATTCACATACATCCATATCCAAATTGCACAGAAATTTCATCCATAAACATTCACACCAAACATTCTTGTTTTAGGGGAAATCATGCCACAGATTCATACTTTACTTTTTTCAAAATAGTGGAGATACTCACCTGGTATAGCATGAAACAGAGCCTTTATTTTGAAAACTGTTTTTTGAAAGCTTGAAACCGTAATGCCAAATCTTCATTGCTTTTACTTCCATGCTTTAAAACCGAGTTGCAGATTTTAAAACTTGAGTTGCTTTTAAAATCTTTAATCTGAAATGCCATAACTTCTTTGAATTTGACTAAGAAACTTGAATTGCTTGCTGATTTGAACTTACAGTTGCATGCTAATGAAATACTGTTGAAGACAAACTCAGATTGAAAGATGCATGCAGGCTTATGCTTTGCTTTTGCATTTGAATTTTTTTTTACAAAGGACTTATTTGCTTTAAAACTTGCATTACAGATTTCAGGTTTGCATGATCTTAATTATTTTTTATTTTTTTTACAATGGATCACAAGATCAAGACATGCAAGCTTTAGACTGAGAAGGGTTTCAGATTTTTGGGTTGAGAAGAATATTTCCAGATCTTTGAATTTGAATATGAAATTTTGTTTTGAGGGAGTATTAGAGTTGTAGATATGTTTGAATAAATTTCAGCTGAAACCCTTTTTTCTTCTTCTTAACTTTGAAAAAATAAATGAACATTAGAAAAGAATAGAGCTTGAAGAAACATGCTTTTATAAGTATGAATGATTTATTAAAAAAAATTAAAAGAAAAATAAAATAAAAGACACTTGTAAAAAAAGAAATAACACTTGTTATATTGATCTCTTATCCTAAGTACACTTGTCATAAATACCGCTTAGTTTAATAACATGTGTCTTAAATAATTTAGTTTATTTTTATTTAATCTAAAGGTAATTTAAATCCTCTTTATTTATTAAATACATATAAAGTAGTTTCATAGATAAATGGATATGTATTTCTTTTTAATGAAATAAAATAATTTATATAAAAACGAAAACTTATTTATATAATTTAAATATGTTTATTCATTTGAAATTTCAAAATGAATTTAAATTCAAATGTTATTCATACATTTAAAAATCCCAATTTTAAAACAAATTTATCAACATATTTTAAACTTTAAAATAATAATATTGTCTTTTAAAAGCTATCTATACTTTTACATTTATTATTTGAAAATAACTCATTTGTTAATTGAAATAATTTATAAAGGAAATTATACATTACACATCTTAATTAAATGAATTAATGTTTAATATATAAATAGTATTTTAAATTTTCATATATAATTCCAAATTATAATTGTTTAGCTATATTCAAAAAGAAATAAAATAAACTTTTGTCTTATTTTATTTAAAATTTAAACTATGCTTTAATATACATTTAAACAATTTAAAACAATTTCTTTAAGTATTTTAAACAAAATAGTTATTTATTTAACAGTTTGAATAGTTATTTATTACATAAAATAATAAATTTCCAATTTATCAAAATGAATATTAGAATTTAAAAACAAGATTTTATTTGTTTATTAATTTACAAATCAAAACTTATCTATCTATAATATATATAAATATACATATACACATCACAAATAGAAAGCAATTATTAGCTTTTAAAAGATAAAATTTACTGATTAAACATTTGTTCAATTGGATTTTTAAATCAAGTAAATTTTATTGACAGAATTTATCAAATCAATTTAATTTTAAATACAGATTATTAAATTGATATTGCCAAAATTTCCGGGCTATCACAGATACATACCCGAACGGACTATAGAATAGGAGAAAATCGTTATGGGTTGAAATGATAGACCCAAGCGATTTTCATTTGAATTGAATATGGGATTACGTGTCGAAAGGATATTTACCCGTATATACTTAAATTACGATTGAAATAATAAATATCCGTATCACTTGACCATAGGATAGGAAATTATTTATAGACACCAATGGTCCAATATAAATGTTTTGAAAATAATTTCTATGGTTTTGGAAAGAAAATATAGTTTTAATAAAGACTGATTCTTAGAATATTATATGTATAAAAATGAAAATTTTATGTATAAACCTAATAATAATATTTAATCTAATTAAGATTGATTTAATACATATAATATGTTTAAGGATTCATTTAAATTTATATTTCAAAATAGATTTGGTAAAATTTTGAATAAGTTAAGGTTGAGAAGATAAAGTTGAATTAATTGCAATGGTATTTAATTAAGAATTACATTCAATTAAATCGATTTGAAACTACCGAATTCGGGATTTAAGATATGATTTCATAACTTGGTTTTGGTAAAAGGGATTAAATGGATATTTTAAGTTTAAATAAATTGATGTAGCGCGATCTACAAGTTCAACAATGGAGTTAAGTCGGTCCAGATCCTCAGGTCGCTCACGACCTAAGGAAGGCGAGTTACGACCTATCAAGGTCTTTAAACCACCACAACTAGCAAATGAAGGTTATGAAAGTTGCGAATGACTTAACGAAATTACAGAATCTCGACCTATCGAGTTACTCACATAGCATGCTTTAGATCGCTCTGGCCTTTTAAGTCGCAAACGACCTACCAGAATGAACGAGTTACGACCTAACATCCTATCACCTTATATCGCTCAGAACTTAGGTCTCTGCCTTTAAGTCGCTGAACACTAGGTCGCAGGAAGCTGGTTGCTCTCGTAAGCCGTCCGGGATCCTTAAGTCGTAAGTCGTCCGAGTTTGTAAATATACATTGTATTCGATTGTGTTGTACATGTTATGTCGTTGACGACCTTACTTAGGTCGTAGGTCGTGTACTGGGCATGTTGTGTCAGTTGAGTCGTTGTGTTGTATATCTATGAATATGTGTTGTATTATTAGGTCGCGTACGACCTAAGTAAGTCGTAAGTCGTGTGTCTTTTATGAGATAAGTCGCAAATGACCTAAGTTAGGTTGGTGGTATTGTCTAGTTGAACCGTATGTTGTTATAGCCTATAAATAGGCAAGGGCGGGTCATTTGTAAGGGATTTTTTGGGAATAAAATTCTTGTTTGTTAGCTTTGTGCTTTCATTAAATCGGTAGTTGATTGTGATCTCCTATCTCTACCTACGGTATTCGAGTGCGCTCGAATCAACGTTCATTGAAGCCAATTCGCGGAATCAAGTGCGCTTGATCAACGCTCGAAGAATTGTAGATCTCTTTTCACGGAATCGTGAGCGATCAACGCATCAGAGATAACTAGAATTCAGTATCTTCGGATCAACGAATTTAGGCCTTGCAGTATTTTCAATCCACCGATTGCTACTTCACAGTTTCATTTGTTTTTCGAATATCCGCTGCACCATAAATTTAGGGAAATATTATGTAAAATGTAGTCTAAGGTTATTTAAATGATATTGAACTTGTTAAGTGGATACTTCCTGACTAAATAATAATGAAGCTAAATCAAGATCTACATGAAACTGTTTGATTTAATTTTGAAAATGTTGAATATTAATGCTTTGAATATATCGAAAGTTTAAATGGTTATTGAGAACTGAATTGAATTAATGAATTGAGCTTTGAATAAATGATAATTTGGAATTTGAGTTGATTGGAATCAATTTGTGTAGTTGAGGAAATTTCAAATAATTTATTTTATAAATTATTTAATATATGTACTATTTTGGAAAATAGATATATTTGAAAGGGAAATGATATTCTGGTTTTGAAGTATAAATTAATTTGGATGACCACGGTGTTATAGTGTATATTTCCACCTTGTAGATAGTTCTGAAGATCCTTAAAGGATGGTTATCCCAAACATCTTTTGAGTTACTTGTATTCCAGTTGATATTTCACTTGAGTTTGATTTATTGATATAAGAATATTAATCCTGACTCGAGTGTTTTGTGTTTTGCTTTACGCTCGGGTCAGACTGAGTGATACAACCTTTGAGACTCACCTTCGGAGTTTGGAGCATCGTTTGGGGATCCAACTATCGATTCCTCTTTTAGCCCTTCCAACCTGATTGGTTCAGAGAAGTCATCTTCTCGTACTAGCGACTTCACTGCATATGAGATATTATTGTATTTTATTTCTAACTCCGATGTTTATATAGTAGCTTCGTGAACTACTATTTATCTATTCCGCTGCATTATATTACTCTGTGTCTGTGATCTCTGATTATTTATTTAAATTTTTTCCCGAGTATTGCCAAATTTTACTTACAATGCCGCATTTTGAGCAATTAAAGTCCGACATGGGTGGATGCAAATGGTTGAAAATACCGGATCGTTACAATATTTATATAAAACTATAGTAATCATTTCAAATTATTTATATATATACCAACGATGTCTGTATATAATTTTCTGTTCTGTGGTCAAGTGATACGGATATTTATCATTTAAATCCACAATTTAAATATATACGGGTATATATATCATTTCCACCCGTAATCCCAAATTAAATGTCAATGAAAATCGCTTGGGTCTATCATTTCAACCCATAATGATTTTCTCCAATTCTCCAAATCGTTCGGGTATGTATCATTTCAACCCATAGGGAATTCTATATTAATAGGGAACATGCAGAGTGATATGTGTATAATAATATAACGGGCATGTGTCATCAATATAAATAACATATAATGGTGTCAGATGTCAGAGGTCAACAGATACAAATAATAGCATATATATAACAATGTAAATAACTAATAACATCATATTTCAATTGTCGTTTCAATTGATTAATATATATAAGAACGTAAATCGTGAGTGGTTGCTCACCTTTCGAGGCTAGAGAGAACGTGAGATGACACGGACACTGAAGTTGAATTATGAATCCAAGCAAAATCGGCACGAATTCAACGATTAAAGCTGATAATAGAAATTGGTCGAACAAATCAGAACTGGATTGATGAAGATAAATGGTATCAATGATCTAATATATCTATGGTTTTCAACAATCATTACGTTAAATTAAAACACATAAAAAAATCATACATATATACATTAAACATCAACAGTAAACATAAAAAACATTTTTAAACTCATACCAAAATAAACTTTCATTTGATAATAATTTTAAAACCAATTATTGAATTTAAACTCATGTTATGATTACATATTTAGAATAATTAATAAATTCTTTAATATAAAACTTAGACTATATAGTATACTTTTTCAAAATATTAGACTTTACACCAACATAACAAATTATAAACTCTTTAAATTTTACCTTTTTAAATTCTTTAAGTTAATATATATATATATATATATATCTTAAAATATTCACCAAACATAATTATATAAATATATATGTAGGGTTCAAATAAAAAGGAGACGAGAGTCTCGGTCAACAATATAGGAGCAGACTTCAGCCTATAGTACATCTAACCAAATATATTGTATTGTGCTATAAACTTATTTTATAAAACGTACATATATAAACAACCTTCACCTTTTCATTTTTGAGACCAGTGCTTATTAGGTTATACTACTATAAAGAAGATATTTGTAACAACATTATAACTTGCATGTTATGTAAACTTTTGGAAATGAAAACACATATGTATAACCGTATAATATAGACAGGATATATATGTGTGTGTCTATGTATATAAATTTGTAAACTATATTTTTAAGCAACAGATACCATTTTCAACGCAAGCACATAAGCCCAATATACAAATAGCGTAAATATATATATACAACTGACTTATATATATAAACAGTTTCAAAGTCGATGTTATATATATATTCAAACCCAATAGTATATCTATATAAACTGATATCATAAATGAAGGAAGGAATGGCTGTAAACATATATAAGCATCGAAAGATTGACATATAACCAAGGGAAATGCATACACAAAAACTCATATGTACATTGACAAAGGTATACAAATATAAATACTCATACAAAAAACTCAATCGTACAGAACTAAAAATACGACATACCAAAATGTAATAAAACATATAACATACTATACATAACTTGAGTTGTTGATGCGGAAAAATAAAGGTGCGCTGGGCCGAGTAACTTGGCCGAGCTAGGTGGCGGCTGTTGGCACAGATGTGATGAGAGTGAGGTAGGGTTCAGCCGCACGAGGCGACGAATGAAGATGAAGTAAGACGAGGCTAAGATGCTTCGGCCATGGGAAGAAATGGTGGTGGCGATGTTCCTACTTGGAAGAAGCGGATCTGCGGGAAGCTTCAGAGATGCTTCGGTGCGTGGCGGGGAAGTAGCGGAGTGGGGTGGAGAACGTGACTGTTGCGTGTGGAGTTAGGAGTGGGTTGGCTGAGCAAAAGAGGGCGGTGCTAGCGTGTTGAGAGACGGAAGAAAGCAAGGCGGAGGCGATGTTGGGAGAGGCGTGGCCGATGTGAATGTTACAATGTTAAGCTTTGAGAAGAATAAAAGATGAGAGAGGAAGAGGCAAATGTACAGGCTGTTATAAATTTATATCTCAACTTTTTCTAGGTTATGTGCCGTGAGGACATTTTTCAACGAATGACATTGGGAAAGAAATGGATCGGAAGAAATGAAGTATTGGTGATGAGCCAGCCAGATGATACCTTAGGTCGCTCAAGCAAGCTACGACCTAGCAATGGTAACGAGTTAAATTTAAGCCGCTCCAACGACCTACCGGACCAAACAACTGATGATATCGGCCAGTTTGCCTTAAGTCGTTCAAATTCTTTAGGTCGCTCCGACCTAACGAGATACGACCTAACGAGTTAGGTCGCTCAGATCATAAGTCGCAGCTGTTTTCTGTTCTAAGCCGTTGCTTCTTAAGTCGCATGAAGGAGGTGTTCTTATGGCGCTGAAGTGATAGGTCGCGAGAAGATTTCCTGAAGCTCGTGCCTTAGGTCGCTAATGATAAGTCGTATGTCGCTCGTATGGGTTGTATTCTTGTGTTGCATTGTACTTACGTCGTTCGTAATATAAGTCGTAGAAAGGCCAGTGTTAGGTCGTTGTGTCCTATTTTAGGTCGTGGGTCGTTTATTTGTTTTATCTTGTATTTTGTTAAGTCGTTCGAACTGATAGGTCGTTAGCGACCTAATTTGGGTCGTGTGTGTTGTAAGCTCGCGAATGACCTAGTGCAGTGTGTTGTAAAACCTATAAATATGGGTGTTGGGTCATTTGTAAGGGGGTGTTTGATTTTTGAATGAAACTTTATTTGAGTGCTTTGTGCATCTTTTGAAATTGGTAGTTGAGTGTGATCTCCTATCTCCACTTTCGGTTATTCGAGTGCGCTCGAATCAACGATTGTTGAAGCCAATTCACGGTATCAAGTGCGCTTGATCAACGTTCGAAGAATTGTAGATCTTCTTTCATGGTATTGTGCGCGATCAACGTGCCGAAGATAGCTAGAATTCGGTACGTTCCGAAGATCAATGAATTTGGGCATTCGGTATTTCTTAAATCCATCGATTTATATTGATTCATCTAATCGTTCTTCGATTAGTTTGACACGAAATCTTCATTTCGTCGTCAATCCGTAATATCCGTTGCGTCAGTTTTGGTATCAGAGCGAGATTTAGCCAATCATAGCTAAGCCGAGTCTTGGAGCCAAGGTGTTTGGAGTTGAAGTTGTGCATAACTTTGTGTTGAGGTATAGATCCGAGAGTTGAAGTTCATTTTGAAGTGTAGAGCCGAGCTTGAAGTGTTGAGCCGAGCTAAGAACGAGCTATCGTTTGGTCGTGATCAAGCCGATCCGAGCTAAGTGATGTAGCCGTGCATTGTGAAGTTCAGTTTGAAGTTCAAGGCCGAGGGTAAAGTGTTTGGATTTGTGAAGATTTTACAATGCCGCCGAGAAGAGCTAATCGTCATCAAAATGTTGACGATTTGTATAAACGAGAAGATGATGACCAGATGGAACAACGAATTAGCAATAAATTCAATGAGAAGTTGGATGAAGGCACTGGTAGGTTGGAGAAATTGATGATATATATGAATCAAAGGAGGAGGTCGCCAGTCTCGAACCATGGAGGAAACAGGGTTTCACCATCGGTTACGGAAGCGAGGAGGGTGTCGCCAAAATCTTTTAGAGAAATGTTTGCACAAAAAATGGTCAAACACCTCCAAGTCGTGTGATTTAGTTGATTTTATGTGATTCTTAATGATTTAGATGAGTTATGTAAATATGAAAAAGGCAGGGGCTGAAATGTAAAAGACACGCAGATTTATAGTGGTTCGGCCAGAACGTGCCTACGTCCACTTTATATGTTATTATCTTCTTTTTTCAGATTACAAGTACAATGCTTGGTGTACAAGGGTATGAAAGTAGTTTGAAAGTTCCTTCCGTGCCTGAGCTCTCAAATTTGTCTGCCATTGTTGTACCCGTGCCCCTCTATTTATAGAGTGATGCTGGGGGCAGGGGTCCTGAATGTATATAGCTGCTGATGGGCCCGGGCTGAAGCAATCTGGCCTGGTAGTTATCTGGTTCGGCGAGGCCTCATTCGGCAAGGAGCTTGGACCGGTGGTAGGTGTGTATTCGGTAGTGAGGTGGTTCGGTAGGTGGGTAGGCGAAGCTTGGTTCGGTGCTTGTTTGGACCGGTTGTGGAGAAGAGGCTATGGTCCGGTGGCATGTTGGTTCGGTGATATGTTGAGGAAAGTGTGGTTCGGTAGTGAAGCGGAGATGGTTTGGTTCGGCAGTGGTCTCTGGACCGGTTGTTTTGTGGAGGACCGGATGGGGTTTGACCGGATGAGAATGCCGGATGAGCTTATGCCGAGTGGGAATGCCGGATTGACTCCCATGCTTGTATCGAGCCATGTGTTTGCCGAATGATGTGGTTGCGAACCCGGGTGAAACTGTGATTCCTTGGTCTCGAGATCCTCTGGGTGAGAATTCTCCCAACATTTGCCCCCCAAAGTGGGGCACGTGCTTGCATGTGTCGCGCTTTGTTTCCCTGTGGTAGAAAGGCTTGTTTTGTAATGCCATGGGCTGGATGTTTGTATTCTGTTGATGTCCTGCAAAGAATTTACAGTTTTAGTGTGATTTTAAATAACGATCGCTCGGGATCGAAATTTTTGAGATAGAGTGAATCGTGCCGTTCGAGGCGAGAGAGTGTGCCCCGAGGGGGTTTAGCATTATCGATGCCAGGTTCACGTTAGAGTGGATCCCTGGGTCGTTCATCAAGGTGGTTTATCGCCAGCTCAGAGCATGCCTAGGGATCGTTCGCGACCCCGTACATGTGTAAGTAGCTTAGCCATTTCATAACTATCAGAATCAAATATCCATTTAACCGATGAGCTTAAAAAAGGATGTCAAAGTGCAAATTCTCACGACGATAGGGTTAATAGCCATTCAGAGCGTGCCTATGGACCGTTCGTGGTCGCGTACACGTGTAAATGATTAACCCACGTTGGTGGGAGATTTACGACTCATTCATTGTTATCATATTCTCTACTTTATTAGTAGGTCCTAGAGTTAGGTACTTATCTGATTGAGGCGCTCCGCGTGCCCCCTGCTTCTGACTTTCGCTGGTGGAGACAACGTCATTCGGTGTTTGGTTGGTCCGGATGGATGTTTTCATTCGGCATATGCGTGGTCCGGTATGCCGAACCATCTGCTCCGGTGGTGCTCCTCCAGTCTATATATAGGGGCTATACCCCCTTAGGTTTTCTTCACCGAATCAGAGAGAGCCGAATCAATTCATAGCCGAACCAACTCTTTGCCGAACCAAGCTTTTGCCGAATCAGGTATATCCCCTTTTGCCGAATGAACTTGATAACCGAATGTGCTGATGCCGAATACGTACGAAGGTCCTCGTTTTACCGAATGGGCCTTAGGCCTTAGTGCCGAATGGATGTATACCGAATGACTCTTAGTGCCGAATGACATGTATACCGAATGACTCTTAGTGCCGAATGAACCTATTATCTCCCTGCCTAATGAACTTACTTGCACTGCCGAATGAACTTGATATTTTAGCAGAATTCCGGACTTATGCATTCTTTTTTGCTTACATCTCTGTATTCTTTGTTCTAACAACCTGTCTTCTTGCTTCTGTGTATGCAGATAAATGTCTCGCAAGGCGGAAACACGATCAGATAGGCGGAAATCCAAAGATAGAGGCGAGTCTTCTTCCGTGCCCCCAGCCCAATCAGGATCTGGGCAGCATCGACCTGTTCCGAGGTCGTTGGTGGACGGATATGGTCCACAGGAACTTCTGGTCTCCCCGCCCGATTGCTTTCCTAGCTCCCTAAAGGAGGAGCAACTTGATGTCATCTCCCGTTCATTTGGGATAGACAGGGCTCTCATGCAGCTGCCGAGAGAGGGTGTGATGCCGTATAATCCCCCCGAAGGTTACTTCGCTTACAGCAGGTACCATTGCATGTGTGGTGCTATCCCTCCTATCAACGCCTGGATAGTCAGCTTTACCACATATTTGAAAGTAGCTCCATTCCAGCTTCAGCCGAACTCCCATGCCATTCTGGTAAGCCTCTTCGTCATCTTCCAGAGGAGATACGGGCGCCCTCCTTCTAACCGGGAAATTCGGTATTTGTATAACCTGAGGGGCTACAAGAAGGGGTCTCCGTGTATTAGTCTGGAAGCGGCCGTGCCCTTCAAACCGGGCTTGGACTTATATTCAAAGTTCAGTATGTTCAAGAAGGAATGGTTCTTTGTCAAGGACGATTCTGTTTCTTTCCGCCTTTTCACTTCCAGCTGTAAGATTAATTTCATTTATATTTTCCATGTTCTGACTGTAGTGTTTCTTCTGACACGCTTCTATTTCTTGCTAGCGACAGGTGGCATTGCTGTCGTGGAAGATGATTCTTTGGCGTGGATGGCTGCTGGAATAAAGGCCATTCCTGCGCGGGACAGGTCGGCTTCGTTCCTGATCAGGAACGCTACCCTCCTGGAGTACAATTTGATCCAGCCGCACCAGTCCGTTGTTAAGCAGAGGGACACGGCTGAGGAGAAGGCTGCTAAAGCTAAGGAGGGGGTCACGGTGAAGAGTGGCAAGAGAAAACCCTTTGCACAGCATCCCGTCGCGCGGGGCAAGAAGCTTAAAGAATCGGAGGGTCCCTCTCCCAGTACTTGCCCGATCATTCCGGAGGAGGAAGGTGTGGAAGAGGGCGAAGGAGGCGATATGGAAGGAGAGTCGGAAGGCGGAGGAGATGGAGATGGTCAGGGTGGTAGTGGTGCTGGTGCCTTAACTTCCGGGCAAGACTCTGAGCTAGATGAGGCCCTCCGCCAGGCCTTCGGGGAATCGAAAGGGGAATCGGGAGCGGAGAAGGCGAAGGAGACTGGCAAGGTCGGGGCTGGTGCCGATCTATCCCCTAGGGGTTCCTCAGCCAGGGTGACTTCGGCGGTGCAAGGTGAACTTTTGTCCTCTGTCGATTCCATTTTCGATAAGGACTTAGAAATATTTTATGGTTCACTCCCGTCCTGGAATGAGATTCAGGACTTATTGCAGTACCCCACTCCTCCGCAGGGTTTGTATAATAGACGTGCCTTCACACTTTTCTTTCTTTTTACTTAACATGTTTCCTGAATTGTGGACCATTGTATGTTCGTAACACTTGTTCTTTATTCCAGGGGCAGGCCAGGTGGTTAAAACGTCAGACGTTCGACACCGCCTCGAACAGTTCAAGTTGATGAGAGCTTCTGCGAAGCCTCCCACTTTTCGTACTGGGGACGTGGTCAAATACCGTCCTCTTCTTGGGGTCATCGAAGAGGGCATTCAGAAAAAGAAGAGGAGTCGTTCTTTGTTTGAGCCTTCCCCTGGTCCGAAGCTTCCTGTTCAGCCTCCTCGTGATGCCACGGAGGAGAGCATGGAGTTTATCCCCCCTCCACCTCCTTTCAAGAATCCCACAGTTATCCGTATAAGGCGTCCTGATGTGCCTCGTGACCCCTTTGCTGGTCATCCTGATTTAGACCCAAGTTCTCGGGATATTTCATTTGATGAGGCCACGGGTGAGCACCTCCTTCCCCGCAACCCCATGGTACGAGTGTTAGACGAGGCTAAGTCTCTAGATCTTGGTCTGCTTACCACTCGGGTAGTTACCATGGGAGACGAGGCCAAGGCTAATATTGATCGGGTGGCTGAGGAGACCAAGAAGTTAATGAAGTATCATTCTCAATTGGTCAAGGCCGGGGAGGAGATTGGAAGTGCTAATATTCGGTTGCGGCTGAAGGTTGCTGATCAGGCCGAACAGCTTGCCGGTCAAGCCGTTCAGATTTCTCGGCACGAGGAAGCCTCCAGGCGTTTGAAAGAGACCATGGAAAAGGCTAGTAGGGCGGAATTACGGAAGATGGAGGCCGCTTATAAGGAGAGGATCGACATGGCCATTGCGACAGTGGATGAGGTTCGGAATGCGGATCTCGAGCAGGTAGAGGAGTTGTCTGGGAGGCTTGAGGCCGCGGAGATGGCTCAAGTCAAGTTAAAGGAGGAGATGGAGGAGATGAGGAGGTCTCTCCAGGCTGACTGCTCGAGATACCGATCAGAGAGGGATGCCGCTGTCGCCAAGTTGCAGGCTTCCGAGGCCAGGGTGAGGGAGTTCGAGGAGAATGAGGGGATGATGGACGAGATGCTGCAGGACATGCACTTCCGCACTTGGAAGGAGGGCAGCTTGTCTTGGATGGATGACTATCCCCGGGTCATGGCCAAGATATATCTCCGGGCTTTAGAGGAGGCCAGGGTCGATGCGGGCAAGGAAGGTGAAGTGGCTTTTAGCCTGGATGTGGTCACTGCTCAGTTCTCGAAAGAGGAGCAAGTGGCGGTGAAGGAGGGGATGCGGTTGCTTGCTGCGGAGGAAGCGGGTGTGCAACTGGAGGATGAGGATCAAGCGGCGGACGCTGGTGAGTTATTCTTCTCTTTTCCTTTTCTTTCCGGGTTTCCATAACTTGATCGTTTATCGTTTGTTTAATGGATTCCTTTTCTGAATTGGACAGGTGGAACTTCCGATCAACATGCTGGGGGTTCCGGCCCTGCGGCCAAGTAGGCTTGGGAAGTTGGCGATGGAGTGTGGACGCAGCTGGTTACTCGTCCGGATTCGGCCGCTTTTTATTTCTCTTTTTTTTTGTTTACGTTAGTCCAAAACATTGATGTGACTGTAATAATATTATTTGCAGAGAATAACTTGGTGTAATTTTATAATGTAAGCTGATTTTGTTATGTTTAAACGTTGCTGTCATGTTGATGTGCTGCGTGAGGAGTATAACCATGTATATGCCTGTGATTAGTTGTGTTTGACGTTAAGCCTTTGCTTGAAATATAATTTCATGTTTTGCAATGTTAGTGTGACATATGAATAGGCTATAGTTATGTATTTATGTACAAGAGAAGAGAGTACCGCCTTTCATGTTTTATTTGCAGGTGGTAGTTTTGAGCGTCTTGTGTAACTGATCATGAATATATCTGAATACCTTGCCACCCAGTACGCAGGCTTAGATTCTCATGAGTGAATGCTCCTTATTCGGTTTCCTGTACTTTAGAGTTTGTTATACAGGATAGGAGAAAAGTATTTAAATGAAATGGAAATATAGAAAAAGTAAAACTTCCAGTCACGGAAGGCCGTCGATGTGCTTAAGTTCGTGGCAAACGGGTTTTGTAGTCACTTTCCCTAGCTGTGGGTCTTGGAGACATTTGTCACCCATCTTACGCCTCCGCGGGGAGTTTTCTTTTTTACCACAGCCGCACTTAAGACACATCGGAGCCGAGATCGCGCACGGTAACTACCCGAACCATTATGGTCCGTAATCGTGGGTATTATTCGATTTACCGTGGCCGGCTAGCGTGGGTGCCATTGGCCGTGAACTACCCCTGGCTGGCCACACCTTATGTTGGGGCTTAAAGTAGGTTCACAGTTACCGGCGAGCCGAACGCCGTAATGAGCTGCCATCGGCTATAATCGGCCTTTATGATGACTTATAATCGGCTCATTACAGTTGGCTTTGAGGGCAGGCGCGAGCAATGAGTTAACCCGCAGCAGAGGGATGCTGGAGCAAAAGAGTCTCATTGGCGAGTGCATAGAATCGTAGCGTACCTGTTAGGCCTTGTCCAGATGAGGCCGTGGTGCGTCTTGAGTGGAGATGCCATAAGATTTTGTTCAACAGAAAAGGATAAAGCTTAACAAGCAGCCAAGATATAAAGGGACAAGTTAAAAAGAGACAAGATTTTTTAAAGTGGTTCGGCATGAAAATGCCTACGTCCACTGATTCTCCTTGTTAATTCACTTCATATGGGCAGTACAAGTTAAGAAAAGTATCGACGGAGGTGTCGGATGTTCCATGCCCTCTGGAACACCTCTCCGTCCACTGTTGACAAAATATAAGCTCCGTTGTGGAGATCTTTATGAATTACATATGGTCCGTCCCAGATGGGGCCCAGTGCCCCGGGGCGCGGAAAGATTCGCCTGAGGACAAGATCTCCTTCTTGTAAAGTGCGATGCTTGACTTTGGAGTTGTATAGTGCTGCTACTTTTTGTTTGTGAGCCGCTGCTTTAAGTGCTGCATCATTTCTCCTTTCCTCAATCAGATCCAAAGACATGAGGAGTTCTTCGTTTTCTTCTGGATTGTAGTGGATCCTATGGTGGGAAGGAACAATAGTATCAACAGGGAGCATTGCCTCCGATCCGTATGCCAAAGAGAAAGGAGTACGTCCCGTTGATGTTCTGAAAGATGTGCGGTAGGCCCAAAGTGCCGTAGGAAGTTCATCCACCCAAGCGCCTTTTGACTTTTCAAGTTTCTTCTTGATTAGGGTTTTGAGAATTTTGTTGACAGCTTCGACTTGTCCGTTTGCCTGAGGATAAGCTACTGATGAGAAGCTTTTATGAATTCCATGCTCTTGGCACCAGTCGGCGAATTCTTCGCTGTCAAATTGGAGTCCGTTGTCTGATATGATCTTGAGTGGTACTCCGTACCTGCACAGAATATTTTTGATCAAGAAGTTGATAACTTTTGCTGAAGATATTTTATTTAGGGGTTCCGCTTCCACCCATTTGGTGAAATAATCGACTGCCACTATAGCATATTTGGCCCCGCCCCTGCCCGTTGGCAGTTCGCCAATTAAATCAATTCCCCATACAGCGAAGGGCCAAGGGCTGGTCATTTGAGTAATCTCATTTGTGGGTAGTCGAGGAATCTTGGCAAATTTCTGACATCTGTCGCATCTCTTGACGAAGTCTAAAGCGTCTTTGTTTAGTGTGGGCCAGTAATATCCATATCGGAGTATCCTCTTCGCCAGAGTCTGCCCTCTAGTGTGATCTCCGCAACTACCTTGATGGATGTTGAATAAGATTTCCTTGGCTTCCCTTCCAGCGACGCATCTGAATAAGGGGCTAGAGAAGCCACGCCGATAGAGGATGCCTTCTTGTATTGTGTAGTGGGGAGCTTTCCTCAAAATTCTCCTGACTTCATCACGTTTGTCTGGTAGTGTGCCATCCTGTAGATATTTCCGGATAGGAGTCATCCAAGTTGCTTCTTCAATTGCAGTTATCAGATTCACTTGTTCAAAACTTGGGGCTAGCTGCCTTGAGATGGCTAGTGCTCCGGAAATGGTGCTATTCATCATACTAGCTTGCTTTGCTAGTTCATCGGCCTCTTGGTTATCTTCTCGAGGAATGTGTTTGATTAGATAATGGTCCAATTGGTCGAGCAGCAGTTTGGTTTTCTTTAGATATGCTGTGAGTCGTTCTCCTCGTGTCTGGAATTCTCCTAGTACTTGGTTTACGATAAGTTGAGAATCACTATGAAGACATAAAGAATTGACTCCAATTTCTAAGGCAAGCTCCAATCCCGCTATTGCTGCCTCATACTCCGCATCGTTGTTAGTGGCCGTGAATTCCAACCTTAATGCGTAGTACAGCTTTCTTCCCCTGGGGGTGATTATCACAATACCTGCCCCCGAGCCTTGTTCGTTTGATGCTCCATCTACAAAGAGGTTCCACTTGATGTTTTTTGCTATTTCAAGCTGATCCTTGCCTTCGTTGGTGGTGAATTCGGCAATGAAATCGGCCAGGGCTTGCCCCTTGATAGCAGTGCGAGGATGGTAGGTGACGTCATACTGACTTAGTTCAATGCACCATTTGAGGAGTCGTCCAGAAGTGTCGGGACGATGGAGCACCTGTCTTAATGGATGATCGGTTAGAACTCTGATGGAGTGAGATTGGAAGTAGTGTCGTAGTTTTCGTGACGCGATCAATAAACAATATGCCAATTTCTCTAGTTTAGGATATTTGGCTTCTGCCCCTGTAAATCTCTTACTTATAAAGTACACCGGGCGTTGTGTGCGGTCTTCTTCTCTTACCAGGGCAGCGCTTAGAGCATGAGATGATACAGCGAGGTACAGGTATAGCTCTTCGCCTTCGTTTGGAGTTGAGAGTACTGGTGGTTTCTGGAGGTGTTCGATCTGGTTAAGGAAGGCTTTTAAGCATTCATCGGTCCATTCGAACTTTCCTTTGTCTTTCTTGAGAGCTTCGAAGAAAGGGACGCACTTGTCAGTTGCTTTGGAAATGAATCTGCTTAGGGCGGCTACCTTTCCGTTTAAGCTTTGCATTTCTTTTCGGGTGGAAGGTATCCTTATTTTTTTTAGAGCCCGGATTTGTTCAGGGTTTGCTTCAATTCCTCTGGAATGGACAATGAACCCTAAGAATTTTCCCGATGACACTCCGAAGGAGCACTTTGGAGGATTCAGCTTCATTCCATATCGGCGAAGTACCTGAAACATCTCGCTCAGGTGGCTTACATGATCGTCGGCTTTCCTGGACTTTACCAACATGTCATCCACATATACTTCCATAGTTCGTCCTATTAATTCCGCGAACATCTTGTTGGCGAGGCGCTGATAGGTGGCTCCGGCATTTTTGAGCCCAAAAGGCATGACTTTGTAACAATATAACCCCCGGTCAGTGATGAAGCTAGTGTGGTCTTGATCGGGAGCGTGCATGGGAATCTGGTTGTATCCGGAGTATGCATCCATAAAAGATAAAAGTTCGTGCTCGGCAGTGCTGTCCACAAGTTGATCGATTCGGGGGAGCGGGAAGTAGTCTTTCGGGCATGCGTCATTTAAGTTGGAGAAATCAATGCATGTTCGCCACTTCCCATTAGCTTTCTTTACTAGTACCGGGTTAACTATCCACTCGGGGTAGATGGCTTCTCGTATGAAGTCATTAGCAAGTAGCTTCTTTACTTCCTCGTCGAGGGCTGCTAATCGTTCTTCTCCCATGCTTCTCTTTTTCTGCTTTATCGGTGCCCTGGTGGGATCGATGTTCAGCATGTGGCATGCTACGTCTAGGGAGATTCCTGTCATATCGGCATGTGTCCACGCAAATACATCTAAGTTGTGGCGGAGAAAGTCAATGAGTTGATCCTTCAATTCTGTTTTTAGCTGAGATCCTATTTTTAATAGTATGTTTGAATCATGTTTGTCGACAGATACGAATTCCATAGCCTCTGCAGGCTCAGCGGTAGCCTCCTCCTCCTTATCCCTAGGGTCTAGTTCATTGAAAGGATCGCTGGTGTATCGAAGAGGAGGGGCTTTCTTTAGTTGCTATCTCCTTCAACTTCTCCTATTCCGTCATCTGTTGGGAATTTCATCTTTAGGCACCACGGGGCTAGGACAATTTGGAAGTCAGACAAGGCTGGTCTTCCCAAGAAGGCGTTGTAGGCCGAGTGGTTTTCTATTAGTACGAACGTTTGTTTTCGTACAACGGAGCGGGGATGACTTCCTATTTCGACGAAGAGGTCAAGCTGCCCAAGGGGCATTTTCGCATCTCCAGTGAAACCGTGCAGGGGTTTGTTGCAGGGAGACACATCCTTCATTGACAGCTTCATTTTGTCGAAAGCATGCTTGAACAGGATATTTACGGAGCTTCCTGTGTCTATTAGAATTCGGAAAACTTTAGCTGGACCGAAGCAGGCAGAGATGACCATGGGATCCATATGCGGATACTGTCTTCCTTCTAAATCACGCTTACTGAACACGATGTCCTCACTCTCTTTCCGTTTCGGGTGGCGTTCTTCCATAATGGAGTTAACATAGCCTTCAGCATTTCTAAGTGACTTGCCGTATCTTTCCATCTCTGCCCAGCTTCTATCGGCGATGTGTGGTCCTCCTGAGATGGTATGGATCACTATCTTCTCTTGACTAGAGCCATTGGTGTTGCGATTCCCTCCGCTTACTTCTGGGAGGGGTCGCTTTGAGCTCTCATTGGAAGGAGTTGGAGTCTTGTTCTGACCTTTCACATAGCGTTCCAGCCTTCTTCTCCTGATGTGTTCTTCGATCAAGTCCCGGAGATGGTGGCATTCTTTGGTGTCATGTCCGTGGGATTCGTGGAAGCGGCAGAACTTTCCAGACTTGTTGCGCTTGTATCCGAGTTCGCCCTGAGTGGCTAGATAGATGTTTTCGATGGTTTCATTCAAAGGAGTGTAGGAGTCAAATCTCGGTCCTGGTCGATATTGGCGTTTTTCAACCTTCTTGCCCCCAGTATTGTCTCTAGATTCATTTCTTCGAATGTCCTTGGTTGTAGCGGGAATCTTGTCCGAAGTTGTCTTACCTTGTTGCCCTGACTGCCTCTCAGTGGCGGCGTCTTCAGGTCTCATATACTTTCCAGCTTCATGGAAGAAATCAGGTAAAGTAGCTGGTTTTTCCTTAGTTAGTCTTCTTGCGAACTTGGTATCTGGATGTACACCGCTACAGAGGGCCATTCGGGTGAGTTTCTCATCGGCATCTTGGACTGCGGCCGCTGCGGCGTTGAACCGAGTTAGATATTGTTGTAGTGTCTCTCCGGATTTCTGTTTAACATTGGATAGAGAATAAGCATCCTTGGGTTGTTCTACATGGATGCGGAACTGGCTAATGAACCTTTCTTTCAACATCTCCCATGAGCTGATAGATCCTTGGGGTAGATGGCAGAACCAGGAGATAGCTAGATCTGCTAGGAATAGCGGAAAGCATTTACACAGCACCCCTTCTGTTGCTCTGCTCATGAGCATATGCTGGGTGTATCTTTGTAAGTGTACGATGGGGTCGGAAGTTCCCTTGTAAGGTTCCATGGTTGGCATTTTCCATTCCCGGGGGGTGATGGCAGTTTCGATATTGCGGGTAAAGGGGCTGGTGACCCTAGCGCCTATTCCTCGGTCCCTTTGCTCCTGTTGGACGCATTCTCTGAATAGTCGTGCCATTCTTTCATCAGAATTTGGAGCGGACAGAAATGAACTTGGTTCTTCCCTGCGAGATCGGTCTCGTCCAGATGACCTGTAGGGATGGTATAGTCTATCACTTCTGACGTGATCCAGTGGTTGTCTCTGGTTGCTCGGATGCATGCTAGGACCAGCTACAGTTGCCCCCTGCCTTGATCTTCCCCTGCGGGGTTCTGTTTCGAGCATTTCCATGGGGTCAACTTCGGGCTGGGTTCTAGCTCGGCTCCGTTCAGCGGGGTTTCTATGATTAGGTGGCATGACTGGCTCAGCCACATCCGACCCTGGCCTGGCGCCTCCCCCACTGGGTTCGGTTCCAAGTGCTTCATCGAGTCGGAGTTCGGGCTGAGTCCGGGCGCGGCCCCTATCATTGTTGTTCCTGTTGATGGCTTCCTCGAAGAGGGAAGACCTTTGCTGTCTCCGAGATCCTCCAGATTGAGATTCATCCCATGATTCAGTGTTGCGGTTGGATTCTTCGACATCCCTCAAGCGTGACATGAGTTGGTTCACCAAAGCTTCTTGTTGGGATGCGAAGCGGTTAGTCACTTCCACCACAACTCTGTCTAGGTCTGCTCTAGTGATTACTGCCGGTTGTTTCGCGGCAGGGGCTGTTGGAATTGCCTGATCTACATGTGGCACTGCTGCTGTAGTGAGATGGTTCTCTTGATCTGGATCTACTGGATTTGGAGCGCTGCTAGTTGCGGCGTTCTTTCCCTTGTTGGCGTCTTTTCTTGGCCTGGAAGTCATGTTTCCTAGGCAATGAAAGGTGCTATTGGGAAAGAAGGTTGAATGAGGGAAGCTGAAGCTTCGAGTTCGAAGTTCTCAGTGCAAAGCACCAAAAATGTTTGCACAAAAAATGGGCAAACACCTCCAAGTCGTGTGATTTAGTTGATTTTATGTGATTCTTAATGATTTAGATGAGTTATGTAAATATGAAAAAGGCAGGGGCTGAAATGTAAAAGACACGCAGATTTATAGTGGTTCGGCCAGAACGTGCCTACGTCCACTTTATATGTTATTATCTTCTTTTTTCAGATTACAAGTACAATGCTTGGTGTACAAGTGTATGAAAGTAGTTTGAAAGTTCCTTCCGTGCCTGAGCTCTCAAACTTGTCTGCCATTGTTGTACCCCTGCCCCTCTATTTATAGAGTGAGGCTGGGGGCAGGGGTCCTGAATGTATATAGCTGCTGATGGGCCCGGGCTGAAGCAATCTGGCCTGGTAGTTATCTGGTTCGGCGAGGCCTCATTCGGCAAGGAGCTTGGACCGGTGGTAGGAGTGGTCCGGTGGTAGGCGTGTATTCGGTAGTGAGGTGGTTCGGTAGGTGGGTAAGCGAAGCTTGGTTCGGTGCTTGTTTGGACCGGTTGTGGAGAAGAGGCTATGGTCCGGTGGCATGTTGGTTCGGTGATATGTTGAGCAAAGTGTGGTTCGGTAGTGAAGCGGAGATGGTTTGGTTCGGCAGTGGTCTCTGGACCGGTTGTTTGGTGGAGGACCGGATGGGGTTTGACCGGATGAGAATGCCGGATGAGCTTATGCCGAGTGGGAATGCCGGATTGACTCCCATGCTTGTATCGAGCCATGTGTTTGCTGAATGATGTGGTTGCGAACCCGGGTGAAACTATGATTCCTTGGTCTCGAGATCTTCTGGGTGAGAATTCGCCCAACAAGAAAGAAGAGAAACATCAATTTCATCGAGAAGAGATCACCATTAATATAGACATGAGGAAAGAAGAACTCCACGTGAATTTGAAGATGAGCCATATCGAGATGAAGAGAGATATAGTAGGAGAGTGATGCAGCTCAGACCAGGGTCGAAGAGTTGCAAGTTATCGGCATGAGTCGTTCACGACCTAGGGGGAGTTTAAGTCGTTCATGACTTAACAGATCAGTACGACCTAAGGAAGAAGGGTTAGGTCAGAAACGACCTAGTGGAGGAGTTTTAGATCGGTCACAGCCTAACAGGCTATGTGAAGAGGAGTTACAACCTAACGTTGCTTTAAGTCGCTCTGAAGATATTGAACGACCTAACGAGTTGCTCAGCCAGTATGCCGCACCTTATGGCGCTAAGTCGCATGAATCTTTAGGTCGCGAGGTTTTCTTAAGTCGCCTCCAGATAAGTCGTTGATGAAGATAGGTCGTAGAAGCTAAAGCAATGTTGTGAGTGTTAGGTCACTTGATGTAACCTTGTTCTTTTAAGTCATTTGTATTTGTGTTTTGTTGTATTTTAGGTCGTAAGTCGTGTTATCTGGATTATACTGTATTGAATTTGGGTTTTTGAGTCGTGTGTCTGTTAGGTCGGCAACGACCTAGTATAAGTCGCGTACGACCTATGATAGGTCGGAGGTACGAGTTAAGTCGCGTACGACCTATGATAGGTCGGAGGTACTGTTGTAGTGAAGTATTTGAGTCGTAGATTGTTAGGGCGGTGCCGGCCTAAGTTGAGTCGTGAGTCGGTAACGACTTAAGGTCGGGGTGGTGAAATGCTATAAATAAGCGTGTGTTGTAATTTGAAAGGTTGTTGATTTTTTTGAATAAAATTTCTTGTTGATTGCTGTGTGCTTTCATCTTAAATTGGTAGTTGAGTGTAATCTCCTATCTCCACTTTCGGTTAATTGAGTGCGCTCGATTCAACGATTGTTGAAGCCAATTCACGGTATCAAGTGTGCTTGATCAACGTTTGAAGAATTGAAGATCTTCTTTCAAGGTATCGTGCGCGATCAACGTGTCGAAGATAGCTAGAATTCGGTATCTTTGCGATCAACGAATTTGGGCATTTCAGTATCTTCAATCCACCGTTTGCTACTTTCATCGATCTATATCATTTTGTTATTATCCGCTGCGTCAGTTTTTGGTATCAGAGCTTGACTTAGCCAATCATAGCTAAGACGAGTCTTGGAGCCAAGGAGTTGAAGTTGTTGTTCATCGTGTTCATCTTGAAATTGCAACAAGTTAGAATCTTTCGATCCATTTCATTTTGGATCAAAGTTGGAAAGGTGTTTTGAGTTTGAGCCGAGAGTTGAAGCATCATTTTGGTATCATTTGTTGAAGGTAGGCCGTGTATACTCGTGAAAAGTAACCGAGCCTTGGTGAAGTTTGTTTGAAGTGTTGAGGCCGAGCCAAGTTAGTGGTTGAGCCGTGACTTGCTTGTGTTGAAGATTTTTGAAGTATTAGTTGAAGGTTGTGTTGATCAATCATGCCGCCGAGGAGAGCTAATCGTTATCAAAATGTGGAAGTGTTGTATAGAAGAGAAGAAGCCGAGCAAATGGAACAACGTATCAATGAGAAGTTTGATGAAGGCATTGGAAAGTTAGAGAAGTAGATGAATGATTTGAATCAAAATCAAAGGAGAAGATCACCAATCTCGAACCATGGAGGAAACAAAGTTTTACCATCGGTTACGGAAGCGAGAAGGGTATCACCGCAATCTTTTAGAGAAAGAAGTGAAACCTCAATTTCGTCAAGAACAGATCACCATGACTATGTACATGAAGAGAGGAGAACTCCACGAGAGTTTGAAAATGAGCCATATAGAGATGAGGAGAGACATAGTAGAAGAGACATGCACGATCAAAGGGATGTTGATGGTCGAGATCGATATAGACGTACATTTGATTTCAATGAAGAGGGTGATAGAGCTAGCATTCATTATCGAGATCGAGACCAAGTTCGAAATTCTTATCGGGATGTTGAAGAAGATCGTCGATGGAAGTCGGGTATGATGATGGAAATTCCAGAGTTTAAAGGTGGAATGGTAGCTGAAGAATTCTTAGATTGGTTGTCAAATGTTGAAGAGATCTTTGATTTCGAAGAGGTCCCGGAGAATCGTCGAGTGAAGTATGTTGCTACTAGATTGAGGGGAAGAGCTTTAGCATGGTGGCAGCAAACTAAACTTACACGGGAGAGAATGGGAAAGTCGAAGATTGAATCATGGGAGAAGATGAAGAAGTTGATGAAAGCTACATTTTTACCTTATAACTATCAATCACTCATGTACCAGAGGTTGCAGAATCTGAGGCAAGGGACGAAGTCAGTCAATGATTATGCTGATGAATTCTACCAACTCATTGCCAGGAATGATATTATGGAGACAGAAGAACAGTTGACTGCAAGATTTGTTGGAGGTTTACGAATGCAGATCCAGGATATGGTTAATATGTTTGATCCAAGATCTGTGGCTGAGGCACATCAGAAAGCGTTGGCTTGGGAGAAGCAGGGAAGGCGTGGGGGTGGTGTGTTTACCAATTCCAACAATCAAGTGAATGGTGTTAGTGCAAGCTCTAATGTTAATAAATCTATCAGTAAACCAGTTGTGAATGAAGCTGCGAAGGCAAAGGACAACAACAGTTTCAAATGTTACAATTTCCAGGAAGTGGGTCACAAGAGTAATGAATGTCCAAAGCCTAAGAAGCGAGTGATGGTTGCGGAAGCTGAGGATGAGGGAATAGAAGATGAATATTCCTATTCACCACATGTTGAGGAGGAAGAAAAGTTGTCCGGAGATGTAGGGTGTAATTTAATGATGAGGAGAAGTTATTTGTCACCAAAACAAGAAGAGGAAAACAGTTGGTTGAGGAATAACATATTTCAATCCACATGCACTATTCTGGGAAAGGTTTGCAAGTTCGTCACTGATGTTGGGAGTTGTGACAATATTATCTCTACTGAAGCAGTAAAGAAGTTGAACTTGAAAACTGAGAAGCATCCTAAACCGTACAAGTTAGCATGGTTAAGGAAAGGTGGTGAGGTGAAAGTTGGACAAAGATCTTGTGTTAATTTTTCAATTGGGAAGAAATACAAAGATGAAATTTGGTGTGATGTTGTGGACATGGATGTGTGTCATCTGTTGTTGGGCAGACCATGGCAATTTGATAGAGCAGTACAACACGATGGTCGTGCTAATAGTTATAGTTTCATGTTTGAAGGTACTAAGATTATTTTAGTTCCTAAGAAGCAACAACAGAGGGAAAGCAAGTTGGAGGAAATTGAAGAGCTGAAGACTTTATTGACTTTGAAGGAATTTATTGAAGAAGTAGAGGAGAGACCAGAGGTGTTTTTGTTGATTGGACACGAAGCTACTGAATCCGTTGAAATTCTAGAGGAAGTCAAACCGATATTGGAAGAATTCAAAGAAGTATTTCCAGAAGAGTTGCCTAAGGAGTTACCGCCACTGAGAGACATTCAACATCAAATCGATCTTGTTCCGGGAGCAGTATTACCGCATAGACCACATTATCGAATGAGTCCGAAGGAACATGAAGAGTTACGAAGGCAGGTGGAAGAGTTGTTAGAGCAGGGACGTGTTCAGGAAAGCTTGAGTTCTTGTGTAGTACCAGCTTTGTTGGTGCCGAAGAAGGATGGAACATGGAGGATGTGTACCGATAGTAGAGATTTGAACAAGATTACTGTTCGCTACAGATTCCCAATGCCGAGGTTATATGACTTGCTAGATCAGTTGAGTGGGGCAACTATCTTTTCGAAGATTGATTTAAAGAGCGGATATCATCAAATTCGTATTAGACCAGGTGATGAGTGGAAGACTGCTTTTAAAACCAGGGAGGGTCTATACGAATGGCTGGTTATGCCGTTTGGTCTATCGAATGCACCAAGTACCTTCATGAGGGTGATGAATCAAATTTTCAGACCATACATTGGGAAGTTCGTGGTAGTTTATTTTGATGATATTCTGATCTATAGTGGAAGCACAGAGGAGCATGTAGAGCATTTACGGAAGGTGTTAATTATTCTTCGAGAAGAACAGTTCTATGCTGCAACAAAGAAATGTGTGTTTATGACGAGGAGTGTTTTATTTCTGGGGTATGATGTGTCAGGAGAAGGTATCCAGGTGGACCAGAATAAAGTTGAAGCAGTCAGAAGTTGGCCGCAACCGAGGACAACTACAGAAGTGAGAAGTTTCCATGGGATAGCGTCATTCTACCGAATATTCATTCCGCATTTCAGTAGCGTGATGGCTCCAGTTACTGATTGCAAGAAAGGAAAGAAGTTTGAGTGGTCAGAGGAAGCAGGGGTTGCTTTTGAGAAAATTAAGACACTATTGACGACAGCACCAATTCTAGTTTTACCGGATTTTCAGTTGTTGTTTGAGTTACATACTGATGCATCGAAGGTTGGGGTTGGTGGAGTTTTGAGTCAGAAAGGAAGACCAGTTGCTTATTTCAGTGAGAAGTTATCTGGAGCTAAGTTGAGATATAGCACTTATGATGTTGAGTTTTACGCAATTGTTCAAGCAGTGAAGCATTGGAGACATTATTTGTTTCAGAAGGAGTTTGTTCTCTATACGGATCATGAAGCTTTGAAGCATTTGCAAGGACAGGATAAAATCTCAGCTAGGCACGCTTCATGGGTCGCGTATTTACAACAGTTTACTTTTTTTGTTAAGCACAAATCAGGGGTGACGAATCATGTAGCTGATGCATTGAGCAGGAGGAATCAATTGCTGACAATGATGAAGGTTGAAGTGACAGGATTTGAACTATTGCCAGAGTTAATAAAAGAAGATCCTTACTTTACGAAGTTCGTTGAGAAAGTCAAGGATGGGAGTACTGATGAATTTGTGTTGATAGATGGATTCTTATTCAAAGGGAATCAATTATGTGTACCAGATTGCAGCTTGAGAATGAAAATTGTGAAAGAGTTGCACGAAGAAGGACATGTGGGTAGAGATCGAACATTGCAGCTGATTTCTCAGTCTTATTATTGGCCGTCAATGAGAAGGGAAGTTGAAAGGTTTGTGCGTAGATGTCATATTTGTCAGGTTTCGAAAGGGACAGCTACAAATGCCGGATTGTATATACCATTACCTGTTCCTACAAAACCATGGGTAGACATTAGCATGGATTTCGTGTTGGGTTTGCCGAGAACTCAAAAGGGGAATGACTCTATATATGTTGTGGTGGATCGTTTCTCGAAGATGGTACATTTTATTGCGTGTAAGAAGACGGCGGATGCTGTTCATGTCGCACAGTTGTTCTTTAAAGAGATATACAGACTTCATGGTTTACCTGAATCTATTGTTTCGAATAGAGATACTCGTTTTCTGAGCCATTTTTGGTTGAGTTTGTGGAAGATGGTCGGAACAAAGTTAAACTTTAGCAGCGCTTATCATCCGCAAACAGATGGACAGACCGAAGTTGTTAAAAGATCATTGGGAAATTTGTTGCGATGTCTTGTGAAAGATAATCTGAAGAGTTGGTACATGAAGTTATGCCAAGCAGAGTTTGCTCATAATCATGCAGTGAATCGTAGTACGGGATTCAGCCCATTTCGGATTGTATATTCAAATTTACCCAGGGGACCGTTGAATTTAGCAGTAGTACCACAACCGAAGGGGACGGTTAAATGAGCTATAGATTTTGTTGATGGATTGACTGAATGTCATAGAATCGTTCAGGAACGATTGGAGAGAGCCAATGAGAAGTACAAGCAAACTGCAGATTTGAAGCGATGAAATGTTGAATTTAACGAGGGTGATTTGGTGTATGCTGTGTTAACGAAGGAGCGTTTTCCAGTAGGCGCTTATAATAAGTTGAAAGCCAAAAAAATTGGTCCGGTAGAAGTTGTGAAACGGATTAATGAAAATGCTTATAAGTTGAAGCTGCCGGAGGATGTGTACACTTCTGACGTGTTCAATGTTAAGCATCTCGTACCATATTATGGAAATGAACAATCTGATGTGGAAGAACTTACAAATTCGGGGACGAATTTTTCTCAACCAGGGGAGAATGATGCAGCTCAGACCAGGGTCGAAGAGTTGCAAGTTATCGGCATGAGTCGTTCACGTCCTAGGGGGAGTTTAAGTCGTTCACGACTTAACAGATCCGTAGGACCTAAGGAAGAAGGGTTAGGTCGGAAACGACCTAGTGGAGGAGTTTCAGATCGGTCACAGCCTAACAGGCTATGTGAAGAGGAGTTACGACCTAACGTTGCTTTAAGTCGCTCTGAAGATATTGAACGACCTAACGAGTTGCTCAGCCAGTATGTCGCACCTTATGGCGCTAAGTCGCGTGAATCTTTAGGTCGCGAGGTTTTCTTAAGTCGCCTCCAGATAAGTCGCCGATGAAGATAGGTCGCAGAAGCTAAAGCAATGTTGTGAGTGTTAGGTCGCTTGATGTAACGTTGTTCTTTTAAGTCGTTTGTATTTGTGTTTTGTTGTATTTTAGGTCGTAAGTCGTGTTATTTGGATTATACTGTATTGAATTTGGGTTTTTGAGTCGTGTGTCTGTTAGGTCGGCAACGACCTAGTATAAGTCGCGTACGACCTATGATAGGTCGGAGGTATGAGTTTAGTCGCGTACGACCTATGATAGGTCGGAGGTACTGTTGTAGTGAAGTATTTGAGTCGTGGATTGTTAGGGCGGTGCCGGCCTAAGTTGAGTCATGAGTCGGTAACGACTTAAGGTCGGGGTGGTGAAATGCTATAAATAAGCGTGTGTTGTAATTTGAAAGGTTGTTGATTTTTTTGAATAAAATTTCTTGTTGATTGCTGTGTGCTTTCATCTTAAATTGGTAGTTGAGTGTAATCTCCTATCTCCACTTTCGGTTAATCGAGTGCGCTTGATTCAACGATTGTTGAAGCCAATTCACGGTATCAAGTGCGCTTGATCAACGTTTGAAGAATTGTAGATCTTCTTTCACGGTATCGTGCGCGATCAACGTGTCGAAGATAGCTAGAATTCGGTATCTTTGCGATCAATGAATTTGGGCATTTCAGTATCTTCAATCCACCGTTTGCTACTTTCATCGATCTATATCGTTTTGTTATTATCCGCTGCAATAGAGAGACATGCGTGATCGAAGGGATGTTGATGGTCGAGATCGATATAGACGTACATTTGATTTTGATGAAGAGGGTGATAGAGCTAGCATTCATTATCGAGATCGAGACCAAGTTCAAAACTCATATAGGGATGTTGAGGATGACTGACGATGGGAGCCGGGTATAAAGATGGAAATTCCAGAATTCAAGGGTGGAATGGTAGCAGAAGAATTTTTGGATTGGTTGTCCAATGTTGAGGAAATTTTTGACTTCAAGGAAGTTCCCGAGAATCGAAAAGTGAAGTTGGTTGCTACGAGATTAAGAGGGAGAGCTATGGCATGGTGGCAACAAACGAAACTTACACGGGAGAGAATGGGGAAGTCAAAGATTGAGTCATGGGAGAAGATGAAGAAACTGATGAAAGCTACATTCTTGCCTTACAATTATCAATCACTCATGTATCAGAGGTTGCAGAATCTGAGGCAAGGAACGAAGACTGTTAATGATTATGCTAATAAATTTTATCAACTGATTGCTCGAAATGACATTATGGAGACGGAGGAACAATTGACTGCTAGGTTTGCTGGGGGGTTGAGAATGCAGATTCATGATATGGTGAATATGTTTGATCGGAGATCTGTTGCAGAAGCACATCAGAAAGCAATTTCTTGGGAGAAATAAGGGAGACAAGGAGGTGGTGTGTTTCCAAGTTACAATACTCAGAACAAGGGTGCTAGTAGGAGTTCCAATGTTTCTAAAGTTGTCAGTAAACCAGCGGTGAAAGAAGTTGAGAAGGCAAAGGTCAACAACAGTTTCAAATGTTATAATTGCCAGGAAGTGGGCCACAAGAGCAATGAATGTCCGAAGCCGAAGAGGCGAGCAATGATTGCTGAAGCGGAAGGTGTGGATGTTGGTGAAGACTATTCTAGTCCAGTTGAGGGGAATGAACAGGATATCGCGTTGGGAGATGAAGGATGTAATGTTATGACGAGATCTTGTTTAACACCAAGGCAAGAGGAAGAGGCTAGTTGGTTGAGGAGTAATATCTTTCAGTCGACATGCACTATACCGGGGAAGGTGTCTAAATTTGTGATTGACGCGGGAAGTTGTGACAATATCATTTCTACTGAAGCTGTGAGAAAGGTGAAGTTGAAAACGGAGAAACATCCAAATCCTTACAGGTTAGCGTGGTTAAGAAAAGAAGGAGAGATGAAGGTGGATAGGCGAGTTCAAGTTCCATTTTCTATTGGGAAGAAGTATAAAGACGAGATCTGGTGTGATGCGGTGGAGATGGATGTTTGTCACTTGCTTTTGGGAAGACCATGGCAATATGACTGAGCAGTGCAACATGATGGTCGAACCAACAGCTATAGCTTTATGTTTGAAGGTACTAAGATCATTTTGGTTCCGAAGAAGAGACAGCAAGGAGAGAGCAAGTCAGAAGATATTAAGGAGCTAAAGTCTTTGTTGACTTTAAAGGAGTTTCTTGAAGAAGTGGAGGAGAGTCCAGAGGTGTTCTTGTTGATTGGACATGAAACTAGTGAATCTGTTGAAGTTCTAGAGGAAGTAAAACCAGTATTGGAGGAATTTGAAGACGTATTTCCTAAAGAATTGCCAAAGGAGCTACCACCGTTGAGGGACATTCAACATCAGATAGATCTTGTGCCAGGAGCAGTATTACCACACAAGCCGCATTACAGGATGAGTCCTAAGGAGCATGAGGAACTGAAAAGGCGGGTGGAGGAGTTGTTAGAACAAGGGCGTGTTCAGGAGAGTTTGAGTCCTTGTGCAGTGCCAGCCTTATTGGTGCCGAAGAAGGATGGAACTTGGCGGATGTGTATGGACAGTCGGGCTCTAAACAAGATCACGGTGAGATACAGATTTCCTATGCCGAGGTTCGATGATTTGATTGATCAATTGAGTGGAGCTGTTGTATTCTCGACGATTAACTTGAAGAGTGGATACCATCAGATTCGTATTAGACCGGGTGATGAGTGGAAGATGGCTTTTAAAACTAGGGAGTGTCTATACGAATGGTTGGTTATGCCGTTTGGCTTGTCAAATGCTCCTAGTACTTTCATGAGAGTGATGAACCAGATTTTCAGACCATTCATTGGGAAGTTCGTGGTAGTTTACTTTGATGATATTTTAATCTATAGTGGGAGTATGGAAGAGCATATCCAACATTTGCGATAAGTGTTATTAATTCTACGACAGGAGCAGTTCTATGCAGCAACGAAGAAGTGTGTGTTTATGACGCACAGTGTTTTATTTCTGGGATATGTTTTGTCGAAGGAGGGTATTCAAGTGGATGAAAGTAAAGTGGAAGCTGTCAGGAGTTGGCCACAACCCAGGACAATTACTGAAGTAAGGAGCTTTCATGGATTGGTATCTTTTTATTGAAGATTCATTCCACATTTTAGCAGTGTAATGGCACCTGTAACCGATTGCATGAAAGGAAAGAAGTTCGTGTGGACAGAGGAAGCAGAGTTAGCTTTTGAGAAGATTAAGACACTTTTGACATCAACACCAATCCTAGTATTGCCGGATTTTCAGTTGTTGTTTGAGTTACATAATGATGCTTCGAAGGTTGGGATTGGTGGAGTTTTGAGTCAGCAGGGAAGACCAGTTGCTTATTTTATTGAGAAGTTGCCTGGAGCCAAGTTGAGATATAGTACTTATGACGTGGAATTTTACGCAATTGTTCAAGCCGTAAAGCACTAGAGACATTATCTGTTTCAGAAGGAGTTTGTTCTTTATACGAATCACGAAGCTTTAAAACATTTGCAACGGCAAGACAAAATTTCAGCTAGGCACGCTTCATGGGCCGCGAATCTACAACAGTTTACTTTTGTTGTGAAGCACAAATCAGGGGCAACGAATCGTGTAGCTGATGCATTGATCAGGAGGAATCATCTGTTGACAACGATGAAGGTTGAAGCGACAGGATTTGAGCTATTGCCAGAGTTGTTTGAAGAAGATCCTTACTTTATGAATATTGTTGAGAAAGTCAAGGATGGGAGTACTGATGAGTTTGTCTTAGTAGATGGATTCTTATTCAAGGGGAATCGATTATGCGTGCCAGATTACAGCTTAAGGATGAAAATTGTAAAAGAGTTGCATGAAGAAGGACATGTTGGACGGGATCACACATTGCAGTTGATTTCTCAGTCTTACTATTGGCCATCGATGAGGCGGGAAGTTGAAAAGTTTGTGCGTAGATGTCATGTTTGTCAGGTTTCGAAAGGGATAGCTACAATGCGGGATTGTATATGCCTCTACATGTTCCTACAAAACCGTGGGTAGATATAAGCATGGATTTTGTGTTGGGTTTGCCGACGACTCAAAGGGGAAATGACTCTATAAATGTTGTGGTGGACCGTTTCTCGAAGATGGTACATTTTATTGCTTGTAAGATGACGGCAGATGCAGTCCATGTGGCACAGTTGTTATTTAGAGAGATCTATCGTTTGCATGTTTACCCGAATATATAATTTCACACAGGGATGCCAGATTTCTGAGTCATTTTTGGCTAAGTTTGTGGAAGATGGTGGGAACGAAGCTGAATTTCAGTAGTGCTTATCATCCGCAAACTGATGGACAAACTGAGGTTGTGAACAGATCGCTGGGAAATTTGTTGCGGCGCCTTGTAAAGGATAATCTGAGGAGTTGGGATGTGAAGTTATGTCAACCAGAGTTTGCTCATAATCATGCTATCAACCGTAGTACGAGGTTCAGTCCATTTCAGATCGTATATTCAAGCTTGCTAAAGGGGCCGTTGGATTTAACGATAATACCACAACCTAAGGGGACAGTTAAGCGGGCTGCTTATTTCGTTGATGGATTGATAGAATGCCATAAAATCGTTCAGGAACGATTGGAGAAGACAAATGAGAAGTGTTAACATAAAAAATCAGAAGCTAACACCCCGGTGTAAAATGAAGTTGAGTGAAAGCACCACCCGTGAACACGAGAACTAACGAACAAGTAGAGAAATCACAGAAAAAGCAGAAAAGACAACAGTTTTTATAGTGGTTCGGCTTAGGGAAAGCCTACGTCCACTTTAACTCTCTTTATTACTGAATTTGATTACAACTTTACAACAATCTTTAATTACAACACACTTTAGACCAGTAGATCAAACTTTGATGGAGAATAATCTTCCGAATTCATGTTGAATGATGTATATTTTCTCTTGAAGATCGTAGTAGAGTCCTTTGTGTTTGGAGTACTTGAAGTGTTGAATGAGTCGAGAATTCAGCAAAGTATCGATGCTTGAAATGATCGGCCAAAAGTCCTTTGCTAGTTAGAGTTAGGGCTGTATTTATAGGGAATACTCTGGGCAGAATCCTATCAACAAGTGCTAGGTCACATACGACCTAAGGTAGGTCGTAGGTCGTAGGTCGGCGACGACATAATGGATCACCTGTATCAGCTATATTAGAACTTGCCCTGAATAAGTTATTAGGTCGGTAGCGACCTAAGAGACGGGATCTGACTTATCTTGATTGCATTTGGATCTCTTCTGAGCAAATTAATAGGTCGTGCGACCTATCATAGGTCGTGAGTCAACTGAGATTTAGGTTGCTGAGACCACTTTGCTCTTAGGTCGGTAGGCTGTGGCATTGCTTAGGTCGCATATGCTTGAAGTCGTTAGGTCGCTTTTCCCCTTAGGTCGGCAGGCAGTTAGGTCGCTAGAACCTTTCCGTAGCTAGGTCGTTCGCCTGTTAGGTCGTAGCCTGTTAACTCGTTAGGTCGCTCCATCCTTTAGGTCGCTCTGGCCTTTAGGTCGCTAGTTCGCTTGAGACTTTAGGTCGTTAGGTCGCTGAGTGTGTTAGGTTGGAACTTCCTATAGGTCGCTAGGTCGGTGCACTTCATAGGTCGCTGAAGAACCTAAACACTAGGTCGCTAAATACCTTAGGTCGCGGAGTGCTTCGTGATCTTAGGTCGCTGCTGTAGTTAGTTCGTTAGCTCCCTTAGGTCGTTAACTTGCGTAAGTCTTAGGTCGCTTCAGAAATAGGAGTTAACACTTGCCCCTCGAAGTACAGGCCTATGCCATAGGTCGTGTGCTTTGATCTGTCTGAGTTAGGTCGTGAGTGACCTATGACTTGTACTAAGTCGCGTGCCTATTCGTCTTCCCCTTTTTGTCCCATATAAATTTGCTAGGTCGTGAACTCCTCCTCACTCTATTGCTCCAGTCTCCCAATGCCATTGACGAATTTTCAAGCTTCCAAAAGCAAATTCAACTCGTTCAGTCACCGATTCATCTTTACCATTATATCTCGTAAGTGAATCTGATCTCCATCCCACCATAATCACCATTGAATTATGAATCCCCATTTTGCGATCGTAGTTCAATTCCTCGTGTCGTGCTTCGTTTTGAGTGACTGTTATAGTCGACCGTTGATTGTCATTTGACTGATTTCGGAAGGCATGGAGATGCGTTGAATCTATGATGGATCGGGGATATTTTGCATTGTTTTTGAAGTGATCAGGTGGTATGAAGGGATGGTGAATTTCGTGAGGAGGATGATGAATTTCTATGTGCAGTTGGTAATGGGTTATCGGGTTGCAATTTGACAAGATGGATTGCATGAGGTGGAAGCTAGCGATTTAGCAGATCTGAGCGACTTAAAAACCTCCGCGACCTAAGAAACCTGGCCGACCTAACAAATTCTCGCGACCTAAGGATCCTTCGAATCTGCGACTTAACTTCTAGTTCGCGCTGGGATTTAAACGACCTAGGACTTAACACAAATTTGCACATGAATTCCAAGCAGGATGACATAACAAATGAGCGACCTAATCTTTTTTGCGGCATAGGCTGTAGGTCGCGGCCGAGTTAGGACTAATGAATTGCCTTGAACCTTTTAACATACACAGTGCGACCTAAAGAAGCTCTGGCCTATGCTAGGTCGCTGGACGACCTAAGACTTTGTCAAATTCTGAGAAGACTTGGCTGAATTGTTTGAACTTGAATTTTGTTGTACTTTTTTGCTGATTATTTTAACTTTTAAAGCTGTCAACCTGTTAAATACAACACTTGCAAAAAAATGGGACGAATATACTGTCATTGACCGCCCACATCGAATGACAGATTAGTCGACAAAGAATAATCAACTTAAATGAACTGTGTGAACGAAATGCTGCGAACTAAAGAATTCAAGTGAAGTATTAAAGCAAAACTAAAATATCCAATTAAAGCCGATTCGTTTGCATTAACACTACACTTGAATTTTATATTAACAAGTCCTGAAATATCATAATCGACGAATTGTCAACTAGCTTAATTTCAGTTATGTTTGCTTTCTGTTTTTGTTAGTTTTGCGCAACACTTCACACTTTTTAGGAAACGTGCACCTTCTTATTTGAATGTCTAGTTCCTTGTACAGAATGACTTCTCAACAAGGAGAAACAGAATCGGTTGAAGAGACTTTCCCAATTGCTACTCCATTGGTTAATCCTCCAGAGAGAGTTTCAACCACACTAACATACAAAGTTTTCCACCAACTGTGCGCTCGGTTTGGCATTGCTGAAGCAGATGCCATTCTTCCTGAGAGAAGCGATACTGCCAATATACCACCTTCTGGTTTTGTAGCAGTTAATCGTCAAATGTGCACGAGTGGAGGTATCCCTCCTTTTAACGACTTTCTTCAACGGCTTCTTCTCCGACTAGCTGTCTCCCCCTTCCAGCTGCACCCCAATGGCTATGCTATTCCGATGGGGTTATGTGTGCTATTCGGAAGGACGCTGGATCGCCTTTCGAGTTTTGATGAAGTTTGCTATTTGTGCACGTTTGCCAAAAATAAAGGCCATCCCTCCATCATTCTTGTGAGAAGCGCTAGGAACCGTAAACTAATAATGGGCCTTCCTGAAAGTGCCCACGGTTCTCTAAGTCAATTTTTCTTCGTTCGTTGTCCTCCGGGATTCTGTGCTACCTGGAGAGTAGGAAGTAAGAGCATTTATCTTTGTTCCTGATGTTTTTCTCTGAGCCTTTCATAGCCTGAGTTGTCAAATGTTAACTTCGCCTTTTACTTTTCAGCGCTTCCCCTCCTTCTAGGGATTCTAGACATAAACCAACTTTTGAGAGGCTTATGGCCGTGCCAGTTGAGGAGTGAAGCATTCAATTTCTGTTGAAAGACGAATTTTTGCATCAATACGGACTTTTGCATACCTCTCGCTCTATACACCCTCATGAAGTACCAGACTCCCCAACCCAAGCACTGGATGCCCCAGTTTCTACTGATGCACCCATACCTAAAGAACCTGCCTCTGAGGCTTCTCTAGTGAAGTGCTCCACTTCTGTGGATGTCGCGGGGTCATCTGGCAAACTTGCCCCGGTCACTAAACAAAAAGAGCTTCAGGAATCTCCCCCTCATTCCAAGAAGTCTGGTGACGAAAAGCTGGGAAAACAAGCCCTGTCAAACAGAGTGGAGATGACACTTTCGAAGGGTTGAGCGACTTGTTTGTCACTTCACAGGAGCTCTTTAAAGACGACCCCGTCACCACCAGGGTTTCTTCTTCAGTAGTTGAGGCAACTTCAACTCTGCAACAGACTCCGTCGACTCAAGAGTTGACGTTAACTACTACTCCTACGATTATTTCGCAATCAAAGAGCGGTTCGTAGTTTGATGCGCGTAGCTTGCACATCACACACACTTAGAATCTTTTGGCACTTTTATACTCCTAACTCCATGTACTTTGAAGATTCTAAAGTTACACTTCTTTTCTCTGAAAACTTTTAAGACTTGTCTCTTCTTTATTTATTTCAGATTCTCCGATGGGACGTAGCAGCTCCTACTATGACGACTTTCAGCGCTATGGGAGGCATAGTCAATATGATTATAGGAACTACCTTCCCGCTCACAGAGAAACCGATGAAGAGAGAGCCGCTCGAAAGGCTTAGGAGAGAAGGGCTCAAGAAGAGCGTTATGAGAGAAAAGAAAGGGAGGAGCACCATGATTCTTCCCATAAAGGTGATGATTCCCATAAGAGAAAATCCCATGATGACCGGGGAAAAAGTCATATGGTTGAGGACCCAAGTAAGCGTGCTCGACACGGTGAGAAGCATACTTCTACAACTCCAGAAAGGGTCACTGCCCCCGTCCCACTTGACATTCCTTCTGGCTCTCCCGCTCTCGGGAAGACAGACATTTAAACAATAATTAGCAGGCCTAAATTCCAAGTTGGACCGGGCCCAGCCACTTTGCAAAGCCGGTTTCCATAGTGGTGCCTGAAGGGAGTGCGGTTCGATCTTGACTTGGTTCCTATCGACAAGCCTGCTATGCTGCGGAATCTCGATGCCGTCAAGCTTGATATTGAAAGGATGTCGAACTGGCAAAAGCTTGTAGACGAGCTTCAAAGGGTCAATCGTGCGAATATAGAGGCCATGCTTACTATGGAGAATGATAATGCCAAATGGCAGAAGGTTCTCGAGCAGCACGATACCGAAATGAGGAGCATCACTACTTACAATGAAGTGCTTGAAGCAAAAGTTGAGGAACTTAAACAAGAGCTTGCTACTTCCTCTACTTCCTACACTCAAAATGAAGAAGTGCTTCTAAAACAAGTGAGAGATGCTCATGCCGGCCAAAGAGACGCCGAAGACAGGCTCGAAGTGCAAAAAAGAATCAGCGAGGGCTATATTGCTGATATTGCAGAGCTTCGGAAGAAAACCAGCTCCCAAGAGGCGGAAATTCAAATGCTAAAGCTTCAACTCTCTAAGACTGAAAGAGAGCACCATGAGACCGTTGCCGGTAAAATTGCAGCTGAAGAATCTCATGAGGCGACGAAGACCAACATCAGCTCGACACTGTTTGACTTTTACCTCCAGAGCATCTTGGGGAGTGGTAGTCTTGCCTTCCTAGGCCCCAAATATGAAGTTACACTGCCTGAAGTTTGGGAGGCTGCACTTGACATGCTTGGCGGTAAAGGCGTTGGCTATGCCGAATCAGCTCTTGAGGAGCATTACTTTGATGACGATGCTCGCGCTGCTCTCGCCAGGGGAAGAGAACAGCTTGCAAAATTAAGGGCCGAAATGGCGGTAGGGGAACATTCGGGAAAAACTATCTCAACTGCTCCAGTTCGGCCTTCTCCTTCGGCCGAAATCGACATTGTCGGTTCCAGTTCTCATTCTCCATCTCCTACTAAAGTTACCACCGAGATCACAAGCATACAGGGTGGAGATGAAGGCGACGAGAGTGCCGAGGCACAGGCTTATGAGGTTGATGTCAAGAAACCGACTTTTCCAGGTAACTCTACTGTTAATCTTGCCCAAGTAGACTGCTCATCTGTTTCTTACGAGCTTGATGAGCTTCTTGACTATTTCCTGAACCTCGGCGAGCCTTTATCTCCTCTCTTTACTGATTTAAACTTTTTTTCTTCTGTAGAGAAAACGTCGAGCATTGTTCAAACTTCCCCTCCTCCAATTATTCCTCCTCCATCTCTTCAGGTCACTCCTCCTTCTGCCTCACAACCAGGATCACAAGAGGAGCAAATAGAAGCTCTCTAAGACTTGGACGATCCCATTGCTTCAAAAGAACACATGGGAGAAGAAACTGAAGTGAGTGAGTAGACTCCAGAAGCAACTGGTTCCGATGATGAACCATTAACTACACTTTTCTCTCCAGGAAGTGGGTCTTCTTCCAGGAAGAGAGGGAAGCGTGGAGTCTCTAAGAAAAAGAAGGAGGCTTCTGCTAGCGAGACACAAGAGGGAGAAGAACCTATTGTATCCCTTTCTCCTTCCTCTCCTACTCTTACAAGCCGGCCTAAGAAGTTAACCATTCGGCCAGGCGCAGGCTCAAAAGGCGGAAGGAAGAAGAAATGATGGCTTTGGTCCTGTGCTTTTTATATCGCTTTTTTTTTTGCTTTTTGCATGCACTGGCCGGAGATTGTGCGGGTACCGGCCTCCTCTTTTCTTTTTCTTTTTACTTTAAAACCTGTACCTGTACAAAATTTTAACAGTGTTGAATAAAATGATTCTTTTTCTTTGTACAAACTTCTGTCTGTATCTGAGAATGCATTTATTATTCATTGTCATACAAGTTTCTTTACATGATATTGCAACGAGTTTGTGGTATGTTGTTCGAGCGTGATTTTACCAATATATTTATACCATGTTGTATGTAGCTATACCATGTTGCCCCTATACCATAAGCTTGTTGCAATATTTTATATGTTGAGGGGACTTGCACTTCTATTTTCTGGAGAATAATTATTCCATACTTGGAGGAATATTATTTCGTTAAAAATAGAGTACAACTCCCTCCATATAAGTGTTTGCGCTTCATCCTTCGAAGATATCACTTTTTCTTTTGTGCATATACACATTTTACCAAGTGAATTCTCCTATGTGGTAAAGCGGGCCTCTGAAGGGTACTTTAACTTCTTTTGAAGGAAGAGTATTTTCCAGAATAGGTGAATCATTCTTCCTTTGAGAGTTAAAGTGTGCCTTTGAAGAGGGCTTCTTTTTATTTATTTTTTTACACCACATTAAAGGGCTTTTTGATTTTTGCTTCTTTGAAAAGTTACACCTCTGAGGAGGGCTTTTTCACGTTTCAACACTTGGAAGTTTTATTTCAATCTCGGTGAAACGTGTGCCTCCGAAGAGTTGTGCCTCCGAGGAGGGCTTTTTCACGTTTCAACACCTGGAAGTTTTATTTCAATCTTGGTGAAACGTGTGCCTCCGAAGAGGTCTTTCTGTTTGATTGTGCCTCCGGGAGGAGGTCTTTTCATTTCTGCCTCTGGGAAGAGGTCTTTTTTGTTTCCGCCTCTGGGAAGAGGTCTTTTTGTTTTGTTGTGCCCCTGGGAAGAGGTCTTTTTTGTTTCTGGCCCTTGGGAGAGGCTTTTATTTTTCCTTGTTCGCTGGAAAGCGGGCCTCCGAAGAGGGCTTTTCACATTTCATTTCACGAGAGTGTATCGACCGATGATGAAATGTGTGCCTCTGAGTAGGGTTATTGCGTGGAAGTTTGGAGTTTCTTTCTCTCAGTTGGATGGATTCGCGGGAGTGTATCGACCGATCATTCCGCAACTTTGTACGAGAAAGATCTCTCTTTTTCTGGTTGGCCCGCTCGAGGTCTTTTAGCATTTCAACTGTGGTGAAATGGGCCTCCGGAGAGGGCTTTTCACGTTTCAACACCTGGAAGTTTTATTTCAATCTCGGTGAAACGTGTGCCTCTGAGTAGGGCTTTTGCCTGGAAGTTTGGAGTTTCATTCTCTCGGTTGGACGGATTCACAGGAGTGTATCGACCGATCATTCCGCAACTTTGTATCGAGAAAGGTCTCTCTTTTTCTGGCTAGGCCCGCTCGAGGTCTTTATCCTCCGAAGAGTTGTGCGTCCGAAGTGGGCTTGTGCCTCTAAAGAGGTCTTTTGCTGATTGATGCTTGCTCGCCCATGTCTCTTTGCCATCGATTCATGTTGGCGATCCCCGTTTCGTTGCCAATAATTTCCCTTATCCGAAGAAATATACTTCATAGTTAAGCGAGTTGGTGGTGGTAGACACAGGCTATTTAACTGGTTGTTTGTTTGTTCAAACATTTGCAGTTAGTTAGAAATGGTCCACTTCCATCCACATTGCTAACTTTTGTTCGAAGCACTTCTGTTGTAGGATTTGAGTGTGGAAATTTTGAATGGCTTAGTGTTTGTTTGCTGAGTGATGTCGCGGATTGCTTGGTGTTGCGATGGGTAAGCTTTGCTTTTATGACCTACATTATTAAATCGACATTTTAATGACACAATTAATGTATTTTATATGTCGAAATAAAACAAAGCAGTTTATAATAGTAGAGAACACAAGATTTATAGTGGTTCGGCCAAAAACTGGGCCTACATCCAGTTTATAGCTTTTCATTATTCACTCGCTTTACAATTGCTTTCAATACAAGAATCACATATTTGCAGTTCTTTTACAATATTTCAGCAAAGCTTTCAAGTAAAACAGGGACGCAAATGATTGCTGTTCCAAGCTCTTGGGATTGGTTCTCCTTCGACAGTCGTGAGTTTGAATGTGCCATCAAGAAGCTTTGCGCTAATAGCATATGGTCCTTCCCAGTTCGGCCCAAACACACCTATGGCTGTCATAATTCTCTTCAGGACTAAGTCTCCAACTTCAAAGCTGCGCTGACGAACTTTGGAATTGAAGTGCCTGGCTATTCTTTGCTGGTGAGCTGCAATTCTAAGCCTTGCCTCTTCTCTTCTTTCATCAAGAAGGTCAAGTGCTTCCAGTTGCAATTTTTCATTCTCACTTTGATCAAAATGGATCCTTCTGTGTGAGGGGACTTCAGTTTCCACTGGAATCATTGCTTCTGATCCGTATGCTAATGAAAATGGAGTATGTCCAGTCGCAGTTATGTGAGAGGTCCTGTACGCCCATAGTGCAAGCGGTAACTTATCGACCCAACCACCTTTTGCTTTTTCCAGCTGCTTTTTGATGGTTGATTTGATGATTTTGTTGACTGCTTCCTCTTGCCCGTTTGCCTACGGATGAGCCACTGCTGAGAAGCTTTTTCGGATCTTGAATCGTTTGCAAAAATCTTGGAACTCCTCACTTTCAAACTGAGTACCATTGGCTGTGATTATCTTCTGAGGCACACCATACCTACAAATGGTATTTTTATATCATTTTCTTAGAGGTAATAGTGGCCAATGGTTCGGCCTCAGCCCATTTAGTAAAATAATCAACAGCAACGATAGCATATTTAATCCCTTATTTGGCAGTCGGCAAAGGCCCAATGAGATCTATTCCCCAGATGGCAAACGGCCATGGACTGACCATTTGTGTTAGCTCAGTGGAAGGTGCCCTAGGAATTTTAGCGAATCTCTGGCATTTATCACACTTTCGGGAATTGTCAGCAGCATCCTGATTAATCTCTGGCCAAAAATATCCATAACGGAGGATTTTCTTTGCTAAAGTTTGACCACCTGTATGGTCCCCATATTCCCCTCCGTGTACTTCAGTTAGAATTGTCTTAGCTTCTTCCTTTGTTACACATCTGACTAGTGGCATTGAAAATCCTCGTCTGTACTAGCGACCATCTTGAACTATATATCTAGAGGCTTTCCTCATCAGCTTTTGTCGTTCTTTTGAATTTTCTGGCAGAGAACCATTGAGTAGATATTCAAGTATCGGAGTCATCCATGATTCTTGCTCTTGGGATACATTCATAATCCAATCAACATCCATTTCGTCTGTGCTTGGAGCTGACAATACTTCGACGGGAACTAACCCCAATAGTTGAGCTTCGCCAGTGCTTGAATACTTTGCAAGAGAATCTTCCTTCATATTTTCTTCTCGGGGGATATGGTTTATTGAATAACGGTCAAAATCTTGAAGGAGCTCCCAGGCTTTTGATAAATAGGCTGGTAGATTCCCTCCTTTAGCTTGAAATTCCTTCTTGACTTGACAAACAATAAGTTGAGAATCACTGTAGATATGTAATGCCTTGATGTTTAGTTCTTTAGCGATCTTTAAACCAGCGATGAGAGCTTCGTATTCAACTTCATTATTTGTCGAAGTGAATTCTAGTCTCAGCGCATAACATAGTGATCGCCCTTCTGGGGTTTCAAGGACAACCCCTGCCCCGGAATAGTAATCATTCCTTGCGCCATCGACATATAATTTCCATTGGATTGGGATGCTATTAATGACTTCCTCTTCACTATCACCTCTATCCGTACATTCTGCGATGAAATCTGCTAAAGATTGTCCATTGATTGCTTTACGGGGATGATAAGTGACGTCATACTGGCTGTGTTCGATATTCCATTTCAAAAGACGGCCCGAAGTCTAAGGACGGAATAGGACTTGCTTTAGAGGCTGATCTGTGAGGACTTTGATGGGATGAGCTTGGAAATACGGCCTCAATTTTCTCGATGCAATCAACAAACAATAGGCGAGCTTCTCCAACCTTGAATAGTTCATCTCTGCTCCAGTGAATCTTTTGCTGATATAATAGACTGGGCGTTGAATCCTTGCGTCTTCCCGTACCAACACTGCACTGAGAGCATGAGATGAAATTGCCAAATATATGAAGAGATCTTCACCACTATCAGGCTTTGAAAGTATAGGAGGCACTTCCATATGATGAATCAACTCATCAAATGCTTTTTGACATTCAGGAGTCCACTCAAAGTTTTTCTTTCCTTTCTTCAGAGCATCAAAGAATGGAATGCATTTGTCAGTGGCTTTGGAAATGAACCGACTCAGAGCAGCAACCTTTCCATTGAGACTTTGCAATTCCTTCTTCGTTCTAGGAGCCTTGACCTCTCTCAGGGCAGTGATTTGAGCTGGATTGGCTTCAATGCCCCTAGCGCTCACAATGAAACCCAAAAACTTTCCGTACTCCACTCCAAACGAGCATTTCAGGGGATTAAGCTTCATTCTATACTTTCGGAGTACTGCAAACATCTCTGCCAAGTGATCCATGTGGTCCACTGCTTTCTTAGACTTTACTAGCATATCATCAACATAAACTTACATTGTCTTGCCAATATGTGGTTTAAACATGGCGTTAACAAGCCTCTGGTAAGTTGCCCCTGCATTCTTGAGTCCGAAAGGCATGACCTTGTAGCAGTAGAGTCCAACATCTGTGATGAAGCTTGTATCCTCTTGATCCGACTCATGCATCATAATCTGGTTATATCCGGAGTATGCATCCATAAAAGATAACAAGTCATGCCCTGCCGTCCCATCCACCAACTAATTGATCCTGGGCAGCGGGAAACAGTCTTTGGGGTAGGCTTTGTTCAGATCTGAAAAATCAATGCATACTCTCCACTTTCCATTAGCTTTCTTAACCAGTACTGGATTTGAGACCCAATTTGGATAAGTAACTTCTCTAATGAACCCGTTCTCCATGAGCCGATCCACTTCTTCTTTTAATGCTGTCGTTCTCTCAGGACCCTGAGTCCTTCTCTTTTGTTTCACAGGTGTAAACTTTGGATCAATGTTCAGAGTATGTACTGCAATCTCTGTGGATATTCCGCACATGTCAGCATGGGTCCAAGCGAAGACATCCAAATTAGCCTTCAAAAATGAAATCAGAACATTCTGAACTGTCGGATTGAGTTGTGAACCCACATTAAGCACTTTGTTTAGGTCCTTTGGGTCTACGGGCACCGGTACTGTTACCTCTACTGGTACCACTCTATTCTCCCCTGCACTGGCTTTCCTTTGATCCATCTCTCTTCGTGCCCCACTATATTCACCAGTGCAGGGTCCACCCTGTAATTGCTACAAGGTTGGTTCTTTGATGCAGACTGGAATCGCCGCACCTTTTCCCATCTCTCTCTTCCTGGATTCTCGCAATTCTGCAAAGTAACATTCTCGCCCCGCATCCTGGTCTCCCTTAATCACACCTACTCCGTTATCTGTGGGGAATTTTAGAGTCAAGCACCATGGGGCAAGAACAGCTTTGAATGCAGCAAGAGTTGGTCGGCCTAAAAAGGCGTTGTAGGCAGAGAATTCTTAAACAATTATAAAGGTTTGCATTCGAGCCACCTTCCTCAGTCCCTTTCCGAGTTCTACGAACAAATCTATGATCCCAATCGGCTGTTTGGGTTCTCCAGCGAACCTAGCGATCTTAAGTGATGAAGCTTGAACGTCAGCCATCGGGATTTTCATTTGATCGAAGGTCTTCTTGAAGAGGATGTTGCATGAAGCTCCACAATCAACTAGAACTCTTCTCACAGTTGTCGGCCCAATACCAGCGGATATGACCAAAGGATCTATGGTCGGGGCCTCAATACCCAAAGAATCTCTGGCACTGAACACGATATCATCTGTGGAAGTCTTTTGTTGCTTTAAAGGCACATCATTTTCTAAGACAAAAACATTCTCTTCAGCTGGTACATGCCTCAAGGCCCGGGCATACCTTTCCATCTCTCCCTAGCTTCTTCCTGCTGGGTGAGGTCCTCCGGTTATTATATTAATAACAGGTCTTTCCGATTCCTACTCTACGGCCTTCTCACTTGAGGCAGGACGGTGAGCGGGAACTTGTTGTCCTTGAGTTGAGGAAGCTGGGGCATTTCTGTTCCTTTTCACATACTTCTGGAGTTTGTTTCCTTTAAGAGTTGTTCAATTACCTCTTTCAACTGACGGCACTCGTTGGTGTCGTGGCCGGGCTGGTTGTGGAACCGACAGAACCTTTCACTTTTTTCCATCTTAATGGCAACTCTCATTTTAGGTGGTGCCAGATAATTGATATCATCTCTGGTCGCGAAGAAGATGTTTTCAGGGGTATCGGTCAAGGGTGTGAAATTGAAAGAGCGGCCTCTCTTAGAGTCTCCCTGTTTCTTCCCACCATCGTTTCCCATTTTCTGAGGGTTAGGTTCTTTCTTATTCGAAGTAGTGCCATTGTTCCCGGCTTCCACTGATACCACCTTAGCCGGTGTTTGGAGGCTCTCCAAGCGCATGAATTCATCTGCTTTCTTGTAGAATTTGTCAAGTGAGTTTGGTTCTTTCATTTTCAACCATTTTCCAAATTCGCTTGACTTATCAATTGCCCTCATCAAGTATGTCAAGACCATGCGTGGCTCAGCATTATCCACCTCAGCCAATGCTATGTTAAAGCGATTCAAAAATGATCTGATGGATTATCTCGGATTTTGCTCTAGACTTGATAGCGACATTATATCCTTTGCTTTAGAAGCATACAATCGAAATTGCTCCTTGAACTTCCTGGTCAAATCGGAGAATTGATCGATGGACCTTACCGGCAGCTTCGTAAACCATAATAGAGCTACGCCTTCTAGATAAACCTGGAAGTATCGGCATTTAATTTCATCAGACGCCCTGGCACCAGTCATATGCCAGTCGTACTTATACAAAAACTCGTTAGGATGACTCGTCCCCTTGTAAGCCGGAATAGTAGGAGGAACGAATTTCCTTGGGAACTCCGCCTTCAAGATCTTCTCAGTAAATGGAGTTTTGCTTGGAGCAAAACCCCACTCTTTCTCGTCTTCATCTCTTCGCATACTTTCTTTCATGATTTGACGAACCATACCCGAAAAATACTCTTCGTCATTTAGAGGCTCTGGAGGGCACATATCAGCCACTCTTTCTGAATTCTGCCTTGACAACCGTTCACGGTGAGTCGGCTGTGGCCCTGATCCTCCAGCTTGAAGAGGAGTCCTTTCTACAGGGTCTGCGGCTCTTTGAGAAATGTTCCCTTCAACATCCTGAACTCCCGCATTAGGGTTCCCATCATTGTTACCCGGTTGACAGTTTACCCCAAGTAGATCATTCAGTTTACTCAAGATCAGGGCATTCTGGGCATTCTGGGCCTCCAATTGTGCATTCTGAGCATTCAATTGCTGATTCAATCCCAAAACTACGGCGTCCAATTCTGCTCGTGTAACTCCAACAGTTGGAGCTGCTTGACTTGAAGGAGGAGAGGTAGCAGTATTCTCTTGAACATTGTCGGATCTTACAGAACTTCGTTATCTCGCAGGAGCCATTATTTCCAATAAACTTCTGGTTTTAAAAGAAATTCTTTCAATAACCCTTTGAGGAGCAATAGTGGAAGTTTCCTGAGTTGGGCTCTCAGTGAAAGCACCAAAAATGTTAACGTAAAAAATCAGACGCTAACACCCCGGTGTAAAATGAAGTTGAGTGAAAGCACCACCCGTGAACACGGGAACTAACGAACAAGTAGAGAAATCACAGAAAAAGCAGAAAAGACAACAGTTTTTATAGTGGTTCGGCTTAGGGAAAGCCTACGTCCACTTTAACTCTCTTTATTACTGAATTTGATTACAACTTTACAACAATCTTCAATTACAACACACTTTAGACCAGTAGATCAAACTTTGATGGAGAATAATCTTCCGAATTCATGTTGAATGATGTAGATTTTCTCTTGAAGATCGTAGTAGAGTCCTTGGTGTTTGGAGTACTTGAAGTGTTGAATGAGTCGAGAATTCAGCAAAGTATCGATGCTTGAAGTGATCGGCCAAAAGTCCTTTGCTAGTTGGAGTTAGGGCTGTATTTATAGGGAATACTCTGGGCAGAATCCTTTCACCAAGTGCTAGGTCGCATACGACCTAAGGTAGGTCGTAGGTCATAGGTCGGCGACGACATAAGGGATCACCTGTATCAGCTATATTGGAACTTGCCCTGAATAAGTTATTAGGTCGGCAGCGACCTAAGAGATGGGATCTGACTTATCTTGATTGCATTTGGATCTCTTCTGAGCAAATTAATAGGTCGTGTGCGACCTATCATAGGTCGTGAGTCAACTGAGATTTAGGTTGCTGAGACCACTTTGCTCTTAGGTCGGTAGGCTGTGGCATTGCTTAGGTCGCATATGCTTGAAGTCATTAGGTCGCTTTTCCACTTAGCTCGGCAGGCAGTTAGGTCGCTAGAACCTTTCCATAGCCACGTCGTTGGCCTGTTAGGTCGTAGCCTGTTAACTCGTTAGGTCGCTCCATCGTTTAGGTCGCTCTGGCCTTTAGGTCGCTAGGTAGCTTGAGACTTTAGGTCGTTAGGTCGCTGAGTGTGTTAGGTTGGAACTTCCTATAGGTCGCTACGTCGGTGCACTTCATAGGTCACTGAAGAACCTAAACACTAGGTCGCTAAATACCTTAGGTCGCGGAGTGCTTCGTGATCTTAGGCCGCTGCTGTAGTTAGGTCGTTAGCGCCCTTAGGTCGTTAACTCGCGTAAGTCTTAGGTCGCTTCAGAAATAGGAGTTAACAAGAAGTATAAATAATCTGCGGATCTGAAGCGAAGAAGAGTTGAATTTAATGAAGGATATTTAGTATATGCTGTACTAACGAAGGATCGTTTTCCAGTGGGAACATACAATAAACTCAAAGCTCGAAAGATTGGTCCTATAAAGATTGTGAAACGGATCAATGAAAATGCATATAAGTTGAAGCTGCCGGAGGAGGTGTACACTTCTGACGTGTTTAATGTTAAACATCTTGTACCTTATTATGGAGATGAACAATCCAATGAGAAAGAACTTTTAAATTCGAGGACGAATTTTTCCCAACCAGGGGAGGATGATATAGCCCAGCCGGATGATACCTTAGGTCGCTCAAGCGAGCTACGACCTAGCAATGGCAATTAGTCAAGTTTAAGCCGCTCCAACGACCTACCGAACCAAACAACTGATGATATCGGCCAGTTTGCCTTAAGTCGTTCGAATTCTTTAGGTCGCTCCGACCTAACGGGATACGACCTAACGAGTTAGGTCGCTCAGATCATAGGTCGCTGCTGTTTTCTGTTCTAAGGCGTTGCTTCTTAAGTCGCATGAAGGAAGTGTTCTTATGTTGCTGAAGTGATAGGTCGCGAGAAGATTTCCAGAAGCTCGTGCCTTAGGTCGCTAATGATAAGTCGTATGTCGCTTGTATGGGTTGTATTCTTGTGTTGCATTGTATTTACGTCGTTTGTAATATAAGTCGTAGAATGGCCATTGTTAGGTCGTTGTGTCCTGTTTTAGGTCGTGGGTCATTTACTTGTTGTAACTTGTATTTTGTTAAGTCGTTCGAACTGATAGGTCGTTAGCGACCTAAGTTGGGTCGTGTGTGTTGTAAGGTCGTGAACGACCTAGTGCAGTGTGTTGTAAAACCTATAAATATAGGTGTTGGGTCATTTGTAAGGGGGTGGTTGATTTTTGAATGAAACTTTGTTTGAGTGTTTTGTGCCTCTTTTGAAATTGGAAGTTGAGTGTGATCTCCTGTCTCCACTTTTGGTTATTCGAGTGCGCTCGAATCAACGATCGTTGAAGCCAATTCACGGTATCAAGTGCGCTTGATCAACGTTCGAAGAATTGTAGATTTTCTTTCACGGTATCGTGCGCAATCAACGTGTTGAAGATAGCTAGAATTTGGTATCTTTCGAAGATCAACGAATTTGGGCATTTGGTATTTCTTAAATCCATTGATTTATATTGATTCATCTAATCGTTCTTCGATTAGTTTGACACGAAATCTTCATTTCGTCGTCAATACGTAATATTCGCTGCGTCAGTTGGATAGCCAAACATCAATAAATAAATTCTGTGAATTCGAAAGTGCTAGTGACCATTGGTTATCCCACGGAGGAAACAAATGGTAGAAAACCAAAAGGATGTAAATCCGGTACCGATACGGTTACCATTTATAGGGATTCCATCGCGTATTGAATTGTAAATGCAGAACTGAATATACTATGGGGATCTGCATAACGAGATGATCAAAATGGTACACAGGTATCGGTGGTACGATTATCCAATCGAAAAATCGGTATCGGAATGTAAATGCTGTTATTTCACCGAAATTAAGGTCGACGGAGTAATAAGAGTCAAAATTTGGAGAAACGAACTATGACGCCTTCCTAAGAAGATGATTTACAATTTTTCAATATAAAAATATTCAGGTTTCAAAATAATTTTATTACCATCGATTTTTAACTAATTGAAATTTAAATAAAATTACACCTAAAAATAAACATCCATATTTTTTGATGTAAATTTACCAGTTTCTATGTCAAAATAGACGCATTCAAATATTAAATTTTTATTTCAAAATTTTATTTTTAAAATTTCACGAAATTCAATTAATCACATTACTAAAAAAGTTAAAATTTACGGGTCGTTACAGACTCCGTGCCAATTTCCATGAACTCTGGTCGCACCACCAATGCCCAATTCAATCGCAATCACCTCTGTAGCCGAATCCATTCCCAAATCCTAAAATCGATGGACTACCTCAACCCAAGCCCAAACCAAACAAATGGCCATGGTCGAACCCTACCTACTGACCACCAGCACCCTCTAGTCAAGCCACGATGCCTTTTGACGACTAGATCATCGGAAAATGGATTTTTGAACGAAAATTGGACAATTACTAATATCACAAAGTATAGATGACTAAAAATTTCAATTTAACTGTTAAAATTCATCGTTTCAAATAAGCATCATAATTGCATGCCTGAATCTTTGAAACTAAAATAGTGAATTTTCATCAAAACTGGTTATTTACTGTAAATCCTACCATTTTTTTATTATATAGTAAAATTTTATTCTTAAGCTATTTTTTACATGACCCATATTTGAAGAAAAACAGATTTCTAGTTTACAATATCCTCTAATATGATCTAGATAAAAAGATGTTGAATTTTGAAGGGTTTATAAACCTATAAAAATATAGAACATAGCAAATTTTCTTGCTCTCGGACATACACCACTACTCACATACCATTTTTTTCCAATCATCTTTCATATGCATCAGATTTAAACAAATTTTTAAGCATTGTTTTACTCACCTGTTGTTTAAAACAGAGAATCCGAAAGCTTGAAATCTGAAAGTGCTTTTCTTGAATTTGATAATCTGGAAAATAACTTGATCTGGGTTTGAATGCTTCTGATCTTGCCACTTGATTCTGATTTTTAAACTGGATTTCTTGATTTTTAATTTGAAACTGGTTGAATTTGTTTTAACTTGCTCCAGATGGTATTTGTGAAGAGACTGTTGCTGGTTTAATTTTTGGTTTGGGTATTTGATTTCAGCCTTTGTTTTCTGGTTTGGAAAAAAAATGTTTTACAGGTTTTGTTCTTTGTTTTGAAAAAATAGATCAGAGGAAAAAAAATAAAGGAATACGAACGGAGATGTAATATATTATATTATCATAATTTAATTATTCTAAAAAAAGACACTTGCCAATATCATTAGATAATTTGTTTACACGTGTATTTAGATATGTTCTTAAACTTACATGTATTTTTTATGCATGTATTAATTTATTTTCCATGGTTTATAAAACTTTCTTCTTCTTTTTTCTTTTTTAGCAATTTCATTATCTTAATGTGTAAAATCTTTTAAAGATAATAATATAAAAAAAATTATATATTAATAAAGTCATATACAATAAATTTTATATCCAATTTTATTTAGGATATTTTTCCTTTGAATTCAAACCTCAAATTCAATTCAATTTAAAATCCAATTTAAAATCAACTAACACCAATATATTTATTTAAACAAATACAAATTCAAGTTATACAAATTCAAGTTGTTTGAAAATAATAATTTTTTTCTATTTATAATCTTCTTATATCCATATATATATATATATAAATATATATATAAACAACCACTATTATTTATTTCATCTATAAGTCATTGTTTAATAAATTAAATCATATAAATTTTCCAATTAACAGATATTTGAAAATCCGGGTTATCAAAAGCTTGATGATTTAGACAATGGTATTGAGTTTGGTTTAGTGGATCTTTTTTCTATCTAGGATTCCTTTAGCTATTCCTTTTGATTCTTTCTTTTCTATGTAACTCTATTTTGCAGTTTCTCCTTTATGTAGTTTGTAAGGTGTGGTGTGAGTTCTTGTAGCTAATGGGGTACCGTTGACTCTCGCATGTTCTTGAAATTTTATTAATAATAAGTGGACGGCCCACTTAAAAAATCGGCTAGCTTTGCCATAAAAAATAATCTACCATAATAATGAAATAAGGGACTAATTATTATTAATTACTAAAATTAACTATATAGTTCAATTATACGCTTAATCATAAACTCATCAATAACATAAATTATCCAAATTTACCTTAACATTAGTTTTCATTGTGCACCAATTTGGCATCCATCACTTTACTCTACATCACCATGGAATCAATCATCATCATCTAACTGGTCTAGTCCTCTTGGCTATAATAGATTGCTCCGAATACGTGTTAGCGCTGAAATCCATCCTCATTCCACTCATCAAATCATCAAACATTTTCTGTATTTCCTTAAAGCCTTTCATAAGCAGATAAAAAATAAATCTACTAACATTAACATTGAAAACTTTTAACTTACTTCAAATATCTAATAATCAAATAAGTAAATCAGTGATCTTACCTCTGACTTTACCCCTTCCATAGCACTCATAAAATCCTTCTTAAATTCTCCCAAATCCTGAAAATCCAAATTAACAATTAACGATTATACCCCAGTGTTCATATAATTATAGTTGCAAAACAATTATTTCTTTAAAAAATAATAAAGAAAGAAAGTTGATCTATTTCTTGTCAATTCGAATTTTGAATTCTATCGAATTTGAACGAAGTTTAAAAGCTAATGAATCTTTAAAAAAACTCACCGAAGCATGGCATAGGAGGCTGAGAAGTGAAGCGTTGTTGTGAATGCAGTAGATTGGATGAATGCTCTGATGGGATGAGGCCCAAAGCTCAAGACGAAGGATGTATGTATTTTTTATGAATCAGATTTAAGTGATTTTTCTGTTTCCTATTAAGAGAAGTTTAATTTAAAGATTTTGGTGATTTTCACCGAAGATGAGGTAAAAGAAAAATAAAAAGGAAAGCAGGGAAAGGAGAAAGTTTTAGCCCCAACTGAAAATGTTGGTGGGATTACACTTTATCAACATTCATTTTTTATTTTTTATTTTTTATTTTTTACAAATGGTTGTTATTAGTTATAAAATTCTAGTATATATTGATACTAATTAGAACTCCACTTGCATCATGTAACATAAACTTGATAATATTAAGATAAAAGATTATCAGTCCAGATGCTTAAGAAATTAAAGCATTATCAATAGTAATTCTATGGGGGCCAATGGTAGGATTATGGTATTAAGAGACTCAAATATATGGGATTTAAAACAATATTTTATTAATCTACAATTTATTCATTGTAAGTTTATAAACAAAATGGGTATTCAATTCCAAATTTCATTTGACTTTTTTAAAAGGGTACTTTATAAATGAATGAAAATCATATATGTCCACAATATGCCTCATTAAAACCTAGAAATCCCCCTAACCTAAATGGGTGCCTTGCTAGGAAAAAGAGTACATATCATGTCTATATATTAAAAGTAAAACAATACAAATGCCAAAATCCTAGTTGACTAATAAACGAAGGAGTAAAAAACAAGGAAACGATGCACTCAAAACCATCCATATTTGCAACTTAGGACATGAACAAACAAAACAAACAACTAACAACTAACAACACTAGAAAAAGAAAATAAAAGAAAAATACATGGAGAAGCTAGTACGATCCAAGCATGAAACAACTCGAGTTCAATGAAATTTCAAGTGAGAAGAGCAATAACGTGAAATCTTCTATATGAGATAACAAAATATCTCAGATCTAAATGAACTCAAAAACCATTAATAATGGAAGTCAAAGCAATCACGAGGGCAAAAACACTATCAACATATGTAGTTGAAAAACCACAAGCTATCCAAAATCAATCTCAAAAGGGATGGAACTCAATTTTGGGACGATTCTGATCTCATAACTGGAAAAGATAAGTATCAACTGTCTCGAAATCTTCATCGATTCCACTGTTTTTTGCAATAAATTTTTGCAATCTTGAGTAATAAAAATATTTCTAGTTATAGCTGGCAGTTTAACTCCTTTAAATATTCTCGAATTCCGCTCACACCATATAGGCACGATCATTGTAGTTAATGAAGTCTTCATGATATGATAATGTAGGCTATTCCAAAGTTGAATTTGGCACAAAGTTTCCAAAATCTGATGGATATCATAAGAATTTCCAAGGCTAATTATGAGTTTATACGTAATATCTTCAAGAATTTGTCTGGAATACGAGCAATTGAAAAAAAGATGGTTTCTATCTTCGTTATGATTTTGAGCAAAGAATATATAAACGATTAATACTGTTATTCCACCTGCTGATTTTGTCTTTTGTGTTCAATTTATTTAAAATAGTTCGTAATGAACAAATAGACATTTTAGGAGCACTTTATTATCCCATATGATTTTTGACCATTTAACTTCAGTATGTTTGTTCTAATCTGGTCCCAAGCCGAGATAAAATTAAATTGACTATTGTTACTAGGTATCCACCACCAGTAATCATGCTTCTAAAACTCAAAATGAAGAAACTTTTTACAGAATCATTAAGAGCTGTAAAACAAAAACATGAATAAGCCTTGTATTATAATTGGGGATTTCATTACAGTAATGCACTCATTTGAAAAAGGGAGGTTTTCATATACCTTTTAAAAAATTAGAAATGCTCAATAACTTCATATTGAAAACTGGTTTGATAGAACCCATTATGATGGTTAAAAAAATATACATGGAAATCATGCAAATTTAGAAATATATGATGCAAATTGGATAACATTTTCATCAACCAAAAATTTGTAAATTATTTTTCATATTTTCAATGTTCCACATTACCACAAGCATCCATTGATCATATGCTATTCAAATTCCTTTTTTCTCAGGAAAAGAACAATTTTAAAAATAAATCATTCAAATATGTGAATGGTTTGACATTTGAAAGCAACTATAAAGAAATAATAAGAAATTGTTTAATTGTATCTACACAAGGTACAACTCAATACAAGTCCAACAAATTTCTTAAAATTCTAAGAAAAAATTGAAAAGTTGGAACAAAAATCAAAATAAAGATAATATTAAGAAAATACGAAAATGAAGGTAAGAGCATCTAGTATATGATAGTGATGGCCTAGAAAAATCATTTGTAAATAAATTTTACCAAATGCAAGACAATTTAAGTAAAGCCTTAAATGTGCAAGCTATCAACATGAGACAAAAAGCTAAAATTCATCAAATATTAAGAATTCAGGAACCAAATCTACCTGTCAAATATTTGGGTCTTTCTCTAAGTATGAATCAAGTTAAAGATAGAGACTATTCCAGATTATATGATATTATACAAGGCAAGCAAGAAATTAGTCAAGTAAGCAATTGTCCATTGTTGGTAGGCTAGAGCTTACATACACTATCATCACAACAATTATCATATATTAGATACAAACACATAATATACCATCCAAAGCAATACAAAAATTAGAAAGAATATGTGCAAACTTTTTATCGAAAGGCAAGTACATAAAATTTCATGGTAGAAGGTTTGCAAAACAAAAAATAATGAGGGTGTTGGTTTGAGAAATTTTAAAGACGTAACAGAATAATGCAATCTCAAATTGTTCTGGAAATTCATCAAAGGAATTTTTTTTTGGGCGAAATGGATGGAAGATAAATATGTCAAAACAAAAACTTTAGGAATATGCCAATAGAAAATCATTTTTCTCGCACTTGGAAAAGTATTCTTAAATGTAGGAAAACATGCATTAAAATGATAGATATAAAATTCAAGAACGACAAGAACACCAGGCTATACTTTAACCCTTTGATTAAAAGTAAATCTATGGTCAAGTTATTAGGTTGGAATAATCTATTACTATTTGTAGGTACAAATCTAAAAGTGGAAAGCATTATTTAAAATCATAAGTGGAACACAAATCTGCAATCAATTGCATCAATATTCAAAATAGCAATAAAAAGCATTGAAATAGACTAAAGTCTAGATAAAGATAGTTAGAGTTTGCAATCATCAACAGAAGATAATTTTTATTTATAAGAACTTGGGAATACACTAAAGGTGCAGAAGTTAAAATGGAATTGTATAAAACTGCTTGGAATAGAGTTAATTGGCCCCAATGGCATGGTACGTATTTTGCAATTCAAAATAGACTATGCATAAGAGGCAGAGCTAAAAGTGGAATAAAAAGGGAAAATAATTTTCCTTTTATGTAAAAATGACTCTAAATGTATTGGTCGCTTATTTTTCTATTGCATATGCACAAGGCATATATGATTTATAGCAAAAGGGAAAATTCAGCTTAGTCAATTTGAGCTAATCCAAAATATAAGGTCAAGCATTCAACATATTTAGCTAAAGTTCAAAAGCAAATCCAAGGATTTTGATAAAGCAAGTATTTATTACTACTATTATCTACTGCATAAGGAAAGAGAGGAATATCATATTACACAAGTAACAAAGAAATAGCAAGCATGCAATTATGGAAAATCATTGAAACAGATTACCAAATTCATTGTCACAAATCCAGAAAAAAGTCTTTGGATTCGAACAACCAAAATTCAATCATTCATGACCTGGATAACATGAAGAAAGAGTTGAAGCATACTTATAAATAAGGAAAGTCAATTTAGACATTTCCTGTGGCAAACCATATAACCACAATGGCAATCATTGGATGAAGCCAAAATGCAACCTATCTCGAAAGCTCTTCAACTGGAGACGGCCAATTTCATACTCAAACCAAAAGATACACCTGCTAGGGAAATGTACGTGCATTAGAATTATGTGAATTGAATAATAATACTTATAAAATAATTAATTCACTTTTTGACCCGATTTTAGCAGGAGCTACAGCGGGTCCAATTTCGAGTCCGATGAGATCAGGTTCTGCATCAAGATAGAATTTTTTAACTTGATATCAATAATCCCAGACTGAATGATAGCTTTTATTGAAGTAAACTTAACAACTGCATCTATTACTTATCTATATAGGAAAATGGTGAAAGCGGTAAGTCTCAAGACTAAGTGAAGACAATCTCAAAGGAATACAACTTATTAGGTAACTCTAAAGAAAACTCATCTGAATTACTAATAAGGAGAATAGAGCACAACTAGTTTGAAAGATGCATGCTTCGAGAGCATGATGAAAGTGACAAGCTTCAAGAGCAAGTGAAGCCAACCATTGATGAACGTAAATTATTGAATCATTCTAAATTAATCACCTCGGATCTACAAATTAGGGGGATTAATCTCAACAAAGTAACGATTTGGAAATCTCCATGAGCTAAAATTATAGATTTATTTGAGTAATGGGGTAAATCTCCTCTAAAACGAAGCCTTAATTTACTATGGTTTTTTTCCTTCTTTTGTTTATGGGAGAATGATAATCGAAGATTTTGCGGCTAGGTCTGGGTTCGTAATTGTTGACTTATTGTAAATACGGGTAGCTTTATGTACCTAGTTTCTTTCTTTTGGGCTTTGGGCCACAGTTAACTTATTTTTATTGTTCTTAACGAAAAAGTACATAAATTTTCATGATCCCTCCTAGCCGTAATTTGATTTTTCTCCTATTTCTATCTCAAAGTTATATATAAATCTCTTGGTAATCGTGCTTATACATATTCTTAGGTAAAAACATCCATCAATCATGCCAAGGTTGTGTATTTGTAGGTACTTTCTTCTCAAATTTAAGTAAGCTATAAACTCTAGGCTTCACCGTATATAATGATTGAAGTCTATAATATATTCAGTATTTATTAAAGTTGAAAGATTGTCCATTAACCTTCCTTTTTTCAAAAGTTTGAGAGTTAAATCTCATAATCACATTCACTCATGCTGTAGCTAATTTTTATTGTGTATAATAATCCTATCTTATTCCAATATTCAATAAAGTTGGAACCTGAACATTCACGTTCTTTTTTATGAAAGTTTGTAGAATTATCAAGCACCATTGTCCAAGTGGTTAATTGACTTGGCTTTGCTACAAGAGGTCACAAGTTCAAAACTTGCTTTCGAACGTTTATTCACATGGGATATGTTTTCCAATGATTTGTTGTATATAAAGTACCATTCAAAAAAAAATTGTAGAATTATTCTCAAATTCCTATGCTCTTTTCTCCTTTATGCTCCACAAGAATAAAATGCAGACTTAGGATTTTACTGCGCATCTCTCTACTCCATCATTCTCCAGAATCTTAAACAAATAAATTAGGGTTTCCAACAAAATTTTATCCTTGGAATTTTAACCGTCTTCAAGTTTCGGTCGGCTATGGATGATTGATTTCATATGCCATACCCAAATTTTCAGCATCACCCGATTATTGCAAGCTATCTTTTAGTTTCAAAATAGGTTATTGCTTCAACTTACATTTATTTTTTGAAAGTTGATCTCTTTGATTGATTCTAAATGTTATTTAACTCTACCCTACCTTCATTGTTATTGTGGCATTTTGATTGATAAATGCTTTCGAAATCTTAATTTTAATTTTACATTTTTATTTGGAGTTTGGTTTCGTTTTAAATGATAACTACTTCATCTTCTCGTGCATCAATTTGCATTTGAATTACTGCATTTTTTTAGGCATGAATGTACTTTGTTTGAGCTTGGATACTAATTCTATTGATTATTTGAATATGCTCAAATTTCCAATTGATATTGATTGACGAACTTGATTTATTTGTACTGATTTGAGTTCTCTGGAATTTAAAATTTGAATGATTTCAGCATGTTAAATGTTAAAGCTTCCATTTCTCTTCCTCCACTACTTTCGGTTATCTACCTTTCAAACTTTCACACTCTATAGAATCTTTATTTGCTTGCTTCTACCTAAATAACATTTTCCCAAATTATTTTTACTTGATGCAAATATATTATTGATATTAATTGTTATAGCAATTATGATTATGTATTTTAATACCTAGATTTTAAATAATATAATTATATATTTAACATTTTACAATCCTATTTGTTGAAATTTTCCATAAAATTAATAACTAGGTGTATTTAATACTAAAAAATTGCTTGACATTCTACTATTGATTTATTCCTTTCGTCTCATTATTTAATCTACTTCGTTGGACATAGTTCCTTTTACATACTCCTTAATTAAGAAAAAGGTATAGTTAAAAAATATTATGCAATAGAATAATTTCTACCAGCATAATTATAGTGTAGATTCATTAATTATTTTTATTAAATGTATCTTTTATTAAAGCACTTTTGTTACTAAAATATGAAAACTTTAAGAGGACAACAAGCATGGCATCGCTAGCTTGTTCTTTGATATTGAGTATATTTAGCTCTCACTCGGTGTATGTTGACTTGCTTCTTACAGCCTTTCTTTTTAGAGAACTTATGAATTTATGTTAAGGACTTAAATACGTATATGTAATTTGTTGGCAAAACTAGCTTGATGCAAAAAATATATTTTTCCCTAATTTTATAGACTATTACAATCCATGGCAAAATTATTTCTAAAGTTGGACCATTGTCATTGTTATTTTTTTACTCCATTATCATGTGAAAATTCATTGAGTTTTTGAAATTCAGATTATCCCTGCTTATGTCATTTTGTTACATGTGATCCTTTAAGCTTTACAACATGCAACTTTGAAATGAATACTTTTTATAGTCTTGGGTTTAATTTCATATTTTCGTTATATCCCCTTTTCTTGTTCGTATATGCATGATTGTATGCTAGAGTGATATACCAGCGAAGTTAACAACAATAAAACATTTATTTACTATTTATTTTCTTTTAAACATTTCCTAACGCTACCATAATCTAAGGCAATGTGTACTATTCTTCTATTTTATACTTTAGTCTCCCTGTGAAAAGCTCCACTGGAAGTAAAATTAGATCATAAAAGATACTTGTTGTTTACAAATTTTCTATATTAGGATTCTTATTATTGTCACATTTTTGTACTTGAAATCTATTGATTGGTTCTTGTTCTACCATATACAATACCGTTTTTGATTAGATGGGAACATCAGATGTTGGGTAGGATGTTATTAAAGAAGCTCAGATTTAATAAACATATAGTATATAAGTATCACATAATCACTTCTGCCATACGTCCCATTTGCATTCAAAGTAATAAATGGCATAAATTTCCCGATGCCAACTTCTTCCCTTCTACTTAAGACTATCTGAGACATCATAAACAAAACAAATTAATACTAGGAATCTCATGTTGTTTATTAATGGGAAATGTTAGGTTAGCTAATTTATAATATTCACTTTTACCATCTTCTAGAATCATTTATTTCATGTATAATCTATGAAGTTAAAATAGAATAAAATATTTTAGAATCAAAAGGAAACAACAATCACTTTGGGAAACAATATGAATAGGAAGCCTAGGGTTTTGTGGCAAACAATGTCGTGGTATCATTTCTCATTATTTTTCATTTTGGTAAACTAGCCTTGGAGGACTAACCTATTAATTCAAACGAAAATGTTAAAGGAGAGGAAGTCCTGCACGAATTAAAGGCCTTGATTCATAAGAAAAGAAAATGTTAAAGTACAGGTGAAACGACTACATGTTTTATCATTGAATAATGTTTTCACAAGATGGGTTATACACGTATCTCCCCTTCATACAATTGGCCTTTTATTTATTTTTCTCTTGACACGCGTTCGTTGAAAAAAAAGAGATACTCATGCTAAATTAAATAAAACAAAGTTAAAATCGAATTCATTTACAAAGGAACGAAACCCTTTTATCTTCTTTCAAATTGAAATTAATGGTCGCTTCTGTTCTCCTCAAAAAATTGAATCAATTCAAATCGCGCCCTCAAATTTAAAATCATTCGCATTCGCGTTCAAATTAAGGCAGGTCGCGTGCGTTTAGTGTTTCGGCAAAGCCGAAGTTTTGCAGTTGCTCGACTATTTGTTCAAGGTCGATGGTCAAAATCGAGTTCGAGCAAGTCAGAGAGGCGACGAGCACAGCGATTTGGGTGTAATCGAATTGAGTGTTGCTGTGGCATGATCAAAGCAGCGCAGTCGATGTGGTTGTATTGTCAATTTCATCGTCAGTGAAGGTCATGCTCTCAATTTTGGTTGAAGTGTCAATTTAGCAAGGTGTCTTTTTGGCATGGATGGGTCGTCGGTTGTTCTCGCGCGTAGGGAGCTGGTGGCCGAGGTCTTGGGAAAATAGGCGAGGCTCTGGGATTCGAGGATTGCTAAAGAATCGATTCTGAGGTTTGAATTTTGAATTTTGTGATAACCTATGTAAAACTGGAAAGAATATATATACACACACACATAATAATTTCAGTAAGGTGATTATTATTTTATGTCGACTTAATTGTAAGTTAGGATATTTATTTAAATTTATTATTAGTTGAAATAAATAAAAGAAAGAAGAAGGGATCAAGAGTAAAAGATTTACAGTTTCAATTTAATTCAACATTTTGATTTAATGTTAGTGAAAACTTTAATTTAATTGGTGTTTATTATGTGAATTATCTGAAATTTACAGCAAGATAAAGTTTTTATTTTAAAAAAATATTAATAATACTAAAGATAATTGGGTTTAAAATTTAAATATTAGTTTAAATTAAATATTTGTTTAATAAAATCTATTTAATAGAAATTAATTGTTGATTAGTTCAATATTAACAAAAACCATACAATGTTTATACAAGGTCAAAATCATGAAGAGAAAAGTCATGATGGAAACGGATTGCAAATAAAAAGGCATAGGTGAAAGGTGAGTTCTTCTGACTCAATCGGAATAGTTAGAATTTAATTTATTGATTGATTGTTAGGATGTGATATTATATATATACATACATACATACATACATATATATATATATATATATATATATTGGAGTGATTGATTTCTCGTATTATATAGAGGATGAGACCTTATGCACCCCGCATAATAGCAGATGACCCTTTATACCGCGTCATCCCGCCTTGAAGCGGGATTGGCATTTAATTTGTTGTGCTAACAACAGTGGATGCAGGGAAACAGGTTGGAGGGAACAACTGGATTCCTCAGACGTTGAATTTATTTTTATATTCAGTGATATGATGTATGTGATAATCTAAGATGGTTATATTGATTTATATGGGTAATGGGAATTATTGAAGGCTTTGGTTTGGCCGAATATATATATTTTGGTAACTTAGAATACCGGAAATATAAAATTGGATTTTTGGAAGGAAATTAAAGTAGAGAATTTTAAGTAAAACAATTTTTGAGAATTGGATAAATTAAAAGAAGGAATTTGGAAGTGACAAAGGTTGATTTTTTTTGGAAATCCTATTGAATAAATTCCATGTGTGGGGAAAAAGATTTTTTAATAAATGGAAATAAATGGATTTTGAGAACTTACGTAGTATCGTTTTAACGTTGAAGAATTTACTTAAAATTCAGATTTTAAATGGTTTGGGAGAAATAAAGGGAAAATTTGAAATCAAGTATGAAATTGGTTTTTATGATTTTAATGGAATTTAAATCAAAAATAGAGGTATGAATATTGGATTAATGGGTTTTGAAATAAATTTGGATAAGTAAAGGAGTAATTTTTAAATGATGTAAATTTTGGAAATCGATTTGGAAATTAGTTTAGTGTTTGAAAGTAAATTTTGGAAATCGATTTGGAATTGATTTAGTGTTTGAAACTGTGTTTTGAAAGAAGGATGAGATTATGGAATTTTAAACTGGATTTATAATGTGGAATAAGATATCAGTGGATATTTGGAAATTTAAATTCATGATTAAATTTGTAAAGGAATGCGTAATTTGTTTTAAAAATAAATGGTGGTTTATTTTTAAAGGTATGGAAAGAAAATTTACGAATTTGGGATGTAAATTTGAGATGTAAATTTGAGATAAATCAAGAAGGATTTGTTAATGGATTTAAATGGACTATTTTGGAATGGAAAGCGCATTTTCCCTGGAAAGCTGAGCAGGTTTTCAAAGTAGCTTTTGAATATAAATTTATAGTTCTAAACTTGGTTTTAAAAAGAATGCTTTTGGAGAAATTATTTTCTTTAATTGTTTTAATTCTTTAAAGTAAATATTTATTAAGTTAATTATAGAAGTGGTTATTTTAAAGATTTATCTAGTATTTGATTTGTAGGATCGTTATTTAAATAATTATACCCCATCTACTAATTTTATTTTATTTTAAAAGTTAGTTTGGGGCTTATGTTTTTACAAGAGGTATTAGTACATAATTCATAACTAATATTTTAAATAAATGTTTTAAATAGTTTTTATTTAAAGTGTGCCCAAGTAGATATTTTTGGATAAGTGATTTAAATTATTTTAAAGTATTCGGACTTGGCAAATTTTCAGTGGAAATAAACAATATTAGGAAACTTATTCCACGAGAGAAAAGTAGTTTGAAAATTGTTTTCTAAGGGTTGAAGTGTGAAAATATATCTTGCGAAGATATTTTGAAATAAATAATTTGGGAAATTATTCAAATCTGATGGTTGTTTATGGACAGTAATTGATAGTTAAATAACCGACTATCAATATTGGCCTTTAAGGTAGCATTTGAATTTCGATGCGACCGGGGTCGGGTTCCAAATGGTTATTTGAAATCCATATCGAACCTTAATGATGGATCTTTTGTTTAAAGTATTAAAAATGGAAATTTGTTGTGAATTAACTATGATATGAATGTGTCCACTTGTTTTTAAAAAAATAAGTGCTCATTATTCGGATTAGCCAAGAGAGGACATTAAGTCATATAACCCATTCCGAATAATGATACGACGAAATGGAATTGCATTTGAAGACGATGGTTGAAGATCGGGTATTTTCAAGAATGAAATGATTACCTATCGATTGTCTCTGCAACGAGTTTCTATGCTATAGGGATTACCCTATGTGATAGAGAGTCAAGACGTGATTTGGGGATATCAGGATTTGCAAGGACGTCTTTCCTTAATTGGACGAAGTGACTTCGGTTCCATTCAGACCCAAGATGGACTTGTATGGATGTATGTCTAACGTTACACTTTGAGATATAAAGCTGGTTTCTATCAAATACATTTCTGTTTGGTGGCAGAGAATCTATTCTCTTTGCTAACACCCTTCTCTGAGACGTATGAGCTCAGTTGTTATGTAGTTGATGGTTACTAGTGATATATTCAGAATTTAGGTAATGTGGCATGCTAAGTGATGATCATTGGTTGTTCGAAGCATGGCTTTTGTGAAAAGTATAGCTTTGTGGGACGACACTTCATCGAACCTCACAGCCCAGAAATGGTCGAAACAGGAAGGATTCGGCAAGGTTATGGGGGTCGCGCCCCTAAGGGTCTGTGCATTTCCTTCTGGATAAAAAGTGGTATCTGGTATGGGGCCTAGATATTTACATATGTGGATAAAAAGTGATATTATGGTATGAATCCTAGATTATTTTACTTATGTGGTTGATGGTTGTTGAGGTGCCTCGGTATAGGTCGGTTACGACCATGGTATGGCATACTCGTGATAGTTCGTACCTAGTTACAGAGGTAAACCGACCTTGTGTTGGCAAAGATCTGGTTAGGTTCTCGGGGCATCCGTCCAGAGGCGTACTCTTTCGGAAAGGAAGTTCCTTTGCCTTGACCATTTGTTGTAAATCCAAACAAAATAATACGAGCCCTTTACGATTGCAGTTGTAGAACCTGCCATCTCAGATTGTAGCTATAATAGGCATAATATAATGGAACCTATGCTGACTAAAATTAATATTATACTTTCAAAATGTTTTTCACACTATGCACTATTAATAATATCAAAATGATTTTCGCATATCAAGCATGTTTGACTATCATAAGGAGAAACTTCCCCAAGTGTGAGATTGCATTGTGTGTATGGCGGAAGACCTTATGGCAGTTTCATTTTCAAAAAGCATAGCGGATTTCTTTTTATTTCTTTTGTAAAAATAACTGTTTTAAGATCTCACACCGGTGACTGACCTGGAGTTTGTTATTCTCTTTCTAAACTCTGGGTGCTCCTAATTTTCCACACGGGCAGCCTAGAGGCAGGTTATCGTTGTTCTGGAGTGAAGTCGGGAAAGTATGTTGTGGAACTCAGGAGACAAGCTGGATGTCGAGATGTATCACACGTATATGATGTTATTTTTTTCGTTGTTGTGTTGTATATAACTCCGATGATGTAATGTATAAACAGATATAGTCCTTTGTTTAAAGATTAGTCATTTGTCTATTATATATTTTTCCTCTCGATTGTGAGATTCTGATATTGTTTCTATTTCTTCTTCTATCGTCTTCTTCTTTAACCCTAACGGTTCAGTTTTCCAGCGTTCGATTATTCGGCATTTGATGCAGTGGACGTATTGATGTCAACTTTCGAGCGTCAAAAAATTGTATCATTGCATGTTGCATCAAAAACCATATTTATTACTATGAAATAGAAGTTCTAACTTTACTGTGCCATACGTTTGATTGAACTTTACTACACTTACATGTAAATCATGTTACAAACATTCAACAAAATTACATTGGCCTAACAAATCACTAAACCTAGCCGCTCTACAAGTAAACTATTTTATTTTAATAAACTATCAATTGAGTAGAAATTTTTGTTAACCACTACCTAGCTATGGCAGAAGCCCTCATTTTCTCAATCCTAATCCCTCCTCTAATGATTTCCTTAGCCAGGACAAGTCCCTGGATAAGTAATCCTCTTCTCACATCAGTATGGCCAAGCAATCTATAATTGATGATAATGGATTTGAGCTTGTTATGAAAAAAAAACTATGGACATCAATTTTTCAAGATCACAATGATAGTTTGCCTCCATTGGGGAAAGTTGGATTAAAAGCAACACCAGTCAACAAATGATCAGCATCCAGCTCCCAAGAATCAAACTAGTATGAAACCAGTTTCAAATGGCTCTGACCTAATGCCAATGCAACATAATAAGGCTTAGGACATCAAATTTTTATCGCCTCAAAGATGATTGCATTCATGATAGCCAGATGACCGAGATTTATTCATTTCTTGAAATACACGGCTGTGACTATGGGGGTGGGTTTATAAAATTAAACCTTCTTCCTCTTCTCTCACTTACAATTATATTAGAAAAAATTGACAATGAAAAGCTTCTGATTTCTCAAAAGCTTTCAATATTTTCGATATAGATCGACAATCATTGCTATGTCGGCTATGGGCTGGAGTGGCATATAAGTATGAAGTAATATTATTAACATTTATTATGATAATGGGCCATGGGCCGAGCTTAATCACATGAGCATGAACTTTAAGCAAAAAATCAAGATCATATAGGAGTGTCAAAGCCAAATACATAGCTTATGAATCGATTCATAAGCCGACATCATGGGGTGCTTGGAATAAGCATATCTTCAAGACAATCGTTATGCTTCTATTTATTATGGAGGACTTGCCTTCGGACTTTGTTAGACTTGTCCATTATGCTATTATATAATCGAGCCGTTTGTGTTTTAGATCGAAACTTTAGGATCCACTTCTTCCGGAAGACTAAGTTTAGCTTCGCTTGTTGGCCTTAAGGCCTTTGTACTGGAACACTACCAAAGATTAATGATCGACCTGATTATCCATCCACGGGCTTTTTCTCTTTCTACATTAGCTACTTCATGGTGGAGGTCATGCAGCCTCTCCACCCCTTATTTTTTTGCCTTACTTGATGCCTACCTACTTTATCTCGGCTTGCTTACTCCTAATAGCTATAGCTTTTTAGGTAGGCGTCTATGCCTCTTGAATAGTGCTTGGCATCTCACCAATTTTGTTCGATTTCAACTGCAAAATAAGTCATAATTTCTAGTTGTACCTATTTTCATTTCCAGTCTAACAGTGAGCTTGTGATCTTCTCTTCCATTCTTAGCAAGGCTGCGCTTAGATGGATGACCAAAAATTTCTTTGTCCCACATGGGGCCAATCCCAGTATTGAGAATCTCGCCATCCAAAACACTAGTAAGTCTTCCCGTCTTTTCCTTCCCCTTTATCTTCTCTCTTTTCATTTGCTTGACTCATTCATTGATAGAGGAGGAACTTGCTGACTTCGACATGGACTTTATGGCGCTAAATGAGAGGCTGAATGCTCAAAAGAAGGCGCCGCTGTGCATCGGGACCTAAGACAATTAGGGATGGCCATCTTAGGTCATCAAAAGTCTTAGATACTAGTGCTCGGTGGTGGTCGTCTTTAGTGCATTCAGGCTCTCATTCAACCGCATGAATTCCAAGTTAAAGTAAGAAAGTTCCTCCCTTGTAAGTTCACGAATCAAGCAAAGGAAAACAAAGAAGATAAAGGGGAAGGAAAAGAAGTGAAGACTTACTAAAGGTTTGGATGTGAGATACTTAAGACCGGATTTGACCTATATGGGATGAATAAATATCTAGTCATCCAGGAAGAGGCAATCTTGCCAGAAGGCGGAAGAAAATCATTGGCTTTGTATTATACTTTAGACGCTAATAGGTGCTGACCGAATATTGTAGCTCCTTTTTCATTCAAAAAACCAAACAAACAAGAATGGAGATTAACTCCGGGGGCTAAGGTCCATGCAAGTGGCATAGATGCCACCTAAAAAGTAGTAGCTATTGGGAATTAGCTGGCCGGAAGCAAGAAAGTATGCATTAAGTATGGTAGCAAAATAGGAGTTGAGGGGACGCATGATGCCCGCCACGAGTAGTCAATGGAGAAAGAGAAAAAGCCTACGGGCATATGATCTGGACGATCATTAGATACAGGATAACAGACCATCCCTACATCAACTCCTTGGCAAGCCAGTTGCATGATCAGCCAGAAGAAGTGAATCCCGAAGTTTCCGTCTAAAACAAAAAAGGCTTGGTTATGTAACAGTACAATGGCTAAGTATAACAAAGTCCTGAGGCAAGCACCGAAGAATAGGTAGAAGCACGATGACCATCTCGATGATACGCTCGTATCGAATACCCCATGAAAGCTTGCTTGTAACCCAACTCATAAACCAAGTATTCAGCTTTAATGCCCCAAAATGATTTCTGCTTTTTTGCTTCAAGCTCATAATCATGTTATTAGGTCAACCCATATCCCATTATCAGAATAAATGTTAATGATACCATTTAGCACATACAAGCCCACTCCAGCCTATCAACATTGACCATCGCTGACATTGCAAGGATGGTCGATCGATGTTGAAAATATTGGAAGTTTTTGAGAAGGCAGAAGCTTTTTTGTGTTAGATTTTTTGCTTTCGGTAAAGTAAGAGAAAGGATAGAAGGTCTACTTTTATAAACCTTCCCCTTTAGTTTGAGTCGTAGATTTTGAAAGTTATCTCGGTTATCTAGGTATCAATAATGCAGGCGTCTTTGAGGCAATAACAATTTGATATTGTGGGCTTTATTATATTGCACTAGCATTAGGCTAGAGCCATTTCAAACTTCTTTCATACTAGTTTGAATTTTGGGAGATGAATTCTGGACATTTCCTTGACTGTCGTTGCTTTTAATCCTATATTTCCTTGATGGAGGCGAACTGTCATTGTGATCTTGAAAGATTGATCTATTAGTGATTTGTTAGGCAAATAGTTCTGCCGAAAGTTTGTAACATGATTTATATGTAAATGCAATAAAGTTTATTCAAACGTATGGTGTAGTAAAGTTAAAACTTCATTTCATAGGAATAAACAAAGTTTTTGACACAACAATGATCCAGAGCACAATTACGTGGTAAACATACGGTCATTTCACCTCTCATTTAACATTTTCTATTATTTTGAATTAACAATTGAGTTTTCGGAGGCTTTGTTTCCCCTCCTTTAATTCATGCAAGACCTGTGACATCGTCTATATAAAAGATATTATGACACAATATGCCATAATAACCCTGGGCTTCTATTCATATTATTTCCAAGTAAGTGACTGCTAATTCCATTTTAATTCTAAAATATTGTGCTCTATATCAACTCGGTAGATTATACCTGAAACAAATGATTGCAAAAGATGCTAAAAGCTAATATCATAAAATAGATAACATTTATTTTTAATAAACATATGGTTCAGAGTATTAATCTGTTATGTTCATGAAGTCTATGATGATTGTTTAACTCCTATATTCCACAGCTCAGCGATCTAAGGAGATAAGCAACCGAAGGAATTAAAGTGTGAACAAACTAATAGCGACCTAAAGATATCAACGACTTAGCGACCTAAAGATAGCAGCGCGCTAGCGACCTAAAGTTATCAGCGAGCTAGCAACCTAAAGCATGAAGCGAATCAGCGACCAAAAGTTACCAACGACTTAGCGACCTAAAGTTATCAGCGAGCTAGCGACCTAAATCATGAAGCGAGTCAGCGAGCTAATGAGTTAGCAACTTAACAAGTCAGCGACCTAAAGACCCCTAACGACCTAATAACTGATGTGCACGTAAATGTGCATATTTTTACCACCATATTTATTCTATTTAAATTAAATAAATGATCATATTGGGTATTTTAACTTGTTTTAACCAAAATTCATTTTAATTCAAAATTTTCACATATTCATCTTCATATAGGGGCAAAACGGTCATTTAAGTGCATATATTTCTTTGAGAAAAATTGATTGGAAATTTATATATATTTTTGTAGGAAAATGGTCTCAAATAGGAGTGGTTTCATGAAGAAATATGCATGCACAAAGAATATAAAGGAATGAAGATGGAAATAATTCAAAGTGAAGATCATGGAGGACCCCACCTACCCACCTACCTTAATGTACAAATTAAAGGCTAATGCACATGCTTTTGGACTTAATGGCTTCATGTACACTTAATGGGGGATTAAGACATGTTAAACATTACTTGGCCTCCACACTTCCTAAGGGGCATTTTGGGCATTCCCCAAAAAAGTGAATTAGGGTTTCATACATGTATAAATACCCATATGTTTCATGTAACATGATCTCTTCTCTTAGTCTCTCTTAGTTAGTTAGTTTTAGTTTAGCAAATAAATCAAAGCTCTCTTTCTTTCCATGGCTACTTAGCCATTTCTTCTCTTATGTAATTCTTTTTTTTTATGCAATGTTATTTAGTGTTTCCTTTTAATTACATGTTCATTTTCCTTTCTTGTTTATTTTCTTTCATGTTCTAGTATAGATCTCTTTTATTTTATGCAAGTAGAATAATTTTTTCTTTTATTTTGCTCTCTTTTTCTCTTCTTGTTTAATGTTGTTTTCTACATTTGTTCATATAATAACAAATATGAGAGCTTAATCCCTTCAATTTAGGGGTAATGAAGCTCTCAAGTATGTAGGTCCAACATTTTGTTGTTTATGCTCTCTTTTTGTGCTTAATGAGAATGATTGAAGTGGTTTAATGATGTTGTTTAGCTTTGAATTTGATAGTCTATGTTGTTTATAACAAATAGGCTATGCTTAAACAAACATAACACAAATTGCCTCTTCATGTAAATATGATTATGGCAAAGAAGTGAATGTTGAAATTGAAATTTGATAGCCTATATTTCTAAACAATAGTTAATAGGCTATGCTTAAAATAGATTTTTATTTCAACTTTGTTGTCATATTTCATGAGAGTTAAATGTGTATTAGTGGTTGTGTTATAGTTTGATGGTTTATATTGAGCTAATTAATAGCACAAATATACCATACTTATGATAAGCACATCAACTAATTCACTAATGACAAGAAAAGAGAGATCATAACTTCATTTTGTTGATTTATATGATCTAGATAGTGGATTTATCTCTAAATTGTTCTCTTAACTCTCATATTTTTATCGTTTTCTTTTGCTAGTTTTTGTTAGTTTCTTACATTTCTAGCTATTCACTCTCAACTTCGGTATAATTTGATTGAATAGAATTTTAAAATCATCAATTCCCTGTGGATCGACCCGTATTCGCCGCGTGCTACATTCGTACACCGTGCGCTTGCGGTTATTTTTATTTCTAAATTCGTTCGGGGATTTTCTAATCCGATAGAATTTCCGTCGACGAACAATAACCCAACGACCTAACGACCTAACGGGTTAAGACAGTATGAGGCCGCATGCATGCTACTTCTTCATTAGGTCGCTCACGACCTAAATAGACCGAGATAACTCCATAAGCCGTAACTTCATATGCCGCTTCTATCCTAGGTCGCTACGACCTAAAAGTTTGTTCAGGAGATCAAGTCCAACCCTGTTAGACCGTAACCCATGTTCCCTAGGTCGCCCACGACCTACGACCTACCCTTAGGTCGCTCACGACCTACGACCTGCCCCTAGGTCGCCCACGACCTACAACTCCCTCCAGAAATCTCCTATAAATACCATGCCTACTCCATCAAAGGGGGGACCTTTTGGCTCATTTCTGGAATGCCTATAATCTACTGATTTATCGACTCATCTGACACTTCAAACATCAAAGATATCTCAGTGAACTTCAAGAAGAAATCTAACACATTCGACATGGATTCAAAGAGTTCTTCTACATCGGAGTTCTAGCTATTTGTCTGAGTAGTGTTGTAATCGAAGATTGTTGTAAAGTTGCAATCGATTCAGCAATAAAGAAGATTAAAGTGGACGTAGGCTTAACTTGAAGCCGAACCGCTATAAATCTATTGTCGCTTTACTGTTTTTTCTGTGACTATTCTACGTACTTCTAATTCCCGTGTTGACGGGTGGTGCTTTCACTTAATCTCTACTTACACTGGGGTGTTAGAGTTCAGTTTTAGCGTTAATATTTTTGGTGCTTTCACTGAGAGCCCAACTCAGGCTACTTTCGTTATTGCTTCACAAAAGTTTTTTGAAAAAATTCTCTCTCAAAACCAGAAGTGTATCAGAAATTATGGCTACTGGAAGAAAGCGCAGATCTACTAGACCCGTTGATGTCCATGAAAATACTATCACTTCTCCTTCGTCAAGTCAAGCAGCACCAAGTACTGGAATTACAAGAGGGGAATTAGATGCTAAGGTATCTGGGTTATACTAGCAGATGGAAGCCCAGAATGCTTTAATGCTTGATAGGTTGAATGCTTTGCTCGGAGCTAACCGTCAACCAGTGAATAATGAAGAAAACCTTGCTGATGATGTTCATAATCCTGAAGAAAGGAATATTCCTCAAAGAGCAGCTAGCCCCGCCAAAGAATCACCTCCCCAAGCTGGAGGATCCAGACAGCAACCGACTCTCCGCGAACGTTTGTCCAGGAAAACTTCCGAAAAAATGGCTGAAGTCTATCCTGCAGAGCCTTTGAATGATGAGGAATACCTTTTGGGAATGGTTCGACAAATTATGAAAGAAAGTATGCAAAGGGAAGAAGACGAAAAAGAATGGGGGTTCGCTCCAAGCAAAACTCCATTTACCGAAAAAATCCTAAAGGCTGAATTTCTAAAGAAGTTTGTTCCTCCCACTATTCCGGCTTATCGAGGAACAAGTGACCCTAACCAATTTTGATACAAATACGACTTGCATATGACTGGTGCCATGGCTTGGATGAGATCAAGTGCAGGTATTTTTCGGTGTATTTGGAAGGAGTGGCTCTGGTTTGGTTCACGAAGCTGCCAGTTCGTTTGGTGGATCAATTCTCTGACCTCACTCGAAAATTCAAAAACCAGTTCAGGCTATATGCTTCGAAGGCCAAGGATATAATGTCATTCTCCAACCTTGAACAAAATCTCGGAGAGCCTCTCAGATCTTTCTTACGCCATTCTTATTAACATATAGATCAAAAGCAATGAATCCAGAATAAATAGAGGTCCCCTTACACCGGAGAACCAATTCCGAGAACGCGGGGCAGCAATCGCTTGTGTTCACATTTTACTTAAAGACTTTGCTTCAAATTTGTAAATGATGATGGATGTGTCATTCTTGTATAAAAAGCAATTGTAAAATCAATGCAAATAAGAGCTACAAATCTTGTGTTCTTTTATTAACTATAAAATGCCTGTTTCATTTCGATAAGCAGATATTTTAAATATATTGCTAAAATGTCGATTTAATATTGCAGGCTATCAAAGCAAAGCTTACCTATTCGACACATCACAAGGCTCAGCGATTCCTGCAAATCACTCAACAAACAAATGTCGAGTTAAGAAAAATCCACATTGAATTCCTGCATCAAAAGTGCTTCTCGTAAATAGTTGGAGATTCCACCGGAAGGGCACCTTCTCAATGTGAAGGTTCCAGGCCCATGCTAATTGATTACGATCGTCTGTGAAAACGGACATCCGGTCAAAAAGCTTGCGTCTGCCCCGTCGATTCGCTCAACAGTGAAGTGCACTTCTCTGGAAAAGAAACAAATGACTGGCAAAGAAAAGAGCATGTGTTTGCAAATGATAATGGGGAATCGCTGAAGGGCAAATGGTGAAAAGACATGGGCAAGCAGACAGTAAATCCCTCTTCGGAGGCATGCCAAAAAAATGGAAGTGTTCTTCTCAACCCACAAGGTTGATGGAACCACCGGAGGGGCATCTTCCCAAAGTGAAGGCATGGGGCCCTTGCTGACTGATTGTGATCGTTTATGCAAAATAACATCCAATTCAGTAGCTTGCGTCCGCCTCGTGGGTCCATTTAACTGTGAGAAGTAACTTTCAGGAAAACCAAAAGCCCTCTTCCGAGGCACAAGCCCTCTTTGGAGGTACAACTCTTCGGAGGATAAAGACTTCTAATGGGGCATGCGAGAAAAAGAAAGTTCACTTTCTCAACCAAAAAAGATTGGTGGAATGACCGAAGGCACCTTCCCAAGTTGAAGGCACAGGGCACTCGTTAACTAGTTGCGATCGTTTGTGCAAACAAACATCCAATTAAGTAACTCGCGTCCGTCCCGTGAATCCATCCAACCATGAGAAAGTAAATTCCAGGCAAAATCCCTACTCGGAGGCACACATTGCACCAAGATTTGAAGTAAAACTTCACAAGAGTTGAAATGTGAAAAGCCCTCTCCGGAGGCCCATTTCACCAGAGTTGAAATGCTAAAAGCCCTCTCCGGAGGCACACATTTCACCGAGTTTGAAGTAAAACTTCACAAGAGTTGAAATGTAAAAAGCCCTCTTCGGAGGCCCATTTCACCAGAGTTAAAATGCTAAAAGCCCTCTCTGAAGGCACACATTTCACCGAGATTTGAAGTAAAACTTCACAAGAGTTGAAATGTGAAAAGCCTTCTTCGGAGGCCCATTTCACCAGGGTTGAAATGCTAAAAGCCCTCTCTGGAGGCACACATTTCACCGATATTTTAAGTAGACACTTCACAAGAGTTGAAATGTGAAAAGCCCTCTTCGGAGGCCCATTTCACCAGAGTTGAAATGTCAAAACCACCCTTCGGAGGCCCACTACCCCGCACAAAATGAAAGAAAGGGAAAAAGCCCTCTTTGGAGGCGTACTTATACTTCCAAGGAAAGATCAATCTCTCCACAATGAGAATATTTTTCTTCGAAGATTGAAGTACCAAATCAAAGCCTTCTTTTGAAGCCCACTTCGCCGCACAGGAGAATTCACTACTTTTCTTTTAAAAAAAAGGAGAAAAAGAGTGATCATCTCTAAAAATTGAAGTGTATATATAAAAAAAAGACTTCTCTAATACAGGAACATTCTACTGAATCAGAGAAATATTTCCTTGAAATGGAAAAATTATTCTCTAAAGTACGAATACGAGCCTTCTCAAAAATGGAAAAGTTGTTCTCCAAAGAAATAGTACAAGTCTTCTCGAAACAGAAGAGTTGTTCTTCAAAATCTTACCAATGTGAATGAGATTGCAATAAACCGTGGTATGGGGGCAATATAATATAGTTACAAAAATAAAAGCAATGCTAAAGCAATATACCACATGCTTACTGCAACATCACATAGAAAATAAAGAAACTTGTATGAAAAACAAGAATAAAGGCATTCTCAAATAAAGACAGAAGTTTGTACAAGTAAAAGAAACATTTTAATCCATACTATGAAAATTTTATACATGTGCAGGTTTCAAAATAAAAAGAAGGCGGGGAACGGTACCCACACAATCTCCGGTCAACCCAAGCTTTTATACATACAAGCAAAAAAGCAAAAAGCGTGATGAAAAACATAGGACCAAACCCATCACTTCTTCTTCCCGCCACCTTTGGAGCCCTCACCTGGCCGGATGGTTAACTTTTTGGGTCGGCTTGTAAGAGTAGGGGAAGATGGAGAAAGGGGTGCAATTGGACCTTCTTCTTCTTTCCCTTCGCTGGCGGAAACTTCCCTCTTTTTCTTCGAGATTACACGCTTTCCCTTCTTCCTTGAAGAAGACTCATTGCTTGGAGTGAAAAGTGTAGACAACTTTATGTCATCAGAAATAGTTTGCTCCGAGGTTCTTTCGCCTTCTTCAGGTTCCTCAGCCTTCTGTTCATGTGAAGCGATCGGGTCATCCAAGCCTCGAAGGGCTTCTATCTACTCCTCTTGCGATCCCGGGTGAGAAACAGAAGGAGGGGTGACCTGAAGAGACGGAGGGGGAATAGCTGGAAGAGGGGAAGTCAGAACAACACTAGGCGCTTTCACTACAGGAGAAGAGAAGTTAAAATCAGTATCCCTCATAAAGAGAGGAGAAAGTGGCGCACCAAGATTTAAGTAATAATCAAAAAGTTCATCAAGCTCATGTGAAGTAAACAAGCTGGCCACTTGAGCAAGATCAGCATTGAGGTTACTTGGAGAAGTAGGCTTTACTACATCAATTTCAAAGTCCTGTGCTTCAGTGCTTTCTTGAGTTTCATCTCCAGTGCGAGCGGTTGCACTTTCAAAGACAGCTTTAGCAGGAGGTGAAGAATGGGAACTAGAGCCAACAATATCGATGTCGGCTGAAATCGAAGGTTGAACTGGGTCGGTTGAGGTTGCCTTCCCTAAATGTTCACCTTCCGCCATTCCGGCTCGCTCTTTAGCAAGTTGTTCATTTCCCCGGCAAGAGCAGCAAGTGCATCGTCATCTAGATAGTGCGCCTCCAAATCTGCTTCAGCATATCCAGCGCCTCCAAGCATATCAAGTACGTCTTCCCACATTTCGGCCAAAGTGTTTTCGTACTCCGGTCCCAAAAACCTAAGGCTACCGCGCCCCCAAACACTATGTATGTTAAACTCGAATAAAGTAGAGCTGATGTTGGCTTTAGTTGCCATATGAGATTCTTCGTCTGCTGCTTTGCCGGCAATAGCTTCATCATGCTCTTTTTCAACTTTAGAAAGTCGAGCTTTTAACATTTCGATTTCCAAGTTCTGGGAGCTGGTTTTTTCTCGCACCTGAGCAATGTCAGTTCTGTAACTTTCTACAACTTTCTGCTGTGCTTCGAATTTATCTTCAGCATCTCTTTGTCCGACATGAGCATCTCTCACCTGTTTTTGAAGCACTTCTTCTTTTTGAGAATAAGAAGTGGAAGAAGTGGAAAGCTCCTCATTGACTTTCTCAATCTCCGCTTTAAGCTTCTCATTGTAAGCGGCGATGCTCTTCATCCCTGCATCATGTTGGTCGAGAGTTTTCTGCCACTCGGATTTATCATTTCCCATAGTCAACATGGCTTCGAGATTTGCGCGGTTTATTCTTTGAAGCTTGTCAGCAAGTTTTTGCCAACCGGACATTCTTTCAATATCGAGCTTGACGACATCAAGATTTCGCAACATAGCTTGCTTGTCGATTGGGACCAAATCAAGATCGAAACGCACTCCTTTTAAGCACCAGTGCGAAATCCGGCTTTGAAGAGTAGCCGGACCCTGTCCAACTTGATACGGGGGCCTACTGATGATTGTTTGAATATCAGCTATTTGAAGGGCAGGAGAGCTAGAAGGGATTTCCAAAGAGATGGGAGAAGAAGGCTTTTCAGAAATTTCAGATGCCGGCTTTTCGCTAAGTTTGGCATGTTTACTCGGATCTTCAGCGACATGACCTTCCCCTTTGTCATCACGAGATTTTCGTTTGTGAAAATCTTCCTCTCTCTGGGAAGAATCATGTCGTTCATCCCTTCTCCCGTAGCATTCTTCATAAGCACGCCTCTCATGAGCTTTTCTTGTAGCTCTTTCTTCGTCGGTCTCCCAGGAGGCAGGAAGATACCTTTTAGGGTCATAGGAGCCGCGTCTTCCATAGCGCTGGAAGTCATCGTAGTATGAGCCACTTTGTCTCATTGGAGAACCTGAAAGTGAAGAAGAGACAAAACTTAAGAATCTTTAAAGTAAAGAAGCAAAATGCAAATAAGTGCTGAAAAATCCTAAGTGTGTGTAACGTGCAAACTACGCGCGTCAAACTACGAACCACTCCTCGGTTAGGGGGTGATGATAGATTTTATAGCAAGTGTCAACTCTTGAGCTGATGGAGTTTGTTGCAAGATAGATGTCGCTTCAACTACTGGAGAAATAACTTTAGTAGCAGTGGTATAGTCTTTAAAGAGCTCCAGCGAAGTAATCATCAGGTCGCTCAATCCCCGAAAAATGTCGTCACCATCGCACCCAACGGGATCCTTCCCCTCAGCTCCTTCATCAGCAGACTTCCCGGATTGGTGAGGAGGTTCCTCTTCCCCAATGACAGGGGCAAGTGTAAATTTGCCGGATGACCCCGCAATGTCAATAGAAGCAGAACACTTCACCAGTGAAGCCTCAGCGGTAGGTTCTTTCGGTTTAAGTTCTTCGGCGGACACTGGGGCATCTGGTGTCTCTGCTGGAGAATCAGGGACTTCATGAGGCTAACTAGAAAGGGAAGAGTGCAGAAGTCCGAATTGGTGTAGAAACTCGTCTTTTAGCAAAAATTTAATAATTCTTTCCTCAACCGCCACGACACTTAATCTTTCAAAAGTCGGCATGTGGCTGGGATCTTTAGAGGGAGGAGGAAGTGCTGTAAAAGTAAAGAATGAAGTTAGCACCTAGCAACTCGGAATTTGAAAAGCTAAAATGGAAAGAACGAGGATAAGCAATCTTACTTCCTACTCTCCAGATGGCATAAAATCTTGGAGGGCAGCGAACGAAGAAGAATTGATTCAAGAACCCATGGGCGCTTTCCGGAAGATCGACGATCAGTCTATGGTTCTTGGCGCTTCTCACGAGTGTGATAAAGGGATGATCTTTATTTTTTGCAAATGTGCACAAGTAGCATATTTCTTCAAAGATTGGAAGGCGATCAAGTGTCCTCCTGAACAGCACACACAGTCCCATTAGGACGGCGTAGCCATTGGGATGCAACTGGAAGGGAGAGATAGTTAATTGGAGAAGGAGTTGTTGAAGAAAATCATTAAAATGAGGAATAGCTCCACTCAAACACATCTGGCGATTTGCAGCGATAAAACCGAGAGGTGGCCTGTCAACAGTATCGTTTGGCCCAGGAAGTAAAGCATCTGCTTTCGCCATACCAAACTGAATGCGTAGTTAGTTGAACACCCATTGATTCAGGGTAGTTGAAGTCCTTTCGGGAGGATCATCCAGTGGATTGGCTATCGGGAAGGCCCCTCCAACTTGCCCTACTACTTATTCTTGTCGAGAATCCATTCTGCACAAGGAACTGGATATTCAAATATGAAGGTGCACATTTCCTAAATGTGTGAAGTGTTGTGCAAAACTAGTAAAACGACAAGCAAATATAATAGAAATTCAACTAGTATGCATTTGTCAATTATAAAGTTTCAGAGCCTGTTGTTTTGGGTCCAAGTACAAGTGCAGTGTTGACGCATACAAATCAGCTTTAGTTGATTAGTTTTGCTTTGCTTCAATATTTCACTTGAATTTGGTGATTCATAGCATTTCATTCGTATAATTTCTTTAAGTCGATTATTCTTTATCGACTAATCTGTCATTCAATGTGGGCAATCAGTGGAAGTATATTCGCCCTAGTTTTCTGCAAATGTTGTGTTTAACAGGTTATTAGCATTAAAGTTAATATAATCTGTAAAGAGGTGCAACAAGTTCAAGCATGTTATCTCGGTAGTTCAAGTTGAGAATTCAATTCAACAATGTCATGTTCATTCGAATTGATAAGTGTTCAAGTCATTAAGTCGCAGGAACGACTCAAGCAAGCTTGGGGATTGTTTAGGTCGTCCAGATCAAATCCAACGACCTAACATAGGTCAAACTCTCTTAAGTCGCATTGTTCAGGCCAAGGAGTTCAAGGCAGTGCAAAACAGGCTACGTCCTAGGTCGCTTGAATGTATGCGCGACCTAAGAGTTATATCACAAGTGGTCTTAAGTCGTTCAATTTGATAATTCACAAATCTTATGGTTGTTCGGCATCCCATAGGTCGCAAGTGATCCTAAGTGGTTCAGTTAGTTAAGTCGCAAATCTGAAGGTCGTTTAGCTTTCTTTAAGCCGCGAGATTTCTTAGGTCGTTCAATCTACTAGGTCGCTTCCGAAGTAACTCGGCAACGCAGAGCTACCTCCCATCAGAAACTCTAAGACCTGTCCTCCACTCAAGCGCTGCTACGCGTCCACCACCTCACATCACCCGAGATACAACGGCATAACCTAAAATCCATTAGCCCGTTAATCATCTCCCTGTCTCCTCCGAACTCCCAAAACCTCCTCAAAAATCCATGATCGATTCCAAAAGTTTTTACACTCACCGAAATAACTCTATAAAAAATCCTAGGCCGGTTTCTTCTCTTTGAAAGCAATCGCCAGCGATTCGATGGTGATCAGAAGGCAAATCGAAACATAGTCTTACAACATGGTGACAAAAATTATGTTGAAATGATTATGGAGGGATCAATGGTAAATTTGGTGAATAGATGATCGGAATTACCTAAGTTTGCTGTTGGAATCAACAATTGGGGATGAAAAGGAGGGGATTTTTCTTTAGCTTCAGAGCTCGAATGCAACAATGGCGACCGGCAAGGTGATAAGTAATAAAGTAAGGGGGATGAAGCGACTTAACAGTTTATATAAGGCAAAGAGAAAAAGGCGAATGGGCATGCGAGTTAGCTTATCTCTTGGGTCCCTCACGACCTAACAGAATTAGATCGAAGCACACGACCTATGGCATAGGCGTGTACTTCGAGGGGCAAATATTAACTCCTCTATCCCACAGCGCAGCGACCTAAGGAGATAAGCGACCGAAGGTATTAAAGTGTGAACAAACTAATAGCAACCTAAAGATATCAACGACTAAGCGACCTAAAGATATCAGTGAGCTAGCGACCTAAAGTTATCAGCGAGCTAGCGACCTAAAGCATGAAGCGAGTCAGCAACCTAAAGTTATCAACGACTTAGCGACATAAAGTTATCAGTGAGCTAGCGACCTAATGTATGAAGCGAGTCAGCGAGCTAATGAGTTAGCGACTTAACAAGTCAGCGACCTAAAGACCCCTAACGACCTAATAACCCAACGACCTAACGAACTAACGGGTTAAGACGGTATGAGGCCGCATGCATGCTACTTCTTCATTAGGTCGCTCACGACCTAAATAGACCGAGATAACTCCATAAGCCGTAACTTCATATGCCGCTTCTTTCCTAGGTCGCTACGACCTACCAGTTTGTTCAGGAGATCAAGTCCAACCCTATTAGACTGTAACCCATTTACCTAGGTCGCCCACGACCTACGACCTACCCTTAAGTCCCTCACTACCTACAACCTACCCCTAGGTCGCCCACGACCTACGACTCCCTCCATAAATCTCCTACAAATACCATGCCTACTCCATCAAAGGGGGGACCTTTTGGCTCATTTCTGGAACGCCTATACTCTGCTGATTTCTCGACTCATCCGACGCTTCAAACATCAAAGATATCTCAGTGAACTTCAAGAAGAAATCTAACACATTCGACATGGATTCAAAGAGTTCTTCTACACGGAGTTCTAGCTATTTGTTTGAGTAGTGTTGTAATCGAAGATTGTTGTAAAGTTTTAATCGATTCAGCAATAAAGAAGATTAAAGTGAACGTAGGCTTAACTTGAAGCCGAACCACTATAAAACTGTTGTCTCTTTACTATTTTTTCTATGACTATTCTACTTACTTCTAATTCCCGTGTTGACGGGTGGTGCTTTCACTTAATCTCTACTTACACCGGGGTGTTAGCGTTCAATTTTAGCGTTAACAATGATCTTATGGAGTAGGGAAGAATTTGGCGTAAGAAGATTATTCTAGGTGCAATATGGAATGTAAATGGGATGTATAATGGAAGTGATTATGTGATACCTACAAATTGTATGTTTGTTAATTCCGAACTTCTCTAGTAACATCCTACCCAACATCTCATTTTCACATCTACATTGAAAATCGACGTTATATATGGTAGAATTAGAACCAATCCACATATTTCAATTACAAAAACATTTATGCCAATAATAAGGACCCATTACACAAAACATTTGCAAACAATAAAGTGTGGAAAACAAACTTGTGACGATGACAATTTAAATAGCTTTAGTAGGAATACTTCAATATTCTGGGGTCAAGAACACTTGTGACTTTTGGCACCCAGATATTATAATGCTAATGTAAGACAATATACCAATTAGCATCGTATGATTGCTATCATTGACATCCTTAGTAGGATTGTCTTTTCAGTTGTTTGTAACTAACATATTGTAGCTAAAATGAAAGAAATTGATATATATTATGTTTAACAATAAAACTGTAGGCCCAACTAAGTGTAGCAAATTTCATTGGCAAATTTTTATAGCCAGCCAAGTAATTCAGGTTTCTCCACGGATGAATTATGGAGGAGCTTGACTTGGAAGCTTCATCGATAGCTAGTTATTATCTTGTCTCCACTGTATTATATGTATCTCGTATCAACTAGATAGTGAAAGTCCATTATAACCGTCCAAGGGTAGAACAATATTAGTATGACTCTGATGTATCATTTTTGAAATGGCTATGTAAAGTATTATGCTGATTAGTCTACGTTATTCCATAATGTTATGAGAGTTTATGATTGATTAGTTTCTTTTTATGTTTTGTCTCATTTCTTTACCCTATTAGTTCGCCATTCTGGCACTTAATTGTTCACCGTGTGAATACTGTGGATGCATTAATATCAGCTTCTGGGTTTGAAAAAGCGGGTCGTTATAGAACTTTACTGCACTTACATGGAAATCATGTTACAAACTTTAACAAAATTATGTTGGCCTAACAATCCACTAAGCGCAGCTACTCTACATGTAACTTATTTTATTTTAATAAATTTTCAATCGAGTAGCAATTTCTAGCAATCACTACCTAGCTATGGCATAAGGCTCCCAATTTCTCAATACTAATCCATTCTCCAATCATTCCCTTGCCAAGACAAGACCCATGATATGCTATCTTCTCCTCATATTAGAATTGCCAATCAATCTATAATTGATGATGAAGGATTCAACTTTTTATGAACAAGAAATTAAGGGGATCAATCTTTCAAGATCACAATGATAGTTCGCCTTCATTAAGGAAAAATTGGATTAAAAGCAATGGTAGTCAAAGAAATGGTCAGCATCCTTCTCCTAAGATTCAAACTAGTATGAAAGTAGTTTCAAATGGCTCTGGCCTAATACCGATGCAATATAATAAGGTTAAACGCATCAAACTGTGTCGCCTCAAAGACGCCTATATTGATAATACCTAAATGATCGAGATTCATTCATCCTTTGATTAAGAGAGAAGGTCTATAAAAGCAAATCTTCTTCCTCTTCTCCTAATGTACCTAAATCAAAAAACAAAACTGATACCGAAAAGCTTATGCCTTCTCAAAAAATTTCGACCTTTGAATGTCGATCGACATCGTCAATATGTTAGGGATGGTCAACATTGATGAGCTGGAGTGGCCTTGTAAAAGTTAATAATATAATTAACATTTATCCTGATAATTGGTCATGGGCCGAACGCAATCGCATGAGTATGAACTTTATGCTCAAGGTAAAGATCATATAGGAGCGGTAAGGCTGAATACTGAGCTAAAAAATTTGAACTACGATTGTAATAATTGAATATATTTATTGAACAAAGAACTTAAACAAAAGCTGTGGCCTTATGGGTACACCTCAAAAATTGTGAAATTATTTAATGGAAGTCTAATTGTCCACCTTGGCTTAAATCCAAAAAAAAAATTAGCATTTATTGTCCTCATCTACCTCCCTCGCATGTGAAGAATTTATTTCTAATTTGTGGAAAAATGTTATGTGATTGTTATGGGTGATGCATGATGTGTACGTATTTTATTTCTAACACCACATTTGTCCCACATATTGTAAATCGAAAACAACTATAGCGTTTATTTACTTTCTAAGCACCCTCACAAATAATGAGTTTAATTTCTATTAGTAGGAATCTTATTATAAAATTGGCCAAAGGAATGCACCAAGTTTAGAATTTTTCTTAATTTTTTAGGAACTTTAGAGATTTGACCTAATAATATTCTCATCCTTTTATGTTGCTTATTGATTTTATTTTAATATTAATTTACAATATTACAGTGAAACGTAGGACCATAATAAAGAATGTCCATTTGTTAAAGAAATTGCATTATGGTTGCGTTTGATATGAACATTGAGTTCAAGAATGACTTATGAATTACCAACTTAAGAAGAAAATTTAAGGTGGTTTATCTGATGTTTATATTATATACACATACATATATACACATACTTACATATACATACATACATACATGCGTATGTGTGTGTATACATACATACATATATATGTATATATGTATATATATATTGATGAAATTTACACATCCATTGCTACTACAAATTTTTTTAGGAATGCATCTAATGACCACGTTAAGATACATGGATAGTCCAAATGATCTAAATGAGGTAGCATGAAGGGGTGGAGCATTAACTCATTGTTACCTTAACAGTTTATTACAAGAAGATGAATGGATCACATTATAAAGCTTCGCCAGTCCTATCTAATCAAGGGAAAACAATTCTTATGTCAAATTAGTATTCTATCGTTAGAAAAATATGATTATTATGGTTACCCTTGTTTATATTAATTAGTAATTATTAGATATATTTGTTCATAGTTTATTGTTATGACTTCAGATAGTTTTAAACTTGTATCAAAGTTAGCTACATGTTATTTATTCATAGGTCATGCTATTGTGTAGTTCAAATTTACTAGTGCGAACCTATGCTGAGCATACAGATTGCAGCTATATTTTCTGCAAATTTAGTTGAGTATATTTTTTATGATTAGGTAAAGTAAAACCAATATTTCCAAGATATATTTTACATTTAAATAATATTTAAATTTTGTATATCCAAAATTATTTATCTAGAAACATATTTATGCATAGTCGTATACGTATGTACAACTACATTTCTACACCATACAAAAGAAGATTAAAATAATTATGTAATACACCTAAAAATAATTTTACAGATGCGTACGTCAAATTTTAAGCTATATGGTTAAATATTCATTTCAGACATCATTATTAATAAATTAACCCATATACAATGGCTCTTATCAAGTAACTATGCTCATTTATATATATATGTATGTATGTATATATGTATGTATGTATGTATGCGTATAAATATATATATATATATATATATATATATATATGGAAACATCAAGAAAAAGTTGGATCACATATATGCTACATTGTACAATAATGGAAATAATTATAAACTATTCTATGTGTGGTTAATAAACATTAAAGGAATAATAGCAAACACTTAAAAAAATTTAGCTATAACACATATTACAAAAAAACTAAATATCTTACGAGTGTCCAATGGCAGTACATAATTGTCGGGTTTACTCTTCCAAGCTTTGTCATTACCATAATTTCAAATACTAAGAAAACTAATATTACTGGTGGCCAAGATGAAACTATAGCACAAAGACTGATATTACAAAATAATGTGTTAGAAACTTTAAAATATGAAAGAAAAAATAAAATAGGAAATAACGACATTGGAACTTTTCAAATCCTTACCCTTCTCTCATTTTTCCTTTACTACTTCCTTTTTTATTAGTATCAACTGAACAACAAAACAATGAAAAAAACATTCCTGGATCAAGAAAGTTATTAAGTATTAAAAATTTATAAAATTCATGACAATCTTATAGAAAAGTCTAAAACAAAAATTATGTAAGTAATAAACTTGGTGTATATAGGTTTTTGAGCAATGTCCTTGTCTAGCTAAGGTTTAACATGGGTAGAACGTAGAATATAATCAAAAATTTATGTATTTATTTAGATTTTTAATCTTTGTTAAGATTGTGTACTTGAAATAAATATCATTACGTAAGTAAGAGAATATTTGAGTTTGTTTTATTTTTATAAAGCTTTTCTTCATTACATGTATGTTACCGTGTTAACATTCAATCTAAATTTGAATTATTAATTTTTGCTGATGTAAATAATTATCTCAACAAATAGCAGGTTTCTTAGTTATGCATAACAAATTTGTTTGGATAAATGAACAATACATTTATGGTTGCACTATTATTATTTAAGTTCTTATAGTTTTAAATTTGAAAACTCTTAAGTGAAAATATCTATAATGATTTTGAAATGATTGGATAAGAATTAAGAATACAAAGAATTTAGGTTAAAATAATTAATGAGTGGACCAAGAAAATGTGCAAATTTTATTGAAATATGGACGATGTGAATGAAAATGTCATGAGAGTATTAGAAGGAGAAAAGTAAGTAATTTATTTCACACTTGTATAATATGATTATGTTTAAAAGTCACTTTGAATACATTTATACATATCCCTAAGCATGAAAACCAAATCAAGTAATATTTTGAGTTATATGTGTCTGTGCCCACCATTTGAAAGGTAATTTAAGGAGGAATAAAATAATTTTTTATAACATTAAAGGTCATTGAACCAACTTAAATATATTTCTTATCAAGCATTATTCATTTTATTCACATACAAAGTTTATATATTTTTCTTCTTTTATTTGATTTATTCAAAATGCTTTGTAAAAGATAAGTAAAATCAAAATAAATTATGAGTATCTCATCTTGTCATTAATTACCTCATTAGTTGCAATATTAATTGCATTTGTTAATGAATTTATGGATTGCATTTATGCCCTAAATTTAGTTTGAATGAATTTAAATTAGTGACATCTCACACCAAATCCATTTTGGCTCAAATATTAAAAAGTATGCTTAACTTTCCCAAATTATAATCCTATTTTCATTAGATAGCTCTTATAATCGTTTGCCAAAAAGGTAATATTATCAAAAAGTAATAAGAATAAAATACAGATCCTTTCATTTTTTTCTTAGAAAAAATAGGTACCCAATTTTGCTATATTATAAAATAAAATTCTTTTGATGTATTATCCTATAAAAAAATGATCTGAAAAAGGGATTGTCGATTGAAGAACGTCCAAACCCATAGTTATTTTTAGTATAAAGTTATAACTCTTTATATGAATAATATCCTTGTACCATGTCAAATTCTCATACCTTAATTGAATATGATGCCTCGTACCTTAACTTGATATTCAATCAAAATTAAAGATACTAAATTCCCCCAAACAAAATATTATTAGAATGTTGAATAGAATGAAAGAAATTAATACATATGTTATTTTGTTTGTTATCGAATTCGATGAAGATAGAGAAAAAAAAGATTGAGATTGAGATTATTTTTTCTCCATAGTCATACTTAAATATTTAGGGTTTAAGGTTTAGAGATGAAAAGACAAATGTTATATTGTAATAATAATGTACATGGACTAGAAAAAAAGTAAACGATAAAGATAGATTATATAAGTAACAATTTAATAATTTTAATAAGATTTTATAAGAGCAGTATATTTTGTTTGATTCTTCCCCCAATAAAGCCTTTTAAATTAAAAAAATTCTTTTTTCATTCCCCTTACTCAAAATGATTCACCATTTATCAATTCACTAAATAATTGTTACTCCTTCTACCAACATAAGGAATTATTCCTTTAGAGTCTTATTTATAAAATTATAATTCACTAACTCATAAACAAAATGTGGGATATAAATCGATATCAACTACGAACAATGCATGCAATTTTTTCCATTAGTGCAACATTCACGACCCTAGGTAATTTTCAAATTCAACGTCCTAAAAGATAGAGAGGTAAAAAGAAAAGGAATTTTAACAATAAATAAATGCTTCTGTACAATTAGAATAAGTTATATCAATCACCAAACAATGCTCATAAGCTTTGTAACTTTTATGCAACATTGAACCACTAAGGATGGTCTTGAAGTTAAATACCCTGAACGAAAGAGAAAAAATATCGGACCACCATGGGCAATTAATTTATAGTTATGATATAAAATTCGAAAGAAAATAATAAAAGATTCAAACTGATGAAACATATTAGTAAATTATTATCATAATGTACAAAAATACTCATAAGTAATAACTATACAAAATTAATAGGATCAATAAAGAAATTACTAGGGTGTCTAGATAGATATTAAGCAATTAACAACATATGTAGAATAAAGCCTTTCATCCTAATTATATATTACATAAATAAGTTAGAAGATAATAAAATTATTCAAATAAGATACAAATTAATGTTTGGATTAACGTAAAGAAGGATATTATGGTAATGGAGAATAAAGATGAACGTGGAAGGTATGAAATCAAAATAATGGAGAAATTGGTTTGAATGGGTGTAAAAGGAATACATAGAGTAATAAAATGACACTAATTCATAAGGTTAAGGCTAATAAAAAGAAGGATGAATATGAAAAGGTTTAATATACTTTTGGTAGTACGTAATAAAAAGATATTAGGAAAGAGATAGGAAGATAAGTAACTACAAATGTGGTAGTTAATGTAAAGATGAGAAATACGTAAAATAAAATTTTAATTGCAAAAATGTTATAATATATGTATATTATGAAGTGAATATGATTGTACATTGTTTTGTTTAGTCCCACATCGTGGGATAAGTTCAGTCCTTACGTCTAAAGCCCTTATATAAAGTAGGCCATGTAATGTTAATAGATATATATTCTCAGAAGTGAATAATATATCTTTTGTCTCTTTCTTCAATGACTTCTACTTTATTCTATAACACGTTATCAGCACGATCTATAAAAAAAATTATGAATCTACAATTGTGATAATTCATGAAATCATATCTATTCTTTTCCAGATGCATTAATATCAGCCTCTGGGTTTGAAAAAGCGGGTCGTTATAGAACTTTACTGCACTTACATGGAAATCATGTTACAAACTTTAACAAAATTATGTTGGCCTAAAAATCCACTAAGCGCAGCTACTCTACACGTAACTTATTTTATTTTAATAAATTTTCAATCGAGTAGCAATTTCTAGCAATCACTACCTAGTTATGGCATAAGGCTCCCAATTTCTCAATACTAATCCATTCACCAATCGTTCCCTTGCCAAGACAAGACCCAGGATATGCTATCTTCTCCTCATATTAGAATTGCCAATCAATCTATAATTGATGATGAAGGATTCAACTTCTTATGAACAAGAAATTAAGGGGTTCAATCTTTCAAGATCACAATGATAGTTCGCCTTCATTAAGGAAAAATTGGATTAAAAGCAATGATAGTCAAAGAAATGGTCAGAATTCTACTCCTAAGATTCAAACTAGTATGAAAGTAGTTTCAAATGGCTCTGGCCTAATACCGATGCAATATAATAAGGTTAAACGCATCAAACTGTGTCGCCTCAAAGACACCTGTATTGATAATACCTAAATGATCGAGATTCATTCATCCTTTGATTAAGAGAGAAGGTTTATAAAAGCAAATCTTCTTCCTCTTCTCCCAATGTACCTAAATCAAAAAACAAAACTGATACCGAAAAGCTTATGCCTTCTCAAAAAAATTCGACCTTTGAATGTCGATCGACATCGTCAATATGTTAGGGATGGTCGACACTGATGAGCTGGAGTGGCCTTGTAAAAGTTAATAATATAATTAACATTTATCCTGATAATTGGTCATGGGCCGAACCCAATCGCATGAGTATGAACTTTATGCTCAAGGTAAAGATCATATAGGAGCGGTAAGGCTGAATACTGAGCTAAAAAATTTGAACTACGATTGTAGTAATTGAATATATTTATTGAACAAAGAACTTAAACAAAAGCTGTGGCCTTATGGGTACACCTTAAAACTTGTGAAATTATTTAATGGAAGTCTAATTGTCCACCTTGTCTTAAATCCAAAAAAATATATTAGCATTTATTGTCCTCATCTACCTCCCTCGCATGTGAAGAATTTATTTCTAATTTGTGGAAAATGTTATGTGATTGTTAAGGGTGATGCATGATGTGTACGTATTTTATTTCTAACACCACATTTGTCCCACATATTGTAAATCGAAAACAACTATAGCGTTTCTTTTACTTTCTAAGCACCCTCACAAATAATGAGTTTAATTTCTATTAGTAGGAATCTTATTATAAAATTGGCCAAAGGAATGCACCAAATTTAGAATTTTTCTTAATTTTTTAGGAATTTTAGAGATTTGACCTAATAATATTCTCATCCTTTTATGTTGCTTATTGATTTTATTTTAATATTAATTTACAATATTACAGCGAAACGTAGGACCATAATAAAGAATGTCCACTCGTTAAAGAAATTGCATTATGGTTGCGTTTGATATGAACACTGAGTTCAAGAATGACTTATGAATTATACCAACTTAAGAAGAAAATTTAAGGCGGTTTATCTTATGTTTATATTATATACACATACATATATACACATACTTACATATACATACATACATACATACATGCGTATGTGTGCATATACATACATACACATATATATATATATGTATGTATATATATATTGATGAAATTTACACATCCATTGCTACTACAAATTTTTTAGGAATGCATCTAATGTCCACGTTAAGATACATGGATAGTCCAAATGATCTAAATGAGGTAGCATGAAGGGGTGGAGCATTAACTCATTGTTACCTTAACGGTTTATTACAAGAAGATGAATGGATCACATTATAAAGCTTCGCCAGTCCTATCTAATCAAGGGAAAACAATTCTTATGTCAAATTAGTATTCTATATTAGAAAAATATGATTATTATGGTTACCCTTGTTTATATTAATTAGTAATTATTAGATATATTTGTTCATAGTTTATAGTTATGACTTCAGATAGTTTTAAACTTGTATCAAAGTTAGCTACATGTTATTTATTCATAGGTCATGCTATTGTGTAGTTCAAATTTACTAGTGCGAACCTATGCTGAGCATACAGATTGCAGCTATATTTTCTGCAAATTTAGTTGAGTATATTTTTTATGATTAGGTAAAGTAAAACCAATATTTCCAAGATATATTTTACATTTAAATAATATTTAAATTTTGTATATCCAAAATTATTTATCTAGAAACATATTTATGCATAGTCGTATACGTATGTACAACTACATTTCTACACCATACAAAAGAAGATTAAAATAATTACGTAATACACCTAAAAATAATTTTACAGATGCGTACGTCAAATTTTAAGCTATATGGTTAAATATTCATTTCAGACATCATTATTAATAAATTAACCCATATACAATGGCTCTTATCAAGTAACTATGCTCATTTATATATATATGTATGTATGTATGTATGTATGTATGTATGTATGCATATAAATATATATATATATATGGAAACATCAAGAAAAAGTTGGATCACATATATGCTACATTGTACAATAATGGAAATAATTATAAAGTATTCTATGTGTGGTTAATAAACATTAAACGAATAATAGCAAACACTTAAAAAAATTTAGCTATAACACATATTATAAAAAAACTAAATATCTTACGAGTGTCCAATGGTAGTACATAATTGTCGGGTTTACACTTCCAAGCTTTGTCATTACCATAATTTCAACTACTAAGAAAACTAATATTACTGGTGGCCAAGATGAAACTATAGCACAAAGATTGATATTACAAAATAATGTGTTAGAAACTTTAAAATATGAAAGAACAAATAAAATAGGAAATAACGACATTGGAACTTTTCAAATCCTTATCCTTCTCTCATTTTTCCTTTACTACTTCCTTTTTTATTAGTATCAACTAAACAAAAAAACAATTAAAAAAACATTCCTGGATCAAGAAAGTTATTAAGTATTAAAAATTTATAAAATTCATGACAATCTTATATAAAAGTCTAAAACAAAAATTATGTAAGTAATAAACTTGGTGTATATAGGTTTTTGAGCAATGTCCTTGTTTAGCTAAGGTTTAACATGGGTAGAACGTAGAATATAATCAAAAATTTATGTATTTATTTAGATTTTTAATCTTTGTTAAGATTGTGTACTTGAAATAAATATCATTATGTAAGTAAGAAAATATTTGAATATGTTTTATTTTTATAAAGCTTTTCTTCATTACATGTATGTTACCGTGTTAACGTTCAATCTAAATTTGAATTATTAATTTTTGCTGATGCAAATAATTATCTCAATAAATAGCAGGTTTCTTAGCTATGCATAACAAATTTGTTTGCATAAATGAACAATGCATTTATGGTTACACTATTATTATTTAAGTTCTTATAGTTTTAAATTTGAAAACTCTTAAGTGAAAATATCTATAATGATTTGTAAATGATTGGATAAGAATTTAGAATACAAAGAATTTAGGTTAAAATAATTAATGAGTGGACCAAGAAAATGTGCAAATTTTATTGAAATATGGACGATGTGAATGAAAATGTTATGAGAGTATTAGAAGGAGAAAAGTAAGTAATTTATTTCACACTTGTATAATATGATTATGTTTAAAAGTCACTTTGAATACATTTATACATATCCCAAAGCATGAAAACCAAATCAAGTAATATTTTGAGTTATATGTGTCTGTGCCCACCATTTGAAAGGTAATTTAAGGAGGAATAAAATAATTTTTTATAACATTAAAGGTAATTGAACCAACTTAAATATATTTCTTATCAAGCATTATTCATTTTATTCACATACAAAGTTTATATATTTTTCTTCTTTTATTTGATTTATTCAAAATGCTTTGTAAATGATAAGTAAAATCAAAATAAATTATGAGTATCTCATCTTGTCATTAATTACCTCATTAGATGCAATATTAATTGCATTTGTTAATGAATTTATGGATTGCATTTATGCCCTAAATTTAGTTTGAATGAATTTAAATTAGTGACATCTCACACCAAATCCATTTTGGCTCAAATATTAAAAAGTATGCTTAATTTTCCCACATTATAATCCTATTTTCATTAGATAGCTCTTATAATCGTTTGCCAAAAATGTAATATTATCAAAAAGTAATAAGAATAAAATACAGATCCTTTCATTTTTTTCTTAGAAAAAAAGGGTACACAATTTAGCTATATTATAAATTAAAATTCTTTTGATGTATTATCCTATAAAAAAATGATCTGATAAAGGAATTATCGATTGAAGAACGTCCAAACCCATAGTTATTTTTAGTATAAAGTTATAACTCTTTATATGAATAATATCCTTGTACCATGTCAAAATCACATACCTTAATTGAATATGATGCCTTGTACCTTAACTTGATATTCAATCAAAATGAAAGATACTAAATTCCCCCAAACAAAATATTATTAGAATGTTGAATAGAATGAAAGAAATTAATACATATGTTTTTTGTTTGTTATCGAATTCGATGAAGATAGAGAAAACAAAGATTAAGATTGAGATTATTTTTTCTCCATAGTCATAATTAAATATTTAGGGTTTAAGGTTTAGGGTTGAAAAGACAAATGTTATATTGTAATAATAATGTACATGGACAAGAAAAAAGTAAACGATAAAGATAGATTATATAAGTAACAATTTAATAATTTTAATAAGATTTTATAAGAGCAGTATATTTTGTTTGATTCTTCTCCCAATAAAGCCTTTTAAATTAAAAAATTTCTTTTTTCATTCCCCTTACTCAAAATGATTCACCATTTATCAATTCACTAAATAAATGTTGCTCCTTCTACCAAAATAAGGAATTATTCCTTTAGAGTCTTATTTATAAAATTATAATTCGCTAACTCATAAACAAAATGTGGGATATAAATCGATATCAACTACGAACAATGCATGCAATTTTTTCCATTAGTGCAACATTCACGACCCTAGGTAATTTTCAAATTCAACGTCCTAAAAGATAGAGAGGTAAAAAGAAAAGGAATTTTAACAATAAATAAATGCTTCTGTACAATTAGAATAAGTTATATCAACCACCAAACATTGCTCATATGCTTTGTAACTTTTATGCAACATTGAACCACTAAGGATGGTCTTGAAGTTAAATACCCTGAACAAAAGAGAAAAAATATCGGACCACCATGGGCAATTAATTTGTAGTTATAATATAAAATTCGAAAGAAAATAATAAAAGATTCAAACTGATGAAACATATTAGTAAATTATTATCATAATGTACAAAAATACTCATAAGTAATAACTATACAAAATTAATAGGATCAATAAAGAAATTACTAGGGTGTCTAGATAGATACTAAGCAATTAACAACGTAAGTAGAATAAAGCCTTTCATCCTACATATATATTAGATAAATGAATTAGAAGATAATAAAATTAGTCAAATAAGATACAAATTAATGTTTGGATTAACGTATAGAAGGATATTATGGTAATGGAGAATAAAGATGAACGTTGAAGATATGAAATCAAAATAATGGAGAAATTGGTTTGAATGGGTGTAAAAGGAATACATAGAGTAATAAAATGACATTAATTCATAAGGTTAAGGCTAATAAAAAGAAGGATGAATATGAAAAGGTTTAATATACTTTTGGTAGTACGTAATAAAAAGATATTAGGAAAGAGATAGGAAGATAAGTAAGTACAAATGTGGTAGTTAATGTAAAGGTGAGAAATACGTAAACTAAAATTTTAATTGCGAAAATGTTATAATATATGTATATTATGAAGTGAATATGATTGTACATTGTTTTGTTTAGTCCCACATCGTGGGATAAGTTCAGTCCATACCTCTAAAGCCCTTATATAAAGTAGGTCATGCAATGTAAATAGATATCTATTCTCAGAAGTGAATAATATATCTTTTGTTTCTTTCTTCAATGGCTTCTATTTTTCTTTATTCTATAACACGTTATCAGCACGATCTATACAAAAAAAAAAAAATATGAATCTACAATTGTGATAATTCATGAAATCATATCTATTCTTTTCCAGATGCAATTATAGATCTCATAACAGTAATTCATGAAATCATATCTATTCTTTTCCAGATGCAATTATAGATCTACTTCTTTAGATTTGAATATGTTGTCTTATTTTTTTAAATTTTATTACATTAGTCTTATAATTTTAGATCTTACATAGATCAAAACTTTGAGATCTGGTTCTTATTTTATTAGTTATTATATTTCAGATCTAATTTTTTTTTGCTATTTTTATGATCCTATTATATTGTAGATCTCAATATCATACTCATTTTTATGTTTTTTAGTTCATTCATTTTGGAATGCAAGTTTGAACTTGACAAAATTTGATATTGTTGATTAAAGCAATTCTTTTGAATTTGATTGTATTTAGTTTGGACATGGATTTGAGAAATCAAACATGGTTGGTAAATGGGGTTTTCATTTTGAAAACCTTTTGATTTGATTTAGATTTGAATGAAGACTTTTGAAATTATTTTGATATATGATTTATATTTCCAGAAGAAATATTTTATTGTTTCTAAGAGAAACATATATAAATATAATACGTATCTATAAGATCGTATTAAGTGAATGGAAACATTGGTAAAAGCTTACATGATAATCTTAATATCTTCCAATGTTTCCTTTATAAAAAAAAGGGAAAAGGAAATAATAATTGAGAACCTGCAGTTTTCATAAATCATTAAATTACAAGTTTCCACAAAATAAAGAACCAGAAGTTCTAACTAAAAAAAACGAATTACATATCAAAACTCAAATATATAAATTTGAGATGTGAAGCTTTGAATTATTAGAAAATCCAATTTAGATAATGGTAAATTTAAATTACAATCAAACCTGAAGTTTGATAATGAAAATCAAGTTGTACCATTTAGGATCTCAAGTACTAAACAAAGACTTTTTTTTTAAAGTAAAATTGAAACCTGAAGTTCTAAAAATATTTGCCAATGGTATTAACTACTAAATCAAATAAATATATAGAAACTTGTTCACTCTAGAGGTAGTGAAAATAATATATATAAAAAAATCTCCAGAAGAGGTTTGTTGATATATTTGGTGTTTTTACTAAACAAAATAAATATATAGAAACATATCTACTCTTCTACTCTCTTTCTTTTTAATTAAAAATAAGGCATTCTAATAGGAAGTTTATTTCCTAATTTTTTTTCCTTCTTCCATGCATCCAATCACTTTTCAAAAGGTGAAATATAATAGATCAAATATAACAGATCTGAAATAATCTTAATTTCCTAAATTTCTAAAATAACTTGTGTTGATTTGAAGATTTACATGTTTGTTTTGATATATTTGGTAAAGAATTATGAAGTTAGTTTTCTTATGAAAATAATAATGATTTGGATCTGAGATTTATAGTGTAACAACCCTATATTTTGTAATTATTTTATTGTATATTTTAATTATTTTAATGTAAAATTTTGGTTAAAAAAAAAACTTTTATTTTTAATTATTAGAAATGATTAAATTTATTATTTAAATATAATTATGAGTTATAATCTCAAACTTGTGTAAGTTGAAATATTTGCCTGAAATGATGATTTTGGTCAAAATAGTCAAACTGTGACTTTCAACTTAAAATTTTAAAAGTTTAAAAATTTAAATTTTTTCTTTTATTATGAAAGTACATAAAATTATAAGAACACCACTTTTCGTCTCGTTGAAATTGGATGTTAATTGTGAAAGTTATACCCTTTACAATATTGTGCGTATATAGGGTTATTTAACAATGACTATTTTAAATTGTATAAATTACTTCTTCTTTGTTTTATTTTATTTTAATATGTGATAATATGTTATATAATGTATATTTTGACTTTTAAGTATTTTTAAAATGATAATATAATTTTTCTACAGTTCATTTGAATTTATTTCTAATTTTAAAAGCCTAGTCTACAATTTTAAGCCATTTTCTTAATTTAATTATATATAATTAATATTTATTTATTTATTTTATGCACTCACTGTTATTTGTTGTGTTTTACTTTATTTTATTCATTTTACATATATTTAAATTAAAGTAAATTTTTCCAAAGTGTATTGAAGTTATTTCTAATTCTTAAGTCAAGTTTTCATTTTCTGTGCTATTTTTCTAATTTTAATAATATCTAATTAATATTTAATTATTAATATTTTGTTTATCTGTTATATTTTCGAATTTTAACTGAGATTTTAATTATTTTCAGTTATTTAGATGTATATGAATATATATATAGGAATTTTAAAAGGTTTGAAAGCAAAGAAACGTAAAACCGTTTTAACGTTTCTTCTTCCGTTTCTTTTCCAATTAATAGATTTAATTTCCTTCATTTCCTTAAACTCCTCAATTAATTGCCATAGCCGTGTAAAACCCTAAAGTAGCCGTCATCTTATTAGGTTTTCACGTGAAAAAAAGATCATTTTCATTTGTTTCTCACGGCTTCAAAGATCTGCTAATGGCTTCCCTTTCTTTTTCTTACTTTTCTACTTGTTTTCCCTAAATTTTAATTTTTTTTCATTTATTTAAAGACTTTGGCTTTTGTTTTCTTAAAAATCTAATTTTGGAAATTTTCTTGAAATGATTTCTGATCATTTGTCCAAATAAAAATAAACAATGTCTGAAATTTTGATTTGGATAAACAGTGTAACTTTAATAGAAATTCTAAATTTTATAATTCTAAAGGCAAATTTTTCATCTTGAACTGTATACAATTGTGTAACATTTGTTTCACTTTTGTTTTGGTCAGATTAGTTGTATACTTTTTTTTTAAAAAAAGTTAGTAATAATTAGTGTGAAACGGGAAATAAACTTTACATTTCTTTTACATTTGTTTACATCTGTTTCTTAACTTTATATTTAACAATCAATTGGATGAAGCTAAATCAAATGTTATTAATTATGGTACAATAGCTATTAAATTTTGGTTTAAAGTGATGGTTTATTTTCCTAATAGAAACGTTAGTATTTTAAATTTATTTAATAAGAGAAACAAAATAATTTGTACGTTATTTAATAAGAGAAACAAAATAATTTGTAAGTTACTTTGGGCATATATTTAGTTGTTGCTCTTGCCTTTTTGTTATCTATTTGATTTTTTTTTCTTGCATTAACAATGCAAAGTTTTCAGCCGTATATTCTCTTTTGAGAATCCAAAATCTTGCTCAAATCTTGCCTTAAATCATTTCCATGTGTGAATTATTTCTTTCCCTCTTGCCACCCATACGTTTCGACCTATTGGATAGAATTGAATGCCTTAGTTGCCTCTATCGTTCAAGCATTTTTCTCTTGCCTGCCCTCTACATAAATTAGTGAGCAAATGTTAATATATATTTCACGTTCAAAAGTTCTATACCATAAATTATTCATTTTGCTTCCATCATAATTTGCGTAAGCATCTCCAGAAGGTATGAACCGGCGCATGCTTTTCCTTTCATTTTTTTTCTCTTTTTTTCTTTCTTTCTTCTTTTCACTCTTTTTTTATTTCATTTGTTCTCCTTTCATTATTTTGCTTTGGGTTGGTGATACAAAATCATATCTTGGCTATCTTTCAACTCAAATCAAAAGTCGTGAAATTGTGCTTGTCGTGCCTTTGGAGTCGTGCTTGTATGTTATTTTGGTCACTAGCTTTGAAAAAGGTGAGTCTTTCTCACTCTGACATATATACTTATGAAAAGTGAATTGATGACAAGTGTTTAGTAATGTAAAATGTTTATGCAAGTTAATGATGATCATATGATATGTTATGCCGTGTTATTACCATGTTAAAACTGTTAATTTTCACCTGACATCTGATACATGACTGTATATTGTGATATTGAAATTGTTTATATTATTTCTGTATATGATCACACTGCAAGTTACCTGTTAGGATAAAAATCATTATGGGCTGAAATGATAAGCCTGAGTTATTTTATTTATTTATCTATACTTGGGATTGCGGGTTTGAAATGATAGAACCCGGATTTTTACCTTTTAAAATTGCGGATTGAAATGATACATATCCGTATCACCTGACCTAGGTTAGAAAACTATATACAGACCCGTGGTTATTCTATAAAGTGCTTTGAATATTTTAAGTATTTTAAAAATATAAAATTATGAAATTTGATTTAAATAGATTTTGAAAGGTTTTTAAATAAATAAATTATGATTTTTCTATGTGTTAAAAATGTAATTTATGAATGGATTAACCGGATTTTGAAATATAACTTATGTTTGAAATTTGGAATTTTGACTAAAAATGATATTTAAGTTACATGAATAAAATGGACTTTAATTTTATTTGGAAAATGGTAAATATGATAAATTGATTTATATTTGAATTTAAGTGATTTATTAAAGAATTATTGTTTTTACTATAAATTTAAGTGGTTGAATAAATGACTCTTGAAAAATGAAATTTTAAAATATAACTTGACTTGAAATGTTATTTGAGTTTTAACTAAAGATGTTAAATTAATTAAATAAACTGGAAGTTTAGTTAAATTTGTGAAATGGTAATATAAATCTGAAACGTATAGGTTTTAATTTATGAAAGAAACGTGTAGGTTTTAATTTATGAAAGAAACGTATAGGTTTTAATTTATGAAAGAAATGTATAGGTTTTAATTAATGAAAGAAAGGTATAAGTTTTAATTAATGGAAGAAACGTATAAGTTTTTAATTAATGAAAGAAACATGTAAAGTCCTAATTAATGAGAGAACATGTAAAGTTTTAATTAAGAAAGAAACATGTAAAGTTTTAAGTAGTGTGGTATTGATTTAATTAATAAATGTTCATTATTGTAATAGGAATATAAAATTTAAAACGTACATTTGACACGTAGATTTTAATCAATGTAATGGTGTATTTTAAATTGATTAAAATGATAAATGTTACTTACTGTAATAATAAAATGTAAGTTGATAACGTACATTTGATAAGCAAGTTTTAATTTATGTGAATGACATACTTTAAATGATTAAAATAATAAAGTTTCTTTATTGTAATAATAATGTAAGTTAAAAAGGTGCTTTTAACTTAACATAAGAATTTCGGTTTAAATTGTATATTACGGTAAGAAAGTTTATTTAACTATAAGGCTATGATATATTGACATGTTAAAATTTTAAGCTTATCAATACTTTGATTATATACAATGTAAAGTGGAAAGTAGTACATTCCAAAAATGCTATGATTCCTTAAGGTAACATTTCCAAAATGCTATGATAATTTAAAGGAATATTTCAAGTTTAATAAATTTAAAGAAATATTCAATGATTTGAAAATTTGGGTTTATTTGAATGATATAAAATTGAATTATTTTTGAAATGGAAATGATACAATTGTGATATTGTTTTGAAATGAGTATGATATTTTGGTCTTGAAAGTATAAATTATTTGAAATAAATATCCATGGGTTATAATAACGATTGGTTGTTAAAGAGACCGGGATCGGATATTGTCTTATAGCCGGACAATACCGAAAACCACTTTAACAACTGTGTACGCGGTGGAGATTCCAGAGTGAAGTAGGATGGTGGCGACGTTCTCGAGGTATGTTACGTGGACCCAACTCCCGTGAGTTGGCATATATGACTAAAACAGGAGCTATACCGGGCTACACAAAGGGTCGCACCCTTTCATCGAGCATGCTCCATCGGAAAATATTCTATTACTGTTGTGATTCGATTCGGTGGCGCCACTTTGATTCGGGGGTATTGTTCGAGGTGGGCGGAAGCTGCTGGCTTGCCGTCACCACCGGTCCGGGAGTGCAAACGGTGTATCACCCTGGCATTGCCTCGCGTGCTGTGTCATATCCTTATATCGAGCCCACTACAATTTTGGTTTTAAAGATCCGACCGCGTTAAGGTTTACCATCCCCTTAACGCTATTTTCTATATGATTATACTTTACTGATTAGACACTACCGTATATAGAGTATATTACTATATAGTAAATAGTTTAACGGATCCTTAGAGGATGGGCGGTCCCAAGCATCCTTTAAGTTATTGATGCATTTTGTTACCTTTCACTTGAGTTGATTTACAGTTTATAAGTATTTATGTCCTGACTCGAGGGTTTTGTGTTTTGCTTTGCGCTCGGGTCAGATTGATTGAGTTAGCATTCAAGATTCACCTTCGGAGTTGGAGCTTTCCTTGAAGATCCAGCCTTCTATTTTGTTTCAGTATCCAGTGTTTCAGTGATGTATCTTGTTACTCTTCTGTTGTATCTCATTTAACTCTGATGTATCTTGTATTTTTTTTATGAGCTTCATGGACTACTATCTCTTTTACTTCCGCTGCATTATTATATACTCTGTGTCTGTGATCTGTGATTTTATTTACCGTATATTCTGAGGTTTGTCAAAATTTTATTTACAACGCGGTATTTTGAGCAATTCAATTCCGACATGAGTGCCTATCTATACACTTACAATGGATGCGAATGGTTGAAAATACCGGGTCGTTACAGTTGGTATCAGAGCTTTGGTTGCTCTAGGCAAAACTCAGCATATGGAGTGAATGTATTTACAGAATCACTTTCATTCGAGTTTGAATCTCTCCCTTTTGACTCGATTCCTTTGAATTTTGGAACATTCCCTACGGTTCCAAAATCCATTCGTATCCCTCACTATTCATCTTCTTTTGACTCTGGAGCATTCCATAACTCCGCTTCGAATGATCTTTTTAGTGAGTCAGCGGTCACGCCAATTTCAAATTGAATTGAAAAAAAGTGGAAAACTCCTTTGTAGTTAGCATCGATTCACCAGAGATTCTTATCTATCCTTGGTTTAGATGCTAATATCTTTTGTTATTTCAAACTCTAACTCTTGAGATCGAACGTAGATTTACCCTAGAAAAATCAACATTAATCTTATTCTTTAAGTCACGGTTGCCCCGGTTAAGGTTGCCCGCGATTTATATAAGCTTATCCATCTTCCTATTCTATTATTTAATCATGTCATCCTTGTTTCCAACTTATTTTTAATCATAATCTCCTTTGATTTGTGATAATCAAAAATTTGAATCTCTATCCTTCTTTGAAAATTTATTCATGTATAGTGTATTTGTAAACTAGTATTTAAAATTAAAATATTTTATATATTGTGTTGTTTGAGTTGTTGATGTTGAGTTGGGTTCTGATCGATACATCTGATCAGCGCTATCGATAAGATTTCCAAAACACTTTGACAGAACCAACGGACACAATATATTTTTAAAAAAAAAAAAAATTAGTTAATGAAATAAATTTTGATATATAAGTAAATTTATGGAACTTAATGAAATGATTTAAATTGATAATCTGAAATGATAATACTTGATTTATCATTTATTGTTCTACAAATAGATCTATAAATATTTGTTTATAAATTTATTTGGGAACTGAAATGAATTTAAAACAAGAATTTGCGGATTTAAATTCCGATTATTTCGAACTTTGGTTTAAAGTTTTAAATGGTTATATTATTTAAAGTATTTTGAATAGAATTTTTTTTCAAAGAATTTTAAGTTTAAAATTAGTACTCTTCTCTTTGTCGCTGGAAAATAACTTCGGTGATGACTGCAGCATCATCGACGTTCATTTTCGAGTTTCGAAGTGAAGAGACTGTTCTGTAGTCTTGCTACAGCTTTGTTTTGGGAAATTAAATTGATTTGAATTTCTAAAATATGACTTAATTTATAATATATATAGATATATGATTGAAATTTGATTTGACATATTATATATGTATATATATTATTTCTTATCTCTAAATGGTTTGAAAAAATCGAAAATTTAATTCTTAAATTTTATTTTTAACAATAATTTCAATTATAAAAAGAAAATCAATTTTTTTTTGGATAAATGATTAAACTTGAGATAATTAAATTGGAAAGTTTTATTTGTATGACACAATTTCATTCCAATATAACTTACCTTAATTTCAGAAGTTAACAATGTAATTGGGTAATATACAATATAAAAAGATTTTATAAATAAAATTTGAGTGGTTATAATAAATGTTATACACTTAAATTTTAATTATAAAATGATTAACAGAGGTAAATATAATAAAGGGTAATTGAATAACTTACAATAAAATGATGTTAAAAGAACTAAGAATAAAAGAAAGCAGTTATAATAAGTGTAAGTATATTGAACATGAGTGATAAATATATTGAGAGGAATAAATTTAATTTTTATTAGGAATAAAGAAGAATAAAATTTATTAAATACATTGTGAGTGTAATAAATGATTATTTTTCTAACCCATGGGTTTAAAATAAAATTGTTAATTTAAGACGATTGGATAATAAGATAATGAAATTTGAGATAGTTAAGATTTATGTAACTTGTGTAAAAGTTTATTTTCTATTTAAGTTGAAATCTCCATGCTTTCAAATTCATTTTCTTATTTTGTTTTTCAAACTATCTTTTGGTTGTTCTTATCGTCTTCATCTTGCTATAGACTGGTATATGCATCTTTCTATGATCCTTCTGTTTAGAAATCTTTCTATAATCTTTGATAATCTCCACCTTGTAAAACTTACCTATAACAACAGTTATCAGGTATAACTTCAATCTTCTTGTCATCTTATCTTGATCCTATTTCACTCTATCTTTTCTGTGCCCTTCCATACCTCATTCCTTTTCGGGGACGAAAAGTTTTGAGTGGGGGAGAGTGTAACAACCCTATATTTTGTAGTTATTTTATTGTATATTTTAATTATTTTAATGTAAAATTTTGGTTAAAAAAAAAACTTTTATTTTTACTTATTTGAAATGATTAAATTTATTATTTAAATATAATCTTGATTTTTATGAGTTATAATCTCAAACTTGTGTAAGCTGAAATATTTGCCTGAAATGCTGATTTTGGTCAAAATAGTCAAACTGTGACTTTCAACTTAAAATTTTAAAAGTTTAAAAATTTAAATTTTTTCTTTTATTATGGAAGTACATAAAATTATAAGAACACCACTTTTCGTTTCGTTGAAATTGGACGTAAATTGTGAAAGTTATACCCTTTACAATATTGTGCGTATATAGGGTTATTTAACAATGACTATTTTAAATTGTATAAATTACTTCTTCTGTAACGACCCAGAATTTTGAATAATTTAATTTGGAAATATTTAATTTATTTTAAATATTTGAATGATGGTTTGGGTTGAATTTTCAATATAACTTTGAATTTGGTGATTAAATTATAAAATTTAATCTATTGAAAGTTGAATAAGAATTTGAATATTCAATCTTAAGCTGAAGAAAAATATTTTCAACAGCTTGTCAAATCCATATTGATAATACTGAAGATAATAGAAGCTTCAGAATTTAATTTGAAACTGCTTTGTTCAGTTTTGAAAATATATCGTTTGAATCGATATTTAAAAATAGTCATTTTTCATACAGTCTCGGAATTCGACGAAACAAGTTCCATTGGGTCCGTAACGTTGAATTATTATCGGATTTCAAATTTCGTATTTTTCAGAGTTGCCGTATGAGAATACGACACATAAACGCGTTGAAAATTGTATTGAAACAAATTTAATTTAAATTTAAATTTAAAATTTTATTACAGACAGCATCCCTAGATTCTTGCCTAAAATCACGTTATCTCCTATCTTCGTGCCAAAAATTTCGCAGAGAATCACGCTGTTTCGATTTTAAACATCCCTCTCCCTTATCATTCAAAACCGAAGACAGTGCAAAAAAAAATGGCTGCTTCCCTTATTAAATTCAAATTCGATTCCTTCTTTCCCCGAGTCGTTCAAGCTCGCGTTTGATCGAGTGAGGCGCGCGGCACGAGGGGCGGCGGCGGTTCAAGCATCTGAAGGGGGAGCGTGATTTCGTGGAGGAGGAGCAGTGGTATGGGGTGTCGATGGAAGTGAGGCGATTTGCGTTCGCGCGTGTGGGTGCTTGAGTGGGGGTTGCGACGTGATGGCGAAGGCGACGTCAGGGCACAACGACGACTTAGGATAGCGGCAGGGCTTTAGGCTTAGGGTTTCGTGCTCGCGGTTCTGGTGGTGGCGATTGCAGTTCGATGGGGTTCTGGAGTTGAAGTCGAGATCGACCTGGGCTAATTTCTGTGAGGTATAAACGTTGTTTCCATTTAATTTGAATAAATATACATCTTTATATATTGTAAAACAATATATATGTAGTGGGAAAATATAAAAAAAAAATATATAATATGCAGTGAAAATGAAATACTGTTTAGTTAGTATAAAACTTTGGAAAGACAGTGATTTCAAAAATGTTGAGGAGTTCAAATAAAGTTTGAATTCTATTTTATTAAAAATGCATATATAATGTAGTAAGTTAAAATACATGCAGTTTATAATTAAGAATAAAAAAAATATGTATGTGATTTCAATTTATAAATCTATATAAGAAAATGGGTTTAAAATTTAATTATTAGTTTAAATTAAACTTTTGGTTAATTAAATATAGCGAATGGAAATTAATTATGCGATTTGTCCAAAGGTTATATAAAATAAAGATTGGAATTTTTAAAGAATAGTTTTGAATTTAATTTTTTGTTAAATCAAATTGTCAAAAGGAAATTGTTAGTCAAAATAAAATCATGGGTTAATTAAATGGTAGGTGATTTTTCACTTAGTTCAAATATTCTATTTAAAAAGGAAATTTAGTTCAATTGGAAATTTCTAGTTAGAATTATTTTAAAAGGAAAATTAGTTTGAATAAATTTATTAAAGAAGAAACTGGTTTAAATAAAACTATTGATTAATTAAACAATCAAGAACGAAAATTTGTTATTGATCTGTTCGAATATTAATAAATTGTGTAAATATTTATACATGGTATAAATCAAGAAAATCGAGTCAGGATGGGAAATGGATTGCTAATAAAAGCAAAGGTGGGAACTTCTCACTCAAAAAGGATTTATTTAAATTTTAAATAGTTAGATTTAAAATTGTTAGACTGTGTTGATTGAATGCTTGTATGATGATTGTTATATATATATATTGGATGTGAATAGACCCTATACGCCGTTAGTAAGCGGAGGTTATTTATTACACCCATATACCGCGATATTCCACCTCGAAGTGGAATTGGTATTATATTAATATATAGCAATATATATATATTGGCATATGTATATATTGCAGTTGATTGATTTCCCGCATTGTATAGCAGATGAGACCCTATTGCGCCGCCTATTAAGTGGATAATATTTTACAAAATCACATATACCGCGATATTCCACCTCGAAGTGGAATTGGTATTGTGCTAATGTCTGTGGATGCAGGGAAACAGGTTGGAGGGATCCAACTGGATTCCTCACAATTATTTATTTGATTCAGATATTGTGATATTTGATTGTTTATCATGGATGATATATGATGTTTGAAAGTCGTGATTGACTATTTGATGTGTTGCATCATCGGATCCAATTTTTGAAGTTCAAAAATAAAGATTTTGATTTTTAAGGGATTTCTAAAGTGATTTTTGGAAGTATACGTTTATAAAATATTTTTGGAATTGATTCATCTTAAATAAATAAACGATATAATTTTTAATATTATAAAAATTATGATTTTTGAGAAATATAGTTAAAAGATTGATTTTTGAAAATATGGGATTAATGATTTAATAAAATAATTTAAACTGGGATTTCTGAATTTATTATAAAAAGTTTAAATATAGGATTTATGAAATTTGATTATTTTATAAATCAAAATGATGAAATTATAAAGGAGTTGAAAGACGTTTTAAAAGAATAATATAAATTGATCCATATAAAAGATTTATAAATTGATATTTATAAATTAAAAATATTGGAATTGTAAAACAAGCTTTTATAAGTGATAGAATGAATTGTGAATGAATTTCATCAATGAATGAAATTTATAGGATTATAACGGTGAAGTTATAAATGGAATTTTATAAACAGTAGGTTTATAAAATGTGTAAAGTTATTTAAAAGAATAGATTTTGGATAAATAAATGAATCTTATAAGTTATAAGATTTGTAATTTAGGAAGTTAAAAGAACAATTTGGTAAACAAATAAATTATGAGCATTTAACTTATAATATGGACTTTCGGTATACAATTAAGTTATAAATCGAATAGGTTAATAAAGGAAACTATAAAAGGAAGTTGTTATAAAATAAATAGAAATGGAGTATATAAACATTGTTTTATAAATCCACAACGAGTTATCTTGATAAGCAAATTGTTGTAATTTATTAATGGAGTTATATTCACGTTTTAGACAGTGAATAATCCTGTAAAACAAAATGAATAGAAATGATGAATTTGGTTAACAAGTATATTCACGTTTTTGAATAGTGAATAATATGTTAAAGAAATGTTTTGGATGTGATGTTTTAAATAGAATTAAAACGATCTAAAGATGTTTTAAAACGTATTAACTATCGAAACCATAGATTTCAACATTCATTGTTTAAATAGACGTTTTCGAGAAATAGAAGGAAATAGTAGATTATAACACTGTTGTTATAATAAATGTTTTCCGAAAGGAAATGTTTTGTATAGTATTGGGATTTATATATCTATTTTAATTTCGAATCCCCATACTATTGATTTTGGGTTGTCGTAACAATGTTTTACGCAACATTCATTTTGGCCCAAATAAATATGTTAAAGAGAATGATTTCCTTAAAGAATGAAATATATGATTAATTTCGATTTAAGTATATTGAATATTTTCCAAAGGTTGAAAATAAATAAAATTTGTGAATTATTTATAAGATAAATAAGTATGGAAATGTTTTTCCAATGTGAAATGAAAAGTTTAGAGAATTTATCTTTTTGAAGGTAAATTGAAAATGAATAATTGAAAACGTATATTCATAGATATTTTAGAATATAAATTCAATATGGAATTTATAAATGAAATTTGGAAAATAGGTTTAAAAATAAATATTGATTTATTTTCAAGAATGGAAAATATATATATCTTGTAAAGATATTTTTGGAAAATAAATAATTTGGAAAATTATTTGGAATCTGGTGATGTTGGCATATCCATTGATAGTTAAATAACCGACTATCAAAATTTACCTTTGAATAGGTATTTGTTGTGATTTGCTTGAAATTGAATGCCACACTTATTTTTTTTAAATAAGCGCTCATTATTCGGGTTAACCGGGAAAGGACCTTGGGGTCGTATAACCCATTCCGAATATGTGATACGTCGTTATAAATTGCATTTGAAGATCGGTGTTGAAGACAGGATATTTTCGAAAACGAAAGGGTTTCTTGTTGATTGTCTCTACACTGGCTGATCCCCGGTATTGAGATCTCCATATGTGATGGGAAATTCGGACGTGATTAGAGATTATCCGGATTGCAAGGACTTCTTTGTAAGTGCCTTCGGTTCTGTTCGAGCCCGGAACAGACTTGTATGGATTGTATGTCTGACATTACAAATTGAGATATAAAGCCGATTTCTTTCAAATATATTTCTGTTGGTGGCGGAGAATTTATTCTCTTAGCTTAACACCCTTCTCTGAGACGTATGAGCTCAGAGGTTATGTAGTTGAAGGTTATTAGCAATATATTCCCAATTTGGTAATGTGACATGCTGAGTGTTGCTGTGAAATGATCATTGTGTTAATTATTTGTGATAGGATCATTTCCATGATCATTTGTTGACCCAAAGCATGACTTTGTATAAAGCGTGTTTTTGTGGACGTGACTTCGTCGAACCTCACACCCCGGAATGGTCAAAACAGGAAAGATGCAGCAAGGTTATTAGGGGGTAGCGCCCCTTTAGGGTATGTTCATTTCCTTCTGGAAAAGGGTGGTATCATGGTATGGAGCCCAGATACTTACTCATGTGGAAAACACTCTATTTATTATGGTGTGATGTTGGTTATCGAGCGCTCGGTTAAAGGTCCCAAAGGACCGGGGTATGGCATACTCGTGTCAGTTGTTACCCAGTTAGGGGCAACCCTGCCTTGTGTTGGCAAAGATCCGGTTAGGTTCTCGGGACGTCCTTCCAGAGGCGTTTCCATGTGGCAATGGGAAGTTCCTTGGCCTGACCATTCGTTGGAAATCCAAAGAAACAATACGAGACTTGTACGGTTTTAGTTGTAGAACCTGCCATTTAATATGGTAGCTATAGTAAGCATACTATAATGGTACCTTTGCTGGCTAAGATTTATATTCTACTTTCGAAATATTTTCTACACTATGCAATAGTAATAATATCAAATGTTTTCTTTTAATGCATATCAAGCATCTTTGACTAACATAAGAAGAAATCTCCTCCAAGTCTGCGTTTGCATTGTGTGTGTGGCGGGAGGTCTTATGGTAGTCTCATTTTTAAAAAGCATTGCGAATTGACTTTAAAAATATTCCTCTATTTTGATTTTAAAGATAAATGAACTGTTTTGAGTTCTCACACCAGTCTTATGACTGACTCGGAGTTTATTGTTTTCCTTCCTAAACTCTGGGTGCCCACCAATTTTCACACGGACAGTCAAGAGTTAAGGTTTATTAGGATATTCTGGAATTCAGGAATTGCTGGAGGCAAGATGGATGGCATGGCGTATTCACTAGTATATAGTATTTTCTTCTTCCGCTGTTCGTTATTGTTGTTGTATATTCTGATGATATGATGTAATAAAATGTAATGCAATAACCGATATAGTTCTTTATTTAAAGATTATTCATTTATCTATTATATGTTGTTCCGCTGCGAATTGTGAGATTCTGATATTGTTCTGTTATTTCTTTTTTTCTATGTTCTACCTTCTTTTCTCTCTTCTTCTACCTCTTTCTTCTTCTTTTCTCTTTCTTTAAACCCTAATGGTTCGTATTTCCGTTCATCTTGAGTTAATCAATGGAGATTAGTGTATATTCAAGGGGTACGGAAAAGCGGACTATTACATTTGGTATCAGAGCATATGGTTAAGCGACAACCATGGTTCTGTTGGGTGTTACTCATTAGAGATAGAGTCAGCAGTACTCTAGAATGAGTTTGAGTGTAATAATAGATATGAGCGCGTATTTGTTAGTGAATATACAATTGTTTTTGAATCGGGTAAATAAGATAATTTTGCCCAAAACTATTTTTGTATAGAAAAGAAATGATTTTCTATGAATTATTATAGTATATGGTTGCATGATTGTTAGGAAGTAATAATATTAAATTATTATCATTATTATATGGAATTAAATAAGAAGTAAAATGGATTGAAATCAAGTAAACTAACTTGATAAATTATTAATTCTTGGACTAATGAATTGGTTAAATTAAAAGTTTAGTCGTGAGCTAAATTTGAAGATAAATTTGAACTTGTATATAAATTCCAGTAAGTAAAAAGAAGTAAATTGAAATTCTCTTTGTTAGTAATTAAGTAAATTCGAGATGAATTGAATATGGAAATTGAAATTGAAATGAATTAGTGAATGAAACTAATTTAAAGTAGTAATATGAATTAGCAAATGAAAGTTAATCGTTAGAATTCAATATTTAGAATTGAGAATTGAATTCGAATAGAATTGAAATTATGAATTGAATTCAAATAAAATTTAAATTGTGAATTGAATTGAAATGTAAAATTTAATGAAAATGAATATGTAACTTCAATAGTGAAGTAAAAATGTATAAGAAGCATATATTGGAAATTTTGTAAATGAATTGGCAAAATGGTTGGAATGTTGGAATTGGATATTATGAATAGCAGGATATACAGGTATTATAAAGGGATTGGATTTTGATTTCGAAGATAAAAATTGAATTGCTTGACAAAAAGGTACGTATTTGAATTTCAGTATGAAATTTGATGATTTTCTTCTCCAGCCACTTGGCTTTCTCTTTTCTTTTTGATTCTGAGGGGCCGTGGTGCCATTTTGTAGTCGTACCGAGCTAGCCGCGCAAAGGAGACGCTGGCGAAATTTTTCGAAAATTTAGGGTGTTAGGAAAATTTTGAGAAATTTTGAAAGTTTGAAATTTGAATTTAAATATAAATTTGAATTGTTAGGAGAACAATATTGTTTGGAACCTATAATTGAAGTTAGAAAGCTAGTTGAAATAATAGTGAATCTCTAGTAAAAAGATTTAGGTTAGTAAGTTGATAAAACTATTTGGATTGTGAAAAATGATAGACGGGATAAGGGTATTCTTCTTAACTTGTAATTTCGGGACGAAATTCTTTTAAGGAGGGAAGATTGTAACGACCCAGAATTTTGAATAATTTAATTTGGAAATATTTAATTTATTTTAAATATTTGAATGATGGTTTGGGTTGAATTTTCAATATAACTTTGAATTTGGTGATTAAATTATAAAATTTAATCTATTGAAAGTTGAATAAGAATTTGAATCTTCAATCTTAAGCTGAAGAAAAATATTTTCAACAGCTTGTAAAATCCATATTGATAATACTGAAGATAATAGAAGCTTCAGAATTTAATTTGAAACTGCTTTGTTCAGTTTTGAAAATATATCGTTTGAATCGATATTTAAAAATAGTCATTTTTCATACAGTCTCGGAATTCGACGAAACAAATTCCATTGGGTCCGTAACGTTGAATTATTATCGGATTTCAAATTTCGTATTTTTCGGAGTTGCCGTGTGAGAATACGACACATAAACGCATTGAAAATTGTATTGAAATAAATTTAATTTAAATTTAAAATTTTATTATAGACAACATCCCTAGATTCTTGCCTAAAATCACGTTATCTCCTATCTTCGTGCCAAAAATTTCGCAGAGAATCACGCTGTTTCGATTTTAAATATCCCTCTCCCTTATCATTCAAAACCGAAGACAGTGAAAAAAAAAATGGCTGCTTCCCTTATTAAATTCAAATTCGATTCCTTCTTTCCCCGAGTCGTTCAAGCTCGCGTTCGATCGAGTAAGGCGCGCGGCACGAGGGGCGACGGTGGTTCAAGCATCTGAAGGGGGAGCGTGATTTCGTGGAGGAGGAGTAGTGGTATGGGGTGTCGACGGCAGTGAGGCGATTTGCGTTCGCGCGTGTGGGCACTTGCGTGGGGGTTGCGACGTGATGGCGAAGGCGACGTCAGGGCACAGCGGCGACTTGGGATAGCGGCAGGGCGTTTAGGCTTAGGGTTTCGTGCTCGCGGTTCTGGTGGTGGCGATTGCAGTTCGATGGGGTTCTGGAGTTGAAGTCGAGATCGACCTGAGCTAATTTCTGTGAGGTATAAACGTTGTTTCCATTTAATTTGAATAAATATACATCTATATATATTGTAAAACAATATATATGCAGTGGGAAAATATAAAAAAATATATATAATATGCAGTGAAAATGAAATACTGTTTAGTTAGTATAAAACTTTGGAAAGACGGTGAATTCAAAAATGTTGAGGAGTTCAAATAAAGTTTGAATTCTATTTTATTAAAAATGTATATATAATGCAGTAAGTTAAAATACATGCAGTTTTTAATTAAGAATAAAAAAAAAATATGTATGTGATTTCAATTTATAAATCTATATAAGAAAATGGGTTTAAAATTTAATTATTAGTTTAAATTAAACTTTTGGTTAATTAAATATAGCGAATGGAAATTAATTATGCGATTTGTCCAAAGGTTATATAAAATAAAGATTGGAATTTATAAAGAATAGATTTGAATTTAATTTTTTGTTAAATCAAATTGTCAAAAGGAAATTGTTAGTCAAAATAAAATCACGGGTTAATTAAATGGTAGGTGATTTTTCACTTGGTTCAAATATTCTATTTAAAAAGGAAATTTAGTTCAATTGGAAATTTCTAGTTAGAATTATTTTAAAAGGAAAATTAGTTTGAATAAATTTATTAAAGAAGAAACTGGTTTAAATAAAACTATTGATTAATTAAACAATCAAGAACGAAAATTGGTTATTGATCTGTTCGAATATTAATAAATTGTGTAAATATTTATACAAGGTATAAATCAAGAAAATCGAGTCAAGATAGGAAATGGATTGCTAATAAAAGCAAAGGTGAGAACTTCTCACTCAAAAAGGATTTATTTAAATTTTAAATAGTTAGATTTAAAATTGTTAGACTGTGTTGATTGAATGCTTGTATGATGATTGTTATATATATATTGGATGTGAATAGACCCTATACGCCGTTAGTAAGCGGAGGTTATTTATTACACCCAAATACCGCGATATTCCACCTCGAAGTGGAATTGGTATTATATTAATATATAGCAATATATATATATATTGGCATATGTATATATTGCAGTTGATTGATTTCCCGCATTGTATAGCGGATGAGACCCTATTGCGCCGCCTATTAAGCGGATAATATTTTATAAAATCCCATATACCGCGATATTCCACCTCGAAGTGGAATTGCTATTGTGCTAATGTCTGTAGATGCAGGGAAACAGGTTGGAGGGATCCAACTGGATTCCTCACAAATATTTATTTGATTCAGATATTGTGATATTTGATTATTTATCATGGATGATATATGATGTTTGAAAGTCGTGATTGACTATTTGATGTGTTGTATCATCAGATCCAATTTTTGAAGTTCAAAAATAACGATTTTGATTTTTAAGGGATTTCTAAAGTGATTTTTGGAAGTATACGTTTATAAAATATTTTTGGAATTGATTCATCTTAAATAAATAAACGATATAAGTTTTAATATTATAAAAATTATGTTTTTTGAGAAATATAGTTAAAAGATTGATTTTTGAAAATATGGGATTAATGATTTTATAAAATAATTTAAACTGGGATTTCTGAATTTATTATAAAAAGTTTAAATATAGGATTTATGAAATTTGATTATTTTATAAATCAAAATGATGAAATTATAAAGGAGTTGAAAGACGTTTTAAAAGAATAATATAAATTGATCCATATAAAAGATTTATAAATTGATATTTATAAATTAAAAATATTGGAATTGTAAAACAAGCTTTTATAAGTGATAGAATGAATTGTGAATGAATCTCATCAATGAATGAAATTTATAGGATTATAACGGTGAAGTTATAAATGGAATTTTATAAACAGTAGGTTTATAAAATGTGTAAAGTTATTTAAAAGAATAGATTTTGGATAAATAAATGAATCTTATAAGTTATAAGATTTGTAATTTATGAAGTTAAAAGAACAATTTGGTAAACAAATAAATTATGAGCATTTAACTTATAATATGGACTTTCGGTATACAATTAAGTTATAAATCGAATAGGTTAATAAAGGAAACTATAAAAGGAAGTTGTTATAAAATAAATAGAAATGGAGTATATAAACATTGTTTTATAAATCCACAACGAGTTATCTTGATAAGCAAATTGTTGTAATTTATTAATGGAGTTATATTCACGTTTTAGACAGTGAATAATCCTGTAAAACAAAATGAATAGAAATGATGAATTTGGTTAACAAGTATATTCACATTTTTGAATAGTGAATAATATGTTAAAGAAATGTTTTGGATGTGATGTTTTAAATAGAGTTAAAACGATCTAAAGATGTTTTAAAAAGTATTAACTATCGAAACCATAGATTTCAACATTCATTGTTGAAATAGACGTTTTCGAGAAATAGAAGGAAATAGTAGATTATAACACTGTTGTTATAGTAAATGATTTCCGAAAGGAAATGTTTTGTATAGTATTGGGATTTATATATCTATTTTAATTTCGAATCCCTATACTAGTGATTTTGGGTTGTCGTAACAATGTTTTACGCAACATTCGTTTTGGCCCAAATAAATATGTTAAAGAGAATGATTTCCTTAAAGAATGAAATATATGCTTAATTTCGATTTAAGTATATTGAATATTTTCCAAAGGTTGAAAATAAATAAATTTTGTGAATTATTTATAAGATAAATAAGTATGGAAATGTTTTTCCAATGTGAAATGAAAAGTTTAGAGAATTTATCTTTTTGAAGATAAATTGAAAATGAATAATTGAAAACGTATATTCATAGATATTTTAGAATATAAATTCAATATGGAATTTATAAATGAAATTTGGAAAATGGGTTTAAAAATAAATATTGATTTATTTTTGAAGAATGGAAAATATATATATCTTGTAAAGATATTTTTGGAAAATAAATAATTTGGAAAATTATTTGGAATCTGGTGATGTTGGCATATCCATTGATAGTTCAATAACCGACTATCAAAATTTACCTTTGAATAGGTATTTGTTGTGATTTGCTTGAAATTGAATGCCACACCTATTTTTTTAAAATAAGCGCTCACTATTCGGGTTAACCGGGAAAGTACCTTGGGGTCGTATAACACATTCCGGATATGTGATACATCGTTATAAATTGCATTTGAAGATCGGTGTTGAAGACCGGATATTTTCGAAAACGAAAGGGTTTCTTGTTGATTGTCTCTGCACTGGGTGATCCCCGGTATTGAGATCTCCATATGCGATGGGAAATTCGGACGTGATTAGAGATTATCCGGATTGCAAGGACTTCTTTGTAAGTGCCTTCGGTTCTGTTCGAGCCCGGAACAGACTTGTATGGATTGTATGTCTGACATTACAAATTGAGATATAAAGCCGATTTCTTTCAAATATATTTCTGTTGGTGGCGGAGAATTTATTCTCTTAGCTTAACACCCTTCTCTGAGACGTACGAGCTCAGAGGTTATGTAGTTGAAGGTTATCAGCAATATATTCCCAATTTGGTAATGTGACATGCTGAGTGTTGCTGTGAAATGATCATTGTGTTGATTATTTGTGATTGGATCATTTGTTTGATCATCTATCTTGGTGATCATTTCCATGATCATTTGTTGACCCAAAGCATGACTTTGTATAAAGCGTGTTTTTGTGTACGTGACTTCGTCGAACCTCGCACCCCGGAATGGTCAAAACAGGAAAGATGCAGCAAGGTTATTAGGGGGTAGCGCCCCTTTAGGGTATGTTCATTTCCTTCTGGAAAAGGGTGGTATCATGGTATGGAGCCTAGATACTTGCTCATGTGGAAAACACTCTATTTATTATGGTGTGATGTTGGTTATCGAGCGCTCGGTTAAAGGTCCCAAAGGACGGGTGGATGGCATACTCGTGTCAGTTGTTACCCAGTTAGGGGTAACCCGGCCTTGTGTTGGCAGAGATCCGGTTAGGTTCTCGGGACGTCCTTCCAGAGGCGTTTCCATGTGGCAATGGGAAGTTCATTGGCCTGACCATTCGTTGGAAATCCAAAGAAACAATACGAGACTTGTACGGTTTTAGTTGTAGAACCTGCCATTTAATATGGTAGCTATAGTAAGCAAACTATAATGGTACCTATGCTGGCTAAGATTTATATTCTACTTTCGAAATATTTTCTACACTATGCACTAGTAATAATATCAAATGTTTTCTTTTAATGCGTATCAAGCATCTTTGACTAACATAAGAAGAAATCTCCTCCAAGTCTGCGTTTGCATTGTGTGTGTGGCGGGAGGTCTTATGGTAGTCTCATTTTTAAAAAGCATTGCAAATTGACTTTAAAAATATTCCTCTATTTTGATTTTAAAGATAAATAAACTGTTTTGAGTTCTCACACCAGTCTTATGACTGACTCGGAGTTTATTGTTTTCCTTCCTAAACTCTGGGTGCCCACCAATTTTCACACGGGCAATCAAGAGTTAAGGTTTATCAGGATATTCTGGAATTCAGGAATTGCTGGAGGCAAGATGGATGGCATGGCGTATTCACTAGTATATAGTATTTTCTTCTTCCGCTGTTCGTTATTGTTGTTGTACATTCTCATGATATGATGTAATGAAATGTAATGTAATAACCGATATAGTTCTTTATTTAAAGATTATTCATTTATCTATTATATGTTGTTCCGCTGCGAATTGTGAGATTCTGATATTGTTCTGTTATTTCTTTTTTTTCTATATTCTACCTTCTTTTCTCTCTTCTTCTATCTCTTTCTTCTTCTTTTCTCTTTCTTTAAACCCTAATGGTTCGTATTTCCGTTCATCTTGAGTTAATCAATGGAGATTAGTGTATATTCAAGGGGTACGGAAAAGCAGACTATTACATCTTCTTTGTTTTATTTTATTTTAATATGTGATAATATGTTATATAATGTATATTTTGACTTTTATGTATTTTTAAAATGATAATATAATTTTTCTAAAGTTCATTTGAATTTATTTCTAATTTTAAAAGCCTAGTCTACAATTTTAAGCCATTTTCTTAATTTAATTATATATAATTAAAATTTATTTATTTATTTTATGCACTCACTGTTATTTGCTGTGTTTTACTTTATTTTATTCATTTTACATATATTTAAATTAAAGTAAATTTTTCCAAAGTGTATTGAAGTTATTTCTAATTCTTAAGTCAAGTTTTCATTTTCTGTGCTATTTTTCTTATTTTAATCATATCTAATTAATATTTAATTATTAATATTTTGTTTATCTGTTATATTTTCGAATTTTAACTGAGATTTTAATTATTTTCAGTTATTTAGATGTATATGAATATATATATAGGAATTTTAAAAGGTTTGAAAGCAAAGAAACGTAAAACCGTTTTAACGTTTCTTCTTCCGTTTCTTTTCCAATTAATAGATTTAATTTCCTTTGACCATTCCTTTCTTTATTGTAGCTGTGCATTTCTTACCTCATTTTCACATGAAAACATTCATTTCCACTTCATAATAATTTTATAATGAAATGTATAATTTTCCAAGACTAACAGTGATTTATGCACAATTTTAGAACACTGTTTGGTATTTTTAAGGCATTTTCTTCATTATTTTATATTTTTTTCTAATTATACTATTTGTTACCTCATATTTCTAATTGATTTCGATTTGTAAAGTATTTTCTCCTGAAATTTTGTTTATGTAAAGTTTTAAAAGGAAAAGAATATGGAAGATTGTAAATCACTTTGAAACGTAAGCCCTTTTATTTGCCCAAACCCTTCATTTCCTTAAACTCCTCAATTAATTGCCTTAGCCGTGTAAAACCCTAATGTAGCCGTCATCTCATTAGGTTTTCACGTGAAAAAAAAGATCATTTTCATTTGTTTCTCATGGCTTCAAAGATCTGGTAATGGCTTCCCTTTCTTTTTCTTATTTTTCTACTTGTTTTCCCTAAATTTTAATTTTTTTTCATTTATTTAAAGACTTTGGCTTTTGTTTTCTTAAAAATCTAATTTTGGAAATTTTCTTGAAATGATTTCTAATCATTTGTCCAAATAAAAATAAACAATGTCTGAAATTTTGATTTGGATAAAAAGTTTAACTTTAATAGAAATTATAAATTTAATAATTCTAAAGGCAAATTTTTCATCTTGAACTGTATACAATTGTGTAACATTTGTTTCACTTTTGTTTTGGTCAGATTAGCTGTATACTTTTTTTATAAAAGTTAGTAATAATTAGTGTGAAACGGGAAATAAACTTTACATTTCTTTTACATATGTTTACATCTGTTTCTTAACTTTATATTTAACAATCAATTGGATGAAGCTAAATCAAATGTTATTAATTATGGTACAATAGCTATTAAATTTTGGTTTAAAGTGATGGTTTATTTTCCTAATAGAAACGTTAGTATTTTAAATTTATTTAATAAGAGAAACAAAATAATTTGTACGTTATTTAATAAGAGAAACAAAATAATTTGTACGTTACTTTGGGCATATATTTAATTGTTGCTCTTGCCTTTTCGTTATCTATTTGAATTTTTTTTCTTGCGTTAACAATGCAAAGTTTTCAGCCGTATATTCTCTTTTGAGAATCCAAAATCTTGCTCAAATCTTGCCTTAAATCATTTCCATGTGTGAATTATTTCTTTCCCTCTTGCCTCCCATACGTCTCCACCTATTGGATAGAATTGAATGCCTTAATTGCCTCTACCGTTCAAGCATTTTTCTCTTGCCTGCCCTCTACATAAATTAGTGAGCAAATGTTAATATATATTTCACGTTCAAAAGTTCCATACCATAAATTATTCATTTTGCTTCCATCAAAATTTGCGTAAGCATCTCCTGAAGGTATAAACCGGTGCATGCTTTTCCTTTCATTTTTTTCCTCTTTTTTTCTTTCTTTCTTCTTTTCACTCTTGTTTTATTTCATTTGTTCTCCTTTCATTATTTTGCTTTGGGTTGGTGATACAAAATCATATCATGGCTATCTTTCAACTCAAATCAAAAGTCGTGAAATTGTGCTTGTCGTGCCTTTGGAGTCGTGCTTGTATGTTGTTTTGGTCTCTAGCTTTGAAAAAGGTGAGTCTTTCTCACTCTGACATATATACTTATGAAAAGTGGATTGATGACAAGTGTTTAGTAATGTAAAATGTTTATGCAAGTTAATGATGATCATATAATATGCTACCGTGTTATTACCATGTTATTACCATATCAAAACTGTTAATTTTCACCTGACATATGATACATGACTCTATATTGTGATATTGACACTGTTTATATTATTTCTGTATATGATCACACTGCAAGTTCCCTGTTAGGATAAAAATCATTATGGGCTGAAATGATAAGCCTGAGTTATTTTATTTATTTATCTATACTTGGGATTGCGGGTTTGAAATGATAGAACCCGGATTTTTACCTTTTAAAATTGCGGATTGAAATGATACATATCCGTATCACCTGACCTAGGTTAGAAAACTATATACAGACCCATGGTTATTCTATAAAGTGATTTGAATATTTTAAGTATTTTAAAAATATAAAATTATGAAATTTGATTTAAATAGATTTTGAAAGGTTTTTAAATAAATAAATTATGATTTTTTAATGTGTTAAAAATGTAATTTATGAATGGATTAACTGGATTTTGAAATATAACTTATGTTTGAAATTTGGAATTTTGACTAAAAATGATATTTAAGTTACATGAATAAAATGGACTTTAATTTTATTTGGAAAATGGTAAATATGATAAATTGGTTTATATTTGAATTTAAGTGATTTATTAAAGAATTATTGTTTTTACTATAAATTTAAGTGGTTGAATAAATGACTGTTGAAAAATGAAATTTTAAAATATAACTTTTGAGTTTTAACTAAATATGTTAAATTAATTAAATAAACTGGAAGTTTAGTTAAATTTGTGAAATGGTAATATAAATCTGAAACGTATAGGTTTTAATTTATGAAAGAAACGTATAGGTTTTAATTTATGAAAGAAACGTATAGGTTTTAATTTGTGAAAGAAACGTATAGGTTTTAATTTATGAAAGAAACGTATAGGTTTTAATTTATGAAAGAAACGTATAGGTTTTAATTAATGAAAGAACGTATGGTGTTCTAATTAATGATAGGAACATGTAAATTCCTAATTAATGAAAGAAAGGTATAAGTTTTAATTAATGAAAGAAACGTATAAGTTTTTAATTAATGAAAGAAACGTGTAAAGTCCTAATTAATGAGAGAACATGTAAAGTTTTAATTAAGAAAGAAACATGTAAAGTTTTAAGTAGTTAATATAAATCTGAAACGTATAGGTTTTAATTTATGAAAGAAACGTATAGGTTTTAATTTATGAAAGAAACGTATAGGTTTTAATTTGTGAAAGAAACGTATAGGTTTTAATTTGTGAAAGAAACGTATAGGTTTTAATTTATGAAAGAAACGTATAGGTTTCAATTTATGAAAGAAACGTATAGGTTTTAATTAATGAAAGAACGTATGGTGTTCTAATTAATGATAGGAACATGTAAATTCCTAATTAATGAAAGAAAGGTATAAGTTTTAATTAATGAAAGAAACGTATAAGTTTTTAATTAATGAAAGAAACGTGTAAAGTCCTAATTAATGAGAGAACATGTAAAGTTTTAATTAAGAAAGAAACATGTAAAGTTTTAAGTAGTGTGGTATTGATTTAATTAATAAATGTTCATTATTGTAATAGGAATATAAAATTTAAAACGTACATTTGACACGTAGATTTTAATCAATGTATTGGTGTATTTTAAATTGATTAAAATGATAAATGTTACTTACTGTAATAATAAAATGTAAGTTGATAACGTACATTTGATAAGCAAGTTTTAATTTATGTGAATGGCATACTTTAAATGATTAAAATAATAAAGTTTCTTTATTGTAATAATAATGTAAGTTAAAAAGGTGCTTTTAACTTAACATAAGAATTTCGGTTTAAATTGTATATTAAAGTAAGAAAGTTTATTTAACTATAAGGCTATGATATATTGACATGTTAAAATTTTAAGCTTATCAATACTTTGATTATATACAATGTAAAGTGGAAAGTAGTACATTCCAAAAATGCTATGATTCCTTAAGGTAACATTTCCAAAATGCTATGATAATTTAAAGGAATATTTCAAGTTTAATAAATTTAAAGAAATATTCAATGATTTGAAAATTTGTGTTTTATTTGAATGATATAATATTGAATTATTTTTGAAATGGAAATGATACAATTGTGATATTGTTTTGAAATGAGTATGATATTTTGGTCTTGAAAGTATAAATTATTTGAAATAAATATCCATGGGTTATAATAACGATTGGTTGTTAAAGAGACCGGGATCGGATATTGTCTTATAGCCGGACAATACCGAAAACCACTTTAACAACTGTGTACGCGGTGGAGATTCCAGAATGAAGTAGGATGGTGGCGACGTTCTCGAGGTATGTTACGTGGACCCAACTCCCGTGAGTTGGCATATATGACTAAAACAGGAGCTATACCGGGCTACACAAAGGGTCGCACCCTTTCATCGAGCATGCTCCATCGGAAACTATTCTATTACTATTGTGATTCGATTCGGTGGCGCCACTTTGATTCGGGGGTATTGTTCGAGGTGGGCGGAAGCTGCGGGCTTGCCGTCACCACCGGTCCGGGAGTGAAAACGGTGTATCCACCCTGGCATTGCCTCGCGTGCCGTGCCATATCCTTAAATCGAGCCCACTACAATTTTGGTTTTAAAGATCCGACCGCGTTAAGGTTCACCATCCCCTTAACGCTATTTTCTATATGATCATACTTTACTGATTAGACACTACCGTATATAGCGTATATTACTATATAGTAAATAGTTTAACGGATCCTTAGAGGATGGGCGGTCCCAAGCATCCTTTAAGTTATTGATGCATTTTGTTACTGTTCACTTGAGTTGATTTACAGTTTATAAGTATTTATGTCCTGACTCGAGGGTTTTGTGTTTTGCTTTACGCTCAGGTCAGATTGATTGAGTTAGCATTCAAGATTCACCTTCGGAGTTGGAGCTTTCCTTGAAGATCCAGCCTACTATTTTGTTTCAGTATCCAGTGTTTCGGTGATGTATCTTGTTACTCTTCTGTTGTATCTCATTTAACTCTGATGTATCTTATATTTATTTTTATGAGCTTCATGGACTATAATCTCTTTTACTTCCGCTGCATTATTATATACTCTGTGTCTGTGATCTGTGATTTTATTTACTGTATATTCTGAGGTTTGCCAAAATTTTATTTACAACGCGGCATTTTGAGCAATTTAATTCCGGCATGAGTGTCTGTCTATACACTTACAATGGATGCGAATGGTTGAAAATACCGGGTCGTTACATATAGTTATTTATGATTATGAATAATATGGATAGATCGGAGATAATTTTGTTTATTTAGAAATTCTGATTATTGGGAAATAAAGTTTCACTTTAAGATATTCATTTTAATTTTATTATTGAGTAATATTGATCCTATATTTGAGATGAAATTGTGTTACATTGAGTAATGTTTGTTTAATTAGTTCATATATTTATAATGAAATTATTTTGCTATGACAGTAGTTATATCCTGAACCACATAAAGGTTAATTGTAGTTATTTTTATCACAAATGAATTAATTGCAAGTGTTATGGTAATAAATTAAATCACTTATTGTCATAAATGCATTAAATGCATTGATTATTGTAAATTAAATGACGTTGTATGTTTGTGTTTGGAATAAGAATAGATGTATGATTTACTATTTGATGTATTTATTTTGACAAGTAATGTCTGTTATAACGGAAAAAATAGGTTTAACAACTCAAAGTAATTATTTTAATAGAAGTTGTATAACTCAAAGTCCAAGGCCTGAAGTTTGGAACTACGAAAAGATTTTCTGACAAACTTTACAAGCTCGAATTCTTGTTAGTATTTTTTTTAATTTGTCAAAATGTACAAGCTTCTTAAAAAAAAGGCAGTTTACACAGAATTTGAGAACCCGAAGTTCATAATAAATTAGTGAACTTGAAGTTCATGAATTAGAAGCCCGAAGCTCTATTGAAGTTGTGTAAAATGATAAGGTTGTACTTCTTGAAGAAGTTAAAGGAAAATAATATATTATCATGTGAAATAATAATGCTGCATTCAAGAGATTACAAAAATCTCCAAATGAGTTATACCTTACCTTATATCTTCATATTTATATTATATTAACCAAATATCCTGAAGATATTATGTTATATGATATATCAAACATCATTGGATGTGTGTGTATTAATCTCTTGAAAAGATGTTTTAGAGATTTATTTATATTTATATTGCAAAATATAACATCCCAGAAGAGATGTTATAGAAATTTTATTTTTGTTACATTGCAATTCCTTGAAAGGAAATACTATATTCCCTGAAGGAATAATGATATAATTTTTTTTTTGAGTAATAACAATAATTTATCCAAAAACAAATGATATTATATACCAATGTTACACTCCAGAAGTAGTAGTTTTCTCTCCTCGCATCTTACTTTCATTTCGTGCATCTAATTTTGTTACTATATTTAAAAGTTTGATATGTCATTTCAATGATAGTTATGACAAAAATCTCCACTAGAGATGTTTTATGTTATTGTAAAGGTAGTAATTATGCAATTTCTACAAATAGAAACATTGTACATTGATATGACATTCCAATAGTACATATATATATCTTTAGAAGAGATAAGTTCACTCCAGAAGTAGTGATAATAAAATATCCCTAAAAGAGATTAATAAATTAGGAAATGATAACATATCTCTAGAAGAGATTTGCTTATATGTTTGGTAATTTTATTAAACCAAATAAATGCATAGAAATTTGATTATAAAGGATCCTAATTTAGTTTAGATTAGATCCTAAAAGTTTGAGAGCTATGCAACATGTATCATATATTTCATTATAATTTTATCAAACATGAGAAATATTACACGTATAATCAATTCTTGAAGATATATCTTTAAATATTCTCCTGAAGAGATAGTTTATATTTCATATCATAATTTTCATGCAAGCTATACATATGGTCCTGAGGAAATCTGTATCCGTAACATTCCAAGTATCTAGAAGATACTATTATTATTTTTGCTGTAATTTTTTTTTACAGAACTCTCAATAGAGATGTGTAGAAATGTCTATACGCAATTAAAAATTATTCCTTGATAAGTAATCATAATTCGGTTCAAAACTGATATTTGAGATATAATTGAGGAATAAATTTAACAACTTGAAGTTGTGTGTATATTTTATTCGAACTAGAAGTTCGACATGGTTTCAAACCAAATGTTTTGAAAATTATCATGCTGTTTTGACAGGTTTGCATTGACATTGATTTATAAATAGAAATTAATAGTTTGGATCCTTGTAATAGTTTGCTCTAAAAATCATTAATTCAAATGAGAAAGAATATGAAAATTTTATAATATATATGTGATATGTGGACGCACATATACATCCATATATGTAAATATTTAGCTAACAACCTGAAGTTTGTTATAAGCTATTATTTAGCGATTATGCATATATATTATTTAGTGATTTAAAATAATCAACATAAATGTTGAATGACCTGAATTCATGTATGTATTCAAATGATCTACACAATAAGTAAATTCCTCCAATTGCTTAGATCAATGATTGAGAACAAACTCTAATAATCAATATCAATTGAATGCATCTTATCAACTAATAAAAGAATTATCCTCCTATTATTAATATGTATGATGTATTTGCTAGTAGCAATATCATAATGGATCAAAATGAGAGTCCAAAGATGATTATTATTTAATGTGGCAATGTTTGTCAACATTGAGGGGGAGGACAAAGGGATACAAGTTCGTTTTGATCATCAGTGTTAAATATTTATTAAAATATACAACGATGCAAAATATTATCAATATTATCCCTAGTAGACTTTCTCCAATATAGATTTGAATCCCTGAAGAATCAAAATTTGTAAATCATATCTGAAATATGGTTCAAAAGTCAGTTCAAAATATTTTTGGAGTAAGTAATAAAGATGCCAAATAAAGGAGGTGGGTGTTCTTGAAGAAACACTTAAGGATGCTCTGAAAGAGATCCATGACATGATTCTCAAATAACCCTAGAAGTGTGTAAGGTACCTAAAACGTGATAATTAAAGAGATCTCAATAAATCATGTCTAAAACTGACAAGAAATAATCATCGATGATAAATTTGCAAATAATAAAGCGCTTATATTTATAAATAAATTAAGAATCTTGAATTAGGGAAAACATGACTGGCCATCATGAATCCTTTAATAGTAGAGAAATATGGACATGTAGTCCGCAAAGTACCGAAAGTACTTGAAATGCTTAATATACCCTGAAGGTATAAATGTGGTTTAAAATCATATTAAATAATGAAAGTATACAAATTCCTGAAGAATATAAATAACTTTCATTGTTATAAAGAATGCAAAGAACAAGGAGAGTAAATTACAACCTACTTTTAAGTATTGTTGTAATGAAAATCTTGATATAATTCACGATGAGTAGATTACTTCCTATTTTTAAGTATCATTGGAATGAAACTCTTAATATCCATTGAAGTGATAGTTGCGATATGCAAATACTTATTAAAGTATACAAATTTCTAAAGAATATATATAACTTTTGTAGTTATAAAGAATGAAAAAGACATGAAGTCTAGATTACAAATTTCTTCTAAGTATTGTTGTAATGAAAATCTTGATACATCAAGATGAGTAGATTACTTCCTGCTTTCTAGTAATGTTGTAATGAAATTTTTAATATTTATGAAAGATGTATAATTGAAATGCGCAAAACTAATTTGAGGCACAAAAATGAAAGCACGTGAAGTGTTTTTCATAAAAGTAGCATACAAATGCATAAAATGCAAACCAAATTTGAAGAAACAATCTTAGAAAATTTGATTGTAGCGAAGGAAACTATTAATAAATTGTATTATTAACGAGATACATATTTATGGATCCAGAAGTATCTATAACCAATTTAAGTTATCGAAAGACGAATACGAATTTAGAGGAAACTTTAAATCAGGGGGAGCATCCATAAGTATTTTATAATGTACTCTTTTTCCTTAACTAAGATTTTTCCCACTGGGTTTTTATTAGTAAGGTTTTAATGAGGCGTTATCTTGATTCAGAAGTATCAACTCCCTAGTAACATTTGAATTAAGCTATAATGTACTCTTTTTCCTTATTTAAGATTTTTCCCACTAGGTTTTTCTTATTAACGTTTTAATGAGGCATTATCTTGATCTGGAAGAATCAAAAAAATTTCAAGAAATAACATCTCAAATATGTTATTTAAGTTAAATTATATTTTTATCCTTAACTAAGGTTTTTCCCTTCGGGTTTTCCTTTGTAAGGTTTTTACTGAAGTATTAAATTGATCCAGAAGTATACACTCTATCTGATGCAGTAAATTATTGAAATATGACATACTATATTGTACTCTTTTTCCTTCAGTAAGATTTTTCCCACAGGGTTTTACTTAGTAAGGTTTTAATGAGGCATTATTTTGATCCTGAAGTATCAAATTCTTATAAGAAATATCATCTTTAGTATGATATTTATGATTTCACAAGTTGCACTCTTTTCCTCGTTCAACGTTTTTTCCCACTGGGTTTTTCTAATAGATATTTTTAATGAGGAAAATCTATATCGATTGAATCGATAAATGCAAGCAAGATAATAATGAGGGGGAGCAATCATCATACAAATTTCGAAACCGAAATTTCCAAATTATCCGAGCATTCAGGATTTTGAAGACGCATATTCAAGGGGGAGTGTTATAATATATGTATATTATGAAGTGAATATGCTTGTACATTGTTTTGTTTAGTCCCACATCATGGGATAAGTCCAGTCCTTACCTCTAAAGCCCTTATATAAAGTAGGCCATGTAATGTAAATAGATATATATTCTCAGAAGTGAATAATATATCTTTTGTCTCTTTCTTCAATGGCTTCTATTTTTCTTTATTCTATAACAAAAAAAAATTATTTAACTCTCTAACTTATAAGAGAAAAGAAGAATGAATGGTTAGACATTATAACAAAAAACATATATTTGATGGGTACGTATATATGTCTTACATTATATTTTATTGATAATAAAAATTGTAACAACCAAAACTTTCATAATTTCTTTCAAAACATATAGTGTTCTAATGTATTATTCCATTGAATGTGGATACTCTTATTACCAATTGCAATGAATTTTCTAATAAAATTATATATAATGGTTACAAATGAAAGAATATTATCATCAAACAACAAACTAATAAGATCTATTTTGTTTAGAAATTTACCATTGTGCACAACATCATATTATAAATTGAATTCCTCTCTATCCTCGCATCTCTTGATACTTTAGTGTCCTATCAACAAAATCTCCTGAAGTTATGGAAATTCAAGAGTCAACTATGTATTGTATAACTTTAAAGTTTTTAACAACATGATCAAAAATTATAAATAATATGAGTATAGATTACACAACATGATATAATATAAAGGTGCCCAAAATATGTAGCTAAATGAGATTAAAAAGAAATAATAGTGTATCACAAAATCAAAAGTTGTTTGAATTTATGCAATCGATTTTCCTAATAAATTGAGTTTCAATGGAAGTAATTTAATCACAATTAGTTCTCCAATTTTTGTAAATTCAAATTATATGAAATTGATAACTATTTATTCTTTTCGTTTGTTGCAAGGTAATATCACTTGATATTACCGTTATATCTGAAGTTAGTTTACTTATAAATGTTATTCTTATCAACATCTTTAGTCTAGTATTATCTATAATAAACTAAAATTTAAAATATCATAAATTCTAACTAATTGTGTCGAAAATAATAGATAATCACCTTATTTGTAAGATCATTAATAATCGAGTAATGATCAATCTTACATCTAATAGATTATACCGCACTAAAGATTATTTGATATCTATGTAGTAATAAACGAGTTATAATATACACAACAAATATAGAAATAGAGTTCATATTCTAACTCAACAAACAAAACTAAAACTAAATTTTATTTCTATATAAATTTTAAGAGTACAAAATTGTTGTACCTCAATCTGAATCTACGATGTCTTTTTACTTTTTTTGGCTTAGTCTGGATAAGATCGCTCTCTTTAAGATGATTCATGGCTTAGCCTCAAGGTGTAAAGCTATCTATCAACCGCTTCATCCTCAGTATAAAATAACCTTTGAAATTTGGTCAATTTTCTATTTGTACCACAACAAATAGTTTAGATTATAGCACTTTATAATTTAATTTCTTGTAAAGTTTCTTAAAGAGAGACAAATATAGACGACAAATATGAAAAATAAAAATTGTCTGTTATTCAGATTTTCTCTTCGGTTTATCTATCGTTTAAAAAGGTAGAATGGAAATTTATGCGTTACTAAGGTGAGATAATCTTAATGGATTTGAAGTTATTATCATTTAAAACGAATTCTTAATACATGAACTTTTGCAATGGCTCTAATAATGGCACATGAATGTATATTACCGTAACATTTGCAACGACTCAATTATAATAATGACTCATAAATATATGGTTGTTACACATTTGCAATGGCTCAATTATAATAATGGCTCATAAATATATATTACCGTTATACATTTGCAATGGCTCAATTAAAATAAAGGCTCATAAATATATAACCACAAACCTGTTTTTATTTATTAATTGATTCACTTAAAGTTCGAAAAATACCCCACTTGGGTTATTTAAAAGGTATTTCCAAGCAATTTCTGAAAATATAGGATTGTACATAAACAAAAGGTATCTTTCGATTTAACCTTTTCATTGTGAGCAAGATTCAGTTTATTAGAGTGACTCATAGTCTTGAACTCTATTCTTGACATCAGACCACATACAACCTTTATAAAGTGCAATAACTAAGCCCATACATTTTTGGTCATGCACATGCATCTCTCCATTTAGTGAATGTTGTAGGAATCTTGCCCAAAAATCCATAGGAAATGGCCATTTTTCCACATCTTCAAATGTTATCAAGTTACACCTGAAGACACGTACTCTACTCCATTTAAAGTATCGATCTTATTAAGAGTTTCTACTAACTCATCCTCTAATCACTTTAGGATACCTTGTAACAACCCATGGTTTTGTGATTACCTGTTAATAAATTAAAATGTGATAATAATTAAATTAGGATTAATAATAATAATTTGGAGTGAAAAATTGATTTATAAATTGTTTATTTGAATAAACAATAAATTTGAGCAAAAATCTATTTTTGGTATTTATGGAAATTTTGTTTGAAACAAATAATAAAATGTCGTTCGTAAAATTTTAACGGTTTAAAATGTTGAAAATATTCCAATTTATAGTGTAACATAATTTATTTTATGACATGTTCATTTTACAAAATTGTATGTACAAATTTGTTAGAGTAAAGCATTTTAAAACATAGGAAAATGGTTGAGAAAACTAGAAAATTTGGCTAAGTGTTTAACATTGCTTATTGGGTTAGATATTGGGTCCAAACCCATTATCTCATTTATGAAATTAGCCTTGCTCATTCTTTCTATATTCCACATTATCCTCTTCAAACCTAGAAAGTTCAAAAACCCAAATAATGGTTTTTCCCCCAAATCCAAATCTAAGCTCCAAATTAATTAAAAATCAAGGAAAATTGGTAGCTAATCAAACTCTCCATGTTCCTAGCTTCAATCCAAGACCAAATCTCATTCCTTTACTTGATAAATCTACTAGTTTCTTCCAATAAATCCTAAGGTGAGTTGGACACTCAGATTTCTAGCTTAGACTGAGATTTAAAGGTAAGAAATCCCAATTGTGTTTGTCACACGTTCATTTGAGATTTGTTGTTAGTAAATTGCACATATTTCTTACATTTTAAATCGAAATTAGGATTTTTTTGAAGTTTTGGAAAGCTTAAAAAAGTATGACAACTTTCATGTTAAAAATTTTTGAAAATACCAAGCATAGAGGGTCGAAAAACCTGATGTAAACTTTCTACCCTGTCATTGTAAAACCGTAATTTTCTATGTTAAATGTCATTGGTAATTTGAGCATATCTTTCTCATTTGATGTCCAAATTTAATAGTTCTTGATCTTTTGGAAAGCATAAATTGTATTATATAACTTTTTTGTTTGGATTTCATTAAATTTGAAGTTGACATGGTCAAAAGTTCGTTCTAGCGTCAGTGTCCCGAGACTAAAACGACAGCCGTAGTGAACTTTAGATCTGAAAATTGTTTTCGAAATAACTTTTTCATTTCTTATCATAATTTGATAATTTTTTAATGTTATCGAAAGCCTATAATATCCTATATAACTTTTATTTTTTGTGTTTTCTCAAGTTTTGGGTTGAATAGGGCCGAACTGGCTAAACAAGCCACGGGACTTTGTTTTTCCTGTGAATTCATTTGCTGGCATGAGTTCGACTTTGAGACGTCGCAGTTTCTTCATCTCTAATCGAAACTCAAATATCCTTTTTGCAATTTAAAGTAAAAAATGTTGAAATTTATTTCTACAAATTTTCAGGTCTCCCAACAGTTTTAACATGTATATATCTGCTGTCGAACTTGAACCCGCGGCATGCTGAAATTCAGCGATTTTACCTTGTTTTAGTCCAACTTTGAAACGACGCAGATTCCTCGTTTCAAACTTGATTTGAGTGATTATTTTTGCAAATTGAAGTAGGAGTATAGAATTACGTTCCTGCATATTTTCATGACAATCGGGGTTCTTCTGCTATTTTGAAACTACTGTCGAACTTGAACCCGCAGCATGTTGGAATTTAGCGATTTAAGCTTGTTTTAGTCCAACTTTGAAACGACGCAGATTCTTCGTTTCAAATCGGATTTGAATGATTCTTTTTCAAATTGAATAGGAATGTTGAACTACACTCCTGCAGAATTTGAAGTTATTTTGAGACTGCTAACTTGTTCAAACCTGACGTCGAATATTGAGTCGTAGCTTGTTTTAAACGTATAATACTTGGTGTAATTTCCGTTATTTCGATGTTCTCTTGATATTTCTTTATAGATTTCGTGCACGGGTTTTATAATATGTTTTAAAAATATTTTTCAAATAAATGGGATTTTGAAATTATTGTAAGCATAAAAATTATACACTCTATAATAAGAGAATTTCAAAGGCAATTTCTAAAGCGATTTCAAAGCCTTCCTAAAACTCGTTTTCTTCAACTAAATTTCTATAACAACACACAATTTTGCACTCGAGCAAAGAGGGAGGAGAATTAAATGATTGGATAAAATGCATGTTATGAACACATGCATTTATTTTTTCAGTTAATTCCTAATCTATTAGTTTGATCATTTTGGCCTACGGGTTTGGTTTACAGATGATATGAGGTGAACCTTTTACTTCTTTGAGTGTGAAATTTACTAACGATTAGTAAACTGTTTAGGGCACACGGGTGGTATGGGACACACGTTAACACTTTCTGGGTTCCTTTCTGAGAGTTTGTGATACATATTGCCAGTTAGTGGTGTCCAGTACTGGGCCTCTGGACCTTCGCCACTACGGTTTTTTGCCCTCGGGTTTGTTGCCCTATATTATAGCTTTTGGAGTCAGTCCTTCGTCACTGCCCGAGAGATACTTGGGTTTGTCACCTTCGGGCTTGTGGATCCTTGTTTATACAGTACTTAGCATGTGCAACTTTTATTTCATTGATATTTATATTTCCCTAGAGTATCACCTTTCGGAGTTGGTCCTTTGAACCACTCGATACATAGCGATTACCTTATGGAAACTGGTAATGCCTTCATTGGCATTTGTGTTTTCCTTTTTGGCTTGATTTGGGATATTTATATACTTTGTGTATTTTGAGTTGCCGATGATACGAGGCATGCTACATTTTAGCGATTCATGATATTTTTTGTCTCCTTTGTGTCGTATGCTTATTGAAGCAATAGTATTCTATCACCTATTGCAATCATATATGCCATACATGATGCATATCCTCCATATGTCTGTGGTTAGTGTGACGCCCCACTCCGAGAGCCTCGTTAACAAAGAGTATTACATAGATAATACTGTCGGCTAACGTGGACAATAGAGTATAATGGAAGCGACCATGTGTAATCTTACCTTAACTATTCACTAAATACGTCGAAAAGTAGAATCACAATAAAATTCGACCTATTCAAAAAATATTTAAAGCAAAACTACAATGGCTATAGGATCTATCAGAAGAAAATATAAGAACTCAAATGTAATTCACATCACAGAACAGTCGATCATAATATACACATAAACGGATACACAACAGAGTATACAAAATAATACATGTCAAGTGGTACAGGAGGCCACAATATACAGACGAGACGAAAAATATAAATATCAGAGTTACAACAGATAAGGACCACAAAAGACGCTATAACAAAATGAAGCTAGCGAATAGTCCATGCGGAAGCAAAATAGGCTAAGTCCAAAAGCACCTAACCTGAAACAACTCGGTCTGACCCGAGTATAAATTACACGGATCAGTCTAGCTAAACAAATCAGTTAGATAAACTGAACAACAATAAACCTGCAAAGTTACAAAGCATAATAGATCTCTAAAAGAGATAACACAATCATCTAACGAAAGATGAATCATATAGAACAAGCCCCATATCATCGGCAACATATAGAAACAAAGGATAAGAATATCCCAAAGCAGGCCATAAAGGCAAACAAGTACCGATAAATACGAGTTCCACAAGGTAAACGCTATATTTCGTGTGGCTCCAAAGAACCAATACAGAAAAGAAATACCTAGGGAATATACATATAAATGAAACATCATGAGCGGTGGTGAATAAACCACTCCGTTATCTCTTGAGCGGTGGTGAAGAAACCACTCCAATATCTCTTGAGCGGTGGTAAAGAAACCACTCCAATATCTCTTGAGCGGTGGTGAAGAAACCACTCCGAAAGCAATACTAAAGGTAACCGACAAACCCAAATATCTTTCGAGTCAGGGCAAAGGACCAACTCCAAAAGCGATATTAAAGGAAACAAGCCAGAGGAGATAGTCCGAAGACACTATCCCAAAGGCAGCATGTGTCACAAACTCCCAGAGAGGAATCCGAAAAGTGGTAACGTGAGTCCCATAACCACCCGTTCGCACTAGACGGTTTACTATCCATTAGTTAATTTCACACTCGAAGCAGTACAAAGTTCACCTCATATCCTCAGTAAACCAAACCCAAAGGTCAAAACGATCAATTGAATAGGTCGGGGATTAATCAGAAAGATAAACGCATGGATTCATGGTCCGTGTTTTACCTAACCATTTAATCTTCCTTCCACTTCGCTCGAAGTGCGAAATCGTGTGTGTGCATTATAAATAGAATTTATGAATTGGAGACGGAAGCTTTTAATACGATTTAGAGGGATTATTTATACCGTGAATGAAGTCAAAAATAAGTTATCAAAATCAAAGATGCAATAACAAACACTAAAAACCAACTTGAATCGATAAAATCCGAAAAATCAATCAAATACGCAAAATAGGCAAAACAGGCAAAAGAGAGCAGGTCGATCGACCGGACTACAAGGCTCGGTCGGCCGGCCAGATGCAGGAAACCAAATATGGCTCGGGGCAGCAGGTCGGTCGACCGGAGCCTGCGCTCGGTCGGCCGAACCTGTTGATTTTGCACTTCCTGCCCTATTTCAATGAAAATGCAAATTCTTTCTAAATCCAAAGCAATGGCACATGCATACTTGTTAGGAATTCATACCCAACACCCATGAGATCAAGAGAAGTAGATGTGAGTTCAAAACTCACCTTTTTACACAAAACAAAGAAGATGAAGAAGCACAAACGCAAGGAATCAACCAACTACACTCCACTTCAACACTACAAGCTTCAATCTAGAATCAAAGCAACTATTTCCTAAGTTAGGGTTAGGAAATTACTGAAATTGAAGAGGAGAAGAGATGGAGAAGATGGAGATGAACTTACCAATGGATTCCCTTTGATTTTGGAGCAAGAATCAAGTTTTCAAGAAGAAGCTAGGGCTTGCTAATTTCTAATTTCCTTTCTCTTCCACCATTATCAGTTTTTAGCTTAAGTTTAAGAAATGAATAAGTGAATGAGAGGAGAGAAGGGCTGAGTTGAGGTTAATTCCACAGTTTGGGTGAAACCCAAGCCCAAAGCCCAATAGAAAAAGTAGCCAAAATTTCACAAACTCCAAACATATCAAAGATATACTCAAAAAGATCGCAAACGCCATTTTGGAGCCAATGGAGGTAGTTTCGAGTCCCAATTCGGCCGTTTGCAAAAAGTAACATTTCGGACCCAAATCCGACTAACGACGCTATATTTAAATTAAACATTTAAATATAAAATCGTTAAATATGCGGGTTGTTACAGATCTCCCCTCCTTACAAAATTGCGTCCCCGCAATTCCTAGAGACGATATTCGTAACAACTACACACAATCAATCAAAAGAAAAGAAAATAAGCTTGAGATGAAAAGACATACTCACCGTTTCAAAGCAAAGAAAGAAAACCCGGATAAGATCGCTTAATAAATTCTCTGGTTTCCCAAGTATAGTCATTGGGATTAGCGGACCATTGAACTTTAACGAGCGGCGCGTCCTTGTTCCGAAGGTGTTGCACCTCCGTGTCAAGCACGCGAATAGGTTGCTGTACAATAGATAAGTCCGGTGATACCTCAAGCTCTTGCAAATCCGGAGAAGTAATAACAGAATCCGACTCCCGAAGACACTTCCGAAGTTGCGAGACGTGAAACACGTCATGAATGCCAGATAGATGAGCTGGAAGTGAAACTCTATACGCCACAGGGCCAATACGTTCAGTAATCGAAAATGGTCCTATATAAAGAGGAGCCAATTTCCCAGTCGCACTGAAACGCATAACCCCTTTCAAAGGAGAAACACGAATAAAAACAAGATCGCCGATCGAGAACTCGGGTGGCTTCCTACGGTTGTCCGCGTAGGATTTCTGGCGACTCTGTGCCTGTTTCATTCTCAACCGAATAAGATCAATATTCTCAGAAGAATCATGAACAAAATCTGGACCAAGAATAAGCTTCTCACCCCATTCTAACCAACAAGAAGGTGATCGACACGGTCTTCCGTATAAGGCTTCGAAAGGAGCCATACCGATACTAGATTGAAAACTATTATTGTAGGAGAACTCTACAAGAGGTAGATGATCCTCCCAACTACCACCGAAATCAAAAATACAAATACGGAGAAGATCTTCCAAGATACGATTTACCCGTTCAGTCTGTCCATCAGACTGCGGATGATAAGCTGTAGAAAAATTAAGCTTTGTTCCCAAATCTTGCTGAAGACTCTTCCAAAAATGACTCGTGAGTAAAGGATCACGATCACTCACAATAGAACTAGGAACACCGTGAATTCTCATGATTTTCTTGACATACAACTTAGCCAAATGCGAAGCAGTTCTATTAGACTTAATAGGGACAAAATGAGCAGACTTGGTAAGTCGATCAACAATAACCCAAATGCTAGAATGGCCAGATCTCGAACGAGGTAGGCCGTCAATGAAATCCATAGATATCTGATCCCAATTCCACAATGGAATCTCAAGGGGCTGAAGAAGACCTGAAGGACGCTGATGCTCGGCTTTAAAACGCTGACAAGTTATGCAATTGCTCACATAACTCGCCACATCGCGCTTCATGCCTTCCCAATAATAAAGACGACGCATATCGGCATACATCTTGCTACTACCGGGATGAATAGTATACATAGAACGGTGACAATCATCAAGAATGTCATGCCGAAGTGCAAGATCGGAAGGCACAAAAAGACGGTTCTTCTTGCGAAGACACCCATGAGAATCAATGCTGAAATCTTGCAACGCCTCATCACAAGATCCGGATTCATAAAGCTAAATAAGATGCAACAAATCAGGATCACGCCGCTGAGCATCGGCAATACGATCCAACAAAATAGGTCAAGCTCCCAAGCTAAATAATAAGATAGGAGAATCAGAAGATGAACCTCGATCACGAATTTCACAAAAAGATAGAGTCTCAAGAACATTCCATTCGGCACGCATCATAGAAATAACAGCCGAATGTTTGCGACTAAGCGCATCTGCAACACGATTACCCTTACCAGGGGTATACTGCATATCAAAGTCATAAGAAGCACGAAACTCGAGCCAACGCTGTTGCCTCATATTGAGTTCCTTCTGAGTGAACAAATACTTCTAGGATTTATGATCGGTATAGAGAATGAAGCGCTCGCCCAATAAATAATGTCGCCAAATCTTCAAGGCGAAGACAATGGCGGCTAACTCAATATCATGAGTGGCATAGCGAACTTCATTCGGACGCAGTTGCGTAGAAGCATAAGCAACTACCCGATCCTTCTGCATAAGAACGGCACCGAGACCACTACCACAAGCATCGGTGTAGACAACAAGATCATGATTCCCTTCGGGAACCACAAGGATAGGAGCATTATTGAGAAGTTCCTTCAACGTCAAAAAGGAAGCTTCACACTTGTCGGACCAATCAAAACGAATGCCTTTCCGAGTAAGGCAAGTGAGAGGAAGCACAACAGGGGAAAAGTTCTTAATGAACCGACGGTAATAACCCGCCAATCCAAGGAAACTACGAATCTCATGAACATTCTCGGGCCTCTTCCAATTCTGGATGGCTTCGATCTTTGAGGGATCGACAGAAATGCCATCGGAAGATACAACATGGCCTAAAAACTTAACCTTATTCTCCCAAAAGTGGCACTTGGAGAATTTGGCTCTAAGCGGATGATGACGGAGGGTACTCAAGACAATTCTCAAGTGATTAGCATGCTCAGCTTCAGACTTAGAATAAATAAGGATATCATCAATGAAGACAAGCACGAACTTATCGAGATATTCCCGGAATACCCGATTCATAAGATCGACAAAGAAAGCAGTAGCGTTCGTCAAACCGAACGGCATAACGAGCCACTCAAAAGAACCATAACGAGTGCGAAAGCGGTAAGAGGTATGCTATCCTCTGCAACTCGTAACTGATGAAAACCTGTGGCAAGGTCAAGCTGAGAAAAGACCTTAGCACCACTCAATAGATCGAACATGTCATCGATCCTAGGCAATGGATACCTATTCCTGATGGTTAACTCGTTAAGCTTGCGATAATCAATGCAAAGTCTAAGAGTTCCATCAGACTTCTTCACAAAGATGACCGCGGATCCCCACGGAGAAAAACTAGATTGAATCAATTGCTTGGATTCAAGCTCTAAAAGCTGCTTCTTGAGTTCCTCGTTTTCCTTTGTAGACATCCTCGTGGGAGGACGACTAACTGGCTGTACGCCTGGAATGAGATCAATGCGGAACTCAATTGCCCGTTTGGGTGGCAAACCCGATACAGGCTCAAAAACATCAGAAAAGTCACAAGCAATAGGAATACGAGATATATCCTCACCATCTCGCGAATCAAGAGAATATAAAGCCATCTCGGAATTATCCACATCCCGAAGAACAAGAGATAACTGAGAAGTCGAATCAGGATGACAAAGATATAAAATTCTCTTGGAACAAATAATCCTGGCATCATATCTCACTAGCCAGTCCATTCCCAAAATCATATCAAATCCCAAACAAGAAATAACGTGCAGATTTGCACGGAAAGAAAAGCCACATAAAACAATCTCAACATCATTACACAGCAAACTAAGGGTCGTGGATCCCCCAATAGGATTCACAATCCTTAAAGAAGTTACCATACAAGAAACATCCAAAGATAAATCATCAACGACCTTTTTAGATACGAAAGAATGTGAAGCACCCATATCGAAAAGAACTCGTATACTATGGTCATAAAATAAAATAGAACCTTCCAAAATAGATGGAGATATACCTTTAGATTGAGAATGACCTCCAGAGGCATTCGCTACATTTAACTTGCCAGAAGAAGAATTATTTGGAGCAATGGGACAAGTGGAACTACGATGACCTTCCTTCTTGCAATAACGGCAGAAGAGAGGCTTAGGACAAGCTCGAATAATATGATCCGGAGAACCACAACTAAAACACTTTCGAACGAAAGGTGATCCGGAAGACTGAGGCTGAGAACTAGGACCACCGGTCTTCTTCTTCTTAGAAGGAAACGGCTTCTTCTGAATTGGAAACGGCCTCTTGTTGGGGTTCTTGGAAACCTCAACATCAACATCACTGTCACACTCCTTCTCGATGGTCTCGAGGTGAAGTGCCGAATCAACCAACTCCTTAAAAGAAAGCTTAAGCTGGAGCAACAAAGACTTCCTAAGATATTTCTTAAGGCCAGAAACAAGCTTCAAATTCTTCTTGTAAGAAGTGCTGATGAATTCAAGACCATACTGAGATAAAGCCTCGAACGATGTGACATACTCAGAAACAGAATATTTCCCTTGCTTCAACTCAAGGAAGCGACGGGTCAATAAAACTTTTTCAGATTCAGGAACGAACTTGAGTTCAAATCGTCCCCGAAACTTGGTCCAAGAAAGAGTAGACTCATCAATCTCGGCTACAAGAAGCTCATACCAATCGAGAGCACGCTCTTGTAATAAACTAGAAGTCACAAGAACTCTATCATGGTCAGAAAGATCCATGCGATAGAAGATACGCTCGCACGTGCGAAGCCAAGCCTGGACTTCAAGAACGGATTCGGAACCCTTAAACGGTTTTCCTCCAAGATGAGCAAAATCACTACACTGACGTGCAAAGGCAGACTTGCGAGGTGGAGACACTCGAGGAGGAACTGGAGGCTGAGTGCTCCTAAACAATTCCAAAAACTGATCGGCAGACATATAAACGCCATCCGGATGTGAGCCACTAGATTGCCCAGCATCCGAACATCGACCTATGCCTCTTCCAGACATAAGCTGAAAGTCAAGATAAGGAAAAGATTATTCACAATGTAGATATTTCAATATGGGATACTACGGAATAATCCTAGACGTATTCCTAAATACTATCTAGCCTTGATGGGATAAAGAGACACGATGATTCAAAGATTTGTATCACTTGTACACTTTGTTGTACCATAATATGTGCATCTATTCTGTGTTTATCATTTTTTGTTCTGAACTCAGCTCTGATACCACGCTGTGATGCCCCACTCCGAGAGCCTCGTTAACAAAGTGTATTACATAGGTAATACTTTCGGCTAACGCGGACAATAGAGTATAATGGAAGCGACCATGTGTAATCTTACCTTAACTATTCACTAAATACGTCGAAAAGTAGAATCACGTTAAAATTCGACCTATTCAATAAATATTTAAAGCAAAACTACAATGGCTATAGGATCTATCAGAAGAAAATATAACAACTCAAATGTAATTCACATCATAGAACAGTCGATCATAATATACACATAAACAGATACACAACAGAGTATACAAAATAATACATGTCAAGTGGTACAGGAGACCACAATATACAGACGAGACGAAAAATATAAATATCAGAGTTACAACAGATAAGGACCACAAAAGATGCTATAACAAAATGAAGCTAGCAAATAGTCCATGCGGAAGCAAAATAGGCTAAGTCCAAAACCACCTAACCTGAAACAACTCGATCTGACCCGAGTATAAATTACACGGATCAGTCAAGCTAAACAAATCAGTTAGATAAACTGAATAACAATAAACCTGCAAGGTTACAAAGCATAATAGATATCTCTAAAAGAGATAACACAATCATCTAACGAAAGATGAATCATATAGAACAAGCCTCATATCATCGGCAACATATAGAAACAAAGGATAAGAATATCCCAAAGCAGGCCATAAAGGCAAACAAGTACCGATAAATACGAGTTCCACAAGGTAAACGCTATATTTCGTGTGGCTCCAAAGAACCAATACAGAAAAGAAATACCTAGGGAATATACGTATAAATGAAACATCATGAGCGGTGGTGAATAAACCACTCCGTTATCTCTTGAGCGGTGGTGAAGAAACCACTCCAATATCTCTTGAGCGGTGGTGAAGAAACCACTCCAATATCTCTTGAGTGGTGGTGAAGAAACCACTCCGAAAGCAATACTAAAGGTAACCGACAAACCCAAATATCTTTCGAGTCAGGGCAAAGGACCAACTCCAAAAGCGATATTAAAGGAAACAAGCCAGAGGAGATAGTCCGAAGACACTATCCCAAAGGCAGCATGTGTCACAAACTCCCAGAGAGGAATCCGAAAAGTGGTAACGTGAGTCCCATAACCACCCGTTCGCACTAGACGATTTACTATCCATTAGTTAATTTCACACTCGAAGCAGTACAAAGTTCACCTCATATCCTCAGTAAACCAAACCCGAAGGTCAAAACGATCAATTGAATAGGTCGGGGATTAATCGGAAAGATAAACGCATGGATTCATGGTCCGTGTTTTACCTAACCATTTAATCTTCCTTCCACTTCGCTCGAAGTGCGAAATCGTGTGTGTGCATTATAAATAGAATTTATGAATTGGAGACGGAAGCTTTTAATACGATTTAGAGGGATTATTTATACCGTGAATGAAGTCAAAAATAAGTTATCAAAATCAAAGATGCAATAACAAACACTAAAAACCAACTTGAATCGATAAAATCCGGAAAATCAATCAAATATGCAAAATAGGCAAAACAGGCAAAACAGAGCAGGTCGGTCGACTGGACTACAGGGCTCGGTCGGCCGGCCAGATGCAGGAAACCAAATATGGCTCGAGGCAGCAGGTCGGTCGACCGGAGCCTGCGCTCGGTCGGCCGAACCTGATGATTTTGCACTTCCTGCCCTATTTCAATGAAAATGCAAATTCTTTCTAAATCCAAAGCAATGACACATTCATACTTGTAAGGAATTCATACCCAACACCCATGAGATCAAGAGAAGTAGATGTGAGTTTAAAACTCACCTTTTTACACAAAACAAAGAAGATGAAGAAGCACAAATGCAAGGAATCAACCAACTACACTCCACTTCAACACTACAAGCTTCAATCTAGAATCAAAGCAAGTATTTCCAAAGTTAGGGTTAGGAAATTACTGAAATTGAAGAGGAGAAGAGATGGAGAAGATGGAGATGAACTTACCAATGGATTCCCTTTGATTTTGGAGCAAGAATCAAGTTTTCAAGAAGAAGCTAGGGCTTGCTAATTTCTAATTTCCTTTCTCTTCCACCATTATCAGTTTTTAGCTTAAGTTTAAGAAATGAATAAGTGAATGAGAGGAGACAAGGGCTGAGTTGAGGTTAATAGCACAGTTTGGGTGAAACCCAAGCCCAAAGCCCAATAGAAAAAGTAGTCAAAATTTCACAAACTCCAAACATATCAAAGATTATACTCAAAAAGATCGCAAACGCCATTTTGGAACCAATGGAGGTAGTTTCGAGTCCCAATTCGGCCGTTTGCAAAAAGTAACATTTCAGACCCAAATCCGACTAACGACGCTATATTTAAATTAAACATTTAAATATAAAATCGTTAAATATGCGGGTTGTTACATTTCGCTTTATTATTGTTCCTTCTTGTTTAAGAAAAACATCACTAAGCTCTTATGTTCCATTATTTTTCCATCACCTTTGATTTGTTTAGCTAGACTAACTTGTGTATTTTATACTCGGGTCAGACCGAGGTGTTTTAGGTTAGGTACATTTAGACTTAGCCTATTCTGCTTCTACATGGACATTCTGCTAGCTCTTTTTGTTATAGCTTTTTGTGTAGTCCTTTTTGTTGGCACTCTGATGTATATTCTTTTGACCCATGTTTGGGTTGTGGTCGTTATACCACTTTGATGTATCATTTTGGATTGTACTACTAATTGTATCCGTACTTATGCATATGTATGCATTTCTGCTGTTTTGTGATGATTATTTACGCTTGAGTTATTATGTTTTGTTCTGATAGATCCGTTAGACATTATAGTTTTGTGGTAAATATTTATTGGATACGTTGATCCACTTGAGATGAAAATAAAATAGATAGCACTTACCGACATATTTAGTAGATAGTTAAGACAAGGTTATAGATGGTCGCTCCTATGTAGCTCTATTCTCCGCATTAGCAGACGTTATTACCTCGTAATACACTTTGTTAACATGGGTCTCAGAGTGGGGCGTCACAACTTGGTATCACAACTGAGCATAGAACAAACTGTGATAAACACAAAACAGAAACACATATTACAATACATCCAAATATAATACAAGTGATAACATAGTTTCCCACTATCGTATTCCTCAATCGTGCCTTTAGTCTTTTCGTTTCCTTAGAATGGATAATAAGTTTGAAAACATTATAAGTGTTTTAAATATCGCTATTTTTTAAAATAGTAGAAATTAGACCTCATATGGCTTAAATTTAAATTATTTGTTTGATCCTTAGTGATTAAAGTTGTGCAGCGGAAATGGTGTGACCATTTACGCTGGGCACATTCAATGCTTTGTTTTTAGTAAATGCTTGTTTGGTTGATAATTGCATGAATGTGTGTTAACATAGTTGTAACGACCCGTAAATTTTGATAAATAAATTGGTTGAACTAATAAGATTTTTGTAATTTAATTTAGAAATAAATAAATATTTTATAATTTATAATGAAGTAAATGTTAAAAATGTAATGCAACCATGGAAATTAAAGCTAAGTATTAACAATTGAAATGAAAATGTCGATTAAATGAAGTAACGTAAATTGTTATACTAGGCTAAGAATTGAATATAAGAAAACAAAGGCAAATAGTGAATTAATTAATGAATTTATAATAATAAATAGTAATTGAATGTCCTGTAAGTATTTATAATATTGTTTGGAAAAGGAAAACTTATAAAAGTATGAATGAGAGTAAGCATATAATTAACCAATGCAATAATATATTGATTAATATTAATTGAATGTGAATTAAGGTAGTAATGTTAATGGCAGTTGATAAATAACCAATTTAGTCTAATCCCAATTTAATTGCAACAATTGTAAGGTTTTAATTGATTGAAATTAGTAAATTTGGGAAATAGATTCAAAATTTTATCAATTGATAGAATGATACGTAATAAATTGTAGATGATAGGATTAATGCTTGAGAGTAATTATAGTAGTTGTCGTTTGATAATAAAGTAAGAATGTGAACCCAGATTATTAATTTAAATGTAATAAAGTGGATTAATTGGAATTACATGAAAAGATTTTTAATTTAAATGCAATAAAGTGGATTAATTGGGAAATATTAATGTGCCAAGATATAGCCTATGCCAATTAAAGTTAATAATTAATGAATTGAATGAAAGGGGAATTAAAGAAAATAAATAGGAACTTCGATTTCGGTGTAATAAAAGCTTATTAATGTGACTAAAGGTTAGCGTAACAATTTTTTGTATGTTACTATTTGTGTAGAGTGTTAATTTACAATTGGAAATCAGTAACAATAATTATAATTTAATATTACGTTAATGTTAATTAAGGTAATATTTGTAAGTAATGTTAAGGTTATTCAAGTCGGACAATTTGTTGAATTATACGTATTGGAAATAAAGCTTTATCAATATATTGGAATTTAATTAGATTAATTGCAATTAAATGAAATTATAATATCTAAATATTACATTATTTTAAGATGGAATATGAGAATAAATGTAATACTTTTGAATCCAATTTTAAATCCATCTATTTGAAATTTATGAATGGAATAATCATTAATTTATTTAATTAAATGGGATAATGGGAAATTTAATTTATAATTTCTGAATTTAATGAAATTTTGGTTAATACTGAAATTGATAAATTAATCAACTCTAAATTGACATTTAAATTTGGGTATATTAGTGTAAATGATTTAGAAATTTAAGAATGATGAAATTTGTTAATTGTAGATTTGAAATTGAAAATTTGATTTAATTTGTTAATTTACTATTTTAATTAATTAATGTAAAAATAGCCATTTTGGCCACCGACTCGGATTTCGACGAAACTAGTTTCGTCAGATCCGTAACGGTGAATTATCAAAGGATTTCAAGTTTCGTAGCGATTGGACCTTTCGCTTGATCGCACGGACTCGAAACTCCTTGAAATTAATGAAATTGAAATCAATTGAAATCAATTTGAAAAATATTAATTTTATCATAACTTCTTCATAAGATAGAATTTCGACTTGAAACCATTTCCATTGCGTTTAAAATATTTTAAAACACCTATTTTGATATACGACTTGAACCAATTTCGTTCCGGAGTCAGAACGGGCATTCCGGGCCATTCATCGTTCAGCGCGCTTATAAATCGGGTTCATCTATTCTATTTCAACCTTGCCTATATATACCCTGTTATAAACCCTAGACTACCTCTATTTCTCATTTGTCTGTGTGTACAATTCTTCTTCACCTCCTCATTCTAATGGCGGACAATTCCAAATCCAATTGCAAATTCAAAAATCAAAGTGAAATTTCAAACTGCTCGAAAAAATTCAGAAAAAATATATATTGAAGATCTCAATGATACGAACCTACGTCTGCTGTTCATTCAGTGACCGGATTGATCAGAAATCACGGTCAAAGTCGAATTGGGCATTTTAGATTTCGACATCAATCGATGAAATTGAAATCTGGGTATTGTAGAACTCATCAGGGGAAGTCATTTGGTGGTGGTCGCATCCTCTATTGGTGGCTAAGGCATGGAATTTGGCGACTTAGGGTTTGAAAAACCTTGGAATTTTTGAGAATTTGAAATTTGAATATTTAATTGGTTTTAAATATTTAAAAATTAATTTTTAGCTTGAATTCAAATATCACCATTTATTCGGTAATTTAATTATTAAATTAAATTAGTTGAAGTTGGATAAAATGTTGAATCTGGAGTATTAAGCCTATTAAAAATAATTTGAAGGCTTGTAAAATCTATATTAATAGTACTGATGATAGTAGAAGTGTTAAAATTTAATTTGGAAGTGCTTTGTTAAGTTTTGAGATTTTATTGTTTAAATTGAATTTTAAAATAGCCTTCCGAGGTACGGTCTCGGAATTCAACGAAACTTGTTCCATTGGATCTGTAATACTGTATTATTATCGGATTTCAAATTTCGTATTGATCGGAGTTATTGTGTGAGTGTATGACATATAAGCGCGTTGAAATCTATGTTAAAAATTCAAGATATTTTGGTTTATATTCTATATATATATATGTAAAATCAGAATCTAATCAGGCCAAATCGTCAGCCGTTTTTTTCTCCCATCAATTGTGATTATGTCCTTTCCAAGTCACTGTAGCAAAGCAATTTATGCACGCAAGATGATTCAGACGCTACCCATTATCCTTCATTCGTGCAGCCTTGTCTCAAAGATAAAAATATCTACCATTCAAAATTAATGGCCAAAATAAAATCATAACCCTCGTCTCTTTTCTGTTCGAATTGATTAACGGCAGACTATAATCTCCCTCTTCAATTGAATCCTTTCTAAAAAAAATAAAATATAAAATAGACGAGAGAAAATCATCGAGCTGTGGCTCGATTTCTTTAGGCATCGAAGGGGAAGAGGGAGGGGTTTTCGATCGTCAAGGTGAGCTTTGCGAGGGGAGCTCCATGCGCGTGAAACTATAGGCGGAAGCGAGATTTATCGCGACTCCATCGCGAGGCAGGAGGGTCAGGGCATGCTCGCATGGGTGAGACTCATGGGATCGGAAAATGCCTGGAGTGGAGCTGTGAACTTCGAAATGAGTTTTGGTTCACGCGGTGGATCCTCAAAGTTGAAGTTATTCTAAGCCATCTGAGATTTGATGCCATCATGAAGTAGATGAGCATGGGTTTTGGGTTGCAGCGGGGGTCAGCAGCGAGCTGTTGTGGCTTCAGTTTTTTTCGCATATTAATTTGGTTGCGATTGGATTCTTCCTGAGGTCAAAGTGTTAAGGTATATTGTAACGACCTGGAATTTTCGCGCTCGAAAATTCCGGATAGTTATGAAAAAGAAGAAAGAGACAGAAGAAGAAGAAGATCAGAAACAACATTTCACATTCGCAGTGGATAAAATATAATAAATAATAACAGTTTACAGAAGGATACTATATCTGTCAATTACAATTTTAATACATCAGAGTTACACATATACTCAAACACTGGACATATACAAATCAACATGTCTCAGATCTACAATATTATAATACAGCGGAAAATAATCTACACGTTCCTGTGATCCAGCTCGTCTCCTGAGCTCCAGAACATTCTTACCTGAAAATCTGTAATACTCGGTCTGAACTGAGCGTTACACCAAAGTAACACCCGGGTCAGGCTGGAAACCAGCGTGAGTAAACCCAACTAACATGGAATACCAAAGCAATCAACTTATATAAACCTGGGAAACTTATATCAATTTACCAAGCCACAAAATTATTATAGACAACACTTATTCCACATGTAAGTTTCTAAATACCTAAGATTTTCCAATTCCTCCAAATCATTTCACTCTAATATAAAGATTTCACATATCAATCTTATAAACATTCGAAGTGGTTTCGGGTATTTACCCAATACCCAACCCCGATCTCTTTGAATCTAAATCATCCTATCCCAAGTTATCCAAATGAAATACACAACATTTCACATCAGAGTTATCAACTTCTTCAAATCATCCAATACTATTAAGTCATTCGGAAGCAAAACTTATCACATACAAACCAATTCAATTGAATCTAATTGAATTTTAAATCTCAATCACTTAGATTCCTCCATTAATTAATTCCAAAACAATTAATTAATTAACCCTTCTCTATCCATTCATCTTAATTAATCACCCTGGATTAATTATACTTCAATTATATTCAAGTAATTATCTTTAATTAATTTCGTGATATTAATTATTCTTAACCCAAAATCAATAAGTAATCTAAATTACTTCATGAATTAATTAACTATTTCAATTACATTAATCAATAATTACTTATACTAATTAACTTCTCTTAAGACACTTATTTATGATTAATTCATCTTCATTGATCAATCTTTAATTACATCGTTGATTATATAAATTTATGATTTCCAACTATGTTTCAATTTGTCCTAATGTAAATTAATTACATTAAATAATTAATCATTAATTAAAACCGCAGATATTAATCATTCTTGATTTAGCTCAACCTGTAATTATATACCTTTTTATTTACTTCATTAAATAATTTAATTACTCATTTTATATTAGAAGCTTAAAGGAATTTAAAACCAAATTTATTTTTAAATTTAATCCGGTTTACGATTGCACTTTGACATTCAAGTTATTCAAAACTCTTAATATTTTAAAACTTATTTGTTAGATTTAACTTTGATTTGGGACTTGTTTTTAAATCTTTACTTTACAGTTTAACTCTATTTTTAAATATCACTTCTATTTCTTTCCAATTCATATTTATTTTATTCTATAATATTTCACATTCAAAATTTTCACCCTTATATTTCTTCCAAAAATCCAACTTTATATATTAGGATAATTCAGGGTATCAATCATTCCAGTATATACTATATACCACTATATAAGACAGCACATCAATTCAATTCAACCACTCAACTAATCATTTAAATTTAACCACTTAAATTTAAATAAAAAATTCCAAAAGCGTGAGATTACTCACCTTTGATTTTTGATTTGCAAATCCGATCCAATCTCGGCTTGGCTTCACGGTTTCGACCTTGTATAAACATTTTATAGTTTATTAATAACTTGATCTAATTTGACAATTTATTTTTAACATTAAATAAATTTTAATTAACTAGTTTTAAATAATTGTTCTCATTTTTGAAATGAAATCTACTGGGATAATAAAACTCTAAATTTAACTTTATTATTAGATTTTGGTAAACAATTTAATTTACAAGTTTATACCTATTAAAGAATCCACTAATTTTCTTCAAACTCTACCAGCATTTTAAAGTTTCCTATTTCAAAAATCTTACATATATTGTATTCTTATTGTTTAAATAAAATAAGTGAGTTGATAAACATATATATTAAATTAACTTTTGAAAAAGAAAAAAAAGAAATGAACTACAGTATGCTTAATACCTTACTATGAACAACGAATACGTTCTGAAAATGCCAGAAATTCGACCATAGTGCTCTAGCTCGAGCTCGATTCCACCTCACGATGTCGACATCGAGCCACGACCCAACCTACTTGTCTTCCACCTGTGACTGCAAATTCCCCCTCTCTACCCCGATCGTTTGCAAGCCGAAACCCTAGTTCGAACCCCTCTGCGCGGCCACATCCTACTACAAAATCGACATCCTCACGCTACTTCATCGACCGTTGACATCGCGACTCCACCTCGCGATCCTTCCTGGTGCTCGGCGCTGCACTTCGAAAGCGATGTCCCCAAAATTTTCAGCGAACCCTGCCTCCACCGAAGCTCACTTCTGACATCGCCACGCCCGCAAAATCCCTCACCTGTCGAACTCAAGCAATAGCTCATTCATTTTTCCCAAATAAGAACGATTCTTTTGAACGAGATTTCGAATTTTATTTTGAGAAATGATTTTCGATTTCGAGGAGGCCGGCTTCGGCCAATTTTTTTTATATTCGTTCGATTCTGCTTGAAGATAAGAGAAGGGGAACGGATGATAAATATTTATTTGGGTAGCTTCCTGCGTACGATTGTTTATATAATTAAATATTGAAAATATCTCGTGTCGCACCGTGAAATTTCGAACCCCGAATCAGACATGACGACGGGCGTTTATAAGGTTTTACCCTTCATTCCGAACACAATAGAACGTGTTTCGAAAGCTAATTCGATCATATGTGTGAGTTACGGAAATAAACGATCAATTTTAAATTAAATCGATTAAAATAGTTCTAAGCGTTTTGAGCTGCCAGGGTCAAACGACAACTCCGATTGCTACGAAAATTGAAATCCGATTATAACTATCTATTACAGATCCAATGGAGCTGGTTTCGTCGAATTCCGAGACTATGCCTAGGAAGGCTATTTTTAAATATCGATTTAAAAGATATATTATTAAAATTAAACAAACCGCCTTTAAATTAAATTTCAACCATTCTATTATTTTCATTATCATCATTATAAATTTTATAAGCGTTCAAATTATTTTAAACAGGCTTAGAATCTCAGATTCAACAATTTACCCAATTTTAATTATTAAATTCAATATTTAAACTATATAATTCAATGATTTAATTGTCAAGTACATATTGATATCTGGAATTCAAGTTAAAATTAACTTTTAAACACTTTAAAATCAATTAACTATTCAAATTTTAAATTGTTAGAAATTACGGATCGTCACATTCCTCCCCCCTTAGAAGAATTTCATCACCGAAATTACTATTTAGGACGAATGGACCAATACCCGTTTACCTTCCTCCCAAAATCCACAATTCGACATCCTACCATCTATCTTTTATTAAAGACCTACTATCACCTCAATAAACTTTCCAAAACCTTCTATAGTTTTCAAACAATACCCTTCTGCTCAATCATTTAAATTTCAATTTAAAATTAATTTTGAATTATCAAATTTTCCTCAAAATTTTTCTAACTCTCTAAATTTTCGAAAAAAATTCCTGTGTCTCCTTTGCGCGGTTAGCTCGGTACAACTACAAAAGGCCTCTACGGGCTCCCAAATTCCAAAAGAAAACAAAAGCCAAGTGGCTAGATCAAAAACCCAATCCAATTTCATACAGAATTTTAAATACATACCTTTTTGTCGGGCAATTCAAATTTATCATCTGATATCAAAACCAATTTCCTTTTTCTCTTTATAATACCTGCATAACCTGCTTAGCAATAATCTCCAATCATAGCCCTTTAAAATCATTGTACATTTCCTTGCATAGGTTTCAATTCTATTTCAATTTAGTTTTTTTCCCATTTCCATGTGATTTAAATTTGTCTTCAATTATGAATATTAAATTTTATCTTTCATTTATAATTGATTCATATTAGTCTTATTTACTAATCTACTTTAATTTCCAATTTGAAATTGTTTTGTCGTTAATAAGATTTCCCCAAAAAAATTCAAAAATTTTCTAATTGGAATTTTTTTGGCAAAATCTCCTCTATACGGAGGAGCTTTTGCAATTTGACATGAGATATAAATATATATACATCTACCCACACGGTCGGAAAAAGAAAAAACAGTTCATATTTCCTATGTTTATTGCATAGGCGTATCTTTATTTAGCATTTTAAGCAAGCGGCATATTTATTTTAGCAAATAACACAACCAAATCCAGCCAAACGGCTACTCAGGTACCTGTACTTACTCAATTTAGACATATAAGCACTATATATATGAAGTTTATGACATTTCTCTTACATAAACAACTATAACACTTCAACTCTAAAAGAAATGCATTCAAAATAACTTCCACGAGCAATTTCTATGTTTTCAAAACTAATTTAACTGCTTTCAACCAATTCATAAGCCATTTTATTCAATTTTAATGGTTTGCACCTCAATTTCTTACATTCAATTGATTTTTAATCCAAACAAGCTCATATTCGCTTCAATTAATTCTTAATCCAATTTATTTAATCTCCATCCACTCATATAAATTTAATTGCTTTTGTTTACGCCAAACGACAATTATTGTTATGCAATTTCGACGATATTCGCTTAATAAAGTATCTATTTTAGTTTATAACTACTTAAAATTAATTTCAACTCATTCTGAATTTAATTCCATTTCATTTCCAAATTATTTACTAACCATACATTGCATTTCATTTCATCTCCGCATTGGATTCATTCAAAACAATCTATTAAGCTTGGCACATTCAACTTATAAATTAATAACCATATCCAATTTAATTTAACCCGGACTTTTATGATCTTTCACTTTTGCTCGAAGCCAACTTCTATTAATTTTAAACTTAAGTTAATTTACTTTCTTTAAATTATTTCAACTTCATAACTAAAGCTCACATCATTTGCAAATAAATTCTCTTTTCACCTTAACTTGATTTTATTTCAAACAAATCTCATTTCAACCTACAAATCTATTTGATTAATTATTATAAATAAAAGTCCAAATTCAATTCATTCACTACTAAGTTAACCAATTACAAGGTCATTTTCAATTTGTTTTACCTACTTGGGTTTTGTTTGCAATCCAAACTGTGTCTAATATAATTGTATTTCATTTCATTCGAGAACACTTCCCTTTTGTAATTCATTCATATCACACTTGAATTTTATTTGTAATTCAAACCATCACTATTTTTATCCAATTCCATTTTGTTTTTATTTTTACAACATCTCTTCTAATTTAATTCATTATCAAATCCAAGTCGATTCTATTTACAATTCGAATTCATTTCCAAACTCCATTATTAATTTACAATCCATTTTATTCAACCGAATTAAATTCTATTAATACATTCTATCAAATAATTATTTAGCTAATTAGCTTACCTCCAACCTTTATTACAAAAATTACTTCATTAAATTTTCCCGAGTTAAATCTTATTTATAATTCCAGTTTGCATTCCCTTTAATTTTCCCAAAATTCCAACACTTTTATTTTAAAATTTAGAAATACCTTTAAATTCACATCATTTATTAAAATAGACTTTTATAAAAATACTTCTTATAACTCGATGTCTCAATCGGTCCATTCTTGTTCTCATAGAAATTCAGTCATACGTTGATCAGGCGTAGGATTGAAAATTTATAAGTACTTGGTAAATCCGTTTTCAACACCCGGTGAAAATACTTGGAAAATAATTTTATTGAAAATATAGAAAACATTTTTTGAAAGTAGAGGGAATATCTTTGGTGAAAATTCTCTGGATATCATCACACTCATCCATGGTCGCAGTTAACCCGATGGTTACGTTGCCATCCCGACAAAATCCATAGATAACTATAGGCCTCCGCACCCCTCGATTACACCGTGGAACCCGCTACAAATCGTAGCTACAACTGCGGTTATGTATCTATCACAGCAAAAACCCATATAACTATAGGCATCAGTGCCTTCGAATTTCGCTGCCAAAAATTGAAACTTCTCCACTCCACTTGACCATAGATCGCAGTCTATCGATGTTGCATTGCCTTCCCGGCAAAATCAAGTGTAGAATGTTGGCACTCATCGCCCACACGATTTTCGCTATGGTCCCCACAGTAGGTCGCAGTGACATCGAGTTACACCGTCGTCATAGCATAACCTAAATTCCTCTGTAGGCATCAGCGCCCTCGACTTTCGCTACCCAATAATCCTCAGGAACTAGTTTGTCCGGACTGCTCACAGGATCAACTTTAGAACCCCCCCTTTGGCTCAAGGCAGCACACCCGGTGGCACTCATGAGAAGTTCATTTCAAGGGAGCTCCTTTTTCCCCAGAGCTATCATCAAAACACTTTATACCATACATATAGTATCTTTCAAATCATATACCTAGTATGATCTCATACAAGGCTCCTTTACACAAAATCGATTATCCCAAAATCGATAATTCTCAAACTAGGCTTTCCAATTCTCAATATTGATTTTACCCAAAAATAAAAAGCCTTTCCCAATCCAAAGCTTCCCAAAACCTTTTCCAAAATCCTCATAAGATCCTTTATATATATATATATATATATATATAGAAATGTATATAATTTTTAAAACTTTGGATCATTTCAATCTTGTATAAAACTCCTTTTATACTTCAAACAGTTTCAAAAATCCTTTTTCTTCCAGCAATAAATTAAACAAGGGGAGATTTATCTTATATAACAAAGATATATAACTTTGTTTATTCCAAATCAAATATTCAAATTTGATTACTCTTTTCAATATCGATTTCATTCAAATCCGTACGATGTAGACATATCATCCATACGCTATACAAATCTGATCGCCCACTCGATCACACAATTCCACTTCCGAACTAGTATCGTCCACCCGACTTCCTATTGCGGACTCAGATCTGGTTTCTTGATCAGAAACCGTCATTCTCGTTGCATAGCCATAACTATGATAGAGAATATCCAGAACCAATCAACAATCCATATCTAGGTCCGCCGTCGAAAATCGTGTGAAAAATTCCAACTCGGATCGACAAACTATCTCGAAATTTTGTGCTCAAATCTGAATCAAATCTCTATGCGAATAGAATAATATACGTACATCTCACGTATTTATTTTCATTGATCATTGGCCAAATCAATTCCATTTCCATTCACATTTCCTTTAATTCTCTTTCACTTATTTATATTTGCCTTAATTCTCATTGAATTATCACTTCAATTCTTATCTCAGTTGGGTATTTAAATCAATAACAGTTTGAACTCCGACCAGTTTATATTTAGAAAATAGCTTGAATTTTTTTAAAATAGATAAGTAATTGAAAAATAATTATTAGTTTGAAAATTAGCTATAAAATAGTTAACTAATTGTAAAATAGTCGGAAAATAGTTGAATAGTTTCAGGAATTTTAAATAATTACAAAATAGTTGTAAAATAGAAATTAGTTGGCGAAATAGTTGAAAAATAGCAATTAGTTTAGAAACAGTTGAAAAATGCTTAAATAGCTTCAAAAATAATAGTAAAACAAGTATAAAATAATTTGGCTTTAAGAAAGAAAGGTTGTATATATTTAATAGCTTGGAAAAATAAGTTTATATCAAAACAATTTATATTGAAAATAGTCAAGAGTCAATTGTACACTTCCCCAACAATTCAACTTAAATTTCCACTTCCATTTAATTGACTCAATTCTAACTTGAATAACTTCAATTTCTATTGAAATTTATTTAAACCCAATTCAAGTTGAATCAATCTCGATTCCTTTCCCAATTTAAATCAAATTCCATTTTAAATTATGTTTACTTATGCATTTCAAGGTTCAAATAAGAGTTCAATACAACTTTATTCTAAAATCTTAATTTATTATTAAATTTTATCTTCCAGTTTGAAGCCAGTTCTTAAACAATTCTAATTTACAAACTTAATTGTTCAAATTTTCAGTTTAAAATGATTCCATATCCTTAATTTCAAATTAAAGTTAGATTTTCCTTTTTCTCTCAATAATGGATATATTACCATACTTCATTTCTCATTCATTTAAACAAATCCAATTCGCAATTTAAGGATTTTAATAACAATAAGATGATATTATCCAATTTATTTTAAAACATCCATCCCTTTCCAATTTCCAGATCTCAAACCCATTTTGAGATCACACAAACTACCAATTCAAATTAACCATTTAACTTTCCAAGTTAAATTCCAATTTCATCTTAAAATTTCCAATTCAAGTTGTTCATTCAAACTTATTTAACTTCTCCCAAGTTAAATTCGATTTACTTAATCCAATCAACCTCATTCAACCCTTACACTTCACAATAATAATCTTCCCACTTAAAAACTTATCACTTGGGCGTCACATCCCATTCCAAATTTTCAAACATGATATTTAGAGTTTATTCAAACTATTTTTGATTTATGTATATTCCTTATTCATACATATGATTTCCTTTACACACGAGGTCATCTTTAAATTTTAGACCACTTTTGGTTTTAATTCAAATCAAATTTTCAAACAACCCATTGTTTGAAACAAGTCCCAGTTATCCAATTAATACTTATTTGTTATTTTTCATTTTCAATCAATTAAATTTTAATTTGGTTGTATTTCTATTTCTACTTAATTTAATTCCAATTCAAGACTTCAATTTGGTTGTATTATATTACTTCTTAATTTTTATTTAAATAATCTAACAACCAATCACCTTAATATTTATTAGAAGGAAATATTGCTTTATATATCGACTATATTTTTATCTACAATCATTTAAAACCTTTGTATAAGAAATTAACAAGTACGCGCTCATATACATGTGTGTATATATATATATATATATATATATATATATATATATATATATACACTCTCAACCATTCTAGGGTACTACAAACTATACTTAATGAATAACTCCCACCAGAGCCAAGGGTCTCGCTTAGCCTTCAGCTCTGATACCAAATGTAATGACCCAAAATATTCGCACCCGAAAATTCCAGATAGTTATGAAAAAGAAGAAAGAGATAGATTAAGAAGAGGATCAGAAATAACATCTCACATTCGCAGCGGATAAAATATAATAAATAATAACAGTTTACAGTAGGATACTATATCTGTCAATTACAATTTTAATACATCAGAGTTACACATATACTCAAACACTGGACATATACAAATCAACATGTCACAGATTTACAATATTATAATACAACAGAAAATACTCTACACGTTCCTTTCATCCACTTGCCTCCTGAGCTCCAGAACGTTCTTACTTGAAAATCTGTAATACTCGGTCTGACCCGAGCATTACACCAAAGTAACACCCGGGTCAGGCTGGAAATGGCGTGAGTAAACCCAACTAACATGGAATACCAAAGCAATCAACTTATATAAACCCGAGAAACTTATATCAATTTACCAAACCACAAAATTATTATAGACAACACTTATTCCACATATAAGTTTCTAAATACCCAAGATTTTCTAATTCCTCCAAATCATTTCACTCCAGTATATAGATTTCACAGATCTATCTTATAAACATTCGAAGTGATTTCGGGTATTTACCCAATAACCGACCCCGATCTCTTCGAATCTCATATCATCCTATCCCAAGTTATCCAAATAAAATACACAACATATCACATCAGAGTTATCAACTCCTTCAAATCATCCAATACTATTCAATCATTCGGAAGCAAAACTTATCACATATAAATCAATTCAATTGATTCTAATTGAATTTCAAACCTAAATCACTTAGATTCCTTCATTAATTAATTCCAAAATAATTAATTAATTAACCGTTCCCTATCCATTCATCTTAACTAATCACCCTGGATTAATTAGCCTTCAATTATATTCAAGTAATTATCTTTAATTAATTTCACGATATTAATTATTCTTAACCTAAAATCAATAAGTAATCTTAATTACTTCATGAATTAATTAACTATTTCAATTACATTAATCCTTAATTACTTATATTAATTAACTTCTCTTAAGACACTTATTTCTGATTAATTCATCTTAATTAATCAATCTTTAATTACATCGTTGATTATATAAATTTATGACTTCCAACTATATTTCAATTTGTCCTATCCTAAATTAATTACATTAAATAATTAATCATTAATTAAAACCGTAGATATTAATCGTTCTTGATTTAGCTCAGCCTGTAATTGTCTACCTTTTTATTTACTTCATGAAATAATTTAATTACTCATTTTATAATAGAAGCTTAAAAGAACTTAAAACCAAATTTATTTTTAAATTTAATTCGGTTTTTGATTGCACTTTGTGATTCAAGTTATTCAAAACACTTAATATTTAAAAACTTATTTGTCAGATTTAACTTTGATTTAGGACTTGTTTTTAAATCTTTACTTTACACTTTAGTTCCAGTTTTAAATATCACTTCTATTTCTTTCCAATTCATTTTTATTTTATTCTATAATTATTTCACTTTCATATTTTTCACCCTTATATTTCTTCTGAAAATCCAACTTTATATATTTCGATAATTCAGGGTACCGAAATACCATGCAACCCACGGCATTCAATCTTCAAATTACGAAAAATATTCATCACAGAGTATCAATCATTCCAGTATATACTATATACCACTATATAATATAGTACATCAATTCAATTCAACCATTCAACCAAACATTTAAACTTAACCACTTAAATTTAAATAAAAAATCCAGAAGCATGAGATTACTCACCTTTGATTTTCGATTTGCAAATCCGATCCAATCTCGGCTTGGCTTCACGGTTTCGACCTTGTGTATACATTTTGTAGTTTATTAATAACTTGATCTAATTTTACAATTTATTTTTAACATTAAATAAATTTTAATTAACCTTTTCTGAATAATTGTTCTCATTTTTGAAATGAAATCTACTGGGATAATAAAACTCTAAATTTAACTTTATTATTAGATTTTGGAAAACAATTTAATTTGCAAGTTTATACCTATTAAAGAATCCACTAATTTTCTTCAAACTCTACCAGCATTTTAAAATTTCCTATTTTAAAAATCTTACATCTATTATATTCTTACTATTTAAATAAAATATGTAAGTTGGTAAATATATATTAAATTAACTTTTGAAAAAGAAAAAAAAAGAAATGAACTACAGTATTATAATGCCTTACTGCGAACAACGAACTCATTCTGAAAATGCCAGAAATTCCACCATAGTGCTCGAGCTCGAGCTCGATTCCACCTCACGATGTCGACATCGAGCCACGACCCAACCTGCTTGTCTTCCACCTACGACTGCAAATTCCCCATCTCTACCTCGATCGTTTGCAAGCCGAAACCCTAGTTCGAACCCCCCTTCGCGGCTACATTCCACTGCAAAAATCGACATCCTCAAGTTACTTCATCGACCGTTGACATCGCGACTCCAACTCGCGATGCTTCCTGTTGCTCGACGCTGCACTTCGAAAGTGACGTCCCCAAAAATTTTAGCGAACCCTGCCTCCACCAAAGCTCGCTTCTGACATCGCCACGCCCGCAAAATTCCTCACCTTCCTTGCCAAAACCGAGATTGTCGAACTCGAGGAATAGCTCGTTCATTTTTCCATAATGAGAACGATTCGTTTGAACGTGATTTCGAATTTCATTCTGAAAAATGATTTTCAATTTCAAGGAGGCCGGCTTCGGCCATTTTTTTTATATTCTTTCGATTCTGCTTGAAGATAAGAGAAGGGGAACGGATGATAAATATTGATTTGGGTAGCTTCCTGCGTACGATTGTTTATATAATTAAATATTGAAAATATCTCGTGTCGCACCGTGAAATTTCGAACCCCGAATCAGACATGCCGACAGCCGTTTATAATGTTTTACCCTCATTCCGAACACAATAGAACGTGTTTCGGAAGCTAATTCTTTCATATGTGCGAGTTGCAGAAATAAACGATCAATTTTAAATTAAATGGATTAAAATAGTTCTAGGCGTTTTGAGCTACCAGGGTCAAACGACAACTCTGATTGCTACGAAAATTGAAATCCGATAATAACTAACTATTATGGATCCAATGAAACTAGTTTCGTCGAATTCCGAGATTGTGCCTCGGAAGGCTATTTTTAAATATCGATTGAAACGATATATTATTAAAATTAAACAAACCGCCTTTAAATTAAATTTCAACCATTCTATTATTTTCATTATCATCATTATAAATTTTATAAGCCTTCAAATTATTCTAAACAGGCTTAGAATCTCAAATTCAACAATTTACCCAATTTTAATTATTAAATTCAATATTTAAACTATATAATTCAACGATTTAATAATCAAGTAAATATTGATATCTTGGATTAAAGTTAAAATTAAACTTTAAATATTTTAAAATCAATTAACTATTCAAATTTTAAATTGTTAGAATTCTGGGTCTTCGCATATATCGATTTGATCTTTAATTCAAATTAATATAGATTGAAAGTAAATTTTAAGGAACAACAGATTAAAAAAAATAAAATAAAAAAATAAAATAAAAATATGTATAAGATTTCGAGAAAGAAAAACAGGATATATATATAGGGATAGAATTTTTATGTACAGTAAGGTAGGAAAGTTTACTTTGTTATTTACTGTGACACGATAATGAAGGGATAGGATTTTGAAACAGAAATTTTAAATAGTTTGAATTGAAAAGTTTATATAAAAATCTGTTTTAAAACCTATACAGAATATTTTTATAAGTATATATTTATATATATATAGTTTCAAAGAGAAAAAAATAAATATACATCGATACATCATAAAATTTACTTGATTATTTCAAAAAATAAGTCATTACGGTGATTAGCTAAATTAATTATTCTTGTAACGTAAATTTTTATTTATTATGAGGAAAATTAGCAAATAGATTAATTTGGCTAATGAAATCTATCTAATAGGAAAATGATCATTAGACTAGTTCAAATTAAAAGTGTTAATTAATTAAATCTATTGAAAGAAATTGATTGTTCGATAAATCATATAAATTGTTTATTCTAGGTCAAAAATCGGAAAACCAAGGCAATAAAGAAGTGGATTGTAAATAAAAAGGAAAGGTGCTCACTCATCTGGTTTTATTTAAATTTAAATGATAAAATTTAAATAATTGGTTGAATGGATGAATTGATTTGATATGCTATATTATAGTGTATATTACATCTTGGAATGATTGATTTCTCGCATTTATATAGCGGATGAGATCCTATCCACGGCATAATAGCGGATGACATTATATTTAATCCCATACCGCGATATTCCACCTCGAAGTGGAATTGGTATTTTATTGTGCTAGCATCTGTGGATGCAGGGAAAACAGGTTGGAGGGATCCAACTGGATTCCTCAACATTTATTTAAATTATTTAATATTCTCTGTTGTGATTATTTGATATTCTATGATAAATTATGTTGGAATATTGAATGCTATGGTTTGATTGAATATATTTGGGTATAATGAGCTACCAAAAATATATAAATTGTATTTTGGAAAGAAAATAAAAGAAGTGAATTTGTAAACGAAATAATTATAGAAAATTTGAATAAATTAAGAATGAATTGAAAAGAAATGGAAGTGATATTAGAATACTAATAAATAACTTCGTGTATGAAAAGAAAAAGGGATTTTGAATAAATAGAAATTAATGAATTGTAAAATTAAGTGATATTATTTTGAAGCAATAAACAATTATTTTAAAATTTAAAGTTTAAATTTATTTAAAAGGATTAAGAAGTAATTTGAGAAATCTAAAATTTGTATTTTCAGTTAAAAGTATTTTAAATCATAATTAATGATTTAAATCTAAAATTAATGGATTTTGAAATAAAAGGGAGTAATTGGAAATCAATTTGAAAATTGATTCAAGTGTTTGAAATTGGAAATTAAAAGAAGAATGTGAAGAGAAGTATATTTCTCTGGATAGCCAAGTACATTTTCAAAGTAAATTTTTAAATATAAGTTAAAAATTTTAATGTTGTTTTAAAAAGCATGTTTTAGGAAATTTATTATTTCCAAATGTTTAAATTCTAAAGTAAGTATTTTTCAAATCTATTATCGTAGTAATTATTTAAAAGGTGACATAGTATTTTGTTTTAAAAAGTGAAAACCTAGTTTTATATTTATAAAGTAACCTTATTTTAAAATATTCATATAGTATGTATTTTTAACAAATTATTGAAGTAGTTTTTAACTTAAATATTTTAAATCATATTTCAAAGTAAAGCGTTTTTAAATTGTTTTAAAAATATAAAGTTTTATGCTTGGTGATTTCAGTGGAAATAGAAAATATTTGGGAAATTTATTCTATAAAGGAAGATCGTTTGAAATCGTTTTCAAAAGGGTTTGAAAAGTGGAAATATATCTTGTGAAGATATTTTTTAGATTAATAAATCATTTGGGAAATTATTTATTGGCTGACCTTTGTTGTGAATGTTAATTGATAGTTAAATAACCGACTATCAATATTGGCCAAATGCGCTGATCATTTCGAAGAGATCGGGACCTGGATTTATTTCTCGAAAACCACTTCGATCCGATTTGTATGTTTTCGTGGGAAAACGAGTTCGGAGTCGAAGATGGAGCGGTGAAGTACAAGGGCTAGTCGCTACTAATCCTTAGGATGTTTCCAAAATGGATGTCGTAGGAATAGAGCCTTCGATTCCGTTCGAATCCGGGACAGACTAGTATGGATGAATGCTTTCGTAACATCGTCAGGTGGACAATCGACATTCTAAAGGATATGTTCTAAAAAGGTAATGCTTAGCCTCAAGTCCCATCGACCGGGAATGACTAAAAATCAGTGGTTATGCAGCAAGGCTTGGTGGGCAGCACCCATTTCCGGGTAAGGTCATCCTTGTCTAGATGTCCCTTTTTATTTCGACTTAGTGGGCGGTTGCTGATCCCAACCGCGGGGTGATCTTACTCGGGATTATCCAGTAAGGGATAGTCCGGGTCTTGTGTTGCAGGGGGTCAGGAGTGATCCTTGGTACGCTGATCTAGACCAGGTACCGTGACAGGTGGTACCCCAGTGCCTAGTCATTAGATGGAAATCCTTTCTCCCTACGCGCCTTTTACGAGTTTTGTTTGTATTATCCACTGTGTGGCTAGTAGCTAGAATTTAATCATGTAACAATTTTGGCTATCTTAATAAGTATTTGTATATAGACCCTATTATAATATCAGAGGATTTTAATAAAAAATGATTTAGCTATCGTAAGGTAAAAACCCGACATGTTTATTTGTGGCGTGGTCTTATGAGATGCTTTTGTTTTCAAAGGATTTTTAAAACTTTAATAATCAATTTGAGTGTGATTTCTCACGCTGGTATATCCAGACTGACTCAGGTGTTATGTATCTGTAATGCTCGGGTCAGACCGAGTATTATAGGATGCAGGATATGATGCTGTGGAACTCAGGAGACGAGCTGGATGGCGATATGTACTTTCGTACTTGATTATTGTTTCGCTGTGTATCCAGTTGTATGTTATTGATGTTGAACTCTGATGATGTACTCTGATAATGTATATATAGACTGATATAGTATTTGTTTTTGCTGTAAAGATCTGTGATTATCTATTATATTTTATTCCACTGCGATGGTTAAATTCTGATATTGTTTATATTTTCTTCTTCTACCTCTTCTTCTTTAACCCCAATGGTTCGTATTTCTGTTCAACTTGAGTTGATTGATGGAGAATAGCGTTGACTTAAGGGGTACGGATTTGCGGGTAATTACAGTGGTATCAGAGCTTAGGTTGGTGATAACCTTGGCTCTGGTGGGGATTACTCATAAAATAGAGTCCGTAGTACTCTCGAATGAGTTTGAGTGTATTAATAGATATGAGCACGTATTTGTTAGTGAATATATAAAATTGTTTTATATTGTGTTGATTGGTTTATTGAGTAATTTATGGATTCTGGTCGAGTAATTAACGTTATTGATAGGGATCTCTAAACACTTGAATAGAATAATTCGATATAGTATTGTTTTAAATAGGGTAAATGAAATAATTTTACCCAAAATTATTTTTGTATATAAAAGAAATGATTTTTCGTATATTGTTATAGTTAGATATGGATGCGTGGTTGTTAGGAATAATAATATTAAATTATTATCATTATTGTATGAGAATTGAATAAGAAATTGAAAATAATAACCAAAGATTAAGGAAAAAATGAATAAATAAGTGGGATTTGCAAATGTGATTCATAATTTAATAAGATATAGAAAACATAACTAAAAACTAAGGAACAAATTCCCATACAAATGAGATTTGTAAATGTAAACTATAAATGTGAATTATAGTGTGACTAATAATTAAAATAAGGTAAAATTCCAAAGTAATGTTTGAATATAAAATTTAAAGAATTTGGAATATGAACATTTGGAAATTTAGATTCCTTTGAATTTGAAAATGATTCTCAAAAAGTTGGAAAGATAATATATATTGAGGAATATTTTTGAATCGGATTTGAAAATCTAGAGAGATTTGGTATTTAAAAATATTTGAAGGGTTTTAAAAGAGATAAAATATTTGAACTCTTTCGGTCAATGGAAAATAACTTTGGTGGTGACTGCAGCATCATCGATGTTCATTTTCGAGTTTCAAAGAGAGAGATTGCTACCAAATTATTTTAAATTGGAATTGTTTGCAAAGACAAATTTGATATTAGAAATGCAAGGAATTTTGGATATAGGTGATTTCAAAGGGAATTTTGAATTGTTAAAAGACTGTTTAAACTCTAGAATCATAACTAAGAATGTTTATGGCATATAATAAGTTTGATAACTTGTAAATTTGGAATTTGTTGAAATAAAATTCAACTTGAAAGAGTCAAATTAAAAGAAGTAGGAAACAAATAAGTCAGTAAACCAATATAATGTACTGAATTAAAAAGAAGTGTGAATGGAATATAGATAAGTTGGAAACTTAAAGAGGTTTAAAAATATGAATGGAAATAGAATGTGATTGAATCTAGTAAATAAAAGTAAAAATTTACTGGAAGTAATTTGTGGGAGGACAAATTTATTTAAATTTGTAAGTAAAATGAAAAATGAATATTGAAATTTAAAATGAAATTAACTTGGATTGAGGAAGAAAATTGAATCTAATTGAATTAAATAAATCCGAGTTAAAATAGAATTGAATTGGAATAAAATTCTGTTGGGTTATAGGTGATATTGAATGGACTTAGATTCTTACTTGAATAAATGGAAGTAAGTTGGATAAGAAATAAGTTGGAATAAATGAATTGGAATAATTTATAAAAGGATTAAAAATCCATGGAATAAAAAAATATGCTTGGATTATAAATAAGTGTAAAACTCGAGTTAAAAATAAAAGATGAATACATTCAAACCTAAGATGAATGGAAATGTGTGGAATAGAAAATCCCAAAATAAATGTTGTTTGACGTTTTGGAAAATGAAACAAAAATCCAAACTTGAATTATAAAATAAATTGAACTTAAGAAAATTAAATGAAGTGATATTTGGAATAAAAAATCAAGTATTGAACTTTAACCAAAGGGAGAACTAATTAGATAATAAATCAGTTAATAAAATGTGCAAATGGTACCTAATGTAGTCAAATAGAAGTTGGATTTGTGAGTTAATAATGTAGTTTGGAAATAAACTCAAGTTGTAAATTAAATTCGACTTGAATTTTTAGTGAAGTAAATATGATTGGAACTAGATTAAAGTAGGGATTGTTTTGGTTGCAAATAAAACCCAGATGAGTGGGAATAAAATTGAAAATGGCCTTGTAATCAATTGAATGAATTGAATCTGAAAATTTATATTTTATAATAACTAATCAAATGAAATTGTAGATTTAGAATGAGATTTGATTGAGATAGAATTAAGTTGAATAGAAAAGAAAATTTTACTTGTGAAATGAAAATGAGCTTAAGTATAAAATTGAATAAATTGAAGTAAATTAACTTAATCTAAATAGATGGAGGAGAGTTGAATTGAAGTCAACTTAAACTAAGTTTAATGATATTAGATTGGATATAAATCAAGCGAAAATAAATTTTAATCGAAATAAAATTCGGAGAGTTATAGATAATATTTAATGGAATGAAATCCTTAAATAAATAATTGTAAACAATTTAAATTGTTAAGGAATTGAAATAACTTAGAGACAATAAGAAAAATAGAATGTTTTCGAGTTTAATAGAATGGTTCTAAATGAATGCAGATAAGAAATAGAACGCAAATGGATGGATCGTGAATAAAACTGAAATGGAATCTGTCGAGCTAAATAAAATGGTTACGAATGAATTTAAATGGAACGAATTAAATGTAAATGGAGTTGGAATCAATGTAAATTGGTTATAAACCTTAAGTAATTATTTATTCATATGGGTATCGAAATTGCATAGAATAAATTGTCATTTGACGTAAACGAAAATAATTAAAATTCTCCGAGTTGATAGAAGTTAAATAAATTGATATTGAGATCACTTGAATTAAATACGAGTTTGATTGGTTTAAAAAATAAATTGAATGCAAGCATGTGAGTTGTTAACCTTTCAGATTAAGTAAAACGTTGTGTGATTAGGTTGTAAGCAATTAAAATTGGTAGCGAATTCTTGCATGTGCTTATGAAAATGTATAGCATGCATTGTTCATAGAATTCATGTTTTAGCTATGTAAGTAAAGGTGATATGTTAATAAATCGCATATATTTCATACTTAGATGTTTTAGTTGAGTAAGTACAGGTTCAGGGAAGTCATTAGTGTTATCCCGCTTTTTGGCAAAGCCGCGATACCAAAATATCGATCAGACACGGAGAACAGTTCGTCTCAGAGACCGGTCATACTTCGTTTCGCCATGGATATCATTGAATTTTATCCGAGTCCAGATTGAGCTACAATTGATAGGACACGACAAGAAAGACCATAGGAGTCGGCATTTCAAATTTCAAGTCAATCCGAGGTCATATGCTCGAGTTATGGTCGATTCAATTTGAAGGGAAAGACCAGGTTTCGAAACCATCACCAAACAGTATTTTGAAACCATCACCTTCGAATCGGTTGAACTCGAAACCATCAGGGCGCCTCGGCTTTGACTCCACTACCTTCGACTCCCTCACCTTCGAATCCATCTTATTCGAAACCATCTTGTTCGAATCGATGTGCATCGTATCCATAGAGAAGTGACACGGTTCGTATCCGTCAGGGGAACATAAGTTCGAACCCATTACAGAAGCATTGCTTGAACCCAAACGTGGAACCTTGTTCGAACCCATCCATGATGCCAAGTTCGAACCCATCCTGTGTAGCCTCATTCGAATCCACTGGGTCGACCAACCATGATGACGTGTCTTCCTTCGGTTCGAATTCGCCGAGATCCATGGAGTCGAAGCGGTCAACGCGGAGTGGAGACCGGGTTGGTTCGAAGTTTGCGCTCCACGTCGCCACGAAGTCACGTGCCATGATGGGTTCGAAACCATCGGTACGAAAGCATGGTTTCGAACCAAATAGCCATGCAACGCACCCCATTTCGAATCCATCATATCTCCCAATCTACTGATCCCAATGCCATGAAATTTTCATAGAAGCTTGCGTACATGTTGAAGAATGTCCACGCCAAATTTCACCCCGATTGGATGAATTCTTGATCGGTTCGAATGGAGTTCAAACCGATGCCAAAGTGGGCCCAAACTTCCTAAGACCATGCGTGTGGGCCCCCTCACGTGCCAGAAGTGGTCTCCCGAGTTTTCAGCGAAATATCAGCAGCCTACGCCTATAAATAGAGCCCCAGGGACAACGAAAAAGGGATCTTCTGACTCTGAAGCGCCCAGACTCTGCCGGATCGAGATCTCCATCGTTCTACATCATAATTTTACTGTTGATTCCGAATTTACAGTTGTAATTTGCTGTTGATTGCTACAACAACTTGTAGTCGTTGAAAGAAAAGCAATAAAATATCGAAACACTTTACAGTGGACGTAGGCAACACACCGAACCACTGTAAATCGATTGTCTACGCATTTTCTTTACTGTTGATTGGATTTTTTATTAGATAATATCTGTTTTGAATTTGCATTCTTGACTATTATCTCTTCAACGACTCCCGAAGAGTGTTGTGCCCAATTTTGACGCAAACACTTTTGTGCTTTCACTGAGAAAACCCAGATTTTCTCCAGCTCGTTGGATCTATCATCGATGCCCGATTGAATAAATCTAAGAGAGAGATCCAGATCGTTGAATCCAACTTCCTTCCCTTCTATTCAGATTTGCATAAAGTCTAGGAAAGGAACTCAACTCTAAAGATGGTTAGCACAAGAACCACCTCAAACGCCGTCAATCAAGAAGAACAGGATAGACAGAATCCTGCCCCTCTGCCTCCATCTAATCAAGATGCCGCTGGGCACTTAGAGCCGTCGGGCCCGGTTACCCGACAAGAGTTGCAGCTGTTACTCCAAGAGCTGACCGAGAGTCGGCGACAACTAGAAGAACAGCTACGCGCTAACACTGAGCTAATCAACAAGCTGGATCGTCAGAAACGAAAGAGATCCACAAGAGATCGTGCTTCTCACTCTTCCAGCGAAAGTTCTTCATCTTCTGATTATCATAACCGGCCTCTACGACCCCGGTTAGATGGGAGTCGTATGCCACCCGTTGGAAACCAACCGATATTGACCGTTGGACAAATAAGAGTTGGTCCGTCAGCCAGTTTCCAAACCGGACCCTCCTCCCGAGGAGGTGCCGTTCCTCATCACGCCGTAGAACACCGCACCACTAGCGTTGCGGCTGAACCGGGGGTCGACGCTCAAGATCAGTCGTACCTGGACCATCGTCATAGCGGTCGTACTCCTGAACCGTACATCCCAGAGGACTATGAGCCAAGAAGGCGAGACTCGGACCGTCGACGATATCCGGTTCAAGCCCGAAGTACGGAACGTGATCATACTCCAGCACAAATGTCGGACCTTTCAACTATGATACGTCAGATGATCCGTGAGAGTCAAGGATTCACAAACGACGACTGGGGAGTTTCCTGAAGTCACACTCCCTTTACGGATGACACTCTTGCTGCAGAACCCCCGCGGCGATTCCGAATGCCCACACTACCCATGTACGAGGGAAACTCCAACCCCAACCAACATATTCTAAAGTATGAATGGTCGATGACCGCTGCCAGAGCCGACGATGCGGTGAAGTGTCATAGTTTCCCCATATCCTTGGGGGGCATCGCCACCATGTGGTTCACCCGATTGCCGCCTCGATCTATCTCTTCCTTCGATCAGTTAGCCACAAAATTCGTTGAGCAATTCCGCATGCACGTCGCAAGGCCGAAAGATGTCAACACTCTATCTAGTGTCACGCAAGCTCCCGGAGAGACGCTCAGACACTACTTAGAGAGATTCCATACTGCATGCGTGGAGATTAGTAATCTAAACGATAACTCCATCCTTATGGCGCTGACTAAGGGGATCGACCTCGATTCCGAATTCAACAATTGGCTAGCTGGGAAACCACCTGCGTCATTGGATCTTTTCCATGCCAAAGCAGCTCAATTCCTGAGACGGGAAGACGCGAAACAGTCTAGGAAGCAAACTGACGTAGGGCCAAATGCAGAAGGGGTCCAAAGCAATGTTGCAATAAAACAGTCCGGTGAGAGCTCCGGAAAAGTTCAGTTGAACATTAAAAATAAACAAGCTCGGCGAAGAGAGAGCGTGAATCAACTTAAAAAACAAGATCAAAATCGCGGCCCGCAACACAAAAATCCGAAGTTCGACAGTTATACTCCTTTGAATACTTCACTGGAGGACTTGTATTTGCGGACCCGTAATACAATTCAATATGAAAAACCTGCTCCAAGACTGTCGTCAGAAAGACAGATCCAGACGGGAAAATTTTGCAGGTTCCATGAAGGTATGGGCACGATACGAACGAGTGTCGTCACTTACAGGATCTTGTTGAAAAACTGGTCAGAGAAAGGAAGCTGGAACAGTTTGTGCGGACAACACAGCCCAGAGAAGCGGGCCCATCAAATCCAAACAATGAACCCAATCGACCGAGACAGGAGGACACGACTTGTCCCCGCGGGAGATTGGTGATAAACGCCATCAGTGGCGGACCTACATTCTCGGGGGCCCGAAACGACGAAGATACTCGTCACTGTCACACATGACAGGCTCCTCCAATCTATGAATAATTTGCAGTGTCCTTTATATTCTGAAATATTGAATTTGTAATAAGACACTGACTTTGCCTTATTTTCTTATTTCAGCAAATAAAATGCTATCTCTTCGAGCTAAAGCTGTGATTCACCGAATACAACGTTCAACAATCACGACACACGAAGAGCTAAGTTCCATCAAATAATGGAATTTATTCAAATAGCGAGTGACTGTGTTACAACCGGCCACTCACTAAGTAAAACCCCAGCTCGGGGGCAAGCCAACACATCGAAGGCTGAACTGGACCAACACACGACAGTCCATTCCATAATTCGTTCCCACTGCGCGAACGGACTCCAACTTCCCACAGCGTGAATTGGAGTTTTAACATTCCATAATTCGTTCCCACTGCGCGAAAAGACTCCAACTTCCCACAGCGTGAATTGGATTATAAACATTCCATAATTCGTTCCCACTGCGCGAACGGACTCCAACTTCCAACAACGTTAATTGGAGTATAAACATTCCATAATTCGTTCCCACTGCGCGAATGGACTCCAACTTCCCACAGCGCGAATTGGAGTATAAACATTCCATAACTCGTTCCCTCCGCGCGAACGGACTCCAACTTCCCAGAGTGTGAATTGGAGTGTAAACATCAAATCCATCGTTCCCAGAGTGCGAACGAACTCCTAAAAAGCCCAATTAGGTGTGACTGACCACCTATCGGCTGACTCCAACTTCCCACAGCGCGAATTGGAGTATAAACATTCAACAATTTGTTCCCAGAGTGCGAGCGGACGCTAACTTCCCACAGCGCGAATTGGAGTATAAACATTCAACAATTCGTTCCCAGAGTGCGAACGGACTCCAACTTCCCACAGCGCGAATTGGAGTATAAACATTCAACAATTCGTTCCCACAGCGTGAACGGACTCCAAATTCCCAGAGTGCGAATTGGAGTATAAGCACCAATTCCATCGTTCCCAGAATATGAACGAATTCCTGAAAGCCCAAGTAGATGCGACTGGCCATCCAGCGGCTAACTCCGACTTCCCAAAGTATGAATCGGAGCATAAGTGCGGATTACGGGTTCCCGGAGCGCGAACCGAAGCATCCATGCTAACTCCAAGTTCCCAAACCATGAGTTGGAGTATAAACATCAATTCCATGTTCCTGAAGTGCGAACCCAAACATACATGTTTTATCCAAGTTCCCGGCGTGTGAATTGGAGCACAAACACCAAGTTAAAGTTCCCGTAGTGCGAACTGAAATGTTAGTACTAACTCTGAGTTCGTGCAGTGCGAGTTGGAATGTGAACATCATTTCCAAGTTCCCGGAGCGCGAACCGTGTTACAAGCATCGATAAATCTCGTGTTCCCGGAGTGCGAACCGGATTATCGATCTCAAATTATCTTAAGTCCCCAGAATGTGGACATGTGTTCAAAGTTTGCAACAAACGCACTCAACCACCAAAACACAAATGTTATTCCCCGAGACTAGGGGGCAAAAAAGCTAAGTGTTAATCGCTAACCAAAGTGATACAATGTCCGAAGTTCGGTTATTCATCGATCACAACTTGCGACCAAGATTCTCAGACTTGGCGAATAAAAACGAACTCCACTTGACGGTAAAAACACCACAAGTGCACCGGACTGAAAACAAGGCACTGCAAACACTTAAGCGCAAAAGAAATGAGAGTTGAAACAAAGAAACTAAATTTTATTTCAACTAACTTAAAACAAGGACTTACACGCAAATAAGTTCTTCCAAAAAAGAATCCCTACTAGTAGGGGCCGGACCTGCATCTATACACGGCTTACTAACAAAAAACAAAAACAAGTACCTATCTACCAAAACATCTACTTGAGAAGCCGATTTATTTCTTCTTTTTCATCCTTCTTACTAGTGGTACATCATCAGTGTCACTAGGGACAGAAATTCTTCGTTTTGAACGTCTCCTCTCCGGCGGTGGCTCTTCGGCTGGAGGCATGATGTCAATATCCTCCTCGGAGCTTGAATCTACATGGAGGCTTCCCGCCGGAGAAGTAGGGGGGACTGGAACCGTGACGGAAGACGGGATAGTGCCGCCCGATGACACTACCCTAGCAGGTGCTGGACTCTGCGCCGCCATACTACCACTAACATTACCGCTATGCCCCGCAGCCTCTATTTCGGCGCTGATTTCGGCCAAAATTTCCTCATCACGAGTCGCATGGGCTTGGCTGGGGGCATCCACGGTCTACATTGAAGAACTTGAGGTCGGCGGGAGGCTACTAACGATGATAAATGGCAAGTCGGAGAAAGAACCACCCTGCTCACCGAGCAGCTCGCTCACCATTTGCTCATCAACAGATAAGGATCTCCCCTGCACCTCCTTAGTTGATACCGCAGTTACAACAGTAGTCTCGGTGGCGATGGCCTTATCTCCTTTGCTTGATTCTTGAGCCGCGACAGTCGACGCAACTCCAGTCACTAGGCAAAAAATAAGAAGTTATTAGTAACTGCCACAAAACAAACACTCTATTTAGAAAACGCTTGAGATAACTTCGGAATACCTTCCCTAGTTTGGCTCGCAGACGGCTGAACGGCCTCGGAAGTATGCTCATGAATAGGAGATAAGCGCGGCTGTTCTGGGTCGTAAGCAGGAACAGGTTGCAAACCGACCGTAGATATAGGCACTGACGAAGATGGTGTGGTGACTTCAGTGACAGCAGAATGGTGCTCGACACCCGATCCCTCTCCGACTTCCAGGGAACGACCACCGATCATCTCCTTCTCATGAGCAATGATAGCATCATGAAGGACCTTCTTCTCATCGTCTGTAAGCAGCCGGTTTTCAAGTTCGAATCGATCGACCGCTTCACCTGGATGCGCTTCCTCTTCCTCCTCAACCAATCAGTCCCAAGCGCTACGAAGGTGAACCGGATAATCTTGAAGCCAGGCCAAGTTTCTGTGTTTTAACACATTGGCGTTATAAGTTATGAGCAAATCTTCGATATCGGCCTCTAGCCCGGCCTCTGCCTGTTGAACCTTCTCCTCCACCTCTGCTTCGACCGCCTGAACTTTGGCCACGGCCACATCTCTTTCAGTGCGAAGCACTACGGCTTGCTTGCAGGCTTCTTGCGCCGTTTAAGCGCGTCATCTCTATCTTTAATAATTTCGGCAAATTTAGCCTTGAGCTCATTAAGTTCTTTGAACGCCGCATCCCGCTCAGCAGTGACGACAGTGTTCCGGTGGCCCATGTCTTCCACCGTAACGTAGTGCTCCTTTTTCATTCTATCCATGGCTGCTTGAGCTTCATAGGCCTTTGTAAGAGCCTCCATCTCTGATTTTCGAGACGATTCAGCCTCGGTATTCAGCACTTGTATGATACGGTCTTTTTGAGCCAGCTCGGTTTGAAGCTTTTCAGTGGTAGCCGCTCGTTCGAAGGCCAACGCCGATGCCTTATCGACCGCCCTATACCACGCCTTGTATTGGGTGTAAAAGTCGTGCACATAGTCGAGTGCCAACCGCTCGGCCTCCGGCGGGATTCTTTTCAGGTTCGGGGGAAAGACGTAGTTATCGAAGCACATATTCGGGAACTCCCTCTTTAATTGCGCAAGTCTAATTGCCCCTTCCCCCGAAATTTCAGTAGGAGGCTGCTCTGCGACTATCGGGGTCATCGCCCCAGATCGGGAAGATTGAGAAACCGACGTATATCGAGAAGACTCGAAAGGATGAGGGACATGAGCAGGAGGTTGTACGGGATCTCTGGGAGGAGGAGGGGTACGCGACATCGATCGACGCTTATGGCCTCTGTCCGTGTCATATCTCTCATGACTAGAATACCCAGAGCGCCCCTGGTCATAATACCCAGAGCGCCCCTGGTCATAACCTCTATCCCCTTCTCGTCTGCGCGAGTCGTAATGTGAAGGCTTGCGGGCATGTCGAAGACTCCCAAGCATTGAACCTCGCTTAGACATAATATCTGCGAAGCAAAATAAAATAGAATTAATCGCCGTTCAAAACAGGTAGTTTACAGTCAAAGGTTATGCAGTGTCGTGAAATATGTATGAATATGCATTCCCCCGACCAACCAGAAGTGTCGACCTCGCTAGTAATAAGAGGCTCGTTCAATTCTAGAGTGCGATGGAATTCCTCCAACCCGGCGTCATATTGAAAAGACACATCGTCCGGGATTGGAAGATCGGCAAGCCCTTCAAAAAGATTTTCAGTTCTCGGAGGAGATATCTCCGAGATTCTAACTCCGGGAGCGGAACAGGCCGTGACAACCGATTTCCATCTCCCCTTCTTACTTGACTTAACCATGGCAGCCTTGCCTTTTCCTTGCTCCGCGACATCTGGAACTGCGTCCGTAGGCCCGGTCAGCGGCTCATCATCGGTGTGGGTTCTTTCAGAGTCGGCTTCCTCAGCCGTAGTAACTTTGGGCTTCCTGTGCTTGCCTCGTTTTTTCGAGACGACCCTTAGTGCCACCTCAAAGCTTATGCTCTGCCCTTGTTCGATCAAACCGCAGACCCGGAGATTCCTATCCGTCAATAACACGTCGATATACCTATCTCCACTCGGGACTTCTCGAAGCACTCGCACCATCTCCCTAAAGTGCTCGCCCTCAGGTCGCTGAATCACCGCTGTAAAAAAGGATAAAATATAAGTTCCACTTCGGCTGCAATTGCCGTAGTAATTATTTATGAACTCAGCTATACTCACATCTGAATAGCCATCGTCGGGCAAATCCAGGAGGACCTCTGACATAAAACCATTCTGTCCTATAATAGCTCAACCTGGTCCAAGACCCAGTAACCACTTGGCAATTTCTCACCGCTTCCAGGAATGTGAAGGAGGGATAATCATCCCGAGTTTTAAAATTGAACAAGTATCTGATCTTGATCGGGAGTGGCGGTCGACAGAGGTATTCCATAAATGCAATGAACAAGCTATTGATCGACGCATACCCGTTCGGGTGCAGCTGAGATGGAGCGATCCTCAAAAACGACAATACTTCCCTTATATACTCGTTGAACGGAGGAAGTGTCCCGGCCGCACACGCGTGGCGGTTAAATGCAGTATACCCTTTCGGTGGGTTGTGCGGTCTATCATTCGGCCCCGGCAGTAACACATCGTCCAGTGACAGGCCGTGCCTCAAGCATATCCTTCCCAACATGTCTTCAGAGATATTGGATGGAACGGAATCCGATGGATTTGCGATGAACGACGCATCAGGCAATTCATCCGGGGCTGGACCGACTATCTCAGGATCGATGTCCGGAACCTCTAGTCTCGGAGAGGCTGTACCTTGAATCTCCTGCTGCTGTGAACTTGACGGTTCCATAACTAGCTAACTCATGAGAAACCATCGTTAGACGACAGAGGACCCGTGCGTTCCCCAGTGTAAAGTGTATGAATGTGTGTGGTGCAGTGCCATGCATTACTTGAGTAAATGTCGCAGAGTTAAAGTAAATATGCAAACGACAAAGCTGCGGAGTCCAGCTATAATGACCGTCATCGCTGACCGCCATCACTAATCCGTTTCTATGATGGAAATTGATTCGGATAGAAGCTGTTATAGTTCCATCGACAAGCTTCCAAAGGCGGTCAAGTATGCAGTTTAATATTCGAGTCCAAATATGCAAGAATGAAGCTCGTCGGAGTCATGCTTAGAAAAATTTCAAACTTTGGTATCCATCATAGAGGGTTCGAAACGATCACAAGGAGTTCATTCGAACCCAACCGAACGTCGCTTCGTTCGAACCCATCCTGACGTCGCTTCAAACCAATACCATTAGACGCGCTTCGAACCGATAACAATGTGTCAAATTCGAATCGATCGGTAGTGGATGACTTCGAACCGATCCTTGATTGACATGTTCGAACCGATATAAATCGATACCCTTCGTACCAATGCAAAGTAGAGAACTCCGAACCGATAGCCGATGGGTTCGAAACCATCAACTCGGATGAACTCATCGAACCCATCAATCAGTGCGAACTGTGCGCCCCATAAGGGCATCCCCAAGGATCGATGTGAAACCCAAGAAAATGATGCCACCATCATCGGTTCGAACTCGAGCCCACGCATCGGTTCGAAGCCCTCCCAAACCAGATCTGGTTTTGCAAATCTCGAGGCTACACAATTGATGAAGAAGGAATGGGATTTAAAATAACTTTGCCGCTTGGATTCGAGACTAATTACCTAGTTTGAATAATGGATTCGACGAATTAGAGATTTGGATCTTGAATGGTTCACGCAACACAGTGTTTTTTCTCCTTTGGAGCTCCGAAACGATGCACTGCACAGTAAAAGCAAGCAAGAGTAAAAGTAAAAATGAAAACAGTGAAACCCACTTCTATTTATATGGAGCCTAGGATGTGACCGGGTCGTTTCGTATCCCAGTCAACCCAACTGGTCATAAACGGTCAAGTACCAGATCGTTTCGAAGTTGGCTTTCAAACCCATCTGCCTAAAGCCCTATCGATTCAAAGTTCACCTCATGCTTCAACGGTACGAAACGCACTACAGAGTGACAGGCTGCATCGATGCGAAACGAACAGTAGGCATATCGATTCGAAGACCTTGTTCACATCAACCACTTCGAATCCATCCATGGCCTATCGATACGACAGATGACTTCGTATCCATCTGCTTCCAATTCGAATCGACTCGAACAATTATTTCGTATCCATCCCCTCAAACCGGTTCGAACGTTAACTTCGAACCCATCATAGCACAAGCATACCGCGTCCATACAAACGTGGATTTCGAACCCATCGATGCTCGAATGCATCGGTTCGAAATATTACACTCACGCAATACAGAATTCAATTCCTTCAACCTTCAATATCGATTCAGGAGAGGATCGATACGAAGGGACTTTTGTAAATAACCATCAAGCGTTGTCTCAACTCAAATTTCCAAATCGGTTCAGGAGAGAATCGATACGAAATTCAATAGCCAACCAAGCTGGCAACGACTCGTGAACGCACGACGTTAACAAGGGTCAAATTAACATATGTGCATATATGTCGAACTAACCTTCGATTTTAAACATTGACAGGGATCAAACACTCATCCTGTTACAAATGCAACGGCTAAGCGCTACTCTACAGCAATGCAGCATACGAGTTTAAACAAAAAAGAGAGCAATGATTGTTCAGAAAGAAACGACAGCTATTCAAAGCACGTCATGTTCCCACAAGACGTACTTTAGGGGGCAAAATGTTATCCCGCTTTTTGGCAAAGCCGCGATACCAAAATATCGATCAGACACGGAGAACAGTTCGTCTCAGAGACCGGTCATACTTCGTTTCGCCATGGATATCATTGAATTTTATCCGAGTCCAGATTGAGCTACAATTGATAGGACACGGCAAGAAAGACCATAGGAGTCGGCATTTCAAATTTCAAGTCAATCCGAGTTTATATGGTCGAGTTATGGTCGATTCAATTTGAAGGGAAAGACCAGGTTTCGAAACCATCACCAAACAGTATTTCGAAACCATCACCTTCGAATCGGTTGAACTCGAAACCATCAGGGCGCCTCGGCTTTGACTCCACCACCTTCGATTCCCTCACCTTCAAATCCATCTTATTCGAAACCATCGTGTTCGAATCGATGTGCATCGTATCCATAGAGAAGTGACACGGTTCGTATCCGTCAGGGGAACATAAGTTCGAACCCATTACAGAAGCATTGCTCGAACCCAAACGTGGATCCTTGTTCGAACCCATCCACGATGCCAAGTTCGAACCCATCCTGTGTAGCCTCATTCGAATCCACTGGGTCGACCAACCATGATGACGTGTCTTCCTTCGGTTCGAATTCGCCGAGATCCATGGAGTCGAAGCGGTCAACGCGGAGTGGAGACCGGGTTGGTTTGAAGTTTGCGCTCCACGTCGCCACGAAGCCACGTGCCATGATGGGTTCGAAACCATCGGTTCGAAAGCATGGTTTCGAACCAAACAGCCATGCAATGCACCCCATTTCGAATCCATCATATCTCCCAATCTACTGATCCAAATGCCATAAAATTTTCACAGAAGCTTGCGTACATGTTGAAGAATGTCCACGCCAAATTTCACCCCGATTGGATGAATTCTTGATCGGTTCGAATGGAGTTCGAACCGATACCAAAGTGGGCCCAAAATTCCTGAGACCGTGCGTGTGGGCCCCCTCATGTGCCAGAAGTGGTCTCCCGAGTTTTCAGCGAAATATCAGCAGCCTACGCCTATAAATAGAGCCCCAAGGACAACGAAAAAGGGATCTTCTGACTCTGAAGCGCCCAGACTCTGCCGGATCGAGATCTCCATCGTTCTACATCATAATTTTACTGTTGATTCCGAATTTACAGTTGTAATTTGCTGTTGATTGCTACAACAACTTGTAGTCGTTGAAAGAAAAGCAATAAAATACCAAAACACTTTACAGTAGACGTAGGCAACACGCTGAACCACTATAAATCGATTGTCTACGCATTTTCTTTACTGTTGATTGGAGTTTTTGTTAGATAATATCTGTTTTGAATTTGCATTCTTGACTATTATCTGTTCAACGACTCCTGAAGAGTGTTGTGCCCAATTTTGACGCAAACAATTAGGCTGGATTTGATTTCGCTAACTGCTAATTAAATAAGCCGCTTGCTTAAAAATGTTAAATAAGGTACGCCTACGCAATAAAAATAGGAAATATGAACTGTTTTTTATTTTCCGACCATGTGGGTCAATGTATATATATTTATGTCCCTTTTTAATGTTATCCCATTTTTTGGACAAAACTGGAATATCAATGTTGTGCGCATTTCCACCGCGACTAGAACAAAAAGAAGCAAGCAAGCGTATATATGTCAGGGATTTCACTCATGATTCAAGTATAAAAGTCCATTCGGTATCAAAGGTTTAAAGGTTGATTCGGTAGTACACCACATATTCCATTCGGCATAGCCCATTCGGAATTGAACCTCCAAGAGCTCATCCGGCACACCCCTCATTCGACTTTCCCAATTCATTCGGTAGTACCGATCCAAAACCAACCTTCCCCCCAAACCATAGCCGAACCGGACCTCTCCACCTCCATGCCGAACCAGATCATGCCGAACCGGACCTCTCCTCCTTCCATAGCCGAACCAAGCTCCACTTCCATGCTCCACCAAACCACATACCACCAAGCCATGCTATCACCGGACCAAAACTCTCCATCACCGGACCAAAACTCCCCCGGCCCAACCTTCTCCAACTACGACCGAACCAAGCTTCGCCGAACCAGAACGCTACCAGGCCAGATTGCTTCAGCCCGGGCCCACCAGCAGCTATATACATCCAAGACCCCTGCCCCCTACCTCACTCTATAAATAGAGGGGCAGGGGTACAACAATGGAGGACGAGTTTGAGAGCTCAAGCCTGGAAGGAACTCTCAAACAACTTTAGATACTTGTAATCAAAGCTTTGTACTTGTAATCTGAAGAGAAAAAGGAGAATAACATATAAAGTGGACGTAGGCACGTTCTGGCCGAACCACTATAAATCTGTGTGTCTTTTACAGTTTAGTCCCTGCTTTTTATATATTTGCATAAATCGCCCAAATCACTAAGAACAACATATAATCAACTAAATCATACGACTTTGGGGTGTTTGCCCATTTTTTGCGTAAACATTTTGGTGCTTTCATTGAGAGCAACCAGCTCCCGCTACATCGGGTAGAAGTTGAATTTGAAAATCTAAGATTTCAGATCTAAGAGTTATGACGAGACAAACAAGCAGAAGGCAAAGGCCAGAGAGAAGTGAACACCAAGGAAGCCAAGAGGCTTCCTTAGTAGGGAATCAAGCGTCAATCTTCATCACTAGGGATGAGATGGAGGCCATGATGAGAAGACAAGAAGAGATGATCCAGAACTTACTTCAACAAATTGGGCAAATTGGAGCACAAATCCAAGGAGCAACTGGGGTTCAGAATGGAGCAGGACCATCTGGCGCAGCACCAGAGCTAGGGGGCACTCACGCAGAGCATGTTGATCCGACCCCGGGAAGTGAGATGGGGGCATCCGAACCACCTGGTAGCAATAGAGGAATGAACGTTCGGCCAGGGAAGCATACACATGAAAACTCCCGCGGACTTGGGGGGCAGGTCGAAGACAGTGAACAAGAACTACAGCTTGGAGACAATGACAGATTAGCAGAGATGGTTAGAAGAGCTATGAGAGGCGGTTTAGTAAACAGAGACTTGGAAGATGTAAACAGGAGTCCTTTTTCTTCTGCAATTAGGATGGCTAGGAACCCACCAGAATTCAAGCTACCATCATTGGACATGTACAACGGGAAAACGGACCCCACGGTCCATCTAACGAAGTATATGAGACATATGGAAGTGCTAGGGGCATCAGAGGAGGTTATGGCCCGGTGCTTTCCACTGTGTTTGACGGACATTGCAGCGTTATGGTTTAGGCAACTGGAGAGCGGCTCCATAGGAACATGGGCAGATTTAACTGAGAGATTCATGAGGCAATTCAGGGTTCATATTGCGAGACCCAAGAATGTGATGACTTTGGCAACCTTGAAACAGAAAACTAGGGAGACTTTGAGGAGCTTTCTAACGCGATTTAATGCGGCGGCAGCATCAGTGGATCGACCAGATCCATCTATGGTCATGATGGCGGCTGTATCTGGAATAGCTGGTAATACAGAGTTCAAGAATTCATTAACCAAGGATCCGCCAATGAATCTGGGAGAGTTCTATCATGAGGCTGAAAAGTTTCTGCGTTTGGAAGATGCTAGTGCAGAAAGAGAGGAAGAAGATGACGTTTACGTAATCAAGAGCGGAAACCCACCTGGAAAGGGTGCGGAGACTAGAAAAGGAAAAAGAAAGGCCGAGGATAATGATGACAGGACAAAGTGGCTACGAAGAGAACCACGCTTCACCACCTATTCAGAGCTGAATGAGAGTTTGGAACAGATTTATCAGGATACCAAGGGGTAGGTTCCGTATCGTAGACCAATGCGAAGGGATCCAACCTCTGACGAAAGAAAATCAGATAAGTTTTGTGTATTTCATGAACTGAATGGTCATAACACTAATGATTGTAGGCATTTGAAGGACGAGGTAGAAGGGCATATCAGGAACGGTATGCTCCTTCAGTATGTGAGGAGGCGAACTCCAGCGGTGGAGCCAGAGCGACCGCCCTCTACGTCAGCTAGAGGTGACCCTGGATCAAGGCACCATTTGATTATCAATTGATTGCTTGATTAAAATAACGATGAACCGGTCGTAAGCTTCCACTAACGCAATTAAATCGTTTACACATGTACGAGATCACGAACGATCTCCAGGTATGCTCTGAATGATCATTGACTGCTTCGGAGTGGGAACTTACACTTTGACATCCTTGCTTTGCTTTTGTTTCGATTTGAACATTTGAATTCTTCCTGTTTGGACATTTCTGCTGTAAGGTACTATTGCTTTAACATTTACAATTCTATGAAAAAATTATTTACTTGTATGCCCGTTGGATCGCGAACGGTCCACGAGCACCTATTGCATGGCAACGAACTGCCGAAGTCTTTGATTCGAAAAATTCCCCCAAACAATGACTCCAACACTGATAATATTAAGTCCCCCCCGGGCACAGTCATTCGCCTCGAACGGCACCCGACTTCGAACAGTCACAGTTCGCCTCGAACGGCACTCGACTTCGAACAGTCACATTTCGCCTCGAACGGCACCCGACTTCGAACAGTCACAACTTGCCTCGAACGGCACCCGACCGCGAACGGTCACAAACTCGCCTCGAACGGCACAACTCGCCTCGAACGGCACAACTCACCTTACCTCAAATGGCCCGATCGCGAACGGTCGCCATTTGAGGTCCGCCACCTGATCACTGACTGATACGCCTTACCTCAAATGGCTTGATTGCGTACGGTCGTCATTTGAGGACCACCACTTGACCGTGCACTGTCGCACTTTACCTTGAATGACTCGATCACGAACGATCGTCATTTGAAGTTAAGCGCTTGACCTTGAACGGTCCCCACTCGACCGCGCACTGTCGCACTTTACCTCGAATGACTCGATCCCGAACGGTCGTCATTTGAAGTAAAGCGCTTGACCTTGAACGGTCACATTTCACTGCAGATGACTCGATCCCGAACGATCGACGCACGGATTTATGCGCTTGACCGCGCACGGTCGCACTTCACCTCAAATGACTTGATCACGAACGATCGTCATTTGAAGTTAGGCGCTTGACCATGAACGGCCGCGCTTCATCCCAAATAGCTCGATCCCGAACGGTCGTCATTTGGGGCCATATAAAATATCAAGCTCTTTACAGGTTGTCAACAGGATACGAACATCCAGCTCATGGCATTACAAAACACGTCTTCCTACCGCAAGGCATATTTTGGGGGGCAAAGTGTTATCCCATTTTTTGGACAAAACTGGAATATCAATGTTGTGCGCATTTCCACCGTGACTAGAACAAAAAGAAGCAAGCAAGCGTATATATGTCAGGGATTTCACTCATGATTCAAGTATAAAAGTCCATTCGGTATCAAAGGTTTAAAGGTTGATTCGGTAGTACACCACATATTCCATTCGGCATAGCCCATTCGAAATTGAACCTCCAAGAGCTCGTCCGGCACTCCCCTCATTCGGCTTTCCCAATTCATTCGGTAGTACCGATCCAAAACCAACCTTCCCCCCAAACCATAGCCGAACCGGACCTCTCCACCTCCATGCCAAACCAGATCATGCCGAACCGGACCTCTCCTCCTTCCATAGCCGAACCAAGCTCCACTTCCATGCTCCACCAAACCACATACCACCAAGCCATGCTATCACCGGACCAAAACTCTCCATCACCGGACCAAAACTCCACCGGCCCAACCTTCTCCAACTACGACCGAACCAAGCTTCGCCGAACCAGAACGCTACCAGGCCAGATTACTTCAGCCCGGGCCCACCAACAGCTATATACATCCAAGACCCCTGCCCCCTACCTCACTCTATAAATAGAGGGGCAGGTGTAGAACAATGGGGGACAAGTTTGAGAGCTCAAGCCTGGAGGGAACTCTCAAACAACATTAGATACTTGTAATCAAAGCTTTGTACTTGTAATCTGAAGAGAAAAAGGAGAATAACATATAAAGTGGACGTAGGCACGTTCTGCCCGAACCACTATAAATCTGTGTGTCTTTTACAGTTTAGTCCCTGCTTTTTATATATTTGCATAAATCACCCAAATCACTAAGAACAACATATAATCAACTAAATCATACGACTTTGGGGTGTTTGCCCACTTTTTGCGCAAACAGTTAAATTGCAAAAGTTCCTCCGTACAAAGGAGAATCTGCCAAAAATTTTCGAAAATTTTGGGAGTTAGAAAATTTTTGAAAATTTTTGGAAAATTTTGTTAACGACAAATCGATTTCAAATTGGAAATTGAAATAAATTAGTAAATGAAACTAATTTAAAATAATGACATGAATTAATTATAAATGGAAAATAAAATTCAAATATTCAGAGTTGAAGATAAATTGAATTCATATGGAAATGAAAGAATCAATTTGAATAGAAATAGATATAAACTGAAGTGGTAAGGTGAAAATTAATATAAGAAGCATATACAATGCTTATGCTAAACTTAAGAAAGGAATGGTGAATTCTTAGTTGGAAATTGATATTACAAATATAATATAAGTTAATATTTGAATAAATAAATATTGACATCTTGTAAGGAAGTCGATAAAATGTTTATGAATGTCGTGATTGGATATTATTGCTATGTAGGATATACAGGTATTGTAAAGGAAAAAGGAAATTTGGTTTTGATTTCAGAAGATAAATTTAAATTGCTCGACAAAAAGGTATGTGTTTAAATTTCTGTGAAATTTGATTGGGTTTTTGGATCTAGCCACTTGCGTTTTGTATTCTTATAGAATTTGGGAGACCGCAGAGGCCTTTTGTAGTTGTATCGAGCTAGCCGCGCAAAGGAGACGTCGGTGAAATTTTTCGGAAATTTAGATAGTTAGAAAATTTTTGAGAAAATTTTGATAATTCAAAATTTGGTTTTAAATTAAAAATTGAATGATTGATCAAATATGATTGTTTGCAAATTATGGGAGAGTTTGGGAAGTTAGTAAGAATAGTAATGGGTCTTCTATTAAAAAGATAGTTGGTAGGATGTTGAATTGTTGGTTTTGGAGATAAGTAACGGGTATTGGACCATTCTTCCCAACTAGTAATTTCGGGGACGAAATTCTTTTAAGGAGGAGGAATGTGACGACTCGGAATTTTTGAGCATTTGAAATTGGAATATTTAATTGATTTTAAATATTTAAAAATTAATTTTTAACTTGAATTCAAATATCACCATTTATTCGGTAATTTAATTATTAAATTAAATAAGTTGAAGTGGGGTAAAATGTTGAATCTGGAGTTTTAAGCCTATTAAAAATACTTTGAAGGCTTGTAAAATTTATATTGATAGTACTGAAGATAGTAGAAGTGTCAAAATTGAATTTGGAAGTGCTTTGTTAAGTTTTGAGATTTTATAGTTTAAATTGAATTTTAAAATAGCCTTCCGAGGCACAGTCTCAAAATTCAACGAAACTAATTCCAATGGATCCGTAATATTGTATTATTATCGGATTTTAAATTTTGTATTGATCGGAGTTATTGTGTGAGCGTACGACATATAAACACGTTGAAATCTATGTTGAAAATTCAAGATATTTTGGTTTATATTCTATATATATATGTAAAATCAGAATCTAATCAGGCCAAAACGTCAGCCGTTTCTTTTCCCATCAGCTGCGATTCTGTCCTTTCCAAGTCACTGTAGCAAAGCAATTTATGCACGCAAGATGATTCAGACGCTACCCATTTTCCTTCATTCGTGCAGCCTTGTCTCGAAGAAAAAAATATCTACCATTAAAAATTAATGGCTGAGGTAAAATAATAACCCTCGTCTCTTTTCCATTCGAATTGATTAATGGCAGACCCTAATCTCCCTCTTAATCGAATCCTTTCTAAAAAAAATTAAAAAATAATATATAAAATAGACGATAGAAAATCATCGTGCTGTGTCTCGATTTCTATAGGCATCGAAGGGGAAGACGGAGGGGTTTTCGATCATCAAGGTGAGCTTTGAGAGTGGAGCTCCGCACGCGCGACTATAGGCGGAGACGGGATTTATCGCGACTCCATCGTGAGGCAGGAGGTTCAGTGTGTGACGCCCCATCTCTATACCCATGCTAGCCAAGAACACTACGGAGTAATGTCGTCAACTAGCATGGAGAATAAGGCTGTGTAGGAGCGACCATCTGTATAATTGCTTTGTGCGAGTACCGATATGCCATATAAAAGTATAACTTTTCATCTCGAAAGTAAATCCGACATACCGTTGCAAACTCAAAGCTAGAGCACAAGGGCTATAATATCTTCGGAAACAAATATAGAAATAATCATAATACAAATCAGTCATAGAAGATCATATCTCGAAGGCGGAAACAGATATGAATATTACACATAAAAGTGTATATCAGAGTAGTGGTCAAACAAGATCCACTATATCACAAAAGAATAGATACAAGTGCTATACAAAAGAATAAGTATACGTTATGGAGTCTATATCTCAAATGTATACAAAAAAATAAACTACTAATCTAAGTAGATCTAAGTAGTTAGCCAAAAGTCAGAATAATAATCCCAGATGAGGAGTCAAGCAGAAACACCTGTAACATCCCTGTCTGACCCGAGTATTATTTAATAAGAAAATAATAAACAGATCAGTCTAACTATAAATATTCGATGAAATGATATAGAATAAGAGATATGACAAAAATGTATAATAACCAAATTGCCATACTGTGATAAGCATGTAATTGAAAATCAACAAGAGATTAATCAATATCACAAGAATCTTCTCAAAGATAAAAAGGATTGTCATACTCTTTATTTCATTTACCAAACCATAAATATTGACAATTATATCAATGCCAATCACAAAAGTTAATGACACACAAATTCACCAATGCACAAATACTGATAGAACTTATCAATGAAACCACAAAAATTAGTGAAACCCAAATTCTAGAAATCGTCAATAGAAATCCAGAAATCACAAAAAAGGAGGGAGGCCTATCACAAAACGGGAGCATGAAAACTAATCAACATGTGTATCACAAAATGGAATGCTATTCCATGGTTGCTAACCATTAATTTTGAGTCGAAGCTCCACAAAACTGTCTGAATACCATGGGTCGCTACCCCACCAAATTGAGCCGATGCTCCGTAGAAATGGGGTTTAGTCTCCCTCGCAGAAAAAGAGACATCGCACATTGCTAGTCCAAATCACAAAAATGATCATCATCGGTCATCAAGAAGTGTCAATTACACAAAGCTAGTAAATATATGAGCTTAGCTTCATGTCCCATAACCACTAGCTTAACTTAAATATTTACGAACAAATTGTAGATTTCCACTCGAAAATTGTCACAAAAGATTCAATCGAACAAGTCCAAGAATTAAACGGCATAGTAAACGCAAGCGTTTCATGCCACTTGTTTTCCTAAGCCGTTTAATTAGATTTCTCATACGAGTAAGGTAAAGGTTTGTACATACTAGTTGATTGGAAAACGGTTTAAGAAAATGAAATTTGTAATAAAATAGTGTTCAAATCATTTTGATGAAAGAGTTTTGATATTTACTACTAGCATTGAAAGCCTTTATATTTTTAAAGTGACAAACCATAAAAATGATTGTAGAAACAATCAATCATTAAAATCAACATACGAAGACGTGAATCAAATCCGAAGAAACCGATAAAGAATCCATCGATATAGATATTCAAAAATCCCTAAAAAAATGAGTCATCAAATTCATAATAAATGATAATAATAAATAGGATCATCACGAATCGATTCAAATTGGAAATTCAATCCCAAAAGGAAAAGTGTGTTGAAACGGCAAATTCAGTTGACTGAACAGAGATTTCAGTTAACTAAACAGAGATTTCAGCTGACTGAACAGAGATTTTGGTTGACTGAACAACAAATTCAGTTGACTGAGCAGAGATTTTCAGTTGATTGAATTCTGCCTGGAAACTTTCTATTTCCAGGTTCACTCAACTGAACAGAGATTTCAGTCGACTAAATAGCAAATTCAGTTGACTGAACAGAGATTTTCAGTTCACTGAATTCTGCCTGGAAACATTTGGGTCCTAGATTCAGTCAACTGAACAAAGATTTCAGTCGACTGAATCATGCCTGACCTGTTTTTCAGCCTATCCAAATGAAGAGCAAACTCTTCCAAAATGCAACCGGACGAACATTGGCTATAAGGGTTTATGCCAATAGGCAACCCGGCCCTACATGCTCCTCGATGCATCACCAAAAGCATGATCAAACATCCATAAAAGGATTTTCACACAAATTTGACTTAAAAACCCAAAAATTGGAATATTCACAAAACCAATCCAAATCAAGAGCAAATTCACATGAAGAGGTGCCAGGAATTCATACCTAAAACCCCAAGATAATTATAGTCATAAATGTGAGATAAAAATCTCACCTTTAAACCCAAAACAAATGAAGAAGAAGCTATAGAGAAATGGCAAGAACAATCACTCTTCAATTCCATCCCAAAGAGCTTGAATCTAAGCTTAAAAGAGAAATATTTCCTAAATTAGGTTTAGGAATTTCTGAAATTGGTAAGAGAATGAGTTGGAGAAGAAGAAGATGAGGCTTACCAAAGCTTCTTCTATAAATTTGGAGCTAGAACTTGATTTGCAAATGAAAACTAGGGCTTGGAGTTTTAATTTCCATTCCTCTCTCCATTGTTGTTAAAGCTTGAGTATTAGGAATTAGAAATGAAGTAATGAAGAGGAGAGGGGTGAAGCTTGGGTCTAATGGGTTGAAACAAAACAAAAGCCCTAAGTGAAAAAGTGGAAAAATTCCACTAAATCCAAACATATCAAAGTTTATGCCTAAAAAGATCGCAAAGGTCATTTTGAACTCAATAGGGGTGGCCTCGAGTCCTAATTTGACTGTTTCCAAAAAGTAGCTTTTTCGAACAAAAATCTGACTAACTATGAAATATTTAAATACTCAATCGTAAAATATGTGGGTTGTTACAGACTGCACTCCTTAAAGAAATTGCGTCCTCGCAATATTTAAGAAGAAAATATATAGTAACAACCATAAAAGCTATTCAACACAAAAGAAATTTGAAATAAAAAGTTCACCTCAAAGAGCACGAGAAAGTATGTCCGGATGTGTTCGCTCGGTGAATTCTCTAAATTCCCAAGAGCAATCCTTAGGATTTGAGGACCATTGAACTTTCACAAGCAGAACATCTTTATTTCGAAGGTGTTTGACCTTCGAAGCAATAATATGAACAAGATGTTGCTCATAAGTTAAATTAGGCGAAACTTCAATTTCTTCCACAACACCGGGTTCAAGAAAAGAATCGGAATCTCGAAGGCATTTCCGTAATTAAGAAACATGAAACACGTCATGAATAGCAGAAAATTGAGCCGGTAATGAGAGGCGATAAGCCACGGAACCAATGCCTTCGGTGATATGGGGAATGGACCAATATACCGAGGTACTAACTTTCCCCATCGACTGAAACGCACAACACCTTTCATCGGTGAAACACAAACAAACACCAAATCTCTCACAGAAAATTCTAACCTCCTTCTTCGGTTATCGGCATAGGATTTTTGTCTACTCTGAGCTTCCTTCATCCTATGACGAATAAGGTCAATCTTTTCTGTGGAATCACGAACAAAGTCTGGACCTAAAACCAGCTTCTCACCGACCTCAAGCCAACAAGAAGGAGAACGGCATGGACTTCCATAGAGTGCCTCAAAAGGTGCCATTCCAATACTAGATTGGAAGCTATCATTGTAGGAAAACTCAATGAGAGCAATATGATCTTCCTAACTTCCACCAAAACCAAGAACACATGCACGAAGAAGATCTTTAAGAGTTTGATTCATAGGCTCGGTTTGTCCATCGGACTGAGGATGATAAGCGGTGCTAAAATTAAGCATCGTTCCCAAAGCTTTTTGAAGACTCTTCCAAAATCCACTAGTAAACAATGGATCACGATCAATAACAATAGAAGTAGGAACTCCATGTAATTTAACAATTTCTTTGATAAAGAGTTTGGCAAAAGGAGGGACGGTTTGATTAGACCGAACGAGAAAAAATGGGCTGATTTAGTAAGTCTATCAACTATTACCCATAAGCTATCATGACCCGAATGAGAATAGGGAAGGCCGTCTATAAAATCCATGGAAATTTGATCCCACTTCCAAATTGGAATGTCTAAAGGTTGCAATAACCCACCGGGCCTTTGATGCTCGGCCTTAATAAGTTAGCAAGTTATGCAATGCTTAACGAAGTTAGCGATATCAATTTCATTCCCTCCAAATAATAAAGTTGCTTCATATCCACGTACATGTTACTACTGCCAGGATGAATGGTAAATTTAGAACGATGGGAATCTTCTAAAATGTCTTTGCGAAGATAACTAACATTTGGCACGATAAGTCTACCAAATTTTAGAAAGCCACCACGAGAATCGATATCAAAGTCAAAACTTCAATATCAAGTTTATCCCTCAATCTTTGGCAAGAAGTGCCAATTCGTGATCTAGCCTTTGAGATTCAAGAATGCGGTCCAAAAGAGAAGGATGAGCCTCAAGGCTACATAAAATAAGAGATGAACATAAATCGGAAACACGATCTCGAATCCCACAAGTGGATAAAACCCAGAGATCATTCCATTTGGATATCATCATAGAAACAACCGCTTGTTGCTTACGACTAAGTGCATCGGCAACGCGATTTCCCTTTCCGAGAGTGTAAAGAATATCTAGTTCCTATGATGCAAGGAACTCGAGCCAACTTTGTTGACGCAAATTAAGTTCCTTTTGAGAAAATAAATACTTCAGAGATTTATGATCGGTGTAAAGAATAAATTTTTCTCCCAAAAGATAATGACGCCAAATACGAAGGACGAAAACAATAGCCGCGAGCTCTAAATCATGAGTGGCATATCTAATCTCGGTTAGCTTCAATTACCTAGAAGAATAAGCAATAACACGTTCTCTTTGCATAAGAACGGCACCCAAACCAACGCGACTAGCATCGGTATAAACAATAAAATCTTGGCTCCCTTCGGGAATCACAAGAATAGGAGCATCGGAAAGGAGTTCTTTTAATTTTTGAAAAGAAGCTTCACATTTGTCTGACCAAATGTATTTAACACCTTTCTTTGTTAAGCTAGTAAGAGGAACGACAATTTTAGAAAAGTCTTTGATAAAACGACAGTAATAATCCGCCAATCCGAGAAAACTACTCATTTTCGTCACACTCTCCGGTCTCTTCCAATTTTGAATCACTTCAATCTTTGAAGGATCTACTGATATTCAGGAATCAGAAATAATATGACTGAGAAAATTCACACGAGATTGCCAAAAATGGCATTTAGAAAATTTTGCTTTTAATTGATTACTCCTAAGAGTTTCCAACACAATCCGAAGGTGCTTTTCATGTTCCTCCTTGGTTTTTGAATACACAAGAATATCATCAATGAAGATGAGAACAAATCGATCGAGGAAATCTTTGAAAACTCGATTCATAAGGTCAAAGAAATAAGCCGGAGCATTCGTTAAACCAAATGGCATAACAAGCCATTCATAAGATCCATAACGAGTACGGAACGATGTCAAAGGAATGCTATCCTCTGCAATACGAAGCTGATGAAAACCGGTAGCCAAGTCCAATTGTGAAAAGACTCTAGCACCACTAAGTTGGTCAAATAAATCATCAATCTGCGGTAAAGGATATTTATTCTTGATAGTGAGATCATTAATCTTGCAGTAGTCAATGCAAAGCCTAAGTTTACCATCGGATTTCTTCATAAAAATAGCCGAAGCTGCCCAAGGAGAGGAACTAGAATGAATAAATTGCTTCATCTCCAATTCAGATAATTGTCTGCGCATCTCCTCATTTTCTTTATTAGACATACGATAAGGAGGATGAGTGATAGGTAGAGCTCCAGGGATTAGATTGATTCTAATTTTAGAAGTAATGACTTCTTGAGATTTTTGTTGAAGCCATAGACAAATCTTTGGTTCTTCTTCAATGGGTTGTTTATATATTCGACCCCGTATTTAGAAATGACTCGAATGATGCGACATAATCTGCCACAGAGGATTCACCTTGAACAAGGTCAATGAAATGACGAGCTAATGTCACCTTCTCAGCTTCTGGCATAAATTTTAACTCGAATCATTCCCGGAATTTCTCCCAAGTAAGATCCGCTTCATTTATTTCAGAAATCAGAAGCTCATACCAGTCTAATGCTCTTTCTTGGAGCATACTAGAGGCCACCTGAACACGGTGAAGATCAATAAGATTCATGCGTGAAATGATTCGATCGCATGTTCTTAGCCAAGCCTGGAGTTCAACAATGAATTCAAAACCTTTAAATGGCTTCCCACCCAAGTTGGTATAATCGTTGCACAAGCGTGCAAATCCAGACTTAGGGTGAGTAGGTTCCGAATTAGAACCGGCTGCTTGAGCATTCTTTACTAGATCAAGAAGCCTCTGGGCAGACATAAAAACTCCATCCTGGGAAGTAGCACTAGATTGACCGGCGCTGGGACGGCCAGGTCTAACCATTTCTCTTCCTTAAGAAAGAAGAAAGAAGAAAAAGGTTATTCACAAATTGAATATCAAACATTAATGATTGTTAAATCAAGGAATCATAAAAGAAATATGATAGAACGGTACGAAGACACGAATTAAATCCTAAGGCACGACTCCTAAGATGGACTTAGGACGATGATCCTTGTTAAATTATTCTACATTGTTCCAAAGTTTAGCTCTGATACCGAGTTGTGACACCCCACCACTATACCCATGCTAGCCAAGAACACTACGGAGTAATGTCGTCAACTAGCATGGAGAATAAGACTGTTAAGGAGCGACCATCTGTATAATTGCTTTGTGCGAGTACCGATATGCCAGATAAAATTATAACTTTTCATCTCAAAAGGAAATCCGACATACCGATGCAAACTCAAAGCTACTACACAGTGGCTATAATATCTTCGGAAACAAATATAGAAATATGCATAACACAAATCAGTCACAGTAGATCATATCTCAAAGGCGGAAACAGATATGAATATTACACATAAAAGTGTATATCAGAGTAGTGGTCAAACAAGATCCACTATATCACAAAAGAATAGTTACAAGTGCTACACAAAAGAATGTATATATCATGGAGTCTATATCTCAAATGTATACAACAAAATAAACTACTAATCTAAGTAGTTAGCCAAAAGTCAGAATAATAATCCCAGATGAGGAGTCAAGCAGAATCACTTATAACATCGCTGTTTGACCCAAGTATTATTTAATAAGAAAATAATAATGGATCGGTCTAACTATAAATATCCAATGAAATGATATAGAATAAGAGATATGACAAAAACGTATAACAACGAAATTGCCATACTGTGATAAGCATGTAATTGAAAATCAACAAGAGATTAATCAATATCACAAGAATCTTCACAAAGATAAAAAGGATTGTCATACTCTTTATTTCATTTACCAAACCATAAATATTGACAATTATATCAATGCCAGTCACAAAAGTTAATAACATACAAATTCACCAATGCACAAATATTGATAGAACTTATCAATGAAACCACAAAAATTGTTGAAACACAAATTCTAGAAATCGTCAATAGAAATACAGAAATCACAAAAAAGAGGGGGAGGACTATCACAAAACGGGGGCATGAAAACTCACCAACACGTGTATCACAAAATGGAACACTATTCCATGGTTGCTAACCATTAATTTTGAGCCGAAGCTCCACAAAACGGTCCGAAGACCATGGGTCGCTACCCCACCAAATTGAGCCAAAGCTCCACAAAAACAAGGTTTAGTCTCCCTCGCAGACAAAGAGACATTGCACATTGCTAGTCTAACTCACAAAAATGATCACCATCGATCATCAAGAAGTGTCAATTACACTAAGCTAGTAAATATATGAGCTTAGCTTCATGTCTCATAACCACTAGCTTAACTTAAATATTTACGAACAAATTGTAGATTTCCACTCGAAAATTGTCACAAAAGATTCAATCGAACAAGTCCAAGAATTAACCGGCGAAGTAAACGCAAGCATTTCATACCACTTGTTTTCCTAAGCCGTTTAATTAAATTTCTCATACGAGTGAGGTAAAGGTTTGTACGTACTAGTAGATTGGAAAACAGTTTAAGAAAATGAACTTTGTAATAAAATAGTGTTGAAATCATTTTGAGGAAAGAGTTTTGATATTTACTACTAGCATTGAAAGCCTTTATATTTTTAAAGTGACAAACAATAAAAATGATTGTAGAAACAATCAATCATTAAAATCCACATACGAAGAGGTGAATCAAATCCAAAGAAACCGATAAAGAATCCATCGAAATGTATATTCAAAAATTCCACAAAAAAAGGAGTCATCAAAGTCATAATAAATGATAACAACAAATAGGATCATCACGAATCGATCCAAATTGGAAATTCAATCCCAAAAGGCAAAGTGGGCAGAAACAATAAATTCAGTTGACTGAACAAAGATTTCAGTTGACTGAACAGAGATTTCAGTTGACTGAACAGCAAATTCAGTTGACTGAACAGAGATTTTCAGTTGACTGAATACTGCCTGGAAACTTTCTGTTTCCAGATTCAGTCGACTGAATAGAGATTTCAGTCGACTGAATAGCAAATTCAGTTGACTGAACAGAGATTTTCAGTTGACTGAATTCTGCCTGGAAACTTTTAGGTTCTTGATTCAGTCGACTGAACAGAGATTTTAGTCGACTGAATCATGCCTGGGCTATTTTTCAGCCTATCCAAATGAAGAGCAAACTCTTCCAAAATGCAACAGTACGAACAATGGCTCTAAGGGTTTATGCCAATAGGCAACCCGACCCTATATGCTCCTCGATGCATCACCAAAAGCATGATCAAACATCCATAAAAGGATTTTGACAAAAATTTGACTTAAAAACCCAAAAATTGGAATATTCACAAAACCAATCCAAATCAAGAGCAAATTCACATGAAGAGGTGTTAGGAATTCATACCTAATGACCAAAGATAATTATAGTCATAAGTGTGAGATGAAAATCTCACCTTTAAACCCAAAACAAATGAAGAAGAAGCTATAGAGCAAAGGCAAGAACAATCCCTCTTCAATTCCAACCCAAAGTGCTTAGATCTAAGCTTAAAAGAGAAACATTTACTAAATTAGGTTTAGGAATTTCTAAAATTGGTAAGAGAATGAGTTGGAGAAGAAGAAGATGAGGCTTACCAAAGCTTCTTCTATAAATTTGGAGCTAGAAATTCATTTGCAAAAGAAAACTAGCACTTGGAGTTTTAATTTCCCATTTCTCTCTCCGTTGTTGCTAAATCTAAAGTATTAGGAATTAGAAATGACGTAATGAAGAGGAGAGGGGTGAAGCTTGGGTCTAATGGCTGAAACAAAACCAAAGCCCTAAGTGAAAAAGTGGAAAAATTCCACTAACTCCAAACATATCAAAGTTTATACTTAAAAAGATCGCAAACGTCATTTTGAACTCAATGGGGGTGGCCTCGAGTCCTAATTTGACTGTTTGCAAAAGGTAGTTTTTTCAGACAAAAATCCGACTAACGATGAAATATTTAAATAAAATATTTAAATACTCAATCGTAAAATATGTGGATTGTAACACAGGGCATGCTCGCGTGGGTAGACTCATGGGATCGACAAATGCCTGGAGTGGAGCAATGAACTTCGAAATGAGTTTTGGTTCACGCAGTGGATCATCGAAGTCGAAGTTATTCTATACCATTTGAGATTTGATGCCATCGTGAAGTAGATGAGCGTGGGTTTTGGGTTGCAGCGGTGGTCGGCAGCGAGCTGTTGTGGCTTTATTTTTTTCGCATATTAGGTTGGTTGCGACTGGAATCTTACTAGGATTGAAGTGCTAAGGTATATCGATTTCATCTTTAACACAAATTAATATAGATTGAAAGTAAATTTTGAGGAACAGCAGATTAAAAAAAATAAAAAATAAAATAAAATTATGTATAAGATTTCGAGACAGCAAAACAGGATATATATATGTGGAGATAGAATTTTTATGTATAGTAAGGTAGGAAAGTTTACTTTTTTATTTACTGTGATAAGATAATAAAGGGATAGGATTTTGAAATAGGAATTTTAAATAGTTTGATTTGAAAAGTTTATATAAAAATCAGTTGTAAAAATTATACAGAATATTTTTATAAGTATATATTTATATATATATGTGTGTATATATATATATATATAGTTTCAAAAGAAAAAAAGTAAATATACATCCATATATCTTAAAATTTACTTGATTGTTTTAAAAAATAATTCATTAGGGAGAGTATCTAAATTAATTATTTTTGTAACGTAAATTTTTATTTATTATGAGGAAAATTACTAAATAGAATAATTTGCCTAATTAAATCTATCTAATAGGAAAATGATCATTAGACTGGTTCAAATTAAAATTGTTAATTAATTAAATCTATTGAAAGAAATTGATTGTTCGATAAATCATATAAATTGTTTATTCTAGGTCAAAAATCGAAAAACCAAGGCAATAAAGAAGTGGATTACAAATAAAAAGCAAAGGTGAGTTAATCTCACTCATATGGTTTTATTTAAATTTAAATGATTAAATTTAAATAATTGGTTGAACGGATGAATTGATTTGATATGTTATATTATATTATATGTTGCATCTTGGAATGATTGATTTCCCGCATTTATATAGCGGATGAGACCCTATGTGCCGCATAATAGCGGATGATATTATATTTAATCTCATATACCGCGGTATTCCACCTCAAAGTGGAATTGGTATTTTATTGTGCTAACATCTGTGGATGTAGGGAAAACAGGTTGGAGAAGATCCAACTAGATTCCTCAACATTTATTTATGTTATTTAATATTCTCTGTTGTGATTAATTGATATTTTATGATGAATTATGTTGGAATATAGAATGCTATGGTTTGATTGAATATATTTGGGTATAATGAGCTACCAAAAATATATAAATTAGATTTTGGAAAGAAAATAAAAGAAGTGAATTTGTAAGCGAAATAATTATAGAAAATTTGAATAAAATAAGAATGAATTGAAAAGAAATGGAAGTGATTTTAAAATAATAATAAAGAACTTCGAGTATGAAAAGAAAAAGGATTTCGAATAAACAGAAATTAATGAATTGTAAAATTAAGTGATATTATTTTAAAGGAAAAAACAATTATTTTAAAATTTAAAGTTTAAATTTATTTAAAAGGATTAAGAATTAATTTGAGAAATCTAAAATTTGTATTTTCAGTTAAAAGTATTTTAAATCATAATTAAGGATTTAAATCTGAAATTAATGGATTTTGAAATAAAAGGGAGTAAATTGGAAATCAATTTGGAAGTGGATTCAAGTGTTTGAAATTGGAAATTTAAAGAAGAATGTGAAGAGAGGTATATTTCTCTGGATAGCCAAGTACGTTTTCAAAGTAAATTTTTAAATATAAGTTAAAAGTTTTAATGTTGTTTTAAAAAAAATGTTTTAGGAAATTTATTATTTCTAAATGTTTAAATTCTAAAGTAAGTACTTTTCAAATCTATTATCGTAGTAATTATTTAAAAGGTGACTTAGTATTTTGTTTTAAAAAGCGAAAACCTAGTTTTATATTTATAAAGTAACCTTATTTTCAAATATTAATATGGTATGTGTTTTAAACAAATTATTGAAGTAGTTTTTAACTTAAATGTTTTAAAGTATATTTCAAAGTAAAGTATTTTTAAATTATTTTAAAAATCTAAAGTTTTGTGCTTGGTGATTTCAGTGGAAATAGAAAATATTTGGGAAATTTATTCGGTAAAGGAAGATAGTTTGAAACTGTTTTCAAAAGGGTTTGAAAAGTGGAAATATATCTTGTGAAGATATTTTTGGGATTAATAAATAATTTGGAAAATTATTAATCGGTTAAGGTTGTTGTGAATGTTAATTGATAATTAAGTAACCGACTATCAATATTGGCCAAATGCGTTGATCGTTTCAAAGAGACCGGGATTGGGATTTATTTCTCGAAAATTACTTCGATCTAGTTTGTACGTTTTCGTGGAAAAAAGAGTTCGGAGTCGAAGATGGAGAAATGAAGTGTAAGGGTTAGTCGCTACTCATCCTTAGGATGTTTCCAAAATGGATGTAGTAGGAATAGTGCCTTCGGCTTCGTTCGAACCCGGGATGGACTTGTATGGATGAATGCTTTCGGAACATCATCGAGTGGACGATGGGAATTCTAAGGGATATGTTCTAAAAAGGTAACGCTTAGCCTTAAACCTCATCAACCGGGAATGACTGAAAACCAAGGGTTATGCAGCAAGGCTTGGTGGGCACCACCCATTTCCGGGTAAGGTCATCCCTGTCTAGATGTCCCTTTTTATTTCGGCTTAGTGGGCGGTTGTTGATCCCAACCGCGGGGTGTTCTTATTTGGGATTATCCACAAAGGGATAGTTCGGGTCTCGTGTTGCAGGGGGTCGGGAGTGATCCTCGGTACGCTGATCTAGACCAGGTACTGTGACAGGTGGTACCCCATGGCCTAGTCATTAGTTGGAAATCCATTCTCCCTACGTGCCTTTTACGAGTTTTGTTTGTATTACCCACTTTGTGGCTAGTAGCTAGAATTTAATCATGTAACAATTTCGGCTATTTTAATAAGTATTTGTACATAGACCCTATTACAATATCAGAGGATTTTAATAAAAAATATTTTAGCTATCGTAAGGTAAAAACCCGACATGTTTATTTGTGGTGTGGTCTTACGAGATGCTTTTGTTTTCAAAGGATTTTTGAAACTTTAACAATCAATTTGAGTGTGATTTCTCACGCTGGTATATCCAGACTGACTCGGGTGTTATGTAACTTTAATGCTCGGGTCAGACCGAGTATTATAGAATATAGGATATGATGTTGTGGAACTCAGGAGACCAGCTGGATGGCGATACGTACTTTCGTACTTGATTATTGTTCCTTTATGTATCCAGTTGTATGTTATTGATGTTGAACTCTGATGATGTACTCTGATAATGTATGTATTAATTGATATAGTATTTGTTTTTTCTCTAAAGATCTGTGATTATCTATTATATTATATTTCGCTGCATGGTTAGATTCTGATATTGTTTTCTATTTTCTTCTTCTACCTCTTCTTCTTTAACCCTAATGGTTCGTATTTCTGTTCAACTTGAGTTGATTGATGGAGAATAGCGTTGACTCAAGGGGTACAGATTTGCGGGTCGTTACAGCGGCGATGGTGCGATGTTCCCTGGTGACCAGTGGCGGCTGTATTTCACGGTCAAAGGGGAGGGCTAGTTGGACATGTTTGGGTTCGGTCGTTTGGGAGTTGCGTGCGTGCTGAGAAGATGGTTGACGTGGAATACTACCTGTATTATTTTATTTAAAGTTAATTCAAAATTTATATGTTCTAAATGACTTAACATTTGCTTACGAGGTCCATTTCACGCGCGGTTTTCACCGCTAGGTTCATATTGGGATTCCAGACATTTTGGCGCTAGTTTGGACGGATTCTGAGACTGTCCAAATTTTGGGTTTAAATTGGATTTAAATCCAATTTAAATTCAAAAGGTGAGTGTTTTAACCCACTCACAATTTCTAAAATTGCTTATGTGTGTCAAATTAGTTTCTAATGTGATTAGAAATTTATTTATTGCTATTTGGTATATTTTTATCATCATTCTAGTTAAATTATAATTTATTGAATTAAATTGTTATTTAACTTATCATTGCATATAAAACGCCAGTTAAATAGATCGTTTAAATTATTGTTGTGTATAGACTGTCATTAATTACCTGTTATTTATTATATGCTCTATATTGATGTTATTGTTTAAATTGGATGATGATTGTAATAAATGGTTGATGATTGATATTGGATGAATGGATGTTGTATTCTATATTGTTTTAAACTGGAAATTTGTTATGCACGTTATTTCATTTGGGAATGCAGTTTGAAATGATATATAACCATATTTTTATTTCAAATTACGGATTGAAATGATAAATATCCGTATCACTTGACCATAGTGATGCAGCACGATCTACGGAAGCACAAGGCTTAGGCGTTCACGAGTTAATGAAGGTCGGCCCCGACCTAAGGAGTCACGTGAGGAGGAGCTGCGAGTTAAAAACCAAGGACCTAGTGATCTTCCGCATTGTTGTAGTGAAGGCTTAAGTCGGCTACGACTTAACAAAGCAAGGGGAAAGGAGCTACGACCTAAAGGGTTTCGAACTAAAGAGTTACGGCCTACGGAAGAAGGTTAGGTCGGCAACGACCTAGAGTAAGTCGTAAGTGATGTAATATATTGTCATTCGTCAGTCGTTCTGTATTGAGTCGTTATGTTCTTGAGTCGTAGGTCGGCATAAAGATAAGTCGGCCGAATGTTGTGATGAGTCGAATGTATTGTAACAGGTTGAGTCGACTATTTGATAAGTCATAAGTCGTGTACTGGACGAGTTGGGTTGATTGAGTCATTGTATATATGTGTTGTGTTGTAATTGAGGCGTGTAGTATCTGTTAGGTCGGCAACGACCTAGTTAAGTCGTGACGTTGTATTTTGTTTGTTTCTTTTCCTTAAGTCGCTGAATGTTGAGTCGTGAGTCGTGAGACATGAGTCGGCAACGACTTAAGGGGAGTTAAGTCAGCAACGACTTAAGGGTCAGGGTGTAAAAAAGCTATAAATAGGGCGTGTGTTGTACATTTTGTGGTGGTTGATTGTTGAATAAAATTTCGTTTTGGTTGCTGTGTGCTTTCATCTAAATTGGTAGTTGAGTGTGATCTCCTATCTCTACTTTCGGTTAATCGAGTGCGCTCGATTCAACGATTGTTGAAGCCAATTCACGGTATCAAGTGCGCTTGATCAACGTTTGAAGAATTGTAGATCTTCTTTCACGGTATCGTGCGCCATCAACGTGTAGAAGATAGCAAGAATTCGGTATCTTTGTGATCAACGAATTTGGGCATTTCAGTATCTTCAATCCACCATTTGCTACTTTCATCGATCTGTAACGTTTTGTTATTGTCCGCTGCATCAGTTTGGTATCAGAGCTTGACTTGGCCAATCATAGCTAAGCCGAGTCTTGGAGCCAAGGAGTTTGAAGTTGGTGTTCATCGTGTTCATCTTGAAGTTGCAACAAGTTAGAAGCTCTCGATCCATTTCATTTTGGATCAAAGTTGGAAAGGTGTTTGAGTTTGAGCCGAGTTGGGTAGAGCCGTACATCACTTGTTTAAGCCGAGAGTTTGAAGTGAACGGCAAGCATAACTTTGTGTTAAGTTATGGCCGTGCATCGGTTTGGTATTATTGGTTGAAGTTAGGGCCGAACTTGTTGAACTTGTGCGAGCTAGTTGAAGTTTGATTTGTAGAAGATTTGTGAAGTTTTGAAGTGTTTGTATTGATTTAATCATGCCACCGAGAAGAGCTAACCGTGATCAGAATGTTGAAGCGTTGTATAGAAGAGAAGAAGCCGAGCAAATGGAACAACGCATTAATGAGAAATTTGATGAAGGTATTGGAAAGCTAGAGAAGTTGACGATAGATATGAATCAAACTCAAAGGAGGAGATCGCCAGTCTCGAACCATGGAGGAAACTGGGTTTCGCCATTGGTTACGGAAGCGAGAAGGGTATCACCGCAATCTTTTAGAGAGAGAAGAGAAACATCAATTTCATCAAGAAGAGATCACCGTGACTATGGACATGAAGAGAGAAGAACTCCACGTGAGTTTGAAGATGAGCCATATCGAGATGAAGATAGACATAGTAGAAGAGACATGCATGATCGAAGGGATGTTGATGGTCGAAATCGATATAGACGTACATTTGATTTTGATGAAGAGGGTGATAGAGCTTGCATTCATTATCGAGATCGAGACCAAGTTCGAAATTCATATCGGGATGTAGATGATGATCGATGATGGGAGTCGGGTATGAAGATGGAAATTCCAGAATTCAAGGGTGGAATGGTTGTAGAAGAATTCTTGGATTGGTTGTCTAATGTTGAAGAGATCTTTGATTTCAAAGAGGTTCCGGAGAATCGTCGAGTGAAGATGGTTGCTACTAGGTTGAGGGGGAGAGCTATGGCGTGGTGGCAGCAAACCAAACTTACACGAGAACGGATGGGGAAGTCGAAGATTGAGTCATGAGAGAAGATGAAGAAGTTAATGAAGGCTACATTCTTGCCTTACAATTATCAATCACTTATGTACCAGAGGTTGCAGAATCTGAGGCAAGGGACAAAGACTGTTAATGATTATGCTGACGAATTTTATCAGCTGATTGCTCGAAATGACATCATGGAGACTGAAGAACAATTGACTGCTAGGTTTGTTGGAGGGTTGCGGATGCAGATCCAGGATATGGTGAATATGTTTGATCCGAGATCTGTAGCAGAAGCACATCAGAAAGCGTTGGCTTGGGAGAAGCAGGGAAGACGAGGAGGTGGTGTGTTTACTAATTCCAACAATCAAGTGAAGGGCGTTAGTGGGAGCTCTAATGTTCCTAAATCTATCAGTAAACCAGTTGTTAATGAAATTGCGAAGACGATGGTCAACAACAGTTTCAAGTGTTACAATTGTCAGGAAGTGGGTCACAAGAGTAATGAATGTCCGAAGCCGAAGAAACGAACTATGATTGCTGAAGTTGAAGGTGAGGATGTTGGTTAAGGTTATCCTAGTCCAGTTGAGCAGAAAGAATAGGATGTTGCGTCAGGAGATGAAGGATGTAATCTAATGATGAGGAGGTCTTGTTTAATGCCGAAGTAGGAAGAAGAGGCTAGTTGGTTGAGGAGTAACATCTTTCAGTCAACATGCACTATTCTGGGAAAGGTTTGCAAATTTGTGATTGACGTTGGAAGTTGTGATAATATTATTTATACCGAAGCTGGGGGAAAGTTGAAGCTGAAGACGGAGTAGTATCCAAATCCTTACAAGTTAGCGTGGCTAAGAAAAGGAGGAGAGGTGAAGGTGGACAGGCGAGTTCGAGTTCCATTTTCCATTGGGAAGAAGTATAAAGACGAGATTTGGTATGATGTTGTGGAAATTGATGTTTGTCACTTGCTTTTGGGAAGACCATGGCAGTATGATCGAGCAGTGCAGCATCACGGTCGGACCAATAGCAACAGTTTTATGTTAGAAGGTGTTAAGATCATTTTGGTTCCAAAGAAGAGACAACAAGGAGAAAGCAAGTCAGAAGAGATTGAGGAGCTCAAGACTTTGTTGACTTTGAACGAATTTATTGAAGAAGTAGAGGAGAGTTCAGAGGTGTTTTTGTTGATTCGACGTGAAGTTACTGGATCTATAGAAGTTCCAGAGGGATTCAAGCCGGTATTGGAAGAATTCAGAGATGTATTTCCTGAGGAGTTACCAACGGAGTTACCACCGTTAAAGGATATTCAGCATCAGATTAATCTTATGCCAGGGGCAGTATTACCACACAAGCCACATTACAGAATGAATCCTACGGAGCATGAGGAACTAAGGAGGCAAGTGGAGGAATTGTTAGAACAGGGCGTGTTTAGGAGAGCTTGAGTCCTTGTGCAGTGCCAGCCTTATTGGTACCCAAGAAGGATGGTTTGTGGAGGATGTGTACGGATAGTCGGGCTCTGAACAAGATCACTATGAGATATAGATTTCCAATGCCGAGGTTTGCTGATTTGATAGATCATTTGAATGTAGCTGTTGTGTTTTGAACGATTGACTTGAAGAGTGGATACCATCAGATTCGTATTAGGCCGGGTGATGAATGGAAGACTGCTTTCAAAACTAGGGAAGGTTTATACGAATGGTTGGTTATGCTGTTTGGTTTATCGAATGCACCAAGTACTTTTATGAGAGTGATGAACCAGATTTTTAGACCATACATTGGAAAGTTTGTGGTAGTTTACTTTGATGATATTTTGATCTACAGTGGGAGTACGGAAAAGCATGTCCAACATTTGCGTGAAGTATTGTTGATTCTACGGCAGGAGAAATTTTATGCTGCAACAAAGAAGTGCATGTTTATGACGGACAGTGTGTTGTTTCTGGGATACGTTCTATCGAAAGAAGGAATTCAAGTGGATGAAAGTAAAGTAGAAGCAGTCAGGAGTTGGCCACGGCCCAAGACAATTACTGAAGTGAGGAGTTTTCATGGATTGGTATCTTTCTATCGATGGTTCATTCCACATTTTAGCAGTGTAATGGCACCAGTAACCGATTGCATGAAAGGAAAGAAGTTTGAGTGGTCAGAGGAAGCAGGGGTTGCTTTTGAGAAGATCAAAACACTATTGACGACAGCACCAATTCTAGTTTTACCGGATTTTCAGTTTTTGTTTGAATTACATACTGATGCATCGAAGGTTGGGGTTGGTGGAGTTTTGAGGGAGAAAGGAAGACCAGTTGCTTATTTCAGTGAGAAATTATCTGGAGCTAAGTTGAGATATAGCACTTATGATGTTGAGTTTTACGCAATTGTTCAAGCTGTGAAACACTGGAGACATTATCTATTTCAGAAGGAATTTGTTCTTTATACAGATCATGAAGCTTTGAAGCATTTGCAAGGGCAGGGTAAGATTTCAGCAAGGCGTGCATCGTGGATTGCCTATTTGCAGCAATTTACTTTTGTTGTGAAACACAAATCTGGGGTATCAAATCGTGTAGCTGATGCTTTGAGTAGGTGGAGTCATTTATTGATGACAATGAAAGTTGAGGCGACAGGCTTTGAATTATTCCCAAAGCAGATTGAAGAAGACCCTTACTTTATGAAAGTTGTTGGAAAAGTCAAGGATGGGAGTACTGATGAATTTGTGTTGGTGGATGGTTTTCTGTTTAAAGGAAATCGATTATGCATACCAGATGGTAGCTTGAGAATGAAGATTATCAAAGAATTGCACGAGGAAGGACATGTAGGTTGTGATCGTACAATGCAGTTGATAACGAAATCTTATTTCTGGCCGTCTATGAGGAAAGAGGTTGAAAGGTTTGTGCGTAGATGTCATGTTTGTCAGGTTTCGAAAGGGACAGCCACGAATGCGGGATTGTATATGCCGTTACCAGTGCCTACCAAGCCATGGGTTGATATCAGTATGGATTTTGTTTTGGGGTTGCCTCGAACTCAAAGGGGGAATGATTCTATATTTGTTGTGGTGGACAGGTTTTCGAAAATGGCACATTTTATTGCTTGTAAGAAGACGGCGGATGCTGTTCATGTTGCACAGTTGTTCTTTAAAGAGATCTATCGTTCACATGGGTTACCAGAGTCTATTGTTTCGGATAGAGATACCCGTTTTCTGAGTCACTTTTGGCTAAGTTTGTGGAAGATGGTTGGAACGAAGCTGAAATTTAGTAGCGCTTACCATCCGCAAACCGATGGGCAAACGGAGGTGGTTAACAGGTCTTTGGGAAATTTATTACGATGTCTTGTGAAGGACAATCTGAAGAGTTGGGACATGAAATTATGCCAAGCAGAGTTTGCTCATAATCATGCAGTGAATCGTAGTACGGGATTCAGTCCATTTCAGATTGTATATTCAAATTTACCAAGGGGACCGTTGGACTTAATGGTAGTACCACAAACGAAGGGGACGGTTAAACGAGCTGTAGACTTTGTTGATGGGTTGACTGAATGTCACAAAATCGTTCAGGAGCGATTGGAGAAAGCAAATGAGAAGTATAAAAGATCCGTAGATATGAAGCGAAGAAGTGTTGAGTTTAATGAGGGAGATTTGGTATATGCTGTGTTAACAAAAGATCGTTTTCCAGTAGGCGCTTATAACAAGTTTAAAGCTAGGAAAATTGGTCCAGTTAAAATTCTAAAGAAAATCAATGAAAATGCTTATAAGTTGAAGCTGCCGGAGGATGTGTACACGTCTGACGTGTTCAATGTTAAGCACCTTTTGCCATATTATGGAGATGAACAATCTGATGTGGAAGAATTTGCAAATTCGAGGTTGAATTTTTCTCAACCAGGGGAGGATGATGCAGCACGACCTACGGAAGCACAAGGCTTAGGTCATTCACGAGTTAATGAAGGTCGGCCCCGACCTAAGGAGTCACGTGAGGAGGAGCTGCGAGTTAAAAACCAAGGACCTAGTGATCTGCCGCTTATTGTAGTGAAGGCTTAAGTCGGCTACGACTTAACAAAGCAAGGGGAAAGGAGCTACGACCTAAAGGGTTTCGAACTAAAGAGTTACGACCTACGGAAAAAGGTTAGCTTGGCAATGACCTAGAGTAAGTCGTAAGTGATGTTATATATTGTCATTCGTAAGTCGTTCTGTATTGAGTCGTTATGTTCTTGAGTCGTAGGTCGGCATAAAGATAAGTCGGTCGAATGTTGTGATGAGTCGAATGTATTGTAACAGGTTGAGTTGACTATTTGATAAGTCGTAAGTCGTGTACTGGACGAGTTGGGTTGATTGAGTCGCTGTATATATGTGTTGTGTTGTAATTGAGGCGTGTAGTATCTGTTAGGTCGGCAACGACCTAGTTAAGTCGTGATGTTGTAATTTGTTTGTTTCTTTTCCTTGAGTCATTGAATGTTGAGTCGTGAGTCGTGAGACATGAGTCGGCAACGACTTAAGGGGAGTTAAGTCGGCAGCGACTTAAGGGTCAGGGTGTAAAAAAGCTATAAATAGGGCGTGTGTTGTACATTTTGTGGTGGTTGATTGTTGAATAAAATTTCGTTTTGATTGTTGTGTGCTTTCATCTAAATTGGTAGTTGAGTGTGATCTCCTATCTCCACTTTGGTTAATCGAGTGCGCTCGATTCAACGATTGTTGAAGCCAATTCACGGTATCAAGTGCGCTTGATCAACGTTTGAAGAATTGTAGATCTTCTTTCACGGTATCGTGAGCGATCAACGTGTAGAAGATAGCTAGAATTCAGTATCTTTGTGGTCAACGAATTTGGGCATTTCAGTATCTTCACTCCACCGTTTGCTACTTTCATCGATCTATAACGTTTTGTTATTATCCGCTGCGTCACATAGGATAGAAAATTATATACAGACACCGTGATCTATATATAGAAATATTTGAAATGATTTTCTATGGTTTTGTAAAGAAATATATGGTTTTATGAGATAGTGATTTGGATATTGTATAAAATTGATTTGAAGTATAAAAGTAGTTAATAATTAAGTTTTATTTTATTAAGATAAAATATAATTAAGCATTTGTTTAAATTAAATTTCTGGATTTTATAACGACTTAAATGAGAATAAGGTTGGAATATGAATATGGAATTTATTTGGAATTTAATAAAATTGTGATTTTAACAATTATGATTTATAACTTGATTTTGGTTTAGAATAATGTAAATGAATATCAAGTTGATTTAAATAAATATATCAAGTTAAATAAGTTGAAAGAATATCCAGTTAATTGAAGTTTTAAAAAAAATTCTTAAATTATATTGGATTTATTTAGTTACCATTTCAAATCTAAATAATAGTAATTAAATCTGATATATATATATGGAATTATCAAAAAAATTAGTTTTGAAATGGTGGAATATTTAAAGCTTTGTAAATTGAAATGGTATATTGGGGGTTCAAAATCTGTATTTGGAATTGATTTGTGAAATTTAAGAAGCTATTTTATTATATAAAGTAATTTAATATTTGAACCATTAATGTATTGGAAGTTTTGTTTCAAAGTTATAAATTTCAAAGTGTTCCGTTTTGGAAGCGTTATAGTTTTAAGCCTTTGGTTTCAAAATTTTATAACTTTGAAAACTATGATTTTAAAAAGGATATCGTATTGAATTGGTTTTAAAGCGAAAATGATATCGTATTTATATGGTTTTGAAATGAATATTATATCCTGGTTTTGGAGTATAAATTATTTTGAAATGACCGCGGTGTTATAATAATGTTTGGTTGTTAAAGAGACCGGGATCGGAAGTTGTCATACTCTCTGCCAACTCCTAAAACCACTTTAACAACCGTGTTCGCGGTGGAGATTCCATAATAAAGTAGGATGGTGGCGGCGTTTCCTTTAAGGTAAATACGTGGACCCGATTCTCGTGAGTTGGCATAAGGTGGCTAAAACGGGAGCGATTGACGTGCTAATGAGGTAGCACCTTTGATCGGACACATCCCTTCGATATTATGCTGACTTTTGGATTTATTAGGTGGCTACTTTTGATTTCTTTGATTTGGTGGTGTGGCTCGAGATGGGCGGTAGCTGCGGCTATGCTTTACCACCGGCCCGGAAGCGGAATTGGTATATCTACCCTCGCATTGCCTAGTTGTGCCGTGTCACCTACCCTAGCATGCTATGTACGAGTTTGATTTGTGTCATAACTATGGAGTATCCTCTGGTAGCCTCCCGATCAGGAGGTATTACGGTACTGTATAGACTATTGGCACTATTACGTGTTAAGGGAAATATTTGGTCACTCCTTAAAGCTATTTAAAAGTAAGTTTGTTTTACTAATAGACATTATTATAATAGGGAAATATTACTACATAGTAAATAGTTTAACACATCCGTAGGAGATGTGAATCCCGAGCATCTCTTGAATTACTGCACTTACCTTAGACACTAGATAGGAGATGTCAAATTCCATAAACATCTCTGATGCTGTTACACTCATATTATTTACCGTTGATTTAACTTACATAAGATCTTTTAGTTCTGACTCGAGTGTTTTGTCTTTTTCCATTCGCTCTGGTCAGCTTGAGCATTTCAGGATTTGGAAGACCGTATTCTAGAGGACGAGGACGAAGATTTATTATTATTTATTGCAGTATTCCACTACATTCATATTGTTCCGCCGTAGTATTTGTTGTTTTCTGGTATGTGTAACTCTGATATGTAATGTATAAGTGTAATCGAATATTTTGTAAAAAAGCTTCATGAACTGTATATTTGATTATTATATTTTATCGTTCCGCTGCAAGATTCTATTTTGTTTTTTTATTTCTCTGCTTTTTCTTAATTACCTCATAACAATCCGCCCTTTTATATAGTTTAAGTCTAACGTGTGAGGTTTATCGTCGATTTTAACGTACGAATAGGCAGGACGTTACATCTGCTATCAGAGCTTTGGTTTAGCGATAAACCTTAGTTTTGTGGGGTTTGACTCTTTACTAATAGGATAGTAATACCCTATGATGAGTCGCTGAGTGTAAATATATGAGAGAGCGTATTTGTTTGTGTTATAAAAAGGTTTTGATATTGTGTTAATTTGTTCCATTTTGTATTTATAAATTCTGGTTAGTGTATGGGACGCTACGACATCAATAGGGACTTCTAAACAATTAATAGCACAGACCGACACAACATTTGTTTTGAATATATGTGAATGAAATAATTTTTCCTAGTATATTTTCTATATATAAAATAAAATTTTATAAAAATTTTACTTGGTTGCAATATATTAGTTGTTAGGTAATGAAATTTTTAAATAATGGTTGAAATGAGATTGAAAATAAAAATAAATTGGGAATTTAGAACTTAAGTCCCTTGGTTTTTGAAAATTGCTTTCAAATGATTTGGAATATAATAATAATATAATTTAAAGTATTTTCTGATATTAACATATCAATATAATTTGTAGGTAATTTTTTAAAAGAAATTTTGGAAAGAAATAAATTTTGTACTCCCCTCTTTGTCGCTGGAAAATAATTTCGCTAATGAGTGCACGCTTCATCGACATTCATTTTCGAGTTTCGAAGTGGGAAGGCCACTATAGCAGTTTTACTACAAGTGTATTTTGATAAACAAATATAAATTTTAAATTGTTTTAGATCTTGTTGGATATAAAAGTTGTAAGTATATATTTATCTATTACTTTAAAATGATCTGAAATTAAACCCGGTATTTAGTTCTTAAATTTCCGGTAATTAATAGTTTATATTATTGTAAAAAATGGAATGTAACTAATTAATAATTGAATCCCCTATTTAAAATAAGAGATTTAATGCTAAGTTATTGATGGGATTAAATGAAAGTTAAATTTGTAACTGATTAAATAAAAGATATAATTATGGAACATTTAATTAAATTAATTGAAATAAGATAAACTTGTTTGATTTTCAATTGCATCCTTAAAAGCATATATATAACTTACCAAAGGACGTAAAAAGTTGAAATGCTTAATAAGAAAATGTAATGGATATTATGCAAGTAATAAAACTTGAGTAATGAAAGTATCCAATGAATTTGTTTCTTTAAATAAAAATTTAATGTTATAATTGTTATAAACTTAAGTTATGACTGAAAGGCCACAAATTAAATATAATAGAAAAGTTATGAAGACATGAAAATAAATTTAAGAAGTGTTGAAGTTATTTATAATAAAATAAATGGAAAGATGAACACTGCAAATAAATGATGTTAAGTAGTCGATAAATGAACGTAATGCAATAAAAAGAAATTTCAAACTTAAGTAAATAAGTTAAAGTTATTTCTAAATCAAATTGTAAGAAATAAATGTAAATTAAAAAGATAAATCATTATATGAATGAAAAAGGAAATCAAACAATGAATATTATGAAATGAAACTAAAAGAATGAACTTGATCTATTGTTTGAAATTGTTGTGATTGGTTTATGATTATTTGGGCAAAGATATTTAAAGTTTGTTTGGATGAATGAATAATCTATTTAGTTTCACCTAAGACCGTTGGGCGAAGGGTACACTTAGTAGTTTATTTTTCATTCTGTACAATTTAAAGTTTTGAACCTTAACAACTATTTGTTTTATTTGATATGAATGAATGATTGATATGTGATGACTCTATGTGATGGTTGTATGCCTGATTGCAAGTGATTGTTGTTTGTATTGATTTGTTTGTTATTGATTGAAACAAGTTAAACATTTCATTTTATATAACTATTGACTCTTCTGGATTATGTAAGTAAAATACGGGTTATGAAAGTAACTACTACTGCTTTTGGTTTCATAATTAAGCGTTAATTGCCCGACAAATAGGTACGTTTTCGGATTACGGGTTTTAGCGTTATTATATTGTTTTTCCCATGTTGAGATATTTTATTTTGAAAAATATATGTTGTATATTGTTATATTTGACATTATATTTTCTCCCGAGCCTCTCCGTGCAAAGGAGACTCTACCTAATTTTTTCTTAAATTTTGGACTTAGACAATACTTTGAAAAAGTTTTCCCAACTTTATTAATTTATGTGACGACCCAGAATTTTTGGCATTTAAATTTGAAAATATTTAAGTGATTTTAAATGTTTGGAGGATAGTTTAACTTGAATTTCAAAATTTAATATGAATTTGGCAATTAAAACACTGAATTTAATTTATTTAAGTTGGGTAAAATAATGAATCTTGATTTTTAAACTGGCTAAAAATATTTGCAAGGCTTCGAAAATTTATAATGATGATATTGAAGATAATAGAAGCTTCAGGATTGAATCTGAAAGTGATTTTTTCAGTTTTAAAATTATATCGTTTGAATCGATATTTAAAAATAGCCTTCTGAGGCATAGTCTCGAATTTCAACGAAACAAGTTTCAATGGATCTGTAATGTTAAATTATTGTAAGATTTCAAATTTTGTACCAATCGGATTTACGGTTTGTCTGAGGCAAGCTAAAACGCGTAGAAATTGGTTTAAGTGAATTTTAAATTTAAATATTCGATTTGAAACCTATTTTTCATATAAGATCGAATTAGCTCCCGACATATATTCCATTGCGTTCAGAATGGGTGCAAAACATTATAAACGCCAGGCGGCACGCTTCGTTTGGAGTTTGGAAAAATTTCGGGTGAATAGTGTTTCAGAATTTTCTATATAAGGCCACGATTTTTCATTATTTGCATAAACCCTAGAGGTTAGGGTTGGCCGCCACCCTCTATTTCAATGGCCGAAAGTTATTCTTCTTCCTCCTCGTTTTTCTTCAAATCCGTTAGTCAATTCAAAAAGTTTTCAACTACAAAAAGGAAGAGGGCGATGAGATCTATATTCTCAACGGTCGTGATCGGAAATGATGAAGCGGATTAACGAGAATATCGCCATAAAGGCATCGCAGTTGTGCGCGTTTTTCAAGAGAAGGGGGTGCCGAGCTTAAGGTGTTGCAGCCGAAGGTAGGAGGGCTTGTGGCCGTTCGATTGGAGGCGGCTGATCGTTGTAGATGTGGTCGACGGATGAGTGTAAATTCGTGAAGATGGGCGGCAATTGGGTTTCACGGTCGAGCATGGAAACTGGGAGAGGAAGAAAGAAGAAATGCGCGTCCTGGATCTTGGTCTTGAAAATAAACAGCCAAGATTAAAGGTTTATAAAAATTAAAAAAGAAATTGTAAATTAGTTATATTTAAATTCGTATAATGTTTAAAATGCTATAACTTTTTGATACGAGGTCCGTTTCGCACGAAACAAATTGCGTTGGGTTTGTACTATCGAATACTACGCGATGGAGCTGGAATGGAGTTGATTGGAGCTAGTTTGAATTTTGGGTGAAATTAAATGCTCGTTTAATTTTATTCAGAATAAAACACAGAAACTGCGACTGCAAGCAAAGTGAGCGCAACTCACTCATTCGGACTCACTGATATTTTTATATAAGTGAGAAATAATTTATTATATGATGATTGATGATTTTTTGGATGATATATGATAAATTGATTGGCATTTGGATATGTACCTGCCTATTGAAGCAGATGAGACCCTATACGCTCCCGTGTATGAGTAGATGATCCTTTGTACGCGCGTCTGCCTTGAAGCGGACATTGTACACATATTCAAATATGTATATTTGTTTCGTATGTTATGTGTTGATTATTTTTAATTCGTGTGATTATTTGTATTGAAACCGTTGAAGGCTGTAATTCAGCCGAATAAAATTTTGGTATCGTAAGATAACAAAAATAAATAAAAATTTGATTTTGAAATTTGGGTAGAAAATTTATAATAAATTCACTTAAAGGATTCGGGTAAATTTTAAAAGAAGGGGATTTAAATAGATAAAGTTTTATCTTTGAAAACTTATTGAATAAATTCCAAAAAAGTGGGAAAATAATTTTTTTAAAGGAATTTCGAGTAATGTTGTTTAATAGATGAAGGATTTATTTAAGATACGCATTTTAAATATTTGAAAAAGATAAAGAAATTTATTTCAAAAGGAAACAAATTTAGAAATTGCATTTGGAAATTAATATGGAGTTAGAATAAATCTTAGGAATCGATTTGGAAATTTGGTTAGGTGTTTTGGAAATAATTTGGGAAATCAAATTGAAATTGATTTGATATTGGAAAATTAATTTGGGAAAATCAAATTGGAATTTGAATTTGTGTTTGAAATAAATTGGAAATCAAATTGGGATATGATTGGGTTTTGAAGATGATATTTGGGAATCGATTTAAAATTCATGTATCAGTTGATATTTGAAAATGTAAATTCACAACGGGAGTTTGTAAGCAAAAGGGAAATGGTTTAAAAATAATTATTGGTTTATTTTTAAAAGTGTGGAACGAAATTTACAAATTGGAATGTAAATTAAAATAAATCAAGAAGATTTATTAATTTATTGGAATGGAACATTTTTTAATGGAAAAAGAATTCTTGCTTGGAAAGCCGAGTACATTTTTAAAATAGCTTTTGAATAAAATTTAGAAGATTTAGATTTGGTTTTAAAATAATATTGTTGGAGAAATTAGTTTGGAAATTGTTTAAAGATAAAATTTATTTAATTAATTAAATGAGGGATTACTTTCGAGGTTTAAATTGATATTTGATTTAGAAAATAGTTATTTAAATATTTATACTCTATTTACAAATTTTTATTTTAAAATTAATTTCGGACCTGAATTTTCATATGAGATATCAGTATAATATTTTTCATAACTAATATTTAAGCAAATATTCTAAGATGGTTTATTTTCAATGTTTCCAATTATATTTTGAATAAGTATTTTATATTATTTTAAATATTTGAACTCGGTAGAATTTTCAGTGGAAATGAATAAATATTGAAAAAAAAATTCGCAAGACGAAAAATTGAATTGAAATTTATTTTCAAAGGATTGAAGTGTGAAAAAAAAATTGATTTGACTTTGTTGGAAAGTAAAATTTTATCTTGCAAAGATATATTGAAAATAATAATAATTGGGGGAAAATTATTTGAAATCCAGCGACTGTTGTGAATGATGATTGATAGTTAAATAACCGACTATCAATATTGGCCTTTAATCGGCAATTGAATTTCGATGCGACCGGGAGTCGAATTCCAAATGGATATTCGAAACCAAATCGAACCGTTATGATTGTGATGGATCTTTTGTTTAAAAGATCGAAGTGAAATTGTTGTGATTTGTTTGAATCCGAATGTAACACTTATTTTTAAAATAAGCGCTCGTTATTCGGATTAGCCGGGAGAGGACCTTGTGTCATAAAACCCATTCCGAATAACGATACGACGAAATGGGATTTCATTTGAAGATGGTGTTGAAGACCGGGTATTTTCGAAAGCGAAAGGATTACCCGTCGAATGTCGCTGCACCGGGTCGTTCCTGTATAGAGATTTTATCACCCTTTGTGATGGGGATTCCGGACGTAATTAGTGAATATTCGGATTTGCAAGGGCTTCTTTGGAAGTGCCTTCGGTCCCGTTCGATCCCAGAACGGACTTGTATGGATGTGTGTCTGACGTTGGACTTTGAGATGTAAAGCTAGTTTCTATCAAATGCATTTCTATTGGTGGCGGAGAATTTATTCTCTTAGCTTAACACCCTTCTCTGAGACGTACGAGCTCAGAGGTTATGTAGTTGATGGTTACTAGTGATACATTCCCAATTTGGTAATGTGACGTACGAAGTGCTGTTGATCATTTGTTGATCGAAGCATGGCTTTTGTGAAAAGCATGGCTTTGTGGACGAGATTTCGTCGGACCATACATTCCGGAATGGTCGAAACAGGAAGAATGCAGTAAGGTAATAGGGGTAGCGCCCCTTAGGGTATGTGCATTTCCTTCTGGATAGAAGTGGTATCATGGTATGGAGCCCAGATACTTAACTTATGTGAAGATCGCAAATATATATTACTTTGTGATTGCTGTTGTTGAGGATCCTTGGATAAAGGTTGTTTACAACCGGGGGATGACATACTCGTGTCAGTAGTTACCTATTATTGTAGAGGTAACCCAGCCTTGTGTTGGCAGAGATCCGGTTAGCTTCTCGGGGTGTCGCTCTAGAGGCGTACCCATGTGGCAGTAAGAAGTTCCTTAGCCTGACCATTTGTTGGAAATCCAAAGAAACAATAAGCGCCTTGTACGGTTTTAGTTGTAGAACCTACCATTTAAAATGGTAGCTATAGCAGGCATAATATAATGGTACCTTTGCTGGCTAAGATTAATATTATACTTTCAAAATGTTTTCTGCACTGTGCGCTAATAATAATAATATCAAGGGATTTTTCATAGTAAGCATGTTTGACTATCAAAAGGAGAAATCTCCCCTAAGTGTGTGTTTGCATTGTGTGTGTGGCGGGAGGCCTAATGGTAGTTTCATTTTCCAAAAACATAGCGGGTTTCTTTTTATTTTCTTTATGAAAATAACGGTTTTTGAGATCTCACACCAGTCCCACGACTGACCTGGAGTTTATTGTTCTCATTCTAAAATCTGTATTCCCACCAATTTCCACACGGGCAACCTAGAGTCAGGTTATCAGGTCATTCTGGAATTTAGGTGTTGTTGTGGAGATCAGGAGCAAGCTGGATAGTGAAGCGTATCACTAGTATGTGTTATATTTTCTTCCGCTATTCGTTGTTGTACATTCTGATAATGTAATGTGATTGTAATGTAATAATAGATATGATTCTTTGTTTTAAAGATTATTCATTTATATATTATATGTTGTTCCACTGTGAAATGTGAGATTCTGTTATTATTTCTGTTTTCTTCTTCTAACTTTTTCTTCTTAAACTATAATGGTTCGGTTTTCCAGCGTTCGATGGTTCGGCCGTTGATACAGTGGACGTATTAATGTCGACTTTCGGAAGTCGAAAAAACCGTGTTATTACATTGTGGCATCAGAGCATTTGGTTAAGCGACAACCTTGGCTCTGTACGGTGTTACTCATCAGAGATAGAGTCAGTAGTACTCTAGAATGAGTTTGAATGTAATAATAGATATGAGCGCGTACTTGTTAGTGAATATAAAATTGTTTTATATTGTGTTGATTGGTTTGTTGAGTGGTATATGGATTCTGGTCAATACGAGTAATTAACGTTATTGATAGGGACCTCTAAACACTTGTACAGAACAAATTTGACACGATATTGTTTTAAAATAGGTTAAATGAAATAATTTTTACCCAAATTATTTTCGTATATAAAAGCGAATTTTTCTATGAATTCTTATAATATATAACCGCTTGGTTTCTAAAAAGTGATGATATTAAATTATTATCATTAAAATGGAATAAGATATTGAAATTGTAACTCCAAAGTTAAGAAATAGATTCACATACAAATGGAAATTGAAAATATAAATTGTAAAGGTGATTTATAATTTGAAATGGAATTCCATAGAAGTATTTGGAAATGTTTTGAAAGGAATCTGAAAATTTTGGAGATTTGGAAAGTTTAAATCCCTTTTAATTTTGAAAATGAATTTCAAAGGTTTGGAAAAGTGTCATTGAAGGGAAAAAAAGCTCTAAACTCTTTTTGGCCGCTGGAAAATAATTCCGATGATGATCGCGACATCATCAGTGTCTATTTTCGAGTTTCCAGGAGAGGAATTGCTGCCGAATTATTTTAAATTGAAAATTATTCGCCAAAGTTGGGTTTGTTTTGGAAATACAAAGGGTTTTGGATATAAAATTTACTTTAAAATGATTTGATCAATTGTTTAAAACTCTGGAATTCTATTTAAAAATAGTTATGGAATAATAAATAAATTTGAAAACTTAGAAATTGTGAATGAATGAATAAATTTACAGTTAAAATTTAATGAAAGTGAAATTGAAAATTGAGATTCATTTCGAATTTGTAAGCAAATAGAATTGAATTGTAATTGAATTTGATATGTTATAAGAAAAGCGAAGCATTGAAATAAAAAAATTAGTAAGCGAAACTAATTGAAGAAAAGACCAAATAGATATGGTTGGAAATGAATTCAATATTTATGTAAATAAAGGGTAAATTAAATTCATATGGAATTTGAAATCTAGTTTAAATATAAGTGGTTGTAAACTAAAATGGTGAATTGAAATTGAATTGTGTTCAGGAATGAATAAAGGAATAAAACTGGAATTGAAACAGAATATTGAAAACCAATTTGAATTGTTTGAGATAAAAACGTATTGAATAGAAATGATATGGAATGTAGTTGTACGCAACTAAAATTGTATCGAGACCATATAAATTGCTAATAAAAATAATTTTGAATATTTTGCTTGTGAAAACTATGTGTTCACTATTGAAAATAAGTGAAATGTAAATGAATTTCCCTATATATGTCACTTATGTGTTTAAATTGAGTAAATACAGGTACAGGAGGGCCGTTTGGCTGGATTTGATTGCGCAAAATGCTAATAATAAGCGCTTGATTAAAAATTCTAAATAAAGGTACGCCTATGCAATAAAAATAGGAAATATGAACTGTTTTTGTTTTTTCCGACCGGGTGGGTCGATTTATATATATATTTATATATTTTGCCAAATTGCAAAAGCTCCTCCATACAAAGGAGACTCTGCCAAAATTTTCCGAAAATTTTGGGAGTTATAAAATTTTTGAAATTTTTGTTAGCGACAAACGGTTTTTAATTTGAAATTGAAGTAAATTAGTGAATGAAACTAATTTAAAATAATAATACGAATCGGTTATAATTGAAAGATAAATTCAATACTCAAAAGATAAATTGAAGCCAAATAAAATTGAAATTGTAAATCGAATTCAAATGAAATTGAAAATGCAAAATTGAATAAAAATGGATATATAACATCAACTGCTAAAAAGTATATATTGAAAATTTTGTAAAGGAATGTTCAAAATGATATTTGAATGTTGTAATTGGATATTATGTATATAAGAATATACTGGTGGATACAAGGAGTATGATTGAAAATTCTGTAAGGAAATGGATTAAATGGTTTTGGATATGGTAATTGGATATTATTGCTTAATAGCTTACAGGTATTATAAAGAAAAAGAATTGGATTTTTATTTTTGAAGATCAAAATTGAATTGCTCGACAAAAAGGTATGTATTTAAATTTCAAGATGAAATTTGATTGGGTTTTTGATCTAGCCACTTGGCGTTTTGTTTTCTTTTGGAATCTGAGGGCCTGTGGTGCCATTTTGTAGTCGTACCGAGCTAGCCACGCAGAGGAGAAGCTGGCGAAATTTTTCGAAATTTTAGGGAGTTAGAAAAATTTTGGGAAAATTTTGAAAGTTTAAAATTTGAATTTAAATTTGAATTTGAATTGTTAAAGACAACAATGTTGTATGAAACCTATAATTGAAGTTGGGACGTTGGTTGACTTAATGATGGATCTTACATAAAAAGATTTATTTTGGTAAGATGATAAAACTATTTGGATTGGGAAAAGATATAAATGGGTTAAGGATTATTCTTCCTAACTTGTAATTTCGGGACGAAATTCTTTTAAGGGGGAAGGATGTGACGACCCAGAATTTTTGGTATTTGAATTTGAAAATATTTAAATGATTTTAAATGTTTGGAGGATAGTTTGACTTGATTTTCAAATTTTAATATGAATTTGGAAATAAAACATTGAATTTATTTTATTTAAGTTGGGTAAAATATTGAATCTTGATTTTTAAACTAGTTAAAAATATTTGCAAGGCTTTGAAAATTTATATTGATGATACTGAAGATAATAGAAGCTTCAGGATTGAATCTGAAAGTGATTTGTTCAGTTTTAAAATTATACCGTTTGAATCGATATTTAAAATAGCCATCCTAGGCACAGTGTCAGATTTCGACGAAACCAGTTTCATTTGATCTGTAATGTTAAATTATTGTAAGATTTCAAATTTTGTGTCAATCGGATTTACGGTTTGTCTGGGGCAAGCAAAAACGCGTAGAAATCGGTTTAAGTGAATTTTAAATTTAAATTAGTTGATTTGAAAATGTATCTTTCAAATACGATCGAATTGGCTCCCGATATATATTCCATTGCGTTCAGAATGGGGGTAAAACATTATAAACGCCAGGCGGCACGCTTCGTTTGGAGTTCGGAAAAATTTCGGGTGAATAGTGTTTCAGAATTTTCTATATAAGGCCACGATTTTTCATTATTTACACAAACCCTAGAGTGGTTAGGGTTAGCCGCCACCCTCTATTTTAATGGCTGAAAATTATTCTTCTTCCTTCTCTTTTTTCTTCAAATCCATTAATCAATTCAAAAAGATTTGAACTACAAAGAGGAAGAGGGCGATGAGATCTATATTCTCAACGGCCGTGATCGGAAACGATGAAGCAGATTGACGAGAACCTCCCCATAAAGGCATCACAGTTGTGCGCATTTTTCAAGTGAAGGGGGGTGCCGAGCTTCAAGGTGTTGCAGCCGAAGGTATGAGGGCTTGTGGCCGTTCGATTGGATGCGGCTAATCGTTGTAGATGTCGTCGAGGAAGGAGTGCAAATTCGTGAAGATGGGCGGCAATTGGGTTTGACGGTCGAGCAAGGAAACTAGGAGAGGAAGAAAGAAGAAACACGCGGCCTGGATCTAGGTCTTGATAATAAACAGCCAGGATTAAAGGTTTATAAAAATTTAAAAAGAAATTGTAAATTAGTTATATTTAAATTCGTATAATGTTTGGAACGCTATAACTTTTTGATACGAGGTCAGTTTCACACGTAACGAATTGTGTTGGGTTCATATTGTCGAATACTACGCGATGGAGATGGACTGAATTTGATTAGAGCTAGAGTGAATTGTGGATGAAATTAAACGTTCGTTTAATTTTATTCAGAATAAAACACTGAAACTGTGACTGCAAGAAAAGTGAGTACAACTCACTCTTTCTGACTCACTAATATTTTTATATAAGTGAGAAATAATTTATTATATGATGATTGATGATTGTTTGGATGATATATGATCTTTTGATTGGTATTTGGATATATACCTGCATATTGGAGCAGATGAGACCCTATACGTTCCCGTGTATGAGCGGATGGCCGTTTGTACGCGAGTCTGCCTTGAAGCGGACATTGTACACATATTCTAATATGTATATCTGTTGCAGGTGACAGGCAAGAGGGATCCAACTGGATTCCTCAAATATTTAATTTGGTTCGTATGTTATATGTTGATTATTTTTAATTCGTGTGATTATTTATGATTGAAACCGTTGAAGGCTGCAATTCATCCGAATAAAATTTTGGTATCGTAGGATACCAGAAGTAAATAAAAGTTTGATTTTGAAATTTGGGTTGAAAATTTATAATAAATTCACTCAAAGGAATTGGGTAAATTTTAAAAGAAGGGGATTTAAATAGATAAAGTTTTATCTTTAAAAACTTATTGAATAAATTCCAAAAATATGGGAAAATATTTTTTTAAAGGAATTTCGAGTAATGTTGTTTAATAGTTGAAGGATTTATTTAAGATACGTATTTTAAATATTTGAAAGAGATAAAGAAATTTATTTCAAAAGGACATAAATTTAGAAATTAAATTTGGAAATCAATTTGGAGTTAGAATAAATCTTAGGAATCGATTTGGAAATTTGGTTAGGTGTTTTGGAAATAATTTGGGAAATCAATTTGAAATTGATTTGATATTGGTAAATTAATTTAGGAAAATCAAATTGGAATTTGAATTTGTGTTTGAAATAAAATGGAAATCAAATTTGGATTTGATTGGGTTTTGAAGATGATATTTGGGAATCAATTTAAAATTCATATATCAGTTGATATTTGGAAATGTAAATTCACAACGGGAATTTGTAAGGAAAAGGGAAATTGTATAAAAATAAATATTGGTTTATTTTTAAAAGTGTGGAAATAAATGTACAAATTGGAATGTAAATTAAAATAAATCAAAAGGAATTATTAATTTATTGGAATGGACCATTTTCTAATGGAAAAAGAATTCTTCCCAGGAAAGCCGAGTACATTTTTAAAATAGCTTTTGAATAAAATTTAAAAGTTTTACATTTGGTTTCAAAATAATATTGTAGGACAAATTATTTTGGAAATTGTTTAAAGAAAAAAAATTATTTAGTTTATTATAGAAGGGGTTATTTTCAATATTTAAATTGATATTTGATTTAGAAAATAGCTATTTAAATATTTGTACTCTATTTACAAATTTTTATTTTAAAATTAATTTTGGACTTGAATTTTCATATGAGATATCAGTATAATATTTTTCATAACTAATATTTAAGCAAATATTCTAAGATAGTTTATTTTCAATGTTTCCAAGTATATTTTGAATAAGTATTTTATATTATTTTAAATATTTGAACTCGGCAGAATTTTCAGTGGAAATGAATAAATATTGAAAATGTTTTCGACGTAAGGAAAAATTGATTTGAAATTGATTTTCAAAGGATTGAAGTGTGAAAAAAATTGATTTGAATTTATTGGAAATTAAAATTTCATCTTGCGAAGATATATTGAAAATAATAATAATTGGTGGAAAATTATTTGAAATCCAGCGACTGTTGTGAATGATGATTGATAGTTAAATAACCGACTATCAATATTGGCCATTAATCGGCAATTGAATTTCGATGCGACCGGGAGTCGAATTCCAAATGGAAATTCGAACCCACATCGAACCTTTATGATTGTGATGGATCTTTTGTTTAAAAGATTAAAGTGAAAATGTTGTGATTTGTTTGAATCTGAATGTAACACTTATTTTTAAAATAAGCGCTCGTTATTCGGATTAGCAGGGAGAGGGCCTTGTGTCATAAAACCCATTCCGAAAAACGATACGACGAAATGGGATTGCATTTGAACATGGTGTTGAAGACTGGGTATTTTCGAAGGAGAAAGGATTACTTGTCGAATGTCTCCGCACGGGGCTGCTCCGGTATAGATATTTTATCACCCTTTGTGATGGGGATTTCGGACGTGATTAGTGAATATCCGGATTTGCAAGGGCTTCTTTGGAAGTGCCTTCGGTTCCGTTCGATCTCGGAACAGACTTGTATGGATGTGTGTCTGACGTTGCACTTGGAGATGTAAAGCTAGTTTCTATCAAATACATTTCTGTTGGTGGCGGAGAATTTATTCTCTTTGCTTAACACCCTTCTCTGAGACGTACGAGCTTAGAGGTTATGTAGTTGATGGTTACTAGTGATACATTCCCAATTTGGTAATGTGACATACGAAGTGCTGCTGATCATTTGTTGACCGAAGCATGACTTTTGTGAAAAGGGTGTTTGTGGACGAGACTTCGTCGGACCTCACACCTCGGAATGGTAGAAACATGAAGACTGCAGCAAGGTTATGGGGGTAGCGCCCATTAGGGTATGTGCATTTCCTTTTGGATAGAAGTGGTATCATGGTATGGAGCCCACATACTTAACTTATGTGAATATCGCAAATATATATTACTTTGTGATTGTTGTTGTTGAGGATCCTCGGATAAAGGTTGTTTACAACCGGGGGATGACATACTCGTGTCAGTAGTTACCTATTTTTGCAGAGGTAACCCGGCCTTATGTTGGAAGAGGTCCGGTTAGGTTCTCGGGGCATCCCTCCAGAGGCGTACCCATGTGGCAGTAGGAAGTTCCTTAGCCTGACCATTTATTGGAAATCCAAAGAAACAATACGCTCCTTGTACGGTTTTATTTGTAGAACCTGCCATTAAAATGGTAGCTATAGCAGGCATAATATAATGGTGCATATGCTGGCTAAGATTAATATTATACTTTCGAAATGTTTTCTGCACTGTGCACTAATAATAATAATATCAAAGGATTTTGCGTAGTAAGCATGTTTGACTATCATAAGGAGAAATCTCCCCCAACTGTGCATTTACATTGTGTGTGTGGCAGGAGGCCTTATGGTGTTTCATTTTCCAAAAACATAGCGGGTTTCTTTTTATTTTCTTTATGAGAATAACTGCTTTTGAGATCTCACACCAGTACCACGATTGACCTGGAGTTTATTGTTCTCTTTCTAAACTCTTGGTGCCCACCAATTTCCACACGAGCAGCCTAGAGTCAAGTTATCAGGTCATTCTGGAATTCAGGAGTTGCTGTGGAGATCGGGAGCAAGTTGGATGATGGCGAAGCGTATCACTAGTATATGTTATATTTTCTTCCGTTGTTTGTTGTTGTACACTCTGATAATTGAATGTTATTGTAATGTAATTACAGATATGATTCTTTGTTTTAACGATTATTCATTGATATATTATATGTTGTTCCACTACGAAATGTGAGATTCTGTTATTGTTTCTATTTTCTTCTTCTACCTTCTTCTTCTTAAATTATAATGGTTCAGTTTTTCGGCGTTCAATGGTTCGGCAGTTGATACAGTGGACGTATTAATGTCGACTTTCGGAAGTCGAAAAAACCGGGTCGTTACAATTTAAGTATAAAAAGATTTAATGGTTATAAATTGGTATATTTTATTTAAATTAATTAATTTTGTATATTTATTTGTTTATAAATTTAATACTTTAAGCGGGATATATTGATTTCTAATTCTTCTTTTCCCTTGTTTTTCCTTTTCGGGGACGAAAAGTTTTGAGTGGGGGAGAGTGTAACGACCCGTAAATTTTGATAAATAAATTGGTTGAATTAATAAGATTTTTGTAATTAAATTTAGAAAGAAATAAAAAAAATTAGATTTTATAACGAAGCAAATGTTAAAAATGAAATGCAACCATGGAAATTAAAGCTTAGTATTAACAATTGAAATGAAAATGTCGATTAAATGAAGTAACGTAAATTGTTATACTAGGCTAAGAATTTAATATAAGAAAATAAAGCAAAATAGTGAATTAATTAATGAATTTATAATAATAATTAGTAATTGAATGTCCTGTAAGTATTTAAAATATTGTTTGGAAAAGGAAAAATTATAGAAGTATGAATGAGAGTAAGCATTTAATTAACCAATGCAATAATATATTGATTAATAATAACTGAATGTGAATTAAGGTAGCAATGTTAATTGCAGTTGATAAATAACCAATTTAGTGCAATCCCAATTTAATTGCAACAATTGTAAGCTTTTAATTGATTGAAATTACTAGATTTGGGAAATAGATTAAAAATTTTATCAATTGATAGAATAATACGTAATAAATTGTAGATGATAGGATTAATGCTAGAGAGTGATTATAATAGTTGTTGTTTGATAATAAAGTAAGAATGAGAACCAAGATAATTAATTTAAATGTAATAAAGTGGATTAATTGGAATTACATGAAAAGATTTTTAATTTAAATGTAATAAAGTGGATTATTTGGGAAATATTAATGTGCCAAGATGTAGCCTATGCTTATTAAAGTTAATAATTAATGAATTGAATGAAAGGGCAATTAATGAAAATAAATGGGATCTTTTATTTGTGAGTAATAAAAGCTTATTAATGTGACTAATAGTTAGCGTAACGATTTTTGTATGTTACCTACTTTTGTAGAGTGTTAATTTACAATTAGAACTCAGTTACAATAATTATAATTTAATATTACGTTAATGTTAATTAAGGTAATATTTATAAGTAATGTTAAGGTTATTCATATTGGACAATTTGTTGAATTATAAGTATTGGAAATAAAGCTTTATCAATATATTGGAATTTAATTAGATTAATTGCAATTAAATGAAATTAAAATATCTAAATATTACGTTATTTGAAATTAAGATGGAATGTCAGAATATTTAATGTAATGTTTTGAATCCAATGTTAAATCCGCCTATTTGAAATTTATGAATGGAATAATCATTAATTTATTTAATTAAATGGGATTATTGGAAATTTAATTTATAATTTCTGAATTTAATGAAATTTTGGTTAATACTGAAATTGATAAATTAGTCAACTCTAAATTGACATTTAAATTTGGGTATATTAGTGTAAATGATTTAGAAATTTAAAAATGATGAAATTTGTTAATTGTAGAGTTGAAATTGAAAATTTGATTTTATTTGTTAATTTATTATTAATGTAAAAATAGCCATTTTGGCCATTGACTCGGATTTCGGCGAAACCAGTTTCATCGGATCCGTAACGCTGAATTATTGTAGGATTTCAAGTTTCGTAGCGATCGGACCTGTCGTTTGATCGTACGGACTCGAAACGCTTTGAAATTAATGAAACTGAAATCAATTGAAATCAATTTGAAAAATATTGATTTTAGCATAACTTCTTCATACGATGGAATTTGGGCTGATACCTTTTCCAGCGTGTTCAAATATTTTAAAACACCTAATTTGATATACGGGTTGACCAAATTTCGTTCCGCAGTCAGAACGGGCTTTTCGGGCCATTAATCGTTCAGCGCGTTTATAGATCGGGTCCATCTATTCTATTTCAACCTTGCCTATATATACCCTGTTGTAAACCCTAGCCTACCTCTATTTCTCATTTGTCTGCACGTACAATTCTTCTTTACCTCCTCATTCCAATGGCAGAAAATTCCTAATCCAATTGTAAATTCAAAAATCAAAGTGAAATTTCAAACTCCTCAAAAAAATTCAGAAAAAATATATATCGAAAATCTCAATGATACGAACCTACGTCTGCTTGTTCGTTTTTCGAGACAGTGACCGGATTGATCAGAAATCGTGGTCAAAGTCGAATTGGACGTTTTTGATTTCGACATTAATCGATGAAATTGAAATCTGGGTATTGTAGAACACGTCAGCGGAAGTCGTTTGGTGGTGATCGCAGCCTCTATTAGTGGCCGAGGCATCGAAATTTGGCGACTTAGGGTTTGAAAAACCTTGGAACTTTGGCGGTGGCGGGGTGACAGTGGAGGCCAAGTATGATGGCCTTCAAGGCGTTAATGCGGCAGAGGGAGGCAGTGGTGGTGGTGGTGGTGCGACATTCCCTGAAGGTCAGTGGAGGCCGTATTTCACGGTCAAAGGGGAGGGCTGGTTGGATGTGTTTGGGTTCGGTCGTTTGGGAGTTGTGTGCATGCTGAGAAGATGGGTGATGTGGAATACTTCCTGTATTATTTTATTTAAATTTAATTCAAATTTTATATGTTCTAATTGACATAACATTTGAATACGAGTTCCGTTTCATGCACGGTTTTCTCCACTAGGTTCGTATTGGGATTCCAGACATTTTAGCACTGGTTTGGGCGATTCTAAGACTGTCTAAATTTTTGGTTTAAATTGGATTTAAATCCAATTTAAATTCAAAGTTAAGTGTTTTAACCCACTCACAATTTCTAAAATTTCTTATGTGTGTTAAATTAATTTCTGATGTGATTAGAAATTTAATTATTGCTATTTGGTATATTTTTATAATCATTCCAGTTAAATTTTAATTTGTTGAATTAAATCATTATTTAATTTTTTATTGCATATAAATAACCAGTTAGATAGATTGTTTAAATTATCGTTGAGTATAGACTATCAGTAATTACCTGTTAATTATTTTATGCTCTATACTAATGTTACTGTTTAAATTGGATGATGATTGTAATAAATGGTTGATGATTGATATTAGATGAATGGATGTTGTATTTTATATTGTTTTAAACTGCAAATTTGTTATGCACTTTATTTCATTCGGGATTGCGGTTTGAAATGATATATAGCTGTATTTTTATTTTAAATTATGGATTGAAATGATAAATATCTGCATCACTTGACCATAGGGTAGAAAATTATACACAGACACCGTGGTATATATATAGAATTATTTTGAAATGATTTCTATGGTTTTGTAAAGAAATATATGGTTTAACGAGATAGTGATTTGGATATTTTATAAATGTTATTTTATTTATAGTTAAATTTTGGGTTTTAAGCTATGTATAAAATTGATTTGAACTGTAAAAGAAGTTAATAATAAAGTTTGATTTTATAAAGATAAAATATGATTAAGCATTTATTCAAATTAAATTTCTGGAGTTTACAATGATTTAAATGAGAATAAGGTTGGAAAATGAATATGGAATTTATTTGGAATTTAATAAAATTAAGAGTTTAACGGGTATGATTTTATAACTTGATTTTGCTTTAGAGTGATGTAAATGAATATCAAGTTGATTTAAATAAATATATCAAGTTAAATAAGTTGAAAGAATATCCAGTTAATTGATGTTTTAAAAGTTTTTCTTAAATTATATTAGATTTATTTAGTTACCATTTCAAGTCCAAATAATTGAAATTAAATTTGACATATATATATATATATATGGAATTATCAAAAAAATTAGTTTTGAAATGGTGGAATATTTAAAGCTTTGAAATATATGGAAATTGAAATGGTTTATTTGGGGGGGGTTCAAAATCTGTATTTGGAATTGATTTGTGAAATTTATGAAGCTATTTTATTGCATAAAGTAATTTAATATTTGAACCATTAAAGTATTGGAAGTTATGTTTCAAACTTGTAAATTTCAAAGTATTCCGTTTTGAAAGTGTTATAGTTTTAAGTCTTTGGTTTCGAAATTTTGTAACTTTGAATACTATGATTTTAAAGGATATCGTATTGATTTGGTTTTAAAACGAAAATGATATCGTATTTATATGGTTTTGAAATGAATATTATATCTTGGTTTTGGATTATAAATTATTTTGAAATGACCGTGGTGTTATAATAACGTTTGGTTGTTAAAGTGACCGGGATCGGAAGTTATCATACTCTCTGCCAACTCCGAAAACCACTTTAACAGCCATGTACGCGGTGGAGATTCCAGAATGAAGTAGGATGGCGGCGGCGTTTTCTTTGAGGTAAGTACGTGGATCCGACTCCAGTGACTCGGCATAAGGTGGCTAAAACAGGAGCAATAGACAGGCTAATGAGGTAGCACCTTTGATCGGACACATCCCTTCGATATTATACTTTGACTTTTGGATTTATCAAATGGCCACTTTTGATTTCATTGATTTGGGGGTATGGCTCGAGGTGGGCGGTAGCTGCAACTATGCGTTACCACCGGCCCGGAAACGTAATTGGTATATCTACCCTGGCATTGGCTAGTTGTGCCGTGTCACCTACCCTAGCGTGCCTTGTACGAGTTTGATTTGTATCGTACCTATGGAGTATCCTCTGTTAACCCCTCGATCAGGAGGTTTTACGGTACTGTATAGACTATTGGCACTATAACGTGTTAAGGGGAATATTGGGTCACTACTTAACGCTATTTAAAAGTAAGTTTATTGTACTAATAGACATTATTATAATAGCGAAATATTACTACATAGTAAATATTTTAACGGATCCTTAGGAGATGTGAATCCCGAGCATCTCCTGAGTTACTGCACTCACGTTAGACAGTGGATAGGAGATGTCAAATACCATAAACATCTCTGACGCCGTTACACTCATATTATTTACCTTTGATTTAACTTACATAAGATCTTTTAGTTCTGACTCGATTGTTTTGTCTTTTCAATTCGCTCGGGTCAGCCTGAGCATTTCAGGATTTGGAAGACCATATTCTGGAGGACAAAGAAGAAGAGTTATTATTATTTCTTGTAGTATTCCACTACATTCATATTGTTCTGCCTCAGTATTTATTGTTTTCTGGTATGTGTAACTCCGATATGTATTGTATAAGTATAATCAAATATTTTGTAAAATAGCTTCGTGGACTCTATACTTGATTATTATATTTTATCGTTCCGTTGCAAGATTTTGTTTTGTTTTTTTTCTTTCTCTGTTTTTCTTAATTACCTCATAACAATCCGCCCTTCTGTACAGTTTAAGTCTAACGTGTGTGGTTTTACATCAAATTTTAACGTACGAATTGGTAGGACATTACAATAGTAATTGTTGAAATAATATTGAGTAGGTGATATAATTGTGAGTTAGAAACCTACTCAGTGCAAATGATAAGAACTTGTAGTGTCTTCAAGTTGTAGCTACCGCAAGAATTATTAGAAAGATTAGTTTTGAAAATGAAATTTAATTCATAAGTGGTATTTAACCAAAGGTTAAAATGAAATATAAATTTAATGTTTAAGAATTTCATGGATGCATTTTAAAGAAGTAAAATTACTAAAAGAATTTTTTGGAAGGAAAGCATCCATGTCAATGGAAAATCTTTCTAATAAGAGATATACTTATGTATATAACTTGATTGTTTTATGAATTAATTATATGGTGTTATAATTAGAAAATGTTTTATGTTTTGAAAATAAACATTGTTATAACCAAGTTTAAGATTCCTTAAGCAATCAAAACTGGTTTTATAATTTCTTATGTCAATTGGCTAGTAAGTATTTTAAAAATTCTGGTCGACGCGTCTGATCAACGCTATCGATAGGGATTCTTAAACTCTTACAGGGCGATGTGATACATGCTTTTGAAATGGCAATAAATAATATTTACTAGTATGGATGTTGAATTAAAAAATGTATAGATATTGCAAAGATTTTGAAAATTCTAAACTGCCATTTGAGATAAGTATTTTATGTATACATAAGGACTTATGAAAATAGTGTGACATAGAGGGCAATGGAGAGGCAATGTTGACCTTGATCAACTTTGCAGTCCTTGATAATGTCATTCACTATAAATGTATTAGTTAGATGCTATCATTTTACAAGTTGATAATTGGAAAATTTGAATATGGTTTCATTTAAATAAATTGTATTCATTATTGGTTATATTACATGTTTGTGAAAGTTTAGATACATGGAAAATTTAAAATGCTTAAGTAAGCTTTTGGGTAAAGCATTTTAGAAAATATTATCTTATGGTAATTCATTTATATGGCAAATCATTTTAATTAAGGAAATACCTTAATTGGATGAAACTATCATGTGACAGTGATTAATAAAACAATGTATTCAAATTAAAGAAATATATTATTTACAAAACCAAAATATTGACTGGAATGAGGTTTAGTAAAAATTAAAAGGATAGTTATGAAGATTAGTTTAAATATTTAATCATTCGATTAATAACAAGTGAAAAAAGTATGCCTTTGGGAAAATTTAAGAAAATACAAATTAAGTGCTTTTGAATTAGCATGAAATTTAATAAGAAGCAAAACCATTAGAGTAAGTTTGGTTATGAATTTAAATAGTGTTTGTTAATTATGTATTTGTAAAGTTCAATTGAAAACAAGTTTGAATTAAGTATCAAACTTGGCTGGTTCTAAGTGATAATAAAATAAATGTTTAGCTTTGTGGATTAAGAGAAAATTGAATATAAAAGATTCATTTATTATAAAATGAAATTTTTTATGAAAAGCTAGAAATAATAATAAATAAAGCGTTAAGATAGGATTTTTGATTGTGAAAGCAATTTAAAAAAATTAATATGTAATTCCAGAGTCTAATTTGGGTAGATAATTGTTTCTTACTATAATAAGAAAGTAACTATCTTAATAAAATATAAGTCTTCTTTTAAAAGACTTGTTTGTTAATTGGGAAAAAGTTTTCTTTGTAAACTATTTTGAAAGTTTGTTGTATATATTATGAAACAACCTTGACTCGACCTTCGAAAATCGGCACTGAATACATCACCCATATTCGAATGCCGCAGATCCAAATGTCGAATCGGGTTCACCGGAGCTTATAACGCATTAAGTATAACAACATAGCGGAAGAAAAATTAATATATCATATATCTCCAATGATAAAATATTCAACCATTCAACCAATTATTTAAATTTAACCACTTAAATTTAAATAAAAAATTCCAAAAGCGTGAGATTATTCACCTTTGATTTTTGATTTGCAAATCCGATCCAATCTCGGCTTGGCTTCACGGTTTCGACCTTGTATAAACATTTTATAGTTTATTAATAACTTGATCTAATTTGACAATTTATTTTTAACATTAAATAAATTTTAATTAACTAGTTTTAAATAATTGTTCTCATTTTTGAAATGAAATCTACTAGGATAATAAAACTCTAAATTTAACTTTATTATTAGATTTTGGTAAACAATTTAATTTACAAGTTTATACCTATTAAAGAATCCACTAATTTTCTTCAAACTCTACCAGAATTTTAAAGTTTCCTATTTTAAAAATCTTACATATATTGTACTCTTATTGTTTAAATAAAATAAGCGAGTTGATAAACATATATATTAAATTAACTTTTGAAAAAGAAAAAAAAGAAATGAACTACAGTATGCTTAATACCTTACTGCGAACAACGAACACGTTCTGAAAATGCCAGAAATTCCACCATTGTGCTCGAGCTCGAGCTCGATTCCACCTCACGATGTCGACATCGAGCCACGCCCCAACCTACTTGTCTGCCACCTGTGACTGCAAATTCCCCCTCTCTACCTCGATCGTTTGCAAGCCGAAACCCTAGTTCGAACCCCTCTGTGCGGCCACATCCTACTACAAAATCGACATCCTCACGCTACTTCATCGATAGTTGACATCGCGACTCTAACTCGCGATCCTTCCTGTTCCTCGGCACTTCACTTCGAAAGCGACGTCCCCAAAATTTTCAGCGAACCGTGCCTCCACCGAAGCTCACTTCTGACATCGCCACGCCTGCAAAATCCCTCACCTATCGAACTCAAGCAATAGCTCGTTCATTTTTCCCAAATAAGAACGATTCTTTTGAACGAGATTTCGAATTTCGTTTTGAAAAATGATTTTCGATTTCGAGGAGGCCGGCTTCGGCCATTTTTTTTATATTCGTTCGATTCTGCTTGAAGATAAGAGAAGGGGAACAGATGATAAATATTTATTTGGGTAGCTTCCTGCGTACGATTGTTTATATAATTAAATATTGAAAATATCTCGTGTCGCACCGTGAAATTTCGAACCCCGAATCAGACATGACGACGGGCGTTTTAAGGTTTTACCCGCATTTCGAACATAATGGAACGTGTTTCGAAAGCTAATTCGATCATATGTGCGAGATACGGAAATAAACGATCAATTTTAAATTAAATCGATTAAAATAGTTCTAAGCGTTTTGAGCTGCCAGGGTCTAACGACAACTCAGATTGCTATGAAAATTGAAATCCTATAATAACTAACGATTACAGATCCAATGGAGCTGGTTTCGTCGAATTCCGAGACTGTGCCTCGGAAGGCTATTTTTAAATATCGATTTAAACGATATATTAAATAAATTAAACAAACTGCCTTTAAATTAAATTTCAACCGTTCTATTATTTTCATTATCATCATTATAAATTTTATAAGCGTTCAAATTATTTTAAACAGGCTTAGAATCTCAGATTCAACAATTTACCCAATTTTAATTATTAAATTCAATATTCAAACTATATAATTCAATGATTTAATTGTCAAGTACATATTGATATCTGGAATTCAAATTAAAATTAACTTTTAAATACTTTGAAATCAATTAACTATTCAAATTTTAAATTGTTAGAAATTCCGGGTCGTCACATTCCTCCCCCTTAGAAGAATTTCGTCACCGAAATTACTATTTAGGACGAATAGGCCAATACCCGTTTACCTTCCTCCCAAAATCCACAATTCGACATCCTACCATCTATCTTTTATTAAAGACCCACTATCACCTCCATCAACTTTCCAAAACCTTCTATAGTTTTCAAACAATACCCTTCTGCTCAATCATTTAAATTTCAATTTAAAATTAATTTTGAATTATCAAAATTTCCTCAACTCTCTAAATTCTCGAAAAAAAATTCCAGCGTCTCCTTTGCGCGGTTATCTCGGTACAGCTACAAAAGGCCTCTACGGGCTCCCAAATTTCAAAAGAAAACAAAAGCCAAGTGGCTAGATCAAAAACCCAATCCAATTTGATACAGAAATTTTAAATACATACCTTTTTGTCGGGCAATTCAAATTTATCTTCTGGTATCAAAACCAATTTCCTTTTTCTCTTTATAATACCTGCATAACCTACTTAGCAATAATCTCCAATCACAGCCCTTTAAAATCATTGTACATTTCCTTATATAGGTTTCAATTCTATTTCAATTTGTCTTCAATTATGAATATTAAATTTTATCTTTCATTTATAATTGATTCATATTAGTTTTATTTACTAATCTACTTTAACTTCCAATTTGAACTTGTTTTGTCGTTAATAAGATTTCCTCCAAAAAAATACAAAATTTTTCTAATTGGAATTTTTTTAGCAAAATCTCCTCTGTACGGAGGAGCTTTTGCAATTTGACATGAGATATAAATATATATTCATCTACCCACATGGTTGGAAAAAGAAAAAACAGTTCATATTTCCTATTTTTATTGCATAGGCGTACCTTTATTTAGCATTTTAAGCAAGCGGCTTATTTATTTTAGCAAATAGCACAACCAAATCCAGCCAAACGACTCTTCAGGTACCTGTACTTACTCAATTTAAACATATAAGCACTATATATATGAAGTTTATAACATTTCTCTTACATAAACAACTACAACACTTCAACTCTAAACGAAATGCATTCAAAATAACTTCCACGAGCAATTTCTATGTTTTCAAAACTAATTTAATTGCTTTCAACCAATTCATAAGCCATTTTATTCAATTTTAATGGTTTGCACCTCAATTTCTTACATTCAATTGATTTTTAATCCAAACAAGCTCATATTCACTTCAACTAATTCTAAATCCAATTTATTTAATCTCTATCCACTCATATAAATTTAATTTTTTTGTTTACGCCAAACGACAATTATTGTTATGCAATTTCGACGATATTCGCTTAATAAAGTATCTATTTTAGTTTATAACTACTTCAAATTAATTTCAACTCATTCTGAATTTAATTCCATTTCATTTCTAAATTATTTACTAACCATACATTGCATTTCACTTCATCTCCGCATTGGATTCATTCAAAACAATCTATTAAGCTTAGCACATTCAACTTATAAATTGATAACCATTTCCAATTTAATTTAACCCAGACTTTTATGATCTTTCACTTTTGCTCGAAGCCAACTTCTATTAATTTTAAACTTAAGTTAATTTACTTACTTTAAATTATTTCAACTTCATAACTTAAGCTCACATCATTTGCAAATAAATTTTATTTTCACCTTAACTTGATTTTATTTCAAACAAATCTCATTTCAACCTACAAATCTATTTGATTAATTATTATAAATTAAAGTCCAAATTCAATTCATTCACTACTAAGTTAACCAATTGCAAGGTCATTTTCAATTTGTTTTACCTACCTGGGTTTTGTTTGCAATCCAAACCATGTCTAATATAATTGTATTTCATTTCATTCGAGAACACTTCCCTTTTGTAATTCATTCATATAACACTTGAATTTTATCTGTAATTCAAACCATCACTATTTTTATCCAATTCCATTTTGTTTTTATTTTTACAACATCTCTTCTAATTTAATTCATTATCAAATCCAAGTCGAATTCTATTTACAATTCGAATTCATTTCCAAACTCCATTATTAATTTACAATCCATTTTATTCAACCGAATTAAATTCTATTAATATATTCTATCAAATAATTATTTAGCTAATTAGCTTACCTCCAACCTTTATTACAAAAATTACTTCATTAAATTTTCCCGAGTTAAATCTTATTTATAATTCCAGTTTGGATTCCCTTTTATTTTACCAAAATTCCAACACTTTTATTTTAAAATTTAAAAATACCTTTAAATTCACATCATTTATTAAAATAGACTTTTATAAAAATACTTCTTATAACTCGATGTCTCAATCAGTCCATTCTTGTTCTCATAGAAATTCAGTCATACGTTGATCAGGCGTAGGATTGAAAATCTATAAGTACTTGGTAAACCCGTTTTCAACCCCCGGTGAAAATACATGGAAAATAATTTTATTGAAAATATAGAAAACAGTTTTTGAAAATAGAGGGAATATCTTTTGTGAAAATGCTCTGGAGATCATCACACTCATCCATGGTCGCAGTTAACCCGATGGTTACGTTGCATCCCGACAAAATCCATAGATAACTGTAGGCCTCCGCGCCCCTCGATTACACCGTGGAACCCGCTACAGATCGCAGCTACAACTGCGGTTATGTAGCTATCAAAGCAAAAACCCATATAACTATAGGCATCAATGCCCTCGAATTTCGCTGCCAAAAATTGGAACTTCTCCACTCCACTTGACCATAGATCGCAATCTATCGATGTTGTGTTGCCTTCCCGGCAAAATAAAGTGTAGAATGTTGGCACTCATCGCCCACACGATTTTCGCTATGGTCCCCACAGTAGATCGCAGTGACATCGAGTTACACCGTCGTCATAGCATAACCCAAATTCCTCTGTAGGCATCAGTGCCCTCGACTTTCGCTACCCAATAATCCTCAGGAACTAGTTTGTCCGGACTGCTCACAGGATCACCTTTATTACCCACCTTGCGGCTCAAGGCAGCCCCACCCGGTGGCACTCCTGAGAAGTTCATTTCAAGGGAGCGCCTTTTTTCCCCAGAGCCATCATCAAAATACTTTATACCATACATATAGTATCTTTCGAATCATACACCTAGTATGATCTCATACAAGGCTCCTTTACACAAAATCGATTATCCCAAAATCGATAATTCTCAAACTAGGCTTTCCAAATCTCAATATTGATTTTACCCAAAAATCAAAAGCCTTTCCCAATCCAAAGCATCCCAAAACCTTTTCCAAAATCCTCATAAGATCCTATATATATATATATATATATATATAGAAATATATATAATTTTTAAAACTTTGGATCATTTCAATGTTGTATAAAACTCCTTTTATACTTCAAACAGTTTCAAAAATCCTTTTTCTTCCAGCAATAAATTAAACAAGGGGAGGTTTATCTTATATAACAAAGATATATAACTTTGTTTATTCGAAATCAAATATTCAAATTTGATTACTCTTTTCAATATCGATTTCATTCAAATCCGTACGATGTAGACATATCATCCGTACGCTATAGAAGATCGCCCACTCGATCACACAATTCCACTTTCGAACTAGTATCGTCCACCCGACTTCCTATTGCGGACTTAGATCTGGTTTCTTGATCAGAAACCGTCATTCTCGTTGCATATCCATAACTATGATAGAGAATATCCAGAACCAATCAACAATCCATATCCAGGTCCGCCGTCGAAAATCGAGTGAAAAATCCCAACTCGGATCGACAAACTATCTCCAAATTCTGTGCTCGAATCTGAATCAAATCTCTGTGCGAATAGAATAATATACGTACATCTCACGTATTTATTTTCATTGATCATCAGCCAAATCAATTCCATTTCCATTCACATTTCCTTTAATTCTCTTTCACTTATTTAGAATTGCCTTAATTCTCGTTGAATTATCACTTCAATTCTTATCTCAGTTGGGTATTTAAATCAATAACAGTTTGAACTCCGATAAGTATATATTTGGAAAATAGCTTGAAATTTTTTAAAATAGATAAGTAGTTGAAAAATAATTATTAGTTTGCAAATTAGCTATAAAATAGTTAACTAATTGTAAAATAGTCGGAAAATAGTTGAATAGTTTTAGGAATTTTAAATAGTTACAAAATAGTTGTAAAATAGAAATTAGTTGGTGAAATAGTTGAAAAATAGTAATTAGTTCAGAAAACAGTTGAAAAATGGTTAAATAGCTCCAAAAATAATTGTAAAACAAGTATAAAATAATTTGGCTTTAAGAAAGAAAGGTTGTATATATTTAATAGCTTGGAAAAATAAGTTTATATCAGAACAATTTATATTGAAAATAGTCAAGAGTTAATTGTACACTTCCCCAACAATTCAACTTAAATTTCCACTTCCATTTAATTGACTCAATTCTAACTTGAATAACTTCAATTTCTATTGAAATTTTTTAAACCCAACTCAAGTTGAATCAATCTCGATTCCTTTCCCAATTTAAATCAAATTCCATTCTAAATTATCTTTACTTATGCATTTCAAGGTTCAAATAAGAGTTCAATACAATTTTGTTCTAAAATCTTAATTTATTATTAAATTTTATCTTCCAGTTTGAAGCCAGTTCTTAAACAATTCTAATTTACAAACTCAATTATTCAAATTTTCAGTTTAAAGTGATTCCATATCCTTAATTTCAAATTGAAGTTAGATTTTCCTTTTTATCTCAATAATGGATATATTACCATACTTCATTTCTCATTCATTTAAACAAATCCAATTCGCAATTTAAGGATTTTTAATAACAATAAGATGATATTATCCTATTTGTTTTAAAACGTCCATCCCTTTCCAATTTGCAGATCTCAAACCCATTTTGAGATCACATAAACTACCAATTCAAATTAACCATTTAACTTTCCAAGTTAAATTCCAATTTCATCTTAAAATTTCCAATTCAAGTTGTTCATTCAAACTTATTTAACTTCTCCCAAGTTAAATTCGATTTACTTAATCCAATCAACCTCATTCAATCCTTACACTTCACAATAATAATCTTCCTACTTAAAAACTTATCACTTGGGCATCACATCCCATTCCAAATTTTCAAACTCGATATTTAGAGTTTATTCAAACTATTTTTGATTTATGTATATTCCTTATTCATACATATGATTTCCTTTGCACACGAGGTCATCCTAAAATTTTAGACCACTTTTGGTCTTAATTCAAATCAAATTTTCAAAGAACCCATTGTTTGCAACAAGTCCCAGTTATCCAATTAATACTTATTTGTTATTTTTCATTTTCAATCAATTAAATTTTAATTTGGTTGTACTTCTATTTCTACTTAATTTAATTCCAATTCAACACTTCAATTTGGTTGTATTATATTACTTCTTAATTTTAATTTCAATAATCTAACAACCAATCACCTTAATATTTATTAGAAGGAAATATTGCTTTATATATCAACTATATTTTTATCTACAATCATTTAAAACCTTTATATAAGAAAATAACAAGTACGCGCTCATATATAGGTATATATATACTCAACCCATTGTAGGGTACTACGGACTCTACTTAATGAATAACTCCCACCAGAGCCAAGGTTCTCGCTTAGCCTTCAGCTCTGATACCAAATGTAATGACCCGAAAATTCCAGATAGTTATGAAAAAGAAGAAAGAGATAGATTAAGAAGAGGATCAGAAACAACATCTCACATTCGCAGCGGATAAAATATAATAAATAATAACAGTTTACAGAAGGATACTATATCTGTCAATTACAATTTTAATACATCAGAGTTACACATATACTCAAACACTGGACATATACAAATCAACATGTCTCAGATTTACAATATTATAATACAGCAGAAAATACTCTACACGTTCCTGTCATCCAGCTTGCCTTCTGAGCTCCAAAACGTTCTTAGTTGAAAATCTGTAATACTCGGTCTGACCCGAGCATTACACCAAAGTAACACCCGGGTCAGGCTGGAAACGGCGTGAGTAAACCCAACTAACATGGAATACCAAAGCAATCAACTTATATAAACCCGAGAAACTTATATCAATTTACCGAGCCACAAAATTATTATAGACAACACTTATTCTACATATAAGTTTCTAAATACCCAAGATTTTCCATTTCCTCCAAATCATTTCGCTCCAGTGTATAAATTTCACATATCTATCTTATAAATATTCGATGTGGTTTCGGGTATTTACCCAATACCCGACCCCGATCTCTTCGAATCTCATATCATCCTATCCCAAGTTATCCAAATGAAATACACAACATTTCACATCAGAGTTATCAACTCCTTCAAATCATCCAATACTATTCAATCATTCGGAAGCAAAACTTATCACATATAAATCAATTCAATTGATTCTATTTGAATTTCAAACCTCAATCACTTAGATTCCTTCATTAATTAATTCCAAAACAATTAATTAATTAACCCTTCCCTATCCATTCATCTTAATTAATCACCCTGGATTAATTAGCCTTCAATTATATTCAAGTAATTATCTTTAATTAATTTCACGATATTAATTATTCTTAACCTAAAATCAATAAGTAATCTTAGTTACTTCATGAATTAATTAACTATTTCAATTACATTAATCCTTAATTACTTATATTAATTAACTTCTCTTAAGACACTTATTTCTGATTAATTCATCTTAATTAATCAATCTTTAATTACATCGTTGATTATATAAATTTATGACTTCCAACTATATTTCATTTTGTCCTAACCTAAATGAATTACATTAAATAATTAATCATTAATTAAAACGTAGATATTAATCATTCTTGATTTAGCTCAGCCTGTAATTATCTACCTTTTTATTTACTTCATGAAATAATTTAATTACTCCTTTTATAATAGAAGCTTAAAGGAATTTAAAACCAAATTTATTTTTAAATTTAATTCGATTTTTGATTGCACTTTGACATTCAAGTTATTCAAAACACTTAATATTTTAAAACTTATTTGTTAGATTTAACTTTGATTTAGGACTTGTTTTTAAATCTTTACTTTACAATTTAGTTCCAGTTTTAAATATCACTTCTATCTCTTTCCAATTCATTTTTATTTTATTCTATAATTATTTCACTTTCATATTTTTCACCCTTATATTTCTTCCGAAAATCCAACTTTATATATTTCGATAATTCAGGGTACCGAAATACCATGCAACCCACGGCATTCAATCTTCAAATTACGAAAAATATTCGTCACAGAGTATCAATCATTCCAGTATATACTATATACCACTATATAATATAGCACATTAATTCAATTCAACCATTCAACCAATCATTTAAACTTAACCACTTAAATTTAAATAAAAAATCCAGAAGCATGAGATTACTCACCTTTGATTTTCGATTTGCAAATCCGATCCAATCTCGGCTTGGCTTCACGGTTTCAACCTTGTGTATACATTTTATAGTTTATTAATAACTTGATCTAATTTTACAATTTATTTTTAACATTAAATAAATTTTAATTAACTATTTTTAAATAATTGTTCTCATTTTTGAAATGAAATCTACTGGGATAATAAAACTCTAAATTTAACTTTATAATTAGATTTTGGAAAACAATTTAATTTACAAGTTTATACGTATTAAAGAATCCGCTAATTTTCTTCAAACTCTACCGGCGTTTTAAAATTTCCTATTTTAAAAATCTTACATCTATTGTATTCTTACTATTTAAATAAAATATGTGAGTTGATAAATATATATATTAAATTAACTTTTGAAAAAGAAAAAAAAAGAAATGAACTACAGTATGCTTAATACATTACTGCGAACAACGAACACATTCTGAAAATGCTAGAAATTCCACCATAGTGCTCGAGCTCGAGCTCGATTCCACCTCACGATGTCGACATCGAGCCACGACCCAACCTGCTTGTCTTCCACCTACGACTGCAAATTCCCCATCTCTACCTCGATCGTTTGCAAGCCGAAACCCTAGTTCGAACCCCCCTGCGCTGCTACATTCTACTGCAAAATCGACATCCTCACGCTACTTCATCAACTGTTGACATCGCGACACCAACTCGCGATCCTTCCTGTTGCTCGGCGCTGCACTTCGAAAGTGACGTCCCTAAAAATTTCAGCGAACCCTGCCTCCACCAAAGCTCGTTTCTGACATCGCCACGCCCGCAAAATTCGTCACCTTCCTTGCCAAAACCGAGATTGTCGAACTCGAGCAATAGCTCGATTCGTTTGAACGTGATTTCGAATTTCATTATGAAAAATGATTTTCAATTTCAAGGTGGCCGGCTTCGGCCATTTTTTTTTATGTTCTTTCGATTCTGCTTGAAGATAAGAGAAGGGGAACGGATGATAAATATTGATTTGGGTAGCTTCCTGCCTACGATTGTTTATATAATTAAATATTGAAAATATCTCGTGTCGCACCGTGAAATTTCGAACCCCGAATCAAACATGCCGACAGGCGTTTATAATGTTTTACCCTCATTCCGAACACAATAGAACATGTTTCAGAAGCTAATTCGATCATATGTGTGAGTTACAGAAATAAACGATCACTTTTAAATTAAATCGATTAAAATAGTTCTAAGCATTTTGAGCTACCAGGGTCAAACCACAACTCTGATTGCTACAAAAATTGAAATCCGATAATAACTAACTATTATGGATCCAATGAAACTGGTTTCGTCGAATTCCGAGATTGTGCCTCGGAAGGCTATTTTTAAATATCGATTTAAACGATATATTATTAAAATTAAACAAACCGCCTTTAAATTAAATTTCAACCATTCTATTCTTTTCATTATCATCATTACAAATTTTATAAGCCTTCAAATTATTTTAAACAGGCTTAGAATCTCAGATTCAACAATTTACCCAATTTTAATTATTAAATTCAATATTTAAACTATATAATTCAACGATTTAATAATCATGTAAATATTGATATCTGGAATTAAATTTAAAATTAACCTTTAAATATTTTAAAATCAATTAACTATTCAAATTTTAAATTGTTAGAAATTCTGGGTCTTCACATATATCGATTTGATCTTTAATTGAAATTAATATAGATTGAAAGTA